>JASDDO010000031.1:209559151-210167220 GCA_030015575.1 Agapanthus africanus | reverse complement strand
TCGCTCGCTCTTACTCCGTGTCCAGTAAACGGAGTTTTTTTTCATCTTTCTCTATGTAACTTAGTCAACCTTCTCTCATTGATGTGACCCAGTCTACAATGCCATAAGAAAGCCTGATTTAATTCCGGAGAATTTCTTTTAAGTGTGTTCTGGAAATTGAAAAGCTGAGCTTGACTCAATACGTATATGCCGTCATCTAATGTACCGGACCCAATCAAAACTTGATTTAGGTGGATGTGAACTACATCGCCTACGAATGTAAAATCATATCCCTCTCTCGAATGTGAGGATATTGATATGATGTTACAAATCATAATAGGTACATAGAGACCGTTACGTAGAATCAATATCTGCCCACTTGTCAAACCTAGGCGTTATTCTCCCACGGATTCAGCGTCCACGCTCATTCCATTCGCAACTCTGAGAGACCAATCTGTAAGTCCACGTTGCCCACCCCGGTGCTTGGGGGGAGGCGGAAACGGTATAAAAATCGGATTTTTATGGTACTAGGCAACATGGACTAACTAAAGGAGGATCTTTGCTAAACAAAAACTAACTACAAGCTAACTAGTTTTATCTACATGGAAGAAAGGTTATACCTTAGGCTTTATGTCCTTCTCTCCTTGCTCCTTGAAATGAAAGAAAGAGATCACCTTGTCGCCTTCTCTAGTCGAAGAAGGATCCACCCGAGAGCCTCAACCTTTGGCTTCAACTTCAAGCTAGAAGTAACTAAGATGCTAGAAGTGCTAATCCTAGAACCTTAGAAGAGAGTAGAGATTATGTTAGAAAGGTTTATCTCAAGCTCATGTGTTTCTCAACTCATGAGAGGGGAGAGCTTGAGAGAGAGGAAGAGGAGGAGAGAGAATCAATATGATAGAATGAATAAGAATAATGAACCATTCTCTCTAATATGGGTGAATTATGAAATTAGATAATTGTCATGGTTAATCAAGACATGACCATTATCATTTCACATTAAATGCAAATTGCAAGGATCAAAGAGCATCTTTCATATGGAATGATGATGGTCAACATGTCCACCCAAGTCAACAAGTCAAGTATGGTCAAATGGTCAACAACCCTAACCATGCACAATTATTTTTAACTAATATCAATTATTCATAATACACACATATGCATTAGGGTTATGAAAATGACAATGGTCATCAACCCTAATCAAAGTCCTCTCCCTCTGTCTCAGTCAACTGTGCATACGCACCCGTATTCGTGATCCGAGGAACACGAATACAAAGAGATAAAACCAATCCCAAATCATATACTAGGATCTGGCTTAAACCAAAGCCCGCTAGTATAAGCTGTCCGGACAGCAAACGTGCACAAGTGCGCGGATGTGAATGGACCCTGTCGCAAAACCATGCGACCTCTACTCATTTTGCCTAAAGGCGAATAACTCTCTGTGTGGGACTCTAAAGACTCGACACTACGCTGGCAGTGGGTTTAACCACAGACCGCAAGCGGCATTAGCTGTACGTAACGGTCCCCAGGTAGATGCCGATAAGAAGACTGACGAGGTGAACCCATCTGAACTCCTACTGAGCCTGAATGTGACAGTCTCCGTATAGTCCGGTCTGTTCGTCTTAAACATCGTATGGCGGGCCTAGGAGGGCGGTAAACGTCAGTCCCCTAATAGCGGTATAAGTCGTGTCGGAGTGTAGCCCAGAACACCCTGAGATAACACTGGAAACCTACCAGTATATCTCGCTTGCCCTGGCCAGGGACTACTTGTGTAATGGCTCTCCTAGACACAGCGCGATGTCAACCCCCAATACCGTGGAAGACGAATCCTGTCTAACCGTCACTGCCTCCAAGTGCTTCGGGACTGCACCCAACTACTACCTGTTTGTTCGACTCCTTTGAGCCGTGGTAGGGTAGTAATCAAAGTACAGTGGGAACACACTCGAGGTGATGTGACAGTGTCAAGTCAGCGGACTAAGCTGTACTCATGTCACCTGGGAACTGATAACTGACGATAGGTATAATACCAACCAACAGTTCCCGACGAGTCCTGTCCAGTGTACTCGTAACCTAACGAGCACCCGTATACTATCTCAAGTACGACGTACTGACGGCTGTGGGACAGACCGTCTCCCACGATGGAATGAGAAGCGCATACGCTAGTCTACTCCGGAGTATCGATGCCATAGACCTACGACTTGGGACCTGTATAAGGATGTGCTTATGGATTACCCAGCCCCCACGAGTGTGAGCGCCATCACAACGCTCGTAATCAAGCAAAGATCCTAAGGGCTCCACTAATGCGTATAGGTGATATAATAAAAGAAACACATGTACACATTAAAGCAGAGACAAACCAAGTAGAATACTACCATTTCGAGCAAGATTGTATATACAACTATGAATATCCCAATCTTCCATCAAGTAATATACATACTAGTATGATACAGTAATGGCCTCTAGGGCATATACACTAACACAATCACCTACCTTTATAACTCTACGGTATCTCAAAGCATGTAATGAATTACAGATATGAGATCCTGCTCCGGTATCTAGTACCCAGGAAGTAGAGTTAATTGACAAACAGTTCTCAATTACAAACACACTTGAAGCCGAAGCCACAACATGCTTCGAATCCTGGCTACTGGCTTTGCTAGCCCTGCAATCCTTCTGCCAATGTTCATTCCTGTAACAATAGGAATGTCCTTCTTTTACTATATCCAGGCCCAAAACTTTTGCCTTTCTCATTCTTTCTATATCCCTGGTTTCCTTCAAGGTAAAAGGCAGAGACTGAAGAACCAAGTCAGTATTTGACCTGTTTCCCAACGTGGTCTGCAGGTCTTTTTGATCATCAATATAGCTAGTCATTGTAAGGACGTTGTACCCTATAGATGACCCGACGGCCAACCTCGCTTGAATTAATTCGGTCGAGGTCTCATATCTTGCGATAAGAGATTGCTCTCCATATAAATCTTTATTATGGAGAAAGATGTAAACTGAGGCCATCTTCTCGTGCTTCTTCTGGTATACACCATAAACTGAAGCTAACACGAGATACCTGGCTTTTGCTATATCTTTTTCCCTTGTCTGGCGGATATCCATATCCGTGACGGTAGAAACTGCACCTGGGACGGCGGGATCTTGAGTTGTAATAGGGTGGTCCAGCTTGTCATAGGCAATGGACATCTGGACAGACCTTTGCCAGTCATATAAGTCAGATTCAGTCAATTTGTTATCTAGATGTAACCTAGTCGTGGTCACAAGGTCGCTGCAATTCAGAGAGAGAGAGAGAGAAGAAAACACTTTTAGCATGATGCTCTTGCAAGTTTAGAGTGGTTTTAATTTATCTAAACATGATGGCTCCCACTGTTTCTCGAATCCTTCCTCAAACCATAAAAGAAGAATTAGCCAGGACTATTCTCACCATACAATACTTGCTTAACCGTTCAGCCAGGTCAGTGTCGATACTTCGAGGGAGGTTTTCCAATTCTTTCGCGAAGTTCCTTAATTAAAGAACCTCTTTTCTCTGGGGGCGTAGCCCCGCTGACACCTTTCTTGGCACCTGCTAGGTTTATAGCATTGATCTTTAAGTGACGAATCTCCTGATAAGTAATATATACTCACAGTAGGATCGGGATCCAAAATATCATCGTATGATAATGTTGAAGGAATCCTACCAACATTCATCAAACTTCAAAATGGTATGCATCTCTATGCAAATTTCAGTTTCTTTAGAAATTCCCGATATGGATTTTTGCCCCATGCTCTTATGACCTTGACTTTAGTCAACAAATCATAAGTCACATGTCAAGTTCTACTCGTCATTATCCAGGTTAATTTGAACCCACCCGTACATACCCTTGACTTTAGTCAACAAGGTAATACGATTGTCCCAAACCAACGCATCTATCTATGCTGCATATGAATATCTAATAGCTACCAAACACTGTGCCTTGACTTTAGTCAACAAACACAACTTGAATACTATTGACTATCTATATGAAATGACGGAGGGCTACGAATGGTTTTGGCAAAACCGTGAACGTAGTGAACTTGATATAATCTAAGGAACCTGATACTTTTTAAAAGGAGCAGTTAAAGCTCCGCAATTAAAAATTCCGATCCTTTAAAATAACCGAGTGGTTTCTTTTAAATTTTTTCCAACGATTAAACTATGGTTTATTTTCTTTGCATTATAATAATGCGTCCCATCTTTTATCCTATCATTGCAAAAACAACGAAAATACCACGTCCTCTTATGCCATCCGCATTCGCCACGGGGTCCCGTCATCACCCGTTAGGTTACTTAACTAACGACAGAGCGGGGGCTGGGATAGCGCGCTTGTAAAACATAAGTGACGTCTAATAGCTATCATATATAGATATTGTACGTTCGTCAGACGTAATAATAAGCATTCCGGATCACTGATGAGCTTTATTGGATTTACTAGCAATCCACATTTGCTTTGAGCCTGCAACAAAAGACGGATTACACAGTTGTGATGAATAGCCATTACCCCACCCTAGACCCCTACGGGTACGGCAAACTACCCGCCAAGTACCCGAAGTGAAGCGGTCTCCCTCAACAAAGTGAGTAGGCCACTAAACACTTCAAAGTACCCGGTAGTTTGTGTACCCCGCCTTGGGTCTATCCAAGGAGCAAAAAACAGTAAAAAGAAATAATACAATGGTGGCTACAATCGCAACCTGGATGTGCCCCGCAAAAAATAAAAATAAAAATATTACATCTTATTACAATTACTTCGAATGAATGAATATTAAACCCATCTCAAACCCCGGCTAATCATCACAACACTCCAATGAAGTCCATATACACAAACAGTATGAAAGGTTCCTAGGCACCCTAGTGGGTTCTCACAAGGCATCGAACATGCCAAATTAAAATTTTTAGTGCCGAGAAACCCTAGACTACGGATCGTTAACTAGATGTTTTAGGCGAAACGAAAACTAGTTAACTATTTAACTAAAAGTCGGAAACTACAACCTTTGTAGATCCGGATATCCACCTCCACGGCTCCGCAACGTCATGTCCTCGCTGTCCATCATGAATCCACGACTCGATCATCGGCTTCATCGGGAAAGCAAGCGGAATAGGTCGTCGGCTTTGTGTCAAAGACGATCTACGTCGAGGTTGCATAAACTCAAGCTCCGACTTCACAAACTTGTGAAACTTGTGAAGTAAACACCCAAAACAACTTGGCAAGAGGTAGAGGGTGAAGAAATAGGAGGTGGGTACACTTTAGATTTGGATTTATCTCACTAGATCTCAAGTTGCCATTTTTGTAGCAAGCTTGAAGAAGAAGAAGAAGATGAGCTCAAGAAGGAATTATGATAAGTCTTATATTGAAAATAAATTTAAATCAAATACTTATCATAACTTGAACTAGGGTTAAGTGTAGAGAATTAACCATGGTCACTTTGATGGGTTAGGGTTAAGCATGAAGATAAGGATGGTTGCTAAAGTCAAAGCTTCATGAAGCTTCAACAAAATGACAAAGAAAGCCACCATCCTCATCTTATTCTTTTCCAAATAAATAAATAAATAAATAAATGAATATGCAAAACCCTAATTATCAAATTAACCATGGATTAATTTTATACACTTAACTAAATGATCAAGTATCATCAAATATGATACAAAAAGTGCACGAAAGTATATCACATATACAATGTGCAATCCTAGTGAGAAAAATCCGTTTAAAGTGAACCAATACTAGTCAATGCAATGCAATATATCAAATATATAATTATGCATTAAATCATTAAATCAACACTTGATTCAATGATCCGGTCATGTCGCACATAACCGACTAGTATTCAATGCATCGATTTATCGAATCAATGATTCGATAACTAGGTCATATCGAATATAACCAATCGAAACATATATCGCGAGAATGAAATGCGGTATCACATACACGCATTATTCTCGGTCCTGCACATATCTCATATGCGCTCCTATTTCGTTTCGCTTGAGCCAGGAAACCTCTGTGTAGGACTCTAAAGACTCGTCAATACGCCGGTAGCAGATGATGATCATATCAGGCACCCACAAGCCGCAAGCGGTCTGCTAAACGTAACGGCCACCCGGGTATTGAGCGATCAGAAGATCGACGAGCTAGCCCGCTCACACTCCTGCGAATCCGACCAGTAACACTTACCATACAGTCAAGTCTCTTCGTCTGATACGTCGCATATCAAGTCTAGGGGTGGTATACGTCAGACCCCAATAACCCGATAAGTCGTGCCGATGTGAGGCTCGTAACGGGTCGAGAAACTACTGGTAACACTTACCAGCAAATCTCTGATCAGCCCTGGCCAGGGACTTCCCTGCTACGGCCAATCGAGCACTTCGCAACATCAACTCCCAATACCGGGAGAGACGAAACCCCTCCTATCGCTCATTGTCTCCATGTGACTCGGGACTGTGTCCAAAGGCCACCGTTTTGCACGCCCTCATGGACGTGGTAAGGTGGAGATCAAAGCACAGTGGGAATCACACAAGACTCTATGACGATCTCGGGTCTACAGACTAACCTGTACAAGTGTCACCTGAGAACTGCCATCTGACGTGAGGTATAATACCATCTGGGAGTTCTCGGCGAGTCCGTCCAGTGTACCCAGTCTCCACTGAGCACCCGTATACCATCTCTGATGTCAAACACCAATGGATATGGGATCATCCATCGCCCATCACATGGATCGAGAAGCGTATACGCTAGTCTACTCTGGTATATCGATGCCCCGTCTCGATTACACCCACGACTAGGGACCTTGAAGGATGTACTTATGGACTACCATGTCCCCACTAGTATGATCTACATCATAGTCCAGGTAGTCAAGTACAAATCCTAAGGGCTTTACCAACATGTAACTATAAGACAGTATAAAGAGACTAGTGTACATGTTAAGATAAATGGCAACCAGATAGCATACTATCATGTCGAGCAAGAAAGTCATCTCTATATATGTCCAAGCATCCAATATAATATACATAATCTGTACAATACTGGCCTCTAGGGCATACATATAACTAACAATCTCCCACTTGCACTAGGGCCAGCTGCTGTAGTATCTCATACCGAGCATCCCGAAGAGTCTCTCAAACTGTATCTGGGGAATGGCCTTCGTGAGTGGATCCGCCGTGTTGTTCTTCGTGTCAACTCTCCTGACCTCGATCTCCCGGCGATCAACTATCTCCCGGATCAGGTGATACCGCCTCAGAATATGCCTGGATCGCTGATGGGACCTGGGTTCCTTGGCCAAAGCCACCGCTCCATTGTTATCACAATACAAAGGTATTGGATGCTCAATGGATGGAACCACTCCAAGTTCAGTAATGAACTTCTTGATCCAGACAGCTTCTTTAGCAGCATCGTTGGCAGCGATGTATTCAGCCTCCATCGTCGAGTCTGCCACGGTTTCCTGCTTGGAACTCTTCCAGCTAACCGCCCCTCCGTAAAGGGTAAAGACAAAACCCGACTGCGACTTAGAGTCGTCCTTATCACTCTGGAAGCTCGAATCGGTAAAGGACTCCACTTGGAGTTCTCCGTTACCATACACCAAGAACATATCTCTAGTCCTTCGCAAGTACTTGAGAATGCTCTTCACAGCTGTCCAGTGACTCTCTCCAGGATCAGCTTGATACCTGCTCACTATACTTAGTGAGTATGCTACATCGGGTCTGGTACATAGCATCGCATACATGATAGAGCCTACTGCCGAAGCATAGGGTATCCCTTGCATGCGAGCTCTCTCCAAATCAGTCTTGGGAGACATCTCTTTGGAGAGAGTGACTCCAGAGATCGTGGGCAAGTTCCCACGCTTGGACTCTTCCATACTAAACCTCTTTAGTATGGTGTCAATGTACCTGGATTGGGACAGTCCCAAAATCCGTTTGGATCTATCTCTATAGATCCTGATTCCCAATATGCAGGAGGCATCACCAAGATCTTTCATTGAGAATCTTTGTGATAAGAAGAGCTTAACCGATTGCAGCATAGGAATATCATTTCCTATCAAGAGTATGTCGTCCACGTACAATACGAGGAAGACAACCTTACTCTCTGCCACCTTCTTGTAGATACAAGGTTCATCTGGATTTTTGACGAAATCAAACTCTTTGATAACGACGTCAAAGCAGATGTTCCAGCTCCGCGATGCTTGCTGTAATCCATAAATGGATTTAAGCAGCTTGCACACCTTCCCGCTGCTCCCACTGTCTACGAAGCCCTCTGGCTGAGTCATGTACACGCACTCTTCTAAATCACCATTTAGAAAGGCGGTCTTAACATCCATTTGCCAGATTTCGTAGTCATGAAAAGCAGCGATGGCAAGCATGATCCGGATGGATTTAAGCATAGCCACTGGAGAAAAGGTCTCGTCATAGTCCACACCTGGTCTTTGACGAAAACCCTTTGCTACAAGTCTAGCTTTGAAAGTCTCCACTTTCCCATCTACACCAAGTTTCTTCTTGAAGATCCACTTGCTCCCAATGGGTTTTACCCCTTCAGGAGCAACTTCCAAAGTCCATACTTTGTTGGTGTACATGGAATCCATCTCGGACCGCATAGCATCCAGCCATTTCACTGAGTCCCCACTCGTGATGGCCTGCTCGAAGCTAGTTGGGTCATCATCCTCCATGATGCAATCCTCACTGCCACCATCAATGAGAAAACCGTAGTATCTCTCAGGTTGGCGAGGAACCCTACTAGATCGGCGGAGAGGCTGAGGTTCATTGGGAGCTACTGAATCTTCTGGTTCCACTAAATCTTCAGTTATTGTTTGTGTATCTGGAACCTCTTCCAGCTCTACCACTTTGCCACTAATTTCTTTTTCAAGAAATTCCTTTTCTAAAAAGGTGGCATATTGAGAAACAAACACTTTTTGTTCTTCAGCATGGTAGAATAAATATCCTTGGGAATTTCTAGGATATCCTACAAACTTGCAAAGAACTGACCGTGCCTCGAGTTTGTCTGGATTTTGTCTTTTGACATAGGCCGGACAACCCCATATTTTAACTCGTTTAAAATATGGTCTCTTCCCACTCCATATCTCATATGGTGTGGTAGGTACAGATTTAGATGGAACTTGATTCAATAGGTATGTTGCTGTCTCTAGCGCATAACCCCAAAAGGAAATAGGTAACTCAGCTGTACTCATCATAGAGCGCACCATATCTAATAGGGTGCGGTTCCTCCGTTCAGATACACCGTTGTGCTGTGGTGTATAAGGAGGAGTTAGCTGAGAGAGAATCCCATTCTCTTTTAGGAAGTCCAGGAATTCATTGCTCAAGTATTCACCTCCCCGATCTGATCGAAGGATTTTAATACTTTTTCCGGTTTGGTTCTCGACTTCTTGTTTATATTCTCTAAATTTCTCAAAAGCTTCTGATTTGTGTTTCATCAGGAACACATATCCGAATCTAGAGAGATCGTCAGTGAATGTAATGAAGTACGAAGAACCATCCCTGGCATGTGTAGACATGGGACCGCATACATCACTATGTATCAGTCCTAAGAGTTCGGTAACTCTTTCTCCGTGTCCCGTAAACGGAGTCTTGGTCATCTTGCCTTTGAGACATGACTGGCAAGTGTCATAAGATGAAAATTCGAAAGGTTTCAAATATCCATCTTTATGCAACTTAGCCAGTCGTGTCACATTGATGTGACCCAGTCTACAATGCCACAAGAAGGATTCGTTGAGTTCAGAACTCTTCCTCTTGTGTGCGTTTGTTATGCTCAGAACTGTTGATTGATTTAGAACATAAATGCCATTGCACAACGTGCCTGATCCAACCAACTTTTGGTTACGGAAAATGTTCATAACATTGTCCTGTAATACAAAATTATATCCCTCTTTACTTAATAAAGAGACTGATATAATGTTGCATATCAGGTTCGGCATGTAATAGCATTCGTTCAGGACCAATGTATTACCAGTTGGTAATACAAGGTGATATTCCCCGACAGTCTTAGCTGCAACAATTGCACCATTTCCGACTCTAATGTCTTTATCACCTTCTCCAAGTTCTCTACCTTTCCTAAGCCCATGTAACTGATTACATATATGGGATCCTGACCCGGTATCCAATACCCAGGACGTAGAGCAAATGGAGAAACAGTTCTCAGTAACGAACACACCCGAAGAAAATGCATCATCATGTACTTTCTTCATTCGGGTGGCATGGGAATCCTGGTATTCCCCTATATCCTGTTCATTCCTATAACTCTTATAAGAAAGAACGGAACCAACGTTCCCCAGCACAGTATAACATGCGGGTTCGGTCAATACATCCATATTATTATCTTGATTAAGGCATGAACTGGTCGCTACCTGGAGAGAGAGAGAAGAAAACACTTTAGCGTATGCTCGTGCAAGATCAGATTGGTTTTTATCTTATCTAATCAGGATGGCTCCCACTGCTTTTTATCAAATCTTCCTCCAAACCCTAAAAGGAAAGACTAGCCGGGATTAATTACACACTACAGGTTCGCCAATCTTTCAGCCAGGCCAGTGTCGGTACTTTGAGGGAGGTCCTCCGTGCTTTCGCACGAACCTAATTAATGTAAACCTCGTTTTCCCAGAGGCGTAACCCCGTTGACACCTTTCTAGTCACCTACTTGATCAGCTAATTGCAACGTGTAAAACTCTCCCAGGAGTAACTCTTACTCGCAGTGGGTATCGGGATCCAACTATCTCATAGAAGGTATGCAATCTCATTGCAAATTTCAACACTTGAAATTCCCGATAATATTTTGCCCCTAGCATCTATATGACCTTAACATAGTCAACAAATCACAAGTGCTAGTCAAGTTCAACCCGTCATTTCCTGATTGAATTAAACCCACCCGCACGACCCTTAACATAGTCAACAAAGTCGCACGACTACCCTAATCCAATCTGCATCATATGCATCAGCAGACAGATACTGGTCAGCTACCGCACACTACGCCTTAACATAGTCAACAAACGTAGCACGAATACTAACCAGTATTTATCTGAAATGACGGAGGGCTACGCAGGTTTTCATAAAACCATGAGCGTAATGAACTTGATATCGTTGTAGAATCAAATGAAGTTTTTAAATGGAGTGATTTTGAGGCTTTTCTAGTTTTGCTAAAGGAGTCACTCCCGGTGAAGGGATCTCGGTCCTTTCCTCATCGAATGAGGTGCGGGATATATCATATATATCGCTGTGCAAAGCAAAAACTCAAAAGCAATCAAAAGCAAACCGAGTGTGTAGCATCTGCCAATTATTGCTAAAGGAGTCACTCCCGGTGAAGGGATCTCGGTCCTTTCCTCATCGAATAAGGTGCAGGGTATATCATATATACCTCTGTGCAAAGCAAAAACTGTAGCTACCTGTTCTATTTTAAAATTCGATTCTACAACATCTTAGGTTTCTTACCTTTCATTAATCACATTAATGAAGTCCCATCATTTAAACACCTAAACATCACAGATAGATATGACGTACACTTATGCCATCCGCATTCGCCTCGATGTCCCCTCGTGCACCGTTAGGTTAGGTAACTAACGACAGAGCAGGGCAGGGCTAGCGCGGGTGTAAAACATAAGTAACGTCTATATAATATATCATATATATCATATACTAAATCCATCACAGAAACAGAACACAGATATCGCAGCAGAATAATCATATGAAATATTGGATATACTAGGACGTCCGTGTTTTCAATACGAGCCAGTATAAAACACGGATTCCACGGTCGTGATGAATAGCCAATCCCACACCCCTAGACCCCTACGAGAGCGGCAAGCAACCCTGCCAATTCTAGGGTTAGGAGACCCGGACTCGACTCCTCGAGTTGGTCTCCCACTGGACCCCAGAACCCGGTTACTTGTGCTCCCATCCTTGGGTCTATCCTAATGCGGAAAAGTAAATAATATACAAAGGGTGACAGCTTCCGCTACCTGGAAGTGCCCCAAATAAAAGAATATTACATACAAGTTTTTACATGAATGAAAATGAAAAACACTCATCTCACATAAAAACCCCCGGCTATTCGATTACGACGATCCAATATAACATATCCAGCAACACATAACATCACATGTCATCAACGTAAGTAAGTACGCATACCCCAATTGTCGTTGACGTATAGCAACGAAACCGGCGATATGAACATACTACACTTACGGTCACAGAAAAGAAAGTGTAAAACTACAACAATTGGAATCCGCAACTTCTTTAGACATCGCATGCCTAACAGATATAAATCCCGCATTTTAGTCTCATTATCGAAAACTCTTTTCAATATCATATGGGACTAAACTGCTAAATTTATAACATTCATCCAGTTATCTCATAACTGTTTGTGAATTCCAATTATTGTATCCAATTCCGGATAAATAGAATATATCAAACTTTCCGATCGAACATTCGAACACCCAAGTTTTCCCGACACAGATCAACACATGAAACAAGTCTAACAACATTCCGTTCGTGCCTCAGTACCAACGGTCCAGCCGTAGAAGGGTCAAGCCAACGCCTCACATGTGGCACGCCGTACTGCCCCAAACCCGAAGGTTCAAAGGGCAGTTCAAGACGGTCACATAATCGAGTTAAGGTTTGTTGTCTTCTAGAGGGTCCATCGAGTTACTTGCACTACTTAGAACGTCGTTAAACTACGGAAAAATCCAACACTTGGAAATTTCCCGACAGGGGAAAAATTGGGTATTTATATCCGGTCGAACTTTTTAACATATTCAAAAAATTATCCGGAACGACACATAGACAAAGTTTGACAATCCGATCGAATGTATGAACTCCCACTACTTCCCAAAATACTCAACTCTTTATTCCAGATTAAAAGTTCCCAGGAAAACCAGCACTAAAAAATAGGAGTTACTGTGCAAAATTGAGTGCCTAATAAGACAAAACGGCGGCGGAAGGGCCGCATTAGCACGCTAATGCCGCGGTTACGCCGCACTTTAGAGGGATCATTTGATAATTTTTGCACCGTAATTCTTATATTTCCCTGCTGATTTTTCTGCATATATTTAATTTGCAAAAATCCACATTTTACAAAAAAGTACAGAGAGCAATTTGGAAATCGGATTTCGGTTCGATCGGACTTCAAACTCCGTCTATGCTTCGCCTAAGGCTCTAGCTTGGCTCTGATACCAGTGAAAGGTTCCTAGGCACCCTAGTGGGTTCTCACAAGGCATCGAACATGCCAAATTAAAATTTTTAGTGCCGAGAAACCCTAGACTACGGATCTTTAACTAGATGTTTTAGGCGAAACGAAAACTAGTTAACTATTTAACTAAAAGTCGGAAACTACAACCTTTGTAGATCCGGATATCCACCTCCACGGCTCCGCAACGTCATGTCCTCGCTGTCCATCATGAATCCACGACTCGATCATCGGCTTCATCGGGAAAGCAAGCGGAATAGGTCGTCGGCTTTGTGTCAAAGACGATCTACGTCGAGGTTGCATAAACTCAAGCTCCGACTTCACAAACTTGTGAAACTTGTGAAGTAAACACCCAAAACAACTTGGCAAGAGGTAGAGGGTGAAGAAATAGGAGGTGGGTACACTTTAGATTTGGATTTATCTCACTAGATCTCAAGTTGCCATTTTTGTAGCAAGCTTGAAGAAGAAGAAGAAGATGAGCTCAAGAAGGAATTATGATAAGTCTTATATTGAAAATAAATTTAAATCAAATACTTATCATAACTTGAACTAGGGTTAAGTGTAGAGAATTAACCATGGTCACTTTGATGGGTTAGGGTTAAGCATGAAGATAAGGATGGTTGCTAAAGTCAAAGCTTCATGAAGCTTCAACAAAATGACAAAGAAAGCCACCATCCTCATCTTATTCTTTTCCAAATAAATAAATAAATAAATAAATAAATAAATGAATATGCAAAACCCTAATTATCAAATTAACCATGGATTAATTTTATACACTTAACTAAATGATCAAGTATCATCAAATATGATACAAAAAGTGCACGAAAGTATATCACATATACAATGTGCAATCCTAGTGAGAAAAATCCGTTTAAAGTGAACCAATACTAGTCAATGCAATGCAATATATCAAATATATAATTATGCATTAAATCATTAAATCAACACTTGATTCAATGATCCGGTCATGTCGCACATAACCGACTAGTATTCAATGCATCGATTTATCGAATCAATGATTCGATAACTAGGTCATATCGAATATAACCAATCGAAACATATATCGCGAGAATGAAATGCGGTATCACATACACGCATTATTCTCGGTCCTGCACATATCTCATATGCGCTCCTATTTCGTTTCGCTTGAGCCAGGAAACCTCTGTGTAGGACTCTAAAGACTCGTCAATACGCCGGTAGCAGATGATGATCATATCAGGCACCCACAAGCCGCAAGCGGTCTGCTAAACGTAACGGCCACCCGGGTATTGAGCGATCAGAAGATCGACGAGCTAGCCCGCTCACACTCCTGCGAATCCGACCAGTAACACTTACCATACAGTCAAGTCTCTTCGTCTGATACGTCGCATATCAAGTCTAGGGGTGGTATACGTCAGACCCCAATAACCCGATAAGTCGTGCCGATGTGAGGCTCGTAACGGGTCGAGAAACTACTGGTAACACTTACCAGCAAATCTCTGATCAGCCCTGGCCAGGGACTTCCCTGCTACGGCCAATCGAGCACTTCGCAACATCAACTCCCAATACCGGGAGAGACGAAACCCCTCCTATCGCTCATTGTCTCCATGTGACTCGGGACTGTGTCCAAAGGCCACCGTTTTGCACGCCCTCATGGACGTGGTAAGGTGGAGATCAAAGCACAGTGGGAATCACACAAGACTCTATGACGATCTCGGGTCTACAGACTAACCTGTACAAGTGTCACCTGAGAACTGCCATCTGACGTGAGGTATAATACCATCTGGGAGTTCTCGGCGAGTCCGTCCAGTGTACCCAGTCTCCACTGAGCACCCGTATACCATCTCTGATGTCAAACACCAATGGATATGGGATCATCCATCGCCCATCACATGGATCGAGAAGCGTATACGCTAGTCTACTCTGGTATATCGATGCCCCGTCTCGATTACACCCACGACTAGGGACCTTGAAGGATGTACTTATGGACTACCATGTCCCCACTAGTATGATCTACATCATAGTCCAGGTAGTCAAGTACAAATCCTAAGGGCTTTACCAACATGTAACTATAAGACAGTATAAAGAGACTAGTGTACATGTTAAGATAAATGGCAACCAGATAGCATACTATCATGTCGAGCAAGAAAGTCATCTCTATATATGTCCAAGCATCCAATATAATATACATAATCTGTACAATACTGGCCTCTAGGGCATACATATAACTAACACAGTAAACATTACAGAATTGTGCAACCCCTGGCCAACCGACATACTAGCAGTTAGGGGAGGTTTACGAACACATTAAACATTACAGATAAAAACCCAATTAGCAAATAACTTAGAACATCGATTGACAACCTTTATCCGTATCTACCCCAAAAGCAAACCTGCACTGAAATAACCTGGGTTGAAACAGAACATACAGGAAACCAAAACAACAAAAAATATGAATTACTGAGCAAATCCGAGTCAACTCGGAGTTGACTCGGCGGCGGATCCGCGGCCAAAAGCACCTTCTTGCCGCGGATCCGCGGCTGTCTTGCCGAGTTAGGGGCTCATATTTTCCCAGTATTCTTATATTTCCCAGCTGTTAATTTTAAGGCATATCATATAATTTTTTAGACATGTTTAAAATTAACAGAAACTGTTAGGGTTCCATGGTTTCGTTTTCGTGTTTTCCGTCGATCGAACTTCTAATTAGTTGCTAACATGCTAGTAATGGTTTAGTTAGCTCTGATACCACTGTAAGTCCATGTCACGCACCCCACGAACTTGCGGGAAGGCGGAATATATGAAAAACGATTATCAAAGCTTCGTAACACGGACTTGAGCGTATGAATCGTATCTAAACCGTTACTAGCAAACTACGAGAGGTTTAACTACTCGGATTTGAAGTTATACCTCACGTTACTTGTCCTTCGGGTCTTCATCGCTGTCCTTCACTCCTCGTATGCTCCTTGGAACATCGGCACCTCAACGGCCTCCTCGAGTCAAAGACGATCCACCCGAGAGCTCCTACGCCAAGCTTGATCTGTATCTTAAGATAACTAGGTTGCTCGAAGTGCTAATCTAAGCTACCTAGGGGATATATAGTGAGCTTATGGATGTATTAGTCTAGCTAACCCTTGATCTCAATACATGAGAGGTTAGGGTTCGGGTTCCAAGAATGAGAGAGCTTGAGGAGAGAGAAGTTGATGATGAGAATTATATTGAAAAATGAACTCATTTTAATATATCAACCATAACAATTTATCAAATATATAATATACATGATTAATCATCATGGTTGATGCATTCACCTTGTGTGATTCATCTCATGAGTCATTAGCTCAAGAAATGAAGCATTAACTCCATGGATGAATCACACAAATGAGTCATTAAGCAATAAATGCTTATGCCACCTTAACCCCCAAGTCACCATGCATCTAGAAGCTTCCCGAAAAATTACGAGAACGCCCCTCCAATCCGTGAAAACACGGAAAAACTTTAGACTGTATAAATCCAATAACCTGATACTAGAATCTGGCTTAAACCAAAGCCGGCTAGTAAAAACTGTCCGAACGCCGTACGTGCATAAACACACGTATGCGTCCGAACCCTTGTCGTAAAACCATACGACCTCTATATCGTTTTCCCTAGAGCAGGGAAACCCTCTGTGTGGGACTCTAAAGACTCGACACTACGCTGGCAGTGGGTTTAACCACAGACCGCAAGCGGCACTAGCTGTACGTAACGGTCCCGAGGTAGATGTCGATAAGAAGGCCGATGAGGAAACCCATCCGAACTCCTACTGAGCCTGATGTGACAATCTCCGTACAGTCCGGTCTGTTCGTCTAAGACTATCGCATATCGAGCCTAGGGGCCAGCAAGCGTCAGTCCCATAATAGCGGTATAAGTCGTGTCGGTGCGTAGCCCATTACACCGTGAGAAACTACTGGAACCTACCTGTAAATCTCGCTTGCCCTGGCCAGGGACTTTGCGTAATGGCTCTCTAACACAGCGCGATATCAACTCCCAATACCGGGAGAGACGAATCCTTTCTAACCGCCACTGCCTCCAAGTGATCGGGACTGCACCCAACTGCTACCTGTTTGCACGACTCCTTTGAGCCGTGGTAGTGTAGCAATCTAAGAACAGTGGGACACACTCGAGGCGAAGTAGCAGTGTCAAGTCTGCGGACTATGTTGTACTCATGACACCTGGGAACTGTTTGAAAGGTTCCTAGGCACCCTAAAGAGGTCTCATGAGGCATCGGACATGCCATTTCAAAATTTTTGGTGCCGAGAAACCCTAGACTACGGATCGTCGCTAGAATTCTAGGCGAAAAGAAAAAGCTAGTTAACAAATTAACTAAAGGTCGGAAGCTACAACCTTTGTAGATCCGGATTTCCACCTCCTTAGCTCCACGTGATCATGCCCTCGCTGTCCATCATGAACCTCGGACTCTCGCGACGGCTTCATCGGAGAAGTGAGCGGAATAGTCCGTCGGCTTCGTGTCAGAGACGATCTACGTCGAGGTTGCACTAGTTCAAACTTCGACTTCACCAAGTAGTGAAACTTGTGAAGAAAACACCCAAAACCACTTGGTAAGAGGTAGAGGATGAAGAAATAGGAGGTGGGTTCACTTTAGATTTGGATTTCTCTCACTAAAACTCAAGTTGCCATTGGAGTAGCAAGCTTGAAGAAGAAGAAGAAGATGAAGAAGATGATGATAATGTTATGATAAGTAATTGAAATAAAAAGGAAAATCAATACTTATCATAAAGTAAACCATGGTTATGTGTAGAGAATTGACCAAGGTTAGATTAGTGGTTAGGGTTAAGGATGAAGACAAAAGGGATGACTTTGGTCAAAGTTTCATGAAGCTTCAATAAGCTTCATGAAGAAAAGAAACCCTTTTTGTTTTCATTCACCTAATTAAATGAATAAATAATGGATAAATAATTAAGTGAATATTCAAAAATCCTAACCCTTATCATAACCATGGTCCAATTCTTCACACAAAGCCAAGTTATTATGAATCATCAATCATGATACAAACAAGTGTACACAAAACATATCACATATACAATGTGCACACCAAGTGAGAAAAATCCGTTTAAAGTGAACCAATACTAGTTAATGCAAAGTAATATATCAAATATATAATTATACATTAAATCATTAAATCAACATTTGATTCAATGATCTTGTCATGTCGCACATAACCGACTAGTATTCAATGTATCGATTTATCGAATCAATGATTCGATAACTAGGTCATATCGAATATAACCAATCGAAAACATATATCGCGAGAATGAAATGCGGTATCACATACATGCATTATTCTCGGTCCTGCACACATCTCATATGCACTCCTATTTCGTTTCGCTTGAACCAGGAAACCTCTGTGTAGGACTCTAAAGACTCGTCAATACGCCGGTAGCAGATGATGATCATATCAAGCACCCACAAGCCGCAAGCGGTCTGCTAAACGTAACGGCCACCCGGGTATTGAGCGATCAGAAGATCGACGAGCTAGCCCGCTCACACTCCTGCGAATCCGACCAGTAACACTTACCGTACAGTCCGGTCTCTTCGTCTGATATGTCGCATATCAAGTCTAGGGGTGGTAGACGTCAAACCCCAATAACCCGATAAGTCGTGCCGATGTGAGGCTCATAACGGGTCGAGAAACTACTGGTAACACTTACCAGCAAATCTCTTATCAGCCCTGGCCAGGGACTTCCCTGCTACGGCCAATCGAGCACTGCGCAACATCAACCCCCAATACCGGGAGAGACGAAACCCCTCCTATCGCTCATTGCCTCCATGTGACTCGAGACTGTACCCAAAGACCACCGTTTTGCACGCCCTCATGGACGTGGTAAGGTGGAGATCAAAGCACAGCGGGAATCACACAAGACACTATGACGATCTCGGGTCTACAGACTAACCTGCACAAGTGTCACCTGAGAACTGCCATCTGACGTGAGGTATAATACCATCTGGGAGTTCTCGGCGAGTCCGTCCAGTGTACCCAGTCTCCACTGAGCACCCGTATACCATCTCTGATGTCAAACACCAATGGATATGGGATCATCCATCGCCCATCACATGGGTCGAGAAGCGTATACGCTAGTCTACACTGGTATATCGATGCCCCGTCTCGATACACCCACGACTAGGGACCTTGAAGGATGTACTTATGGACTACCATGTCCCCACTAGTATGATCCACATCATAGTCCAGGTAGTCAAGTACACATCCTAAGGGCTTTACCAACATGTAACTATAAGACAGTATAAAGAGACTAGTGTACATGTTAAGATAAAGAGTAACCAGATAGCATACTATCATATCGAGCAAGAAAGTCATCTCTATATATGTCCAAGCATCCAATATAATATACAACATCTGTACAATATTGGCCTCTAGGGCATACATACAACTAACAATCTCCCACTTGCACTAGGGCCAGCTGCTGTAGTATCGCATACCGAGCATCCTGAAGAGTCTCTCAAACTGTGTCTGGGGAATGGCCTTCGTGAGTGGATCCGCCGTGTTGTTCTTCGTGTCTACCCTCCTGACCTCGATCTCCCGGCGATCAACTATCTCCCGGATCAGGTGATACCGCCTCAGAATATGCCTGGATCGCTGATGGGACCTGGGTTCCTTGGCCAAAGCCACCGCTCCATTGTTATCGCAATACAAAGGTACTGGATGCTCAATGGATGGAACCACTCCAAGTTCAGTAATGAACTTCTTGATCCAGACAGCCTCTTTGGCAGCATCGTTGGCAGCGATGTATTCAGCCTCCATCGTCGAGTCTACCACGGTTTCCTGCTTGGAACTCTTCCAGCTAACCGCCCCTCCGTAAAGGGTAAAGACAAAACCCGATTGTGACTTAGAGTCGTCCTTATCACTCTGGAAGCTCGAATCGGTAAAGGACTCCACTTGGAGTTTTCCGTTACCATACACCAAGAACATATCTCTAGTCCTTCGCAAGTACTTGAGAATGCTCTTCACAGCTGTCCAGTGACTCTCTCCAGGATCAGCTTGATACCTGCTCACTATACTTAGTGTGTATGCTACATCGGGTCTGGTACATAGCATCGCATACATGATAGAGCCTACTGCCGAAGCATAGGGTATCCCTTGCATGCGAGCTCTCTCCAAATCAGTCTTGGGAGACATCTCTTTGGAGAGAGTGACTCCAGAGATCGTGGGTAAATTCCCAAGCTTGGACTCTTCCATACTAAAGCTCTTTAGTATGGTGTCAATGTACCTGGATTGGGACAATCCCAAAATCCGTTTGGATCTATCTCTATAGATCCTTATTCCCAATATGCAGGAGGCATCACCAAGATCTTTCATTGAGAATCTTTGTGATAAGAAGAGCTTAACCGATTGCAGCATAGGAATATCATTTCCTATCAAGAGTATGTCGTCCACGTACAATACGAGGAAGACAACCTTACTCTCTGCCACCTTCCTGTAGATACAAGGTTCATCTGGATTTTTGACGAAATCAAACTCTTTGATAATGACGTCAAAGCAGATGTTCCAACTCCGCGATGCTTGCTTTAATCCATAAATGGATTTAAGCAGCTTGAACACCTTTCCGCTGCTCCCACTATCTACGAAGCCCTCTGGCTGAGTCATGTACACGCACTCTTCTAAATCACCATTTAGAAAGGCGGTCTTAACATCCTTTTGCCAGATTTCGTAATCATGATATGCAACGATGGCAAGCATGATCCGGATGGATTTAAGCATAGCCACTGGAGAAAAGGTCTCGTCATAGTCCACACCTGGTCTTTGACGAAAACCCTTTGCTACAAGTCTAGCTTTGAAAGTCTCCACTTTCCCATCTACACCAAGTTTCTTCTTAAAGATCCACTTGCTCCCAATGGGTTTTACCCCTTCAGGAGCAACTTCCAAAGTCCATACTTTGTTGGTGTACATGGAATCCATCTCGGACCGCATAGCATCCAGCCATTTCACTGAGTCCCCACTCGTGATGGCCTGCTCGAAGCTAGTTGGGTCATCATCCTCCATGATGCAATCCACGCTCCCACCGTCCATGAGAAAACCGTAGTATCTCTCAGGTTGGCGAGGAACCCTACTAGATCGGCGGAGAGGCTGGGGTTCGTCGGGTACTACGGAATCCTCTGGTTCCACTAAATCTTCAGTTTGAGTTTGTGTAGCCGGAATTTCTTCCAGTTCTACCTCACCGCCACTAATTTCTTTTGCAAGAAATTCCTTTTCCAAAAAGGTGGCATGTCGAGAAACAAACACTTTTTGTTCCTCTGTATGGTAGAAAAGATACCCATGTGAATGTTTGGGATATCCCACAAACTTACATAGAACTGACCGTGCCTCGAGTTTGTCCGGATTTTGTCTTTTGACATAGGCCGGGCAACCCCATATCTTAACTCGTTTAAGACATGGTCTCTTCCCACACCATATCTCACATGGTGTGGTAGGTACAGATTTAGATAGAACTTGATTCAATAGGTATGCTGCTGTCTCCAGCGCATAACCCCAGAAGGAAATAGGTAACTCAGCTGTGCTCATCATAGAGCGCACCATGTCTAATAGGGTGCGGTTCCTCCGTTCTGATACACCGTTGTGCTGTGGTGTATATGGAGGAGTCAGCTGAGAGAGAATCCCATTCTCTTTTAGGAAGTCCAGGAATTCATTGCTCAAGTATTCCCCTCCTTGATCAGATCGTAGGATTTTAATACTTTTTCCTGTTTGGTTCTCAACTTCTTGTTTATATTCCCTAAATTTCTCAAAAGCTTCTGATTTGTGTTTCATCAGGAACACATACCCGAACCTAGAGAGATCGTCAGTGAATGTAATGAAGTACGAAGAACCATCCCTGGCATGTGTAGACATGGGACCGCATACATCACTATGTATCAGTCCCAAGAGTTCGGTAACTCTTTCTCCGTGTCCCGTAAACGGAGTTTTGGTCATCTTGCCTTTGAGACATGACTGGCAAGTGTCATAAGATGAAAATTCAAACGGATTTAAATATCCATCTTTATGCAACTTAGCTAGTCGTGTCACATTGATGTGACCCAGTCTACAATGCCACAAGAAGGATTCGTTCAGTTCTGAACTCTTCCTCTTGAGTGTGTTTGTTATGCTCAGAACTGTTGATTGATTTAGAACATAAATGTCATTGCATAACGTGCCTGATCCAACCAACTTTTGGTTATGGAAAATGTTCATAACATTGTCCTCTAATACAAAATTATATCCCTCTTTACTCAACAAAGAAACCGATATAATGTTGCATATCAGGTTCGGCATGTAATAGCATTCGTTCAGAACCAATGTATTACCAGTTGGTAATAGAAGGTGATATTCCCCGACAGTCTTAGCTGCAACAATTGCACCATTTCCAACTCTAATGTCTTTATCACCTTCTCCAAGTTCTCTACCTTTCCTTAGCCCATGTAACTGATTACATATATGGGATCCCGACCCGGTCTCTAATACCCAGGACGTAGAGCAAATGGAGAAACAGTTCTCAGTAACGAACACACCTGAAGAAAATGCATCAACATGTACTTTCTTCATTCGGGTGGCATGGGAATCCTGGTATTCCCCTATATCCTGTTCATTCCTATAACTCTTATAGGAAAGAACGGAACCAACGTTCCCCAGCACAGTATAACATGCGGGTTCGGTCAATACATCCATATTATTATCTTGATTAAGGCATGAACTGGTCGCTACCTGGAGAGAGAGAGAAGAAAACACTTTAGCGTATGCTCGTGCAAGATCAGATTGGTTATTATCTTATCTAATCAGGATGGCTCCCACCGCTTTTTATCAAATCTTCCTCCAAACCCTAAAACGAAAGACTAGCCGGGATTAATTACACACTACAAGTTCGCCAATCTTTCAGCCAGGCCAGTGTCGGTACTTTGAGGGAGGTCCCCCGTGCTTTCGCACGAACCTAATTAATGTAAACCTCGTTTTCCCAGAGGCGTAACCCCGTTGACACCTTTCTAGACACCTACTTGATCAGCTAATTGCAATGTGTAAAACTCTCCCAGGAATAACTCTTACTCGCAGTGGGTATCGGGATCCAACTATCTCATAGAAGGTATGCAATCTCATTGAAAATTTCAACACTTGAAATTCCCGATAATATTTTGCCCCTAACATCCTATGACCTTGACAAAGGCCAACAAACCATAGGATGCTAGTCAAGTTCAACCCGTCATTTCTTGATCGAAATAAACCCACCCGCACGGCCCTTGACAAAGGCCAACAAGGTCGCACGACTACCCTAATCCAATCTGCATCATATGCATAAGCAGATAAGCACCAGTTAGCTACCGTACACTGCGCCTTGACAAAGGCCAACAAACGCAGCACGAATACTGACTACTACTTATCTGAAATGACGGAGGGCTACGCAGGTTTTTCATAAAAACCATGAGCGTAATGAACTTGATATCGTTGTAGAATCAAATGCAGTTTTGAAATGGAGTGATTTTGAGGCTTTTCTAGTTTTGCTAAAGGAGTCACTCCCGGCGAAGGGATCTCGGTCCTTTCCTCGTCGAATGAGGTGCGGGATATATCATATATATCGCTGTGCAAAGCAAAAACTCTTAAAAGCTATCAAAGCCAAACCGAGTGTGTAGCATCTGCCAGTTACTGCTAAAGGAGTCACTCCCGGTGAAGGGATCTCGGTCCTTTCCTCATCGAATAAGGTGCAGGGTATATCATATATACCGCTGTGCAAAGCAAGAACTGTAGCTACCTGTTTTATTTTAAAATTCGATTCTACAACATCTTAGGTTTCTTATCTTTCATTAATCACTTTAATGATGTCCCATCATTTAAATACCTAAACATTACAGATAGATATGACGTACACTTATGCCATCCGCATTCGCCTCGATGTCCCCTCGTGCACCGTTAGGTTAGGTGACTAACGACAGAGCAGGGCAGGGCTAGCACGGGTGTAAAACATAAGTAACGTCTATATAATATATCATATATACTATATACTATATCCATCACAGAGTCGCAACACAGATATCGCAGCAGAATAAACATATGAAATATTGGATATACTAGGACGTCCGTGTTTTCAATACGAGCCAGTATAAAACACGGATTCCACGGTCGTGATGAATAGCCAATCCCACACCTCTAGACCCCTACGAGAGCGGCAAGCAACCCTGCCAATTCTAGGGTTAGGAGACCCGGACTCGACGCCTCGAGTTGGTCTCCCACTGGACCCCAGAACCCGGTTACTTGTGCTCCCCTCCTTGGGTCTATCCTAATGCGGAAAAGTAAATAATATACAAAGTGTGACAACTTCCGCTACCTGGAAGTGCCCCAAAGAAAAGAATATTACATACAAGTTTTTACATGAATGAAAATGAAAAACACTCATCTCACATAAAAACCCCCGGCTATTCGAACACGACGATCCAATATAACATATCCAGCAACACATAACATCACATGTCATCAACGTAAGTAAGTATGCATACCCCAATTGTCGTTGACGTATAGCAACGAAACCGGCGATATGAACATACTACACTTACGGTCACAGAAAAGAAAGTGTAAAACTACAACAATTGGAATCCGCAACTTCTTTAGACATCGCATGCCTAATTGAATGAAATACTTAGACATCACATGCCTAACAGATATAAATCCCGCATTTAAGTCTTATTATCGAAAACTCTTTTCAATATCGTATGGGACTAAAGTGCTAGAATTATAACATTCATCCAGTTATCTCATAACGGTTTGTGAATTCCAATTATTGTATCACATTCCAGATAAACAGATAATGTTAAACTTTCCGATCGAACAGTCGAATACCCAAGTTTTCCCGATACAGTCCAACACATGAAATAAGTCTAACAACATTCAGTTCATGCCTCAGTACCGACGGTCCAGCCGTAGAAGGGTCAAGCCAACGCCTCACATGTGGCACGCCGTACTGCCCCAAACCCGAAGGTTCAAAGGGTAGTTCAAGACGGTCACATAATCGAGTTAAGGTTTGTTGTCTTCTAGAGGGTCCATCGCGTTACATGCACTACTTAGAACGTCGTTAAACTACGGAAAAATCCAACACTTGGAAATTTCCCGACAGGGGAAAAGTTGGGTATTTATATCCGGTCGAACTTTTTAACATATTCTAAAATTTATCCGGAAAACCAAATAGACAAAATTTGATAACCCGATCGAAACACCGAATCCCCAAAACAACTACAGAAAATTCAACTCTTGAATAAATATTAAAAAATTCCAGAAAATCCAGCACCAGAAATAATGAATTACAGTACAAACAGTGAATGATGATGTCAACAAACTGCCGCGGAACCGCCGCAGAAGCTGGGCTTCTGCCGCGGTTCCGCCGCCGTTTAAATGAATCATGGGCCTGAGTTTTTACCGTAATCCTTAGAATTGTTTACTGAATCTTCTAGACATTTTTAATACACAAAAATCCACATTTTTAAAATCTGGACAGAGAGCATTTTTGTGATCGGGATTCGGGTTCGTTCGGACTTCAAATTCCATCTGGACTTCGCCTAAGGCTCTAGCTAGGCTCTGATACCAGTGAAAGGTTCCTAGGCACCCTAAAGTGGTCTCATGAGGCATCAGACATGCCATTTCAAAATTTTTGGTGCCGAGAAACCCTAGACTACGGATCGTCGCTAGAATTCTAGGCGAAAAGAAAAAGCTAGTTAACAAATTAACTAAAGGTCGGAAGTACAACCTTTGTAGATCCGGATTTCCACCTCCATAGCTCCACGTGATCATGCCCTCGCTGTCCATCACGAACCTCGGACTCTCGCGATGGCTTCATCGGAGAAGTGAGCGGAATAGTCCGTCGGCTTCGTGTCAAAGACGATCTACGTCGAGGTTGCACTAGTTCAAACTCCGACTTCACCAAGTAGTGAAACTTGTGAAGAAAACACCCAAAACCACTTGGCAAGAGGTAGAGGATGAAGAAATAGGTGGTGGGTTCACTTTAGATTTGGATTTCTCTCACTAAAACTCAAGTTGCCATTGGAGTAGCAAGCTTGAAGAAGAAGAAGAAGATGAAGAAGATGATGATAATGTTATGATAAGTAATTGAAATAAAAAGGAAAATCAATACTTATCATAAAGTAAACCATGGTTATGTGTAGAGAATTGACCAAGGTTAGATTAGTGGTTAGGGTTAAGGATGAAGACAAAAGGGATGACTTTGGTCAAAGTTTCATGAAGCTTCAATAAGCTTCATGAAGAAAAGAAACCCTTTTTGTTTTCATTCACCTAATTAAATGAATAAATAATGGATAAATAATTAAGTGAATAATCAAAAATCCTAACCCTTATCATAACCATGGTCCAATTCTTCACACAAAGCCAAGTTATTATGCATCATCAATCATGATACAAACAAGTGTACACAAAACATATCACATATACAATGTGCACACCAAGTGAGAAAAATCCGTTTAAAGTGAACTAATACTAGTTAATGCAAAGTAATATATCAAATATATAATTATACATTAAATCATTAAATCAACATTTGATTCAATGATCCGGTCATGTCGCACATAACCGACTAGTATTCAATGTATCGATTTATCGAATCAATGATTTGATAACTAGTTCATATCGAATATAACCAATCGAAAACATATATCGCGAGAATGAAATGCGGTATCACATACACGCATTATTCTCGGTCCTGCACACATCTCATATGCGCTCCTATTTCGTTTCGCTTGAACCAGGAAACCTCTGTGTAGGACTCTAAAGACTCGTCAATACGCCGGTAGCAGATGATGATCATATCAAGCACCCAAAAGCCGAAAGCGGTCTGCTAAACGTAACGGCCACCCGGGTCTTGAGCGATCAGAAGATCGACGAGCTAGCCCGCTCACACTCCTGCGAATCCGACCAGTAACACTTACCGTACAGTCCGGTCTCTTCGTCTGATATGTCGCATATCAAGTCTAGGGGTGGTAGACGTCAGACCCCAATAACCCGATAAGTCGTGCCGATGTGAGGCTCATAACGGGTCGAGAAACTACTGGTAACACTTACCAGCAAATCTCTGATCAGCCCTGGCCAGGGACTTCCCTGCTACGGCCAATCGAGCACTGCGCAACATCAACCCCCAATACCGGGAGAGACGAAACCCCTCCTATCGCTCATTGCCTCCATGTGACTCGAGATTGAACCCAAAGACCACCATTTTGCACGCCCTCATGGACGTGGTAAGGTGGAGATCAAAGCACAGTGGGAATCACACAAGACTCTATGACGATCTCGGGTCTACAGACTAACCTGCACAAGTGTCACCTGAGAAATGCCATCTGACGTGAGGTATAATACCATCTGGGAGTTCTCGGCGAGTCCGTCCAGTGTACCCAGTCTCCACTGAGCACCCGTATACCATCTCTGATGTCAAACACCAATGGATATGGGATCATCCATCGCCCATCACATGTGTCGAGAAGTGTATACGCTAGTCTACACTGGTATATCGATGCCCTGTCTCGATACACCCACGACTAGGGACCTTGAAGGATGTACTTATGGACTACCATGTCCCCACTAGTATGATCCGCATCATAGTCCAGGTAGTCAAGTACACATCCTAAGGGCTTTACCAACATGTAACTATAAGACAGTATAAAGAGACTAGTGTACATGTTAAGATAAAGAGTAACCAAATAGCATACTATCATATCGAGCAAGAAAGTCATCTCTATATATGTCCAAGCATCCAATATAATATACAACATCTGTACAATACTGGCCTCTAGGGCATACATACAACTAACACTGTTAACTGATGATTGGTATAATAACAACCAATAGTTCCCGTGCGAGTCCTGTCTGGTGTACCCGTAACCTAACGAGCTTCTGCATACTATCTCCAGTACGAAGTACAGATGGCTGTAGGACAGGCTATCTCCCCAACTAGGATGTGAAGCGTACACACTAGTCTACTATGGAGTATCGATGCCCAGTCTCGATAATCCTACGACTAGGGACAAGTATAGGATGTTGCTTATAGACTACCCAGCCCCCACTAGTGTGACTGCCATCACAACGCTGGTAATCAAGCAAAGATCCTATGGGCTCTACTAATATGTATAAGTGATACGTTACAAGAAACATAAGCACATATTAAAGTAGACACAAACCAAGTAGCATACTACCATTTTTAGCAAGACTGTATATACAAATATGAAAATCCCAAACTTCCATTAAGTAATATACATACAAGTATGATACAATAATGGCCCTTAGGGCATATACACTAACACGCGGTTTGGTCGTGAATGATACCAGTCGCAATTTACTTTGCCCTCTTTCTAATCCCTTAATTTTGTCTTTACATATTATCTTCTGTACACCATACTTAGGCTAATTGGTTTTCTTCATTCCTTACCTTTCGTCACCTGCCTATGGTTTGAAAGAAGACTATCCAATAAGCGTAAAAGGTGTACTCTCCTAAACTAAGGAGCCCTGACAACCTGAGAGAAGGTGATGATAAAAGACAACCGAATAAACCAATTCAATTTCTCCTGAACCTGGATCCATCCTCGAAGAAGTCCCTTCGAGTTCGTATATAACCATACGATGGATCTATCCAATGGAAGTGGATGTCCGTAGTAATATGGGGTGTTCTGAAAAATGCAAAGGGTAAAAGAAGGAGCAGCAATGACTTAAGCAACTTAGACAATCCAAAAGCCAGTATTTTAAGAAGGTTCGGTCAACTTGGTCACTGAGTCATAGTCCAGGGTCGGTCAAAGGTCGCTGCTAAAGAGAGAGAGAAAAGAAAGACTCTGCGTGCACTCTAACCTAGATCAGAATGGTTATCACTTTATCTAATCAGGAAACCTCTCACTGTACTGTCAAATTCTCCTCCAAACTTGAAAGAAGAATCAATCGGGATCACCCGAAGAGTAAACCAACTCACCAGTGGGAATCCGGATCCAACTATCATCGCATGATAACGTGACGGAATCCACTCATGTTATCACACTCCAGAAGGTATGCGCATACTTTGCAAGTTTCAGTTTCTTTAGAAACTCCCGATAAGATTTTTGCCCCATGCTCTTATGACCTTGACTTTGGCCAAAATGCCATAAGTCGCATGCCAAGTTCTACCCATCATTACCTTGTCAATTTGAACCTACCCGCACATGCCTTTGACTTTGGCCAAAATGGCAGAACGACTGTCCCAAACCAACTCATCTATCTATGCAACAAATGAATACCCAGCAGGTACCAAACACTATGCCTTGGCTTTGGTCAAAATACATAGCTTGAATATTACTGAATACCGAAAAGAAATGACGGAGGGCTACGGCTGGTTTTTGGCGAAAAACCATTAACGTAATGAACTTGATCTCGTTGAGGGAACCTGATAGCTTTTTATAAAAATATAGCGGCGAAAACATTTGCTAAAGAGGTCACTCCCGGTGAAGGGATCTCGGCTCGTTCCTCGTGGAATGAGGTGCAGGATATTCCAACTGAATACCACGATGGAAAGCAACAAGTAATCGACTATAGTGAAGTTATTATCCTGATGCTAACTTCTGCCCAAGGGGTCACTCCCGGTGAAGGGATCTCGGCCCTTGCCTCGTCAAATGAGGTGCAGGATATTCCAACTGAATACCACTGTTTAAAACAAAAAGAAACGTCTTTGTAATAACACTTTTTAAAACTGTTCCAATAACATCCAAACTGGTTTGTTTTCCTTTGCATTGATCAGAATAACCGCAGTCCCATCAATTAATCACACCAGAAAAGAACGAAAAATAAAATGTACGTATATGCCATTCGCATTCGTCACTGGGTCCCGTCATCACTCGTTAGGTTACTTAACTAACGACAGAGCGGGGACTGGACTAAAGCGGGTTCAAAACATATACAACATCTACTAGTATATATACCAATATACAATAATCGCTCCAGGCGTGATAAATGCAACATTACAAAAAAGTAATAAGCATCACAGAACAATACAGATAATCTGGGATCCCCGGGTTTCACAGAGCCGCTGCTGAAACCCGACGTTCCCCTGGTCATGTGGATAGCCTGTGCAATGAAACCTAGACCCCTACGGGTGCGGCAAGTTACCCGCCAAAACCTGTAGCAAGGCAGCCCTTTACAGCAAAGCTAATGGACCACCCTGCACTTCACGGAATCCGGTAACTTGAGCACCCCATCTTGGGTCAACCTGTACCCCCTACGAGTGCGGTGAATAGTCTGCCAATTCTAGAGTGAGGCCCCTCTGCCTCTCAAAGCCATGAGATGCGGACCCGTTGCCCTCCAGAACCCTGCTATCCATGCACTCCGTCGCGGGGTAAACCTAGTACAGAAATGAAAAATATGTACAACGGGTACATCGACCTCAGCCCGGTCGTGCCCCAAAAGAATATTATACAAACAGGCAGTGACGACAGTCCACATGTTGGACGCTCGCCCCGCAATATCAAATGTACAAATAAATCCAAACTGCACTATCATTGCACACTGCTATCCATCACGACAAGTCCGCAACAACACAGCACAACACGGACATCAACGCGAATGTCACGTTCGCAAATCCGTTTAAAAGAGCTATAGCAATTAGACGGAATTTACCGCTCGAATGACATTCACGGTCGGAGATATAATGTAAGTACTGTAAACTAACAAGTTTAAAATTCCGATCTACAAAACTTCCCGAAGTGGGCCTCACGTACATCTGCTGTACAGTAACAAAATCTGGGCCCAAAAGAAATATTCCATAAACCACAATTTTACATGAAGACCCTACTGTAGAAAAATGGTTTACTGTTGCTCCAAAACGGTGGCGGAACCGCGGCCAACCTAGGGTTTGCGCGGCAGTTCCGCGGCGCTTTGGACAGAAACTTTACACTGAAATATGCGGTTTCGGAAATTTCGTTCGACCGATGTTTTAAACGCGTTAGAACAAGTTAGTAAAGGTTAATGGCGTGGCTCTGATACCATGTAAGTCTACGATAGCGCCCCAGCCGTCATTCAGACGCCAAATGCGGAACAAAAACTTTTATAACTGGCGTTATCGCATACTATAACCCGGATCTGTCATTAACGCTAACTAAAAAAATACAAAGTAGGTAGAAAGGCTATACCGAACGATCCGAGTCCTTCGGTCTTTAACCATCATCCCATGCTCCGTTGCAGCTGCTCCGATCTCCTGGCTCCTCGTCGAGGTGGCACCACATCTACGGTTCTTTAAACGGGCTCCCGCCTCTATACCGAGGCAACTCGGTCATCAAGTCTGCTAAAAGAGATGACCAAGATTGATGTAGAGAATGAGTAGAATATTTTGTCTCGCTTCATCCAAAACCATGGATGAACGGTTAATGAAGTTTCCTTTTGAAATGGAGTAATGAGAAAATGAGCATATCAAATTTCCATGAACCAAAATCCTATATCTTTTTAACAACCATCATCCTCTATTAACAAGGGGCCGGCCACTATATATGAGAGGAGGAGGGTGAGTATAGGAGCAAATGGGTAACCATAAGGAAAAGATCTTAATCAAATATCTTAGCAAGAACAAAAGGCATTAATGAAAAGGTGACTCACTAATAACACCTCATCATCCATTAATGCAAACTAATGAGCCATGAAACCTAGTCACCATCTAGAAGCTTCCACTCATGACTCACCCTCATGACTCACCCTCAAGAAAAGATAATTCCGCATTAAACCGAATGTTTAAGACGGGTGATAGAAAACTGGCATCTTCGAAAAGCGATCCCGAAACGAATTTCAGGATAACCCCGTAACAGTATAAACATACTCGCATTTGTATTTCGACCGAATACAAATGCAACTGAGACAAAGATATTATATCTACACAGTATAATACTCGGATCCGGCTTAAACCAAAGCTCACCAGTATTATCTGCCCGAAATATGACACGTGCGTAAACGCACGTGCATTTTCCGAACCCTGCCATAAAACCATACGGCCTCTACAACGTTTCTCCCGAACTTAGGAAACTATCTGTGGGGGACTCCAATGACTCATCAGTACCCTGGCAGTGGGTGTAACCACAAGCACGTCAGCGGCACTAGCTGTGCGTAACGGCTGCCTATGTACTGACCTCAAGGGTTGCCGATGAGCGAACTCATCCTAGAACCCTACTGAGCCTAACAGTGACAATATACATACGGTCTGGTCCGTTCGTCTATGAGTATCACATATCGGGCCTAGGGGGCTAGTAACGTCAGAACCCCAATAGCGGTATAAGTCGTGTCGGAGTGTAGCCCAGAACACCCTGAGATACAACTGGAGTACCTACTAGTAAATCTCCTGCCTCGGCCGAGAGCTTTGTGTAATGGCTTTCCTAGACATAGCGCGATCTCACACCAAATATCGGGAGAGACGAATCCCCTACCGATCCGCTCACCTGCCTCCATGTGGCTCGGGACTGTAACCAAAAAATACATGTTTGCACGACTCTTTTGAGCCGTGGTAGGGTAGAAATCAAAGCACCGTGGGAACTCACACGAGACAAATCACGACCTCAGGTCGATGAACTAACATGTACACATGTCACTAGGGAACTGCTATCTAACGCTAGGTATAAATACGAACTAGCAGGTTCCCGGCGAGTCCTGTCCGGTGTACTCATAACCCAATGAGCACCTGTATACATCTTAGATGATCCAATTGACACCAGTGGATTGTAAGACCGGCCACCGCCCCACGTCGGGGTCTCGACTATATACACTAGTCTACTCCGAAGTATTGATGCCTGTCTCGAAACTCCCATGACTAGGGACCAAAATTAAGGATATGCTTATAGACTACCCAACTCTCACGTATATGATCGCCATCATACTGTTGGTAGTCAAGCAAGATCCTAATGGCTCTATCAATGTGTAATAGTGATCAGTCACATGAACCTTTACACGACTGATAAAGGCAAACCAGATAGCATACTATCATCTCGAGTAAGACTGTGCTACCGGTATAGGTCATCCTTAATCATTGCAATCACCTACCTGCGATCCAATAATTGACTTTGAGGTTACTATAACCAACATCATCCACTATAATATACATCTCATGTACAATAATGGCCTCTAGGGCATACATATAACTAACAAAATATGCACAAGCTCCTCACATAGACCATGGTGGGATCAAGTTAGGATTTTGAGCTTTAGGGGATTCTTGAGTTGCCATTGAGGTAAATATCACTTTTTTAGTTTGGTAATTTAGTTTCTTTAATTTCTATTTTAGTTTAGAAGTGTTTAGGTGAGGTTTAGTAATGTATGAAAATTCCTAGTGTTAGTTAGGGGATTCTTCACTTGTGATGATAGATTGAGGCTTGGTTAGGGACCACAACCTTTATATTGCTTGAATGGTAGACCAAAATAGAAACGAAACCCTAAGACTTGTGTTAGATCATCCTATGTCGGTTTTGTGAACTTTTGTGCCATAGTGAATCTGGAGTAAATTGGAACCTTTACGAGAAAAACTAGCAACTCTATTGACCTAGAATTAACACTAGGAGGCCACCGTGCAAGTACGAACCCAAACAGAGCACCCATGGCAGGCCATGCCGGTTTTTGTTGTAATGTCGCCGGGTCTTTTGTGGGCATTGGTGTTGGAATTGGTTCTGTTGCTCACATACCCCCATATACTACCACACTGTACTGCTTGTTTTTTCCCAATTCACCTGAGACAAAATCCGGAACCATTTTCTTGAGGTGATGTTTTGTTGTATGACTTTTAGTGACTTGAAACTTTGGATTTTGTGTTTTGTATCGGTCACTTAACGTTTGTACGTCGATTTCGGGTGTTGTTTTGTTCTTTTTCATGCGTAAACCATAGGTTTTAACCTGTGTGTGATTCGTGTGCCGTTTTGGTTTTCGCTGGCGATTTCCGTTTATGATATTATGTGTTATATGTGTAGGCACCCTCGCGTGGACTTCGGATGACAAGGAGGGTCATGGCGACATCGAATTCGGCAAGCAAGGATGATGTGAGTAGATGTATATCTACAGGGGAAGTCGGGTGGATGGCGTATATCACCCTCGCAGTTTCTTAGTGTAGTATGTGAATATGATGTAGGGTTGCCTAGCACGGAAGCAAGGTTTCGGGAGGCATCATCCATGCCAATTTCAAAAATTTGCCCTAATAGCAAACCCTAATCCTAGAATCCTAACAAGAAAATCCGACGATTCAATATGTAAACACATTACATCTAAGTGAATGAGGGAATAGAACCTTTGTAGGCTGGTCCTTCACTTCTAAAGCTCCATGTCGTAGTCCTTTCGTTTCAAGTTGTGAAGACCCGGACTCTAGTAAGGGTTCACATGAAGAAACAAACAAGCTTGCTCAATGTCTTCGAGGCCGAAGATGATCTACGTCGACGAGACTCGAGCTCATGCTACCTCTTTACTAATGGTGAAATTATTGAAGCAAACACCCTAAACTAAATGGCTAATTGTAAAGGATGATGAAGTAGGAAGTGGGCTCACTTTAGTTTAATTTTTCTCACACTTTTTGTAGGGTTCCTAGGCACACTTGTGAAGGTTCATAAAACATCAAACATGCCTAAATAAAATTTTACATGTGCCGAACAACCCAAAGACGGGATCTTTGCTAGATTATTAGGGTTAAGCATGCAAGATGATATCTTTATAGCTAAGTGTGAGGGATTACAACCTTTGTAGTCCGCTCCTTCGCTTCACAAGCTCCGAGTAGAAGTCCCTTTGCCGCGATCCACGATCTTCCGGACTCAAGAGAGGCTCCACGACTCGAACGATCCATGCTAGCTTGAAGTGTTCCGATTCTCCGATGATCTACGTCGAAGTTTCTATAACCCAAGCTTTCTCACTCTAAAGAGATGAACACCCTAATCTAATGGGCTAGATTAGATGAGGATGATGGAGTAGTATTTATGCTCTCTTTTTAATTCACTTTCTCACAATAAATCATCACAAAAAGGATTAACTAGTGAGCTCTCTCTCAAAACTCAAGAGAGAAGAAGATCAAGAATGAAAGAATAATCCTTTTGTGATGAATAGTAGTCAAGTTTATATCTAACCATGGTCAAGGATGATAAGATAAAAGTTGTAGAGAATAAACTAGAGTTAGGGTTTAGTTAGGTTAAGGATAAGTATCAACCATAATATCTTAACCAAGACAAAATAGAATCCTTCTAGAATGAACAAGAAGAAGCTAACCCTAATCAAACCCTAATCCCTTTTTATCATCCTTAAACATGTTTTATAATAAATCATATTATGTCACAATAATATATATCACATATATTTGCAACAAAAGAAAATAATACATTTAACATATATCGCATATATATCAATGTATTAATCCGGTGAGAAAATGAAATAATAAAGCGAGCCAATATTAGATAATGTAATACAATATATCATATATATCATTATACATTAAATCATCGAATCAACACTTGATCCAACGATCCGGCCATATCGAATATAACCGGCTAATATATCATGTACCGATTCATCGAATCAACACTTGATCCGATGTCCCGATTCATATCTAAATATCTCGAGAATATAATACGGTATCTCATATCGCATTATCCTCGGTCCTGCACATATCACATATGTGCCTCTACTCCGTTTCTCCAGAGCCAAGAAACCTCTGTGTAGGACTCTAATGAATCGTCAATACGCCGGTAGCAGGTGATGATCATATCAAACACCCACAAGATGCAAGCGGTCAGCTAAACGTAACAGCCACCCAGGTATTGAGCGATCAGAAGATCAACAAGCTAGCCTGTCCGTTCTCCTGTGAATCCAATCAGTAACACGCCCGTACAGTCCAGTCTGTTCGTCTCATATGTCACATATCAAGTCTAGGGGTGGTATACGTCAGACCCCAGTAACCGATAAGTCGTGTCGATGTGAGGCTCATAACAGGTCGAGAAACTATTAGTAACACTTACCAGTATATCTCTATATCAGCCCTGGCCAGGGACTTCCAGTTATAGCCAATCGAACACAGCACAACATCAACTCCCTATACCGGGAGAGACGAATGACCTCCTATCGCTCATTGCCTCCATGTGATTCGGGAGTGTACCCAAAAGCCACCGTTTTGCACGCCCTCTTGGACGTGGTAAGGTGGAAATCAAAGCACAGTGGGAATCACACAAGACTCTATGACGATCTCGGGTCTACAGACTACCCTGTACCAGTGTCACCGGAGAACTGCCATCTGACGTGTGGTATATCACCATCTGGGAGTTCTCGGCGAGTCCGTCCAGTGTACCCAGTCTCCACTGAGCACCCGTACACCATCTCTTATGTCAAACACCGAAGGATATGGGATCATCCATCGCCCATCATATGGGTCAAGATGCGTATACGCTAGTCTACTCTGGTGTATCGATGCCCTGTCTCGATATACCCTCGACTAGGAACATTTATAGGATGTACTCATCGACTACCGTGGCCCCACTAGTATGATCTCATCATAATACCAGTAGTCGAGTACAGATTCTAAAGGCTTTATCAACATGTTAGAGAAAGACAGTAAACTAATAAAAGTCAACATGTTAAGATAAAGAGAAACCAAATAGCATACTATCATGACGAGCAAAAAAGTCCTCTCTGTATATATCCAAGCATCCATCATAATATACATCATATGTACAACAATGGCCTCTTTGGCATATACATAACTAACAATCTCCCACTTGCACTAAGGCCAGCTGCTGTAGTATCTCATACCTAGCATCCCGAATAATCTCTCAAACTGTATCTGGGGAATGGTCTTCGTGAGTGGATCCGCAGTGTTGTCCTTCGTATCTACTCTCCTGACCTCGATCTCCCGGCGATCAACTATCTCCCTGATCAGGTGATACCGCCTCAGAATATGTCTGGATTTCTGATGGGATCTGGGTTCCTTGGCCAAAGCGACAGCTCCATTGTTATCGTAATACAAAGGTATTGGATGTTCAATGGATGGAACCACTCCAAGTTCAGTGATGAACTTCTTCATCCAGACAGCCTCTTTGGTAGCATCGTTGGCAGCGATGTATTCAGCCTCCATCGTCGAGTCTGCAACGGTATCCTGTTTGGAACTCTTCCAACATACAGCCCCTCCATTGAGGGTAAAGACAAAACCCGAGTGCGACTTAGAGTCGTCCTTATCACTTTGGAAACTGGAATCGGTAAAAGACTCCATCCGGAGTTCTCCGTTACCATATACCAAGAACATATCTCTAGTCCTTCGTAAGTACTTGAGAATGTTCTTCACAGCTGTCCAGTGACTCTCTCCAGTATCTGCTTGATACCGACTCACTACACTTAGTGAGTATGCTACATCGGGTCTGGTACATAGCATCGCATACATGATAGAGCCTACTTCCGAAGCATAGGGTATCCCTTGCATGCGAGCTCTCTCCAAATCAGTCTTGGGAGACATCTCTTTGGAGATAGTGAGTCCAGAGATCATGGGTTGATTCCCACGCTTGGATTCTTCCATACTAAACCTCTTTAGTATGGTGTCAATGTACCTAGATTGGGACAATCCCAGTATCCTTTTGGATCTATCTATATAGATCCTAATCCCCAATATGCATGAGGCATCACCTAGATCTTTCATTGAGAATCTTTGTGATAAGAAGAGCTTGACTGATTGCAGCATAGGAATATCATTTCCTATCAAGAGTATTTCATCCACGTACAATACGAGGAAGACAACCTTACTCTCTGCTACCTTCTTATAGATACAAGGTTCATCTATGTTTTTGATGAAGTCATACTCTTTGACTACTACATCAAAACAGATGTTCCAACTCCGCGATGCTTGCTTTAACCCATAAATGGATTTAAGCAGTTTGCACACCTTTCCGCTGCTCCCACTATCTACGAAGCCCTCTGGCTGAGTCATGTATAAGCTCTCTTCTAAATCACCATTTAGAAAGGCGGTCTTAACATCCATTTGCCAGATTTCATAGTCATGGTATGCAGCAATGGCAAGTAAGATCCGGATGAACTTAAGCATAGCCATTGGAGAAAAGGTTTCGTCATAATCCACACCTGGTCGTTGACGAAATCCCTTTGCTACAAGGCTAGCTTTGAATGTCTCAACTTTTCCATCTACACCAAGTTTCTTTTTAAAAATCCACTTGCTCCCAATGGGTTTTACACCTTCAGGAGCATTTTCCAAAATCCATACTTTATTGGTGTACATGGATTCCATCTCAGATTGCATTGCATCCAGCCATTTCACAGAGTCACCACTCGTGATGGCCTGCTCGAAACTAGTCGGGTCATCATCTTCCATGATGCAATCCTCGCTTCCACCATCAATGAGAAAACCGTAGTATCTCTTAGGTGGACGAGAAACCCTACTAGATCGGCGGAGAGGCTGGGGTTCGTCGGGTACTACCGAATCCTCTGATTCCACTAAATCTTCAGTTACAGTTTGTGTTTCTGGAACTTCTTCCAGTTCTACCTCAGAGCCACTAATCTCTTTTGCAAGAAATTCCTTTTCTAAAAAGGTGGCATGTTGAGCAATAAACACTTTTTTTTCACTGTGGTAGAAAAAATATCCATTTGAATGTTTAGGATATCCCACAAACTTACACAGAACTGACCGTGCCTCGAGTTTGTCTGGATTTTGCCTTTTGACATAGGCCAGACAACCCCATATCTTAACTCGTTTAAGACATGGTCTCTTCCCACTCCATATCTCATATGGTGTGGTAGGTACAGATTTAGTTGGAACTTGATTCAATAAGTATGCTGCTGTCTCAAGCGCATACCCCAAGAAGGAAATAGGTAACTCAGCTGTACTCATCATAGAGCGCACCATATCTAATAGGGTGTGATTCCTCCGCTCCGATACACCGTTGTGCTGTGGTGTATAAGGAGGAGTAAGCTGAGAGAGAATCCCATTCTCTTTTAGATATTCTAGGAACTCATTGCTTAAGTATTCTCCTCCTCGATCAGATCGAAGGATCTTAATACTTTTGCCCGTTTGTTTTTCTACTTCGTGCTTATATTCTCTGAATTTCTCAAAAGCTTCAGACTTGTGTTTCATCAGGAACACATGCCCGAATCTAGAGAGATCGTCAGCGAATGTAATGAAGTAGGAAAAACCGCTCCTGGCATGCGTAGACATGGGACCGCATACATCACTATGTATCAGTCCTAAGAGTTCATTAACTCTTTCTCCGTGTCCACTAAACGGAGCTTTGTTCATTTTTCCTTTGAGACATGAATGGCAAGTATCATAAGATGATAATTCGAACGGATTCAAATAACCATCCTTATGTAACTTAGCCCGTCATGTCGCATTGATATGACCAAGTCTACAATGCCACAAGAAGGATTCGTTCATTTCTGAACTTTTCCTCTTGTGTGTGTTTTGTATATTGAGGACTGTATTCTGATTTAGAATGAATATGCTATTATGTAACGATCCTGATGCAATCACCTTTTGATCTAGGAATATGTTCATAACATTATCCGTTACTACAAAATTATATCCTTCTTTACTTAATAAAGAGACTGATATAATGTTGCACATCATGTTCGGTATATAATAGCACTCATTTAGAATCAGTGTATTACGACTTGGCAATACTAGGTGATATTCACCAACTGCTTTGGCTGCAATACTTGCACCGTTCCCTACTTGAACGGAATGATCACCTTTTCCCAGTTCTCTACCTTTATGTAGCTCATGTAACAATTTACATATGTGGGATCCTGATCCAGTATCCAATACCCAGGACGTAGGATGAACTGAGAAACAGTTCTCAATAACTAAGACACCTGAAGAAGATGCATCAACATGCATGTTCTTTTAGGCGGCGTGAGAATCCAGATATTCTCCTATTCCCTGTTCAGTCTTATAACTCTTATAAGAAAGAACGAGTTCAACGTTCCCCTGCTCAGTATAATAAGCGGGTTCAGTCAATACATCCATATTATTATCTTGATTATGGCCTGACATGGTCGCTACCTGGAGAGAGAGAGAAGAAAACACTTTAGCGTATGCTCTTGCAAGATTAGATTGGTTATTATCTTATCTAATCAGGATGTCTCCCACCGTTTTTATCAAATCTACCTTCAAACCCTAAAAGGTAAGATTAGCCGGGATTAATTACACCCTACAATTTCGTCAATCTTTCAGCCAGATCAGTGTCGGTACTTTGAGGGAGGTTCCCCGTGCTTTCGCACAGACCTAATTAAAGTAAACCTCATTTTCGCAGAGGCGTAACACCGTTAACACTTTTCTCGACACCTACTTGATCGACTAATTGTCCTGTGTAAAACTCTCCCAGGAGTAACTCTTACTCGCAATGGGTATCGGGATCCAACTATCTCATAGAAGGTATGCAATCTCATTGCAAATTTCAACACTTGAAATTCCCGATAATATTTTTCCCCTAGTGTGCCATGACCTTGACAGAGGTCAACAAACCATAGTGCACTAGTCAAGTTCAACCCGTTATTTCTTGATTGAATCAAACCCACTCCCACGACCCTTGACAGAGGTCAACAAGGTCGTACGAATACCCTAATCCAATCACATCACATGCTATACAGATAATTACTAGTTAGCTACCGCACACTACGCCTTGACAGAGGTCAACAAACGCAGCACGAATACTAAATAGTCTTTATCTGAAATGACGGAGGGCTACAACAGGTTTTTCTGAAAACCTATTGCGTAATGAACTTGATATCGTCGTAGAATCAAGTAAAATTTTGAAATGGAGTGTTTTTTAGGCTTTCATTAGTTTTGCTAAAGATGTCACTCCCGGTGAAGGGATCTCAGCTCTTTCCTCATCGAATAAGGTGCAGGACATATCATATATATCACTGTGCAAAGCAAAACTCCAAAAGCAATCAAAAGACAAACCGAGTTTTGTAGCATCTGCCAGTTTCGCTAAAGAGGTCACCCCCGGTGAAGGGATCTCGGCTCTTTCCTCATCGAATAAGGTGCAGGGTATATCATATATACCACTATGCAAAGCAAAACTGTAGCTACCCTTTTTATAAAGTTTTGATTCTCCAACATCTTTTAGGTTTCTTTCCTTTTTATTAATCTCATTAATAAAAAGTCCCATCAGCTTATGCTTCCTAAGTATCACAGATAAATACGACGTACACTTATGCCATCCGCATTCGCCTCGATGTCTCCTCATGCACCGTTAGGTTAGATAACTAACGACAGAGCAGGGCAGGGCTAGTGCAGGTGTAAAACATAAGTAACGTCTGTATAATATATCATATATACTATATACTGTATCCATCACAATATATCAAATGATCACATCACAGATATCGCAGCAGAAACATAGATATAATGTGGGATATACTAGGACGTCCGTATTTAGTATTTAGCCAACAATAGAAAATACGGATTCTACAGTCGCGATGAATAGCCTAGCCCACACCGTGGACCCCTACGAGAGCGGTAGGCGACCCTACCAATTCTGGAGTTTAGGAGACCCGGTCTCGACTCCTCGAGATGGCCTCCCACTGAACCCCAGAACCCGGTCACCTGTGCTCCCCTCCTTGGGTCCATCCTAATGCGGAAAAGTAAATAATATACAACACTGGTGGAATCAACCTCAACCTAGAAGTGCCCCAAATAAAAGAATATTACAATTACATTTCAATTTACATGAATGAAAATATAAAACTCTCATTTCACATAAAACCCCCGGCTATTCAATCGCGACAATCCTGCACATCATATCTCAGCAACACATAATATCTCATATCATCAACGTAAGTAAGTATGCATACACCGATCGTCGTCAATGTATAGCAACGAAAACCGGCAATACAACTACATACTACACTTACGGTCACAGAAAAGAAATTGTAAAACTACAATATTTGGAATCCACATTCTCTTTAGACATCATAAATGCGAAATATCACATACTTCGTATTTCATGCCTAAACTATATGAATTCAACATATTGTATCACATTCCAGATAAATAGACAGTATTAAACTTTTCGAACAGATAATCAAATACCCAAAATTTCCTAAAGTGCTCAACACTTGAGAGAAGTTCAAATAATCCTAGAATATGTCACAGTACCAGTGATCCAGCCGTAGAAGGGTCAAGCCAACGCCTCACATGTGGCACGCCGTACTGCCCTAAACCCGAAGGTTCAAAAGGCAGTTCAAGACGGTCACATAATCGAGTTAAGGTTTGTTGTCTTCTAGAGGGTCCACCGTGTTACTTGCACATTTTTCCGAAAGATTTAAACTCGAGAAAAGATTCAACACTTGAAAATTTTTTGTGTCGGGAAAAACTGAGTTAATGATATCCGTTCGAACTTTTTAACAGTATCTAAATATCCGGAAAAACAATAACGACGATTACAAAATAAACCCCAGAATACTCAACACTTGAGTCAGATTAAAAATACCCATAAAATAGTAAATACAGATACAAGAATTACTGTGCACAAAACCGTACCTAATACTCTTATACTGCCGCGGAACCGCCGCCAATGGTGGGTCATTGCCGCGGTTCCGCGGCCATGTTGTCGAATTGGAGGCACGAATTTCACCATAATTCTTATATTATCCTGCTGTATTTTTTAGGTATTTTTAATTCTGGAAAAACCCAGATTTTAAAAAATGTAGAAAGAAGGGTTTGAAATGTCGTATTCGGGTTCGATCGGGGTTTTAACTTCGTTAACACATCGCCTAATGCTCTAGCTAGGCTCTGATACCACTGTATGGTTCTAGGCACACTTGTGAAGTTTCATAAAACATCAAACATGCCCGAATAAAATTTTATATGTGCCGAACAACCCAAAGACGGGATCTTTGCTAGATTATTAGGGTTAAGCATGCAAGATGATATCTTTATAGCTAAGTGTGAGGGATTACAACCTTTGTAGTCCGCTCCTTCGCTTCACAAGCTCCGAGTAGAAGTCCCTTTGCCGCGATCCACGATCTCCCGGACTCAAGAGAGGTTCCACGACTCGAACGATCCATGCTAGCTTTAAGTGTACCGATTCTCCGATGATCTACGTCGAAGTTTCTATAACCCAAGCTTTCTCACTCTAAAGAGATGAACACCCTAATCTAATGGGCTAGATTAGATGAGGATGATGGAGTAGTATTTATGCTCTCTTTTTCATTCACTTTCTCACAATAAATCATCACAAAAAGGATTAACTAGTGAGCTCTCTCTCAAAACTCAAAGAGAAGAAGATCAAGAATGAAAGAATAATCCTTTTGTGATGAATAGTAGTCAAGTGTATATGATTGATTATCTAACCATGGTCAAGGATGATAGGATAAAAGTTGTAGAGAATAAACTAGAGTTAGGGTTTAGTTAGGTTAAGGATAAGTATCAACCATAATATCTTAACCAAGACAAAATAGAATCCTTCTAGAATGAACAAGAAGAAGCTAACCCTAATCAAACCCTAATCCATTTTTATCATCCTTAAACATGTTTTATAATAAATCATATTATGTCACAATAATATATATCACATATATTTGCAACAAAAGAAAATAATATATTTAACATATATCGCATATATATAAATGTATTAATCCGGTGAGAAAATGAAATAATAAAGCGAGCCAATATTAGATAATGTAATACAATATATCATATATATCATTATACATTAAATCATCGAATCAACACTTGATCCAACGATCCGGCCATATCGAATATAACCGGCTAATATATCATGTACCGATTCATCGAATCAACACTTGATCCGATGTCCCGATTCATATCTAAATATCTCGAGAATATAATACGGTATCTCATATCGCATTATCCTCGGTCCTGCACATATCACATATTTGCCTCTACTCCGTTTCACCTGAGCCAAGAAACCTCTGTGTAGGACTCTAAAGAATCGTCAATCAGCCGGTAGCAGGTGATGATCATATCAAACACCCACAAGCTGCAAACGGTCAGCTAAACATAACAGCCACCCAGGTATTGAGCGATCAGAAGATCAAGAAGCTAGCCTGTCCGTTCTCCTGTGAATCCAATCAGTAACACTCCCGTACAGTCCGGTCTGTTCGTCTGATATGTCGCATATCAAGTCTAGGGGTGGTATACGTCAGACCCCAGTAACCGATAAGTCGTGTCGATGTGAGGCTCATAACAGGTCGAGAAACTACTAGTAACACTTACCAGTATATCTCTATATCAGCCCTGGCCAGGGACTTCCAGTTATAGCCAATCGAACAAAACACAACATCAACTCCCTATACCGGGAGAGACGAATCCCCTCCTATCGCTCATTGCCTCCATGTGATTCGGGACTGTACCCAAAAGCCACCATTTTTCACACCCTCTTGGACGTGGTAAGGTGGAAATCAAAGCACAGTGGGAATCACACAAGACTCTATGACGATCTCGGGTCTACAGACTACCCTGTACCAGTGTCACCGGAGAACAGCCATCTGACGTGTGGATATCACCATCTAGGAGTTCTCGGCGAGGTCCGTCCAGTGTACCCAGTCTCCACTGAGCACCCGTACACCATCTCTGATGTCAAACGCCGATGGATATGGGATCATCCATCGCCCATCATATGGGTCAAGATGCGTATACGCTAGTCTACTCTGGTGTATCGATGCCCTGTCTCGATATACCCTTGACTAGGAACATTTATAGGATGTACTCATCGACTACCGTGGCCCCACTAGTATGATCTCATCATAATCCCAGTAGTCGAGTACAGATCCTAAGGGCTTTATCAACATGTGAGAGAAAGACAGTAAACCAATACAAGTCAACATGTTAAGATAAAGAGAAACCAAATAGCATACTATCATGACGAGCAAGAAAGTCCTCTCTGTATATATCCAAGCATCCATCATAATATTCATCATATGTACAACAATGGCCTCTAGGGCATATACATAACTAACACTTTTTCATCACTTTGTCAAAAGATAGAGAGCTTCAAGAGGAAGAAGAAGATGAAGTGATAAACTAAAGAGATGAATGAGAGTGAGGTTAGAATTGCAACCATGGGTTAGTTCATACACTAACCTTTGTAGAGACTTAACCATGGCATAGGATAAATGTTGGGTTAACTAAATATCTTAAAGTAAAACAAATTTGGTGGACTTATTCAATGGTTAGCAAGCGTCTCCAAATTTCTAGCCATGACAATTTCCTACCAATTTTGTTAATTACTAAGATAAATAAAACCTTAATTTCATCATGGTTATGGTGTAAGTCACACAAACCCAAGTTGCATATATAACCTAGCATGATACATAATATATATCACATATATATAATGTATGCAAAGTGAGAAAAAGAAATGGTCAAGTGAGCAGTATTAGTTAATGTTAATTCATATATCAAATATAATTATACATTAAATCATTAAATCAGCACTTGACTTAATGATCCGGATATATCACATATAACCGACTAATATCAATAATATAAACTTACCGAATCAACACTTGATTCGATAACCCGGCTATACCACATATACCCGTCCGATGTCACATATTGTGAGAATACAATACGGTATCACATACTCGTATCAATCTCGGTCCAGCACATATCACATATGTTCTCCTACTCCATTTTGCATGTACCAGGAAACCTCTGTGTAAGACTCTAAAGACTCGTCAATACACCGGAAGTAGGTGATGATCATATCAAACATCCACAAGCCGCAAGCGATCTACTAAACATAACGACCATCCGGGTATTGAGCGATCAGAAGATCAGCAAGGAAGCCTGCTCATACTCCTGCGAATCCAATCTGTAACACTACCGTACGGTCCGGTCTCTTCGTCTGATATGTCGAATATCACAGCCTGGGGGTGGTTAAACGTCATACCCCAATAGCCTGATAAGTCATGCTGATGCAAGGTCCATAACGGTTCGAGAAACTACTGATAACATTTACCAGTAGATCTCAACAACCCTGGCCAGGGATTTCTTGTTATGGCCAATCGAGCATAGCGCAACATCAACTCCCAACAACGGGAGAGATGAAACCTCTCCTATCGCTCATTGCTTCCATGTGACTCGGGGTTGTACTAAAAAAACACCTTTTTGCACGATCTCTTAACCATGGTATGGTGGAAATCAAAACACAGTGGGAATCACACAAGACTCTATGACGATCTTGGGTCTACAGACTAACCTATACCAGTGTCACCAGAGATCTGCTATCTGACGATAGATATAATACCATCTAGGAGTTCTCGGCGAGTCCGTTCAGTGTACCCAGTCTCCACTGAGCACCCGTACACCTTCTATGATGTCAAACACCAATGGATATGGGATCATCCATCGCCCATCATATGGGTCAAGAAGCGTATACGCTAGACTACTCTGGAGTATCGATGCCCTGTCTTGATACTCCCACGACTAGGAACAATCTAAGGATGTATTTACCAACTACCTGTGCCCCACTAGTATGATCTGCATCATAATCCTGGTAGTCAAGTACTCATCCTAAGGGCTTTATAAACATGTAATAGAGAGACAATAAGTGTACATGTTAAGAAAAAGAGCAACCAGATAGCATATTATCATATCGAGCAAGAAAGTCTTCCCTATATATGTCCAAGCATCCACTACAATATACATCGCATGTACAGTAATGGCCTTTAGGGCATACATATAACTAACAATCTCCCACTTGCACTAAGGCCATTGTTGCAGTATCTCATACTCAACAGTATAGCAGTGGTTGTAGTATCCCATATTCAACCATCCCTTAGAAGTCTCTCTAGGGGTAAGGCCTTTGTGAGTGGATCCGCTGTGTTATCCTTCGTGTCTACTCTCCTTACCTCGATCCCTTAAAGATCAACCATATCCTTGATCAGGTGATACCTGCCTCAGAATTTGTCTGGAACGCTGATGGGACCTTCGTTCCTAGGCTAAAGCCACAACTCCATTGTTGTCTAAATAACAGTTATTGAACGCTCAGTGGTAAGAACCGTGTTCATCTCATGAACAAGAAATGCCCAGACAGCCACTTTGGCAGCATCATTGGTAGCAATGTATTCGGCCTTTATCGTCTAGTATGTCATGGTATCTAGCTTGGAACTCTTCCAACATACCGTCCCTCCATCGAGGGTAAAGACAATGCCTGTGACTGACTCTCAGTCGACCTTCTCACTCTAGAAGCTCGAACAAAGAACTTTCTTTTAGTGCTTCTCAAGTACTTAAGAATGCTCTCTGCAGCTTTCCAGTGATTCTCCCAAGAGCCGATTGATTCCTAATCACTGGACCTAATGATTTAGCTACATCTGGTCTGGAACATAACAACGCATACATGATAGAGCCTACTGCCGTAGCATAAAGTATCCCTTGCACGCGAGCTCTCTCAAAATCAGTCTCGGGAGTCATCTTTTTGGAGAGAGTGATCCATGAGTAAATGGGCGAACCACCACGCTTAGAATCATCCATACTAAACCCCTTTAGAATGGTGATAATGTACCTGGATTTGGGACACTCCCAACATCCACTTAGATCTATCACCATGGATCATAATCCACAAGATATAGTAGGTATCATCCAAATCTTCTATTAAGAATCCCGTGATAAGAGGAGCTTGACCGAGTGTAGCATAGGAAACCATTTCCTATCAAGTGTATGTCATCTACATACAATACGTGGAAGACAACCTTACTCTCTACAACCTTCTTTTATATACAAGGTTCATCTACCATTTTGATGAAGTCAAACTCTTTGACTCTTGTTCACATCATAATATTGCAATTCATACGCCCCACTTTTTGTGCAATTTATAAGTAAACAGGTGCTTTTGACGATCGTTTGTTACATGATACAGGATACAGACTTTTGAAGCAAATACAGTGAAAAATACAAAGATGATACAGGAAATGGACTTTTGACCAACCAGCATACGGATCCTACTCAAGCCGAGATGAACGTCAAGTCAAACGGTCAAAAAGATCCTTACAAGTTTAACTGAGAATCTGGAGAATACTAGAAAGCCCAACAGAGAAAAGAACAGTGAAAACAGAGAGCCCAAGAGAAAAGAAACCAAGCACAGAAAGATGGTGGGCCAAGCCCACTAAATGGCCGCGGATCCGCGGCCAAAGGCATGTCTTTGCCGCGGAACCGCGGCCATATGGTGCCCGTGTCGGCACCGACTTCTTGTGTCGGTGTGTCGTTTCATTGTTGGGATTTTTAGGGGGTAAATCAGTAAATTCATGTCTACGAGAGTCTGTAACCCTAGCTTCACTAGTTACTTATAAATTGTAATCTAGATCTGTAAAAATGTATGCTTCTTTATATTCAATAAAAGTGAGATTTGTTGGAGGAATCAAGAGCATCATCTTCTTCTTGTAAGTCTTTAGTTTATTTAATAACTGCCTTAGTATAATTGTTTTACTTGCCCTAGGAATCATTTAATTGCTAGTTAGCTAATTTTTAATCTGTCGTAAGATAACTATTTAAAACATAAAACACAAAAATGTTTCTTACTTATAATTCCCTAATGTGCGAGTAAAAATTCTCGCTCTTTAGGGTTAGGAACAAGGGAGTGAGTGAGAGACGGATGTCTCTCACCTCCTTCAATGTCAACTTATTTTTAAAAACGAAACCTTCATGCACACATATACGATCCGCCCCCTACGGCACCCTACCTACAAGGTAACGGTGTTCCGTAGTATAAAAGGCCGGACTTATATGATGTCCATGAAGATCACATCAATGAATAAGAAAAGACGGACAAGGATCTAGAGGAAGAAACTTTGTTTCTTCCCGATCATCCTAATCCCTTTTCCTATTGATTGTTGTGATTTTCCTAAAAGCTTAATTCACGGCATTGAAAGAGGTGAACACATTGATCTCAACACACCTACCTTCGACCTAACCTTAATGAGTTCTTTCTCATCACATAAATTCGTCTTAAACTCAATCGATAAAAACCAAACAACGATTTGAATCAACTCGTTATAACACAAAATCAGAAACTAACACATCCCTGCGGATCGACCCGTATTCACCGGCTAGCTGCGAAGCGACGCCGTTTCTGATTACGGTAAACTACAATTTTTTGGATTAATCAAATGGCGCCGTTGCCGGGGATGGCGTAATTTTCTCTTTTTGTATGATTTCGGGTTGATATAAAATTTGAAAATTATAAAAATCTGAAAATACAAAATACAAAAAAAAAAATATTCTTTTCATTATTTTTATCTGTTTGAAGGGTTTCTCGCTTGAATCTTGCAGGAAAGACAAGAACTTTTGGATCTGGAATTTTACAGAGGCCAAAACATAAATTGGGATATAAGAACAGAGAGGAATTGCAAGTCCAGAGCAGTGAAAATTTTTCCAGAGGCTGAACCCCTCACCTTGCCGCGCTTCCGCCGCAGAAGTGTACCCCAGGCCGCGGATCAGCGCTTGAATTGCCACGTCAGCATATGAAATTTTGCTGGTTTGATTTTTCTCTCTCCCCTCTGCAATCTCCCATATATCTCTCTGTAAAAATCTTTCTGCAGGATTTCTTTGCGTAAAGAGTCTTTCTCCCCCTTCTAAATAACAGATTTCTGCAGGTTTCTTTGCGCCGCGCTTAAAAAAAAATTCTGATTGCAAGTGAAATTTTATTTGTTTTGCATAATTTAACCGGATTCTAAGGGGCTAATTGACCAAACTCAGATTGGGTGGGGATTTCATCACCCTTCCCAGGACCCCAGAAAACACCTAAAGCATTTTGCATCGACCACCTTTAATAAAAAGATTAGACTCAGACCTAAGGACAGCGAGCTCAATAGGAAAAGGACTAGGGTAGGCATCGGTCGTTTATCCTAACCGACATTGCGGTGTCTAGGCTAGTGGTTATTAATTAGGCCCACTGTAGTGGTGGTTCCTTCCCACTTACCTGGCCGTATTTGTCCGTGAAGAGGCGGTTTGAGGTCTATTTCTAGCCCTAGTTAGGAGCTGTCTAGTAGACCTGGGCGACCCTAGATCTAGGCCTGATTGTGCATGTGTGATTGATACAGTTGTGTCACGAGTCCGTTTTCAAAAACCTCTTTGCAAAACTCACACAAAAAAAAAAAACAAATAAAAACTTGCAACTTGTCGCAAAAAAAGAAAACCTGAAAAAAATTCACCACACCACTTTCCTTCACTAACGTTATCTTACCCCCACATTCTGTTTTTCTTTTTTCTGACTGCACTATCCCTTTTAGTGTATGTCACTTTGGACTAGGGATACAGACGCCCGATTAGTCCGCGTTTCGTTGGTACCGACCAACGAACCCTTCGACACCGAAGTCGAAAATCCGTCCACTTTCTTACCTTCACCTTCAATTTCTTCCACCGAAGGTATGTCGGGATTCAACCCCAATAATACCTTGCCGACGGGAAGGATTCCACCTCCACCAGGTGCGAATAACCCGAACCGGCCGCCTGTTGAAGCGCCCGCACGAGTTGCGCTCCAGGACCTCTTCTACCCCATCCGCACTTCTTTACCCACCTGTCTTTCACCCCCACCGGCAAATGGGGACAATTTTGAGATTAAACCACATTTCATCAATATGCTGCCGAAATTTCACGGTTTGGAAACTGAAGACGCATATATCTTTATTAATAAATTCCAAAATGTGTGCGCTATGATGAAAACCACCCAATTGAGTGATGACGCTATAAGGCTAAGGGTCATTCCTTTCACCTTATGTGACCTAGCCGAGAAGTGGCTATATAGCACCGCATCACATTCCTTAAGAAATTGGGATGAGTTTGTGAAGGCTTTTCTGAAAAAGTTCTATCCTCACCATAAAACTGCAAGAATTCGAAATGAAATAATTCAATTCTCACAACTTCCTTCCGAACCATTCTGGAAGTGCTTCGAGAGATTTAAGGACCTATTAGTTCAATGCCCTCACCATGGGATAGAAAGTTGGCAACTTTGCCAAACATTATACGAGGGATTGAACTCGGCAACGAAGCAGTTGCTAGAAACCATCTGTCAAGGTCATTTTCTCTCTAAGTCTAATGATGAGGCATGGCAGTTTCTCGAGGATCTTAGTGAGAAGACAATACAGTGGGAGAGCACCAAGACCACATCAGCTTCTAGTGGTCAATCTAGGGCAGGAATACATCAAATAGAGATGTCAATTGCTATGAAGGCCGAGATGGCCGCTCTTACGAAAAAGCTAGAAGCGATCGAGACCAAAATCTCATCGTCTTCTCCTGCCCCTGCTATGCCCCCACGAACTGTCTGTGCTTGTTGTGCGGATCCATCGCACCTGACCGAAGAATGTCCTTATAATGCATCTACACAAGGACAGGATCAAGTCAATGCTGCATTCCAGCAACGACAAAGAAACGATCCGTACTCTTCTACGTATAATCCGGGGTGGAGGAGTCACCCAAATTTCGCTTGGAACCAAAATCAACAATTCCAAGGAAATAATAATAATTTTCAAAGACCTCTTCCTCCACAACAACAACAGGCACCCTCGCAAACTCAATATCAACCGCAACAATTTCAACAACAACCTTACCCTAATCAGGTGAACAAGTTTGTGCCGAACAATGCTTACCAGCCAAACAATTATGTTCAACCTAATAATGATAAGGTTAGCTCGCTCGAAAGAAGTCTAGATGCGTTCCTTAAGCAATCTACACAGTCTACAGCAAGACTTGAGACTTCTATTCAAACTTTAGTGCAAAATAGTGCCTCCCATGATCAGAGTATCAAATCTATAGAGGCACAAATTGCACAACTCAATGCAGCTTTGAGCGAGCGCGAAAAAGGAAAACTTCCGTCTCAACCGTTGCCCAACCCCGGTCACGCACATGCTGCACACAATCAGCAAAATCATAACGTAAATGCGGTGACCACGTTGAGATCGGGAAAAGTGTTGCGGAACAATGTGGGCATTAACAATGACACCCCTTCCGGTGGGTCTTCTTCATCTTCTTCACCATCTTCTTCTTCTTTAGAGCCTATTCTCCACCCTTCACATGGCTCTACCTCTTCTAGCTTGAACGGACCTAATTCTCACGACATGAACACATCTACACGAGGTACCGTTCCAACTCGACATTCTGATCCACAACAATTGGACTCAACCACCTTTCAAAATGTTCCTTTTCCTAATCGGTTGAGATCCAATAAACCAACTCCTCAAATGGAAAAGATTGTTGAGTTGTTCAAACAAGTTAGCATAGACATCCCTCTTTTGGATGCAGTTCAGCAAGTTCCTTTATATGCCAAAATTTTAAAGGACTTGTGCACCAAAAAGAGGAAGTCGAGTTTTTGTGGTCAGTGCTATTAGTGATGCTCTTGTAAATTCCCTTCCCCCAAAACAAAAGGACCCCGGGTGTCCTACCATTTCGATAACAATTGGGGACAAGAATATCAATAGAGCACTCTTAGATCTTGGCGCGAGCGTCAATTTGCTACCCTATTCTGTGTACGAGCAATTGGGCGTTGGAGAGCTTAAGCCCACTCACTGTACTCTCCAAATGGCCGACCGGTCAATAACCCATCCTAGGGGAGAGCTGGAGGATGTGTTAATAAGAGTAGGGGACTTCATTTTCCCCGTTGACTATATAGTGATGGATACACAACCTGTTGCAAACCCCCGGAACCAAATTCCGGTAATTCTAGGTCGACCATTTTTAGCTACTTCCAACGCAGTGATCAATTGTTGTAATGGTTCAATGAACCTATCTTTCGGCAATATGACAATTGAGCTCAATATTTTCAAGTTAGGAAGTCAGCCTGCTGAGCCCAATGCTAGCGTACTTGACGTTTGCTCGATCAATGAGATCGCGGAGGAGGACTGTGAGTTCGAGAATTTTTTATTCGACCACAGCAATGTTAACGCCACTAGTGCGTTCCTCCTAGAATCCGACTCAACTTTCACGGCGGATAACGATTTTGAATGTTTTACAATCGTCGACGATTTCGAAGACTCATCACCTGATTTGGAGTCTTTTGCTTTAGCGGATGAGTTAGTAGAACCATCCGACACTGTTGCGTACACTCGGTACTATCCTTTGATGGAATCATTCGAGTTTGAAACAACTACCCCTTTGCTACCATCTATTGTTTCACCTCCTAAACTCGAATTAAAGCTTTTGCCGACACACCTAAAATATGCATATCTAGGTGATAATGAGACCTTACCTGTCATTATATCAGCCTCTCTAGCTCTTGAGCAAGAGAAGGCTCTCTTGATGGTCTTACTTAATAATCGACAAGCTTTCGGCTGGTCTATGGCGGACATTAAGAGGATTAGTCCCCTCATAGTCGAACATCATATACACTAAATGGATGATGCCAAGCCAGCACGAGATCCACAAAGGCGCCTCAACCCCATCATGAAAGAGGCGGTTAAGAAGGAAATTGTCAAATGTCTGGATAGCGGTATCATTTACCCTATCTCGGATAGCCAATGGGTTAGCCCAATCCACGTCGTGCCTAAGAAATCGGGCATTACGGTCATTGCAAACGAGGCAAATGAGTTGATTCCCACTCGCACCCAAACTGGGTGGCGAGTCTGCATAGACTATAGGAAACTCAATGACGCAACAAGGAAGGACCACTTTCCCCTACCTTTCATTGACCAAATGCTCGAGCGATTGGCAGGGCACGAGTTCTACTGCTTTCTCGATGGCTATTCCGGTTACAATCAAGTCCCCATCGCCAAAGAGGATCAAGAAAAGACAACATTCACTTGTCCCTTTGGCACTTTTGCTTATCGTCGCATGCCCTTTGGGTTATGCAACGCAACCACGACATTTCAGCGGTGTATGATGGGGATCTTTTCAGACATGGTCGAAAAGTTCTTGGAGATTTTTATGGACGATTTCTCCATCTTTGGCGACTCCTTTGACGAGTGTTTACGCCATCTTGACGCTGTTCTTACCCGCTGCAGGGATAAGAACCTAACATTAAATTGGGAAAAATGCCATTTCATGGTGCAAGAGGGCATTGTTCTAGGACATGTCATTTCGCAAAACGGCATCGAGGTAGACAGGGCTAAAATCGAAGTGATTTCTAACCTACCTCCCCCAAAGTGCGTCAAAGATATCAGAGCCTTCCTTGGCCACGCCGGTTTTTATAGACGGTTTATCAAGGACTTTAGCAAGATTGCTAGACCTTTGACTCTCTTACTGGCCAAGGACACGACCTTCGCTTTTGACTCCACATGCACTGAAGCATTCGAGTCGTTAAAACATTCACTTATCACTGCACCCATCCTCTCATTTCCTGACTGGACGCACCCTTTTGAAATCATGTGCGACGCATCAGACTTTGCAATTGGTGCTGTTCTTGGACAACACATTAATAAGATGCCGCACGTGATTTATTATGCCAGCCGAACACTAAATGAGGCCCAACTTAATTACACAACAACAGAGAAAGAATTTTTAGCTGTTGTGTTTGCACTTGAAAAATTTCGGCCTTATTTAATCGGCTCTCCAGTCATTGTTTATACTGATCACTCGGCTCTTCGCCACCTTTTTGCGAAGAAGGATGCTAAGTCAAGGCTAATACGTTGGATCCTTTTATTGCAAGAATTTGATCTTGTCATTAAGGACAAAAAGGGATGTGAAAACGTAGTAGCTGATCACCTATCACGACTTCCTTCTTCGCCCACGCTCGATCTTCCTATGACCAACGTTTTTCCCGACGAGCAACTCTTGACCGTTTCTTGCGAACCGTGGTTCGCCGATATTGTAAACTATTTAGCCACCGGCCTGATTCCTAATGATTGGTCGAAACAGGATAAGCTTCGATTTTTGTCCCAAGTAAAGCATTTTTACTGGGATGAACCCTATCTTTTTAAATACTGTTCCGACCAAATCATCCGTCGGTGTGTGCCCGAGAGTGAGGTCAAGAGCGTGCTGTCTTTCTGCCACGATCAAGCATGTGGCGGGCACTTTGGCCCAAAGAAGACAGCCGAAAAAGTTTTGCAGTGTGGTTTCTATTGGCCACGACTCTTCAAGGATGCATTTGAATACTGCAAAACTTGCTCCCGGTGCCAACATTTGGGCCGGATTTTGCGGAGAAACGAAATGCCACTCCAACCCATTTTGGTAGTGGACATTTTTGATGTTTGGGGTATAGATTTTATGGGACCATTTCCTAACTCTTTTGGAAATGTGTATATTCTGTTGGCGGTTGACTACGTTTCTAAGTGGGTCGAGGCTGTGCCCAGCCGAACGAACGATAATAAAGTTGTCGTTCGATTCCTTAAAGAACACATATTTTCTCGATTCGGGCACCCTCGGGCGATTATAAGTGATAATGGTTCTCACTTCTGCAATAGGACTTTCGAGTCCTTGATGCGTAAATATTCTATCACCCACAAATTGTCAACGCCATATCACCCCCAAACATGTGGGCAAGCCGAGGTTTCGAATCGGCAAATAAAGCAAATTTTGGAGAAAACGGTTTCTAAAAACCGTAAGGATTGGTCCCTTAAATTGATAGATGCACTATGGGCTTTCCGTACTGCATATAAAACCGATCTGGGTATGTCTCCATACCGGCTTGTGTACGGGAAGGCTTGCCACCTCCCAGTGGAGATCGAGCACAAAGCTTTCTGGGCTATCAAAGAGCTAAATTTGTCTTTAGGAGATGCGGGCAGCAACAGAAAGCTGCAACTGAATGAGTTGGAGGAGATAAGGGATGAGGCATATGACAATGCCATAACAACTAAAAACCGAGCCAAGGTGTTCCACGATAAACACCTTTTACGAAAAACTTATGAACCTGGTCAACAGGTTCTACTTTATGACACTCGGTTACACTTGCATCCTGGTAAGCTCAGGTCTAGATGGAGAGGACCTTTTGTGGTCCGCACCGTTTATCCGCACGGTGCGGTTGATCTTGAGAACCCTGAAGACGGTACCTTATTTAAGGTAAATGGGCATCGACTAAAACCGTTTTTCACTGCGGATCCTTCGGAGGAGCTCCTGTTTTTGCAGGAGCCGCTTTACACTGATTGATCTTCCTCCGCTTTCACCCCCAAACTTTGTTTCCCAAGGACACTATTTCAAATAAGTTTGGGGGTGTGTATATCATTTGTATGTACATTTCCAAAATACCATAAAAATAAGATAATATAAATAAAAAAAATAAAAATAAAAATAATATTTTTTTGGACTAAATTGCAAATGTGCAGATTAATAGCTGCATTTACGAATAAAACCCTCACCCTTGAGGGTGCTTTTTGTAAATCACCCCTTTCCCCCTATATAATGGAACCCGAGCCCTCCTGCCCTCACACCCTAAATATTTCATCTTCAGCAAACCCTAGCCGCCACCTCCTGTCCCCTCCAGAAAAATTTCGTCGAGCTTCCACCAGACTGCCGCGCAACCGCCGCATCCACCGCCTCCCGCCGCTGATCCGCCGCCGTCTCGACTCTTCTCCCCCTGAAATTTTCAGGGGAGGTACATATTCTTGTTTCCTCTCTGTTATTACATATACTTCACTGTAGAAATTTAAAATGGCCCACAAAATGCAGTACGAGAGAGATTTCTCACCGGTGTTCGCATACGAGATCTATGGTTCATACTTCCCACACGAAATTGCACAGAGGGGATGGAATTTCCTCCTCTATAACCATGGATCTGCATTTGCTGTCCCTAGCTTAGTTACCCAATTTTATCAGTCAATGGAAGAGAATAGCCTAGACAACTTAGGTTATATTAAACTGATTTGGGGAAATAATGAAATTCGCATTCATAGGGATATGATACACGAGGTTACACTGATACCACGTGTACCGGCACACGAACAACCCCTTCGCTTTGAAGATTATATTCCTTTAATGGGTAATGACTGTGCGTGAGAACCGCGAAAGGGGATTCAAGCACGGACCCTCTTCGCAAATGTTTTAACAGTGTGCCGGTGGGCACAAAACAATATTTTTGTAAGTTCTCACAACACAACCTTTTTCACCCCTTCCTTACATGTCGTTCATACTTTAATGATGACAAACCCTAGGTTCGACATGTGCACGGTTTTGCTGCATTCCATAGGTTCGGGTAAACGAGGTAGTGTATATCCTTGTCTCATGCTCGTTACCCAACTCTGCCGTTATTTCCTCCCGGCCGAGGAATTTGACTCTTATTTGACAGACGGTATCGTAGTTCGACCACTTTTAGAGGGCGTCTCATCGTCTTACTCTAGACTGACGGATATTTGGACACGCACAGAGTCGGGAGAAAACATACCTGCACACACCCCCAGCTCGAGCTCGACTTCGAGCGGGGAAGAGCTAACTCCCCAAGAACATGCGCGATTAATGAGAAGAACAGTGAGGAGATTAGACTCTTTGCGGGATGAGTTTCGGGCAACGGCACGAGAGCACGACCGTCGGTTAACGGAGATTGAGAGGGGGATACAAACACTGTTGGCTAGGGGGGAGAGATCACGTTCACGCTCACGAGCGCGACGTGGGGCCGGGCAGTGAGGGCACTGCTTTGCTCAAGTTTGGGGGTATTAGAGGTGATGTATATAGTTATCCTTGCATTGCATATTGTATATATCTTTGTTTTCCTTTTGCATAGTTATTTCTGCATTGCATTTTTATAAAAATCATAAAAATTTAAAAATTTGAAAAAATAAAAATAAAAAAATTAGAAAACTAAAAAACCATAAAAATTGAGAAAATTTCAAAAATTAAAAAAATTGTATTCAATTTTGGTTAGTTGACTTGAGTTGATAAAAAGGTTAACTGGCTAGGAACAACTAGATCTTAGACTTAGTAAATTAAAAACCCTAAAAATAACCTTCCTTAAAGTTTAACGGTAGAAAGTATATGTCTTTGTAGGTTATCTAGAAATAGGCAAATCTTGGGTTCAGTTCTTGGGCTAAGTCGAAACGAAGGAAAAGAATTAAAACTTTTATTAGAGTATAAGTTTGAAAAATAGTTCCTAGCTTAAGTCTAAATTATGAAAACATGTACCCTACAAAATGCACAAACACGCACCTTGAAATTTGGATTAGTAGAAGAGACCTTGAAATACTCTTGTCTAACGTCCTTAGCACAATGAAAAAGAAAAAAAAAGTGGATAAAGAAAAAAATGGACACTGGTTTTTGTGATTACTTAAGGCTAAAAAAAAGTATATATATATATAGAAAAATATTTAGCAAAGGTGCTACTGCTAAAAGCCTTGGGTGTTGCAAAACTAGGAAGTACGGCTTAAAGTGCTAACGCATCTTGTAATCGGTTGTTGGTACCTCAAGAAGTATTAACAGTCGCATGAAGGATGTAAAAGCGAAGTCTCACAAGTGCTTTGGACAATGGACGGGAGTACGATTGCTTGATTTGAATTTCCAAGTGTAGGGGTGATACTTACACACACGTAGGGATATGTGATTGGAGTTTAGATAAGAGAAAGGAATGAAGAATAGAACTTGTGTCTTTAATAGAGTTGATAGAAATTCCTAAGTGGAGATGGAACTCTAGAAGGAAAACTTAAGAAATGCCGAAAGCTAGGTAATTCTACAGGATATATGTAATCTTAAGTTAAATAATGAGGAAGTGTGAAGAATACGGGTGGATAATTTGCGAGTTAAAAGATAATAGAATTCCTTATTAGAAAACCTGATTGGAAAACAAAAGTCGAAAAACCAAGTTGATAGGATTTTGTGGGTGTAATCCGCTGAAAACCCTCAGGAGACAACACTCCTCCTACTAGGGACACCTAGAGGTTTAACGGCTTGTTGCACGTGCTCAGTGCAATCGCGTTTCCCTGCGAAAGTGTGGCTAGGTTAGAATAAACTAATAAGTTTGCTCGAGGACGAGCAAAAGGTAAGTTTGGGGGTATTTGTTCACATCATAATATTGCAATTCATACGCCCCACTTTTTGTACAATTTATAAGTAAACAGGTGCTTTTGACGATCGTTTGTTACATGATACAGGATACAGACATTTGAAGCAAATACAGTGAAAAAGACAAAGATGATACAGGAAATGGACTTTTGGCCAACCAGCACACGGATCCTACTCAAGCCGAGATGAACGTCAAGTGAAACGGTCAAAAAGATCCTTACAAGTTTCACTGAGAATCTGGAGAATACTAGAAAGCCCAACAGAGAAAAGAACAGTGAAAACAGAGAGCCCAAGAGAAAAGAAACCAAGTACAGAAAGATGGTGGGCCAAGCCCCCTAAATGGCCGCGGATCCACGGCCAAAGGCATGTCTTTGCCGCGGAACCGCGGCCATATGGTGCCCGTGTCGGCACCGACTTCTTGTGTCGGTGTGTCGTTTCATTGTTGGGATTTTTAGGGGGTAAATCAGTAAATTCATGTCTACGAGAGTCTGTAACCCTAGCTTCACTAGTTACTTATAAATTGTAATCTAGATTTGTAAAAATGTATGCCTCTTTATATTCAATAAAAGTGAGATTTGTTGGAGGAATCAAGAGCATCATCTTCTTCTTGTAAGTCTTTAGTTTATTTAATTCCTGCCTTAGTATAATTGTTTTACTTGCCCTAGGAATCATTTAATTGCTAGTTAGCTAATTTTTAATCTGTCGTAAGATAACTATTTAAAACATAAAACACAAAAATGTTTCTTACTTATAATTCCCTAATGTGCGAGTAAAAATTCTCGCTCGTTAGGGTTAGGAACAAGGGAGTGAGTGAGAGACGGATGTCTTTCACCTCCTTCAATGTCAACTTATTTTTAAAAACGAAACCTTCATGCACAAATATACGATCCGCCCCCTACGGCACCCTACCTACAAGGTAACGGTGTTCCGTAGTATAAAAGGCCGGACTTATATGATGTCCATGAAGATCACATCAATGAATAAGAAAAGACGGACAAGGATCTAGAGGAAGAAACTTTGTTTCTTCCCGATCATCCTAATCCCTTTTCCTATTGATTGTTGTGATTTTCCTAAAAGCTTAAATAACGGCATTGAAAGAGGTGAACACATTGATCTCAACACACCTACCTTCGACCTAACCCTAATGAGTTCTTTCTCATCACATAAATTCGTCTTAAACTCAATCGATAAAAACCAAACAACGATTTGAATCAACTTGTTATAACACAAAATCAGAAACTAACACATCCCTGCGGATCGACCCGTATTCACCGGCTAGCTGCGAAGCGACGCCGTCTCTGATTACGGTAAACTACAATTTTTTGGATTAATCAACTCTCACATCAAAATAGATGTTCCAACTCCGCGATGCTTGCATTGATCTTAATGGACTTAAGCAAAGCATTGAAAGTCTCAACTTTTCCATTTACACAAAGAATCTTCTCAAGATCCATTTGCTCCCAATAGGTTTTACCCCTTCAGGTGAAACATGCAAAGTCATACTTCGATGGTGTACATGGATTCCATCTTTGATCGCATAGCATCCAGCCTTTTCATAGAGTCTCCACTCGTGATGGCCTGCCTGAACTTGTTTGGGCATTCATCTACCATGATGCAATCCCCGCTCTCACTGTCACCGAGAAAACCGCAGTATCTCTCAAGTGGAGGAGGAACCCTATCAGATTCGTAGAGATGTTGAGGTTCGTTGGAGACTATTGAATCCTTTGGTTTTACCAAATCATCAGTTGTTAGCTTGTTTAGCAGGAACTCCTTCCAGTTCTACCTCTTAACCACTAATTTCTTCACAAGAAATTCCCTTTCTAAAAAGGTGGCATGCTTAGAAACAAAACACCTTTTGCTCCTAAGTTAGGTAGAAGATATACCCTCGCAAATGTTTGGGATATCCTAACAAACTTACACATAACTGACATTGCCTCGAGCTTGTCTGGATTCTGCCTTTCAACATATGCCGGACAACCCCATATCTTAACTCGTTTAAGACATGGTCTCTTTCCATTCCATATCTCATATGGGGTGGTAGGCATTAATTTAGATGGAACCCTATTCAATAGGTATGCAGCTTCTCAAGGGCATAACTCCAAAAGAAAACAGGTAACTCAGTAGTACTCATCATAGAGCGCACTATATCTCATAGGGTGCGATACCTCCGCCCCGATACACCGTTGTGCTGTGGTGTATTCGAAGGAGTAAGTTGAGAGAGAATCTCATTCTCCTTTTAGAAACTCCAGGAACTTCATGCGCAAGTATTCTCCTCCTCGATCATATCGAACGACTTTAATACTTCCACCCGTCTGGTTCTCAACTTCAAGCTTACATTCCTTGAATTTCTCAAATTTTTCAGACTCGTGTTTCACCAGAAACACATGTCCGAATCTTGAGAGATAGTCGATGGATGTAATGAAGTATGAAGAACCTACCTTAGCATTTGTAGACATAGGACCGTATACATCATCATGTATCAATCCCAAGAGTTCAGTAACTCTTTCTCTGTTCCAGTAAACGGATTATTAGTCATTTTACCTTTGAGACAAGACTGGAAAGTATCATAAGATGAAAATTCAAACAGATTCTTATATTCATCCTTATGTAATTTAGCTGGTCGTGTCGCATTGATATGACCTAGTCTACAATGCCTCATGATGGATTTGTTCATTTCTGAACTATTCCTCTTATGTGTGTTCTATATACTTTGAAATGTGGTTTGATTTAGAACGTATATGCTATTATATAACGTGCCTGATCCAATCAACTCTTGATTCACGAAAATGTTCACAACATTATCCTCCAATACTCAATTATATCCTTCTTTAACTTAATAAAGAATCGGATGTAATATTGTATATCAGGTTCGGTATGTAATAACACTTGTTCAGAATCAATGTATTAATATAAGGTGATATTTTCCAACAGACTTGGCTGCAACAATTGCACCATTCTCTAACACTTAGAGACATATCACCCATTCTCAGTTCTCTACCTTTCTTTAGCCCATATAACATATTACATATGCGGGATCCTGATCCGGTATCGCATACCTAGGACGTAGAGGATACTGAGAAACAGTTCTTGGTAACGAACACATCCGAAGAATATGCATCAACATGCTTAATTCTCGATTGGGTGGCATGGGAATCCATATATTCCCCTATTTCCTGCTCGGACTTATAACAGTTATAAGATAGAGCGGAACCAACGTTCCCTAGCATAGTATAATAAGCAGGTTCGGTCAATGCGTCCATATTATTATCTTGATTAAGGCATGGCATGGTTGCTACCAGGAGAGAGAGAAGAAAACACTCCGCATGCGCTCTTGCAAGATCGGATTGGTTATTATTTTATCTAATCAGGATGGCTCCCACTATTTTTATCAAATCTTCCTTCAAACCCCAAAAGGTAAGACTAGCCGGATTAATTACACCCTACAAGTTCGCCAATCTTTCGGCCAGGCCAGTGTCGGTACTCTGAGGGAGGTCCCCATGCTTTCGCACGGACCTAATTAAAATAATCCTTGTTTTCCCAGGGGCGTAACCCCGTTAACACCTTTCTAGACACCTACTTGATCGACTAATTGTAATGTGTAAAAATCTTTCAGGAGTAACTCTTACTCGCAGTGGGTATCGGGATCCAACTATCACATAGAAGGTATGCAATCTCATTGCAAATTTCAACACTTGAAATTCCCGATAATATTCTGCCCCTAGCAACTTATGACCTTGGCTAAGGTCAACAAATCATAAGTGTTAGCCAAGTTCAACCCGTCATTTCTTGATTGGATTAAACCCACCCGCACGACTCTTAACGTAGGCCAACAAATTCGCACGACTACCCTAATCCAATCGCATCGTATGCTGCAGATAAGCACTATTTAGCTACCGCACGCAACGCCTTGACGCAGGCCAACAAACGCGGCACGAATACTAAGTATTACTTATCTGAAATGACGGAGGGCTACGACAGGTTTTTAAGAAAACCTTTTGCATAATGAACTTGATATCGTTGTAGAATCGAGTGAATTTTAAAAGGAGTGTTTTTGAGGCTTTTACTAGTTTTGCTAAAGAGGTCACTCCCGGTGAAGGGATCTCGGCTCTTTCCTCATCGAATGAGGTGCAGGATATTTCACAAATACCGCTATGCAAAGAAAAAAATATAGAAGCAATCAAAAGACAAACCAAACGGGTTGTAGCATCTGCTAGTTTCGCTAAAGAGGTCACTTCCGGTGAAGAGATCTCGGCTCTTTCCTTATCGAATAAGGTGTTGGATATTCTACAACGAATACCGCGATGCAAAGAAAGAACTAGAGCTATCAGTTTTTAAACAAGTTTCTACAACATCATTAGGTTTCTTTTTCTTTCATTAATCTCATTAATGAAGTCCCATTTGTTATGGTTCCTAAGCATCACATATGAAACGAAAGTAGCAATATTTATTATATCTCATATATATAATATAGGCATTCGTCTCAGAACATATCAAGTGATCACATCATAGAATATCAGCAGCATAAGAATCACATATGAAATATTGGATATACTAGGAATTCTGTGTTTTATTTCAGAAAAAATGCGGATTCAACGATCGTGATGAATAGCAAAACCCACATCCCTAGACCCCTACGAGAGCGGCAAGCAACCCTACCAATTATAGAATTAGGAGACCCGGTCTCGACTCCTCGAGATTGTCTCCGACTGGACCCTAGAACCCGGTTACTTGTGCTCCCCTCCTTGGGTCTATCCTAATGCAGAAAAGTAAATAATATACATCAATGGTGACATCATCCTCAACCCGGAAGTGCCCCAATAAAAGAATTTTAAATACAAGATTTTACATGAATGAAAATGAAAAACTCTCATATCACATAAAACCCCCGACTATTCAAAACAAGACGATCCAATATAACATATTACAGCAACACATAACATCACATGTCCTCAACGTAAGTAAATATGCGTATGCCAATTGTCGTTGACATATATCAACGAAACCGGCGATACACCACATATTACACTTACGGTCACAGAAAAGAAAGTTAAAAACTATAATAATTGGAATCCGCAACCACCTTAGCCATCATAAACCCGATGTATCACATACTTTGGATTTCATCCCTAACAAAATGAATTCCTTAGACATCACATGCCTAACAATTATAAACCCCGCATTTTAGTCTCGATATTTAAAACACTTTCCAATAACCTTTCGGGTAATTAAACAAGATTCCCGATATCCTGATCGAATTCTCGTCGAAAACTTTAGTAGACGGCCGCACCCCCGATGCCGTCGACGAAGCGCACTAAGGCGGAACACCGCGGCCGCGATCACCCGAACGGATGCTTTTGGCGACGGGGTTCTCTTACAATCACTTAGTTAGGGCTATGGGCGTGGCTATCTATTAAGGTTACCCGGCGAGAATCCGCGTATACTACGTAATTGCGATGGAGTTTTGATCCACATCTAAATTTCGTGGAAACCGATCAAATGAGACTAAACGGCTAGATTTATAAAATTCAAACTAGTTATCACATAACTACATATGTGGATTCCAAATATTATATCATAATCACAGATAGCTAGACGAAGTTAAACATTTCGATCGAATAAGCAAGCACTTAAAATTTCCGAACAAGCTCAATAATTGAACGGAGTTCAAAAAGTACCCAGAAATTGCACAGCTCCTATGAACCAGCCGTAGAAGGGTCAACCAATGCCTCACCTGTGGCACCGCTGAACCACCACAAACCCTAGGGTTTGATGGCGGTTCTGACGGTCATAGAATCGAGTTAGGGTTTCGTTCTTCTAGAGGGTCCACAGAATCGCTTGCAAGATTTACTCAAAATTTTAAACTCGGAAAAATCCAACTCTTTGAAAATTTCAGGGAGGGAAAAATTAGGTTATTGATATTCGTACAAACCTTTTAATGTCGTCTAAATAACCCGAATACATCTTAGAATTACGATTACGAAACACTCCGAATTGCTTTTGCAGAAAGTTAACATCACATGAAAATTTTGCAAAAACAAACAACACCTGAAACTCCAAAACCTAGAGACTGGAACACCATGAAAATTTGAAGCGAAAACTCCCAAATTGGGCCGAGCTCGCTGGTTTTTCTCCCTATGTGTCCAGCCGCTTTTGCACAAAAATGCCTCAAATTTTCATAGTGTTCATGTTATATCACATACAACATCGTGCAGTTGTTTAAAAAAAATTTGAGCCCTTAAAAAATCGACAGAAATAAGGTCATCGTATCGATGTTTCAGAGTAGTTTCAGTTTCGTAATCCTAGCAAACATCGTCTAATTTTCTTGCATGGCTCTGATACCACTGCTGGTCAGGCAGCCACCACATCCAATGGGGTCGCCGTGACACCAACAGGTCCCTCAGCAGCTACTTTTTACGCATGCCCCCCGCGAGGACTACAACCGCCGGAACACCTTCCAGTCTCGGGACACCCTGGGGTTATGTGTTGGATATATGTATGCACTAGAGGCCATTATATGATAGTGGATGTATTTATACATGTATATATATATATATATATTCTGTGTACATTCTTGCTCGACATTATAGTATACTATCTGGTTCTTTTTTATCTGACATGTTGATTTGATCATGCTTTTATTCATTCATACATGTTGATAAAGCCCTGAGGATATAGGCTTGACTGCTGTGATTATGATGGAGATCATACTAGTGGGACATCTGTAGTCTATAAGCATATCCTGAAATGTCCCTAGTCGTAGGTGTATCGAGACGGGGCATCGATATACCAGAGTAGACTAGCGTATATGATACTAGACCCAAATGATGGGCGATGGATGTTCCTACATTCATCGATGTTTGACATCGAGATCGTATATGGGTGCTCAGTGGTGACTGGGTACACTGGACGACTCACCGAGAACTCCTATATGGAATTATATCTATCATCGGATAGCAGTTCTTAGGTGACACTGGTGCAGCTTAGTCTGTAGACCCGAGATCGTCATAGAGTCTGTGTGTTCTCCCACTGTACTTTTATTACCACCCTACCCAGGCTCTACTGAGTCATGCAAACAGGTGGCCGTTGGGTACAGTCCCGAGACACACGAAGGCGATGAGCGATAGGAGGGGGTTTCGTCTCTCTCCGGTATTGGGAGTTGATGCTGTGCTGTGCTCGATTGGCTATATCAGTAGTAAGTCCCTGGCCAAGGCTATTGAGATTTACTGATAAGTGTTTTCAGTAGTTTCTCGATCTGTTATAGACCATTCATCGGCACGACTTATTGAGTTCTTGGGGTCGACTTTACCATCCCTAGACTTGATATACAGCATATCTGACGAATAGACCGGACTGTACGGTAGTGTTGCCGGTTGGCTCGACGGGAGTTGTGATAGGTTCGCTTGTTTTCTTCTGATCGCTCAATACCCGGGTGGCCGTTACGTTTAGCTGACCGCTTGCGGCTTGGGGGTGCTTGATATGATCATCACACACTGCCAGCATATTGACGAGTCTTAGAGTCCCACAATGGAGTTTCCTAGTCCAGGCGAAACGATGTGGTGCGCATATGAGATATGCGCGTGTACCCGGTTAAAATGCGCGTATGAGATACCGTATATTAATCGGGTGGTTTTCTTTTTGTCGGGTCGTATGCGATATGACCGGTTTTCTAAATCAAGTGTTGATTTATCATTGACCATTAGTTTCTCACTTTAAATCCTTTCTTGTCTTTTTGTTGTATGCATGCATGTATGCATTCATTCTCATTCATGCACATAAGATGTGCATGCACACATACATGCATACATAATCTATCATGGTTGTTGATATAGTGGATGGTGGCAATATAAGACTCATACCATATATATATAAATATATAGATATTATTTTTGGAAAATAAAAACGGAAATGGAAATTGTTTTCATGGTTTAATATTTTATTCTTGCACTAACCCCTTGGATTAACCATGATTCATTTTCTATGGCCATTTTTGTTCTAAACTAAAATATCTAGATATTTTATAACTATGGTTAAGAATGAGGAAGTGAAAATATATATATTTTCATTTACAAGTTTTATCATTATCTTAAGCTTTTTACAAGCCATCATCTTCTTCTTCCTTTCTCTCTTGCTCTCTAGTTCTCTCAAGTGAGCAAAAGAGTCACCAAATTAGGATTTTGAAGTGAGAAAACAAACCACATCACCATTCTACACTAATCTTACCCATTAGTGTAGAGTGTTAGCTTCCATTTCTTCTCTTTTGATCTAGTGGAGCTTCAAGCTTGGACAAAAAGGAATCCGGGTGGATTGTCGTGGATCTAGAGGTTCTCAAGCGAACCTTTTTCCCAACACTCAAGTAGCCAAGGAGTCAAGCGTAGGGAGCTACAAAGGTTGTACTCTCAAAACCCTAGCTTTTACTACTTGTGTTTATGTTGCCCTAAATTTTCTAGCATGATTCTTAAGAAAGTTTCTTTAGCACCATATAAATTTAAATATGTCATGTGTGTTGCCTCCAAACTCTTGTAGTGGTGCTGTAGGAAACCCTTCATGGTATCAGAGCCAAGCTAGAGTTTTAGGCGAAGTTTAGGCGAAGTTAAAACTCCGATCGAACCACGAAATACGGCTTTTGACCCTTCTTTAGACATTTTTTGAAACTGTGTTTTTTCTGAATTAAAAATACTTAAAAAATTCAGGAGGAAAATATAATCAATAATGTAAAAAACGAAGACATAATCCGCACATACCGCCGCGGAACCGCGGCCAGATCTTGCTTGGGCCGCGGCTCCGCGGCCGCACAAAAGTAATATAGACTCGTTTTTGTACAGCAATGTTCTTAGCTGCTTGTACATATTTTTGTGTAATTTTAATATGACTCAAGTGTTGAGTGTTCTGGGGATTATTTTGGAATCATTGATTTGATCGGAAAATTTAATTTCGTGTTGTTTTCGGGTATTTTAGAAAGTATTAAAAAGTTCGAACGGATATCATTAACTTATTTTTTCCCGGCAGGAAAAACTTTCAAATGTTGAATTTTTCTCGAGTTTAAATCTTTCGGAAATACGTGCAACTAACATGGTGGACCCTATAGAAGAATAAAAACCTTAACTCGATTATGTGACCGTCTGAACTGCCTCTAAACCTTAGGATTTGGGGCAGTACGGCGTGCCACATATGAGGCGTTGGCTTGACCCTTCTACGGCTGGACCGCTGCTACTGTGACATGTTCCGGGATTTTTAATCTCCGATCAAGTGTTGAGTTATTAAGGAAATCTTGGGTATTTGATTATTCGATCGGAAAGTTTGATACTGTCTATTTATCTGGAATGTGATACAATATGTGGAATTCATATAGTTAGGCATGAAATGCGAAGTATGTGATATTTCAGATTTACGATGTCTAAAGTGATTGTGGATTCCAAATGTTGTAGTTTTACACTTTCTTTTCTGTGACCGTAAGTGCAGTATGTCGCATATCGCCGGTTTCGTTGCTATACATCAACGACAATCGGGGTACGCATACTTACTTACGTTGATGATATGTGATATTATGTGTTGCTGAGATATGATGTGTAGGATTGTCGGGATTGAATAGCCGCGTTTTTTTTATGTGAGATGAGAGTTTTCATTTCATTCATGTAAAATTCAAATGTAGTGTAATATTCTTTTATTTGGGGCACTTACGGGTTGAGGTTGCTGTCACCAGTGTTGTATATTATTTACTTTTCCGCATTAGGATAGACCCAAGAAGGGGAGCACAAGTGACCGGGTTTTGGGGTTCAGTGGGAGGCCATCTCGAGGAGTCGAGACCCGGGTCTCCTAAAATACAGAATTGGTAGGGTCGCTTGCCGCTCTCGTAGGGGTCTAGGGGTGTGGGCTTGGCTATTCATCGCGACTGTGGAATCCGTGTTTTCTATTATTGGCTAAATACTAAATACGGACATCCTAGTATATCCTATATTATCATATCTGTGTTTCTGCTGCCTTTATTCTGTGATGTGATATCTGAGACGAATGATATATTATATATGAGATATATAGTAGACGTTGCTTATGTTTTACACCCGCGCTAGTCCTGTCCCGGTATGCCATTAGTTAAGTAACCTAACGGTGCATAACGGAACATTGCGGCGAATGCGGATGGCATAAGTGTACGTTGTATTTTCGTTTCTTTTCTGTGATTGGCATAAGGACTTAAAATGATGGGGCTACATTAATATGATTAATGTAAAGAAAATAAACCTAAAAAGATGTTGTAGAATCGGATTTGAAAACCACTCGACCCTTTATGAAAAAGATACATTTCAAAACTGCGAAGCTCAAGCCACTCCTTTTGAAAACCATTTGATTCTACGACGATATCAAGTTCAAAGCGTTAACGATTTTCTTAAAAATTATCCGCAACCCTCCGTCATTTTAGGAAGTAGAGTACTTAGTATTCGTGCTACGTTTGATGACCTTAGCCAAGGCGTAGTGTACGGTAGCTAAGTGATGTCTTCTTATAATGCATATGATGCAGATTAATTAGGACGGGCATGTGACTTTGTTGACCTTAGCCAAGGGTCATGAGAACGGGTCTAATTAATCAAGAAATGACGGGTTGAACTTGACTAGTGCTTGTGATTTGTTGACCATAGCCAAGGTCATGAGTACTAGAGGTAAAAACCACATCGGGAATTTCAATAGTTGAAATTTGCAATGAGATTGCATACCTTCCATATGATGGTTGGATCCTGATCCCAATGTGGGCAACAGTTGCTCCCAGGTGAGTTTTGCAGTTTACAATTAGCTAACCCATTAGGTGTCTAGAAAGGTGTTAACGAGGCTACGCCTCCCGGAAGAAGAGGTTTACTTTAATTAGGTCCGTGCGAAAGCACGGGGAACCTCCCTCAATTACCGACACTGGCCTGGCTGAACGGTTAGCGAAGTTGTAGACTGTAATTAATCCTGGCTAGTTTTCTTTTTATCGTTTGAAAGAAAAACTTGATTAAAGCAGTGGGAGACATCGATTAGACAAGATAATAAACAATCTGATCTTTGCAAGAGCTTTCGCTGAGTGTATTCTTTTCTCTCTCTTAATGGCAGATACCAATGACAGGACTCAAGCTTCTACTAGATAAAAATAAACTGAATGGGACCAATTATACAGACTGGCTGAGGAATCTGAACATTGCCTTGACTTATGATAAAGTATCATATGTCCTCACGGCTCCAGCCCCGCCCGTCCCAGGTCCAAAATCCTCAGTTGCGGATATTGAAGTCCGCAAGACATGGGACGCTGACTGTGCCACGGCCAAATGCCTTACCCTTGCATCGATGGATAACATACATCAAAAGCAGCTCGAGAATATAGAAGTTCACGCCATATTCCTCAATACAAAGGAGTTGTATGGAGAAAAATCCCGCGTATTACGATACGAAGCATCAAGGAAACTGTTTAAGATGCGAATGGCCCCTGGCACACCAGTAGGAGACCATATTCTGAAGATGATAGCCCTCATAGAAGAGCTTGAGGATCTTGAGTGGACGATGGACAATGAACAATATACGGATATTAGTCTGCAGTCCCTCCCCTCCACCTTTGCTCAATTTGTAGTTACTTCAACATGCACAACATGGAGAAAGAACTGCTTGAACTTCTTAATATGTTAAGGAGTGCATAGAGCACACTGAAATCAGTGAAAACTCCCGTTTTGAGTGTTGGGCAATCTTCCTCTTCTCACCCAATGGCTAAGGCCAAGGGAAAGATGAAGAAGAAGCCCACCAATCCTAGGGGTGGAGTTAAAAAGGTTAAGTGGAAGAACAAGTCCAAAGCTGGAGAATCGGGGAAAGATGAATGTTATCACTGCCACAAAATATGACATTGGAAGCGCAACTGCACGGAGTACTTAAATCTCAAGAAGAAACATGGGGATACTTCCGCTTCAGGTGTGTTTGTGACAGAAAACTGTTTTTCAATAAACTCTGCTTCCTGGGTATTAGATTCCGGTTCAGGTTCTCACATTTACAATTCTATGCAGGGGCTGAGAAATAGCATGGTTTTGAAGACAGGTGACCATACTCTCCGCGTTGGAAATGGTTCCAATGTACATAAAGTTTCAGTGGGAGAGTATCATTTGGAATTTCCGTCTGGGTGTATATTGGTTTTGAATCCATGTTATTATGTACCTAGTATGCTTTGTAATATAATATCCGTTTCTTTGTTAGACAATGAAGGATATAATTTTGTATTGCAGAACAATGTTATGAACATTCACCTGAATCAAATGTTCGTTGGGTATGGTAAGCTTAATAACGGGATATACGTCCTAAATCAACACACAGTTTTCAGCATACAACACACTATTAAAAGAAAAATTTCAGAAATAAATGAAGATTTTCTTTGGCACTGTAGACTTGGTCATATTAACGAAACAAGACTAAACAAGTTACACAAAAATGGATATTTAAACCCTTTTGAATATAAATCTTATGCGACTTGCCAGTCTTGTATCAAGGGTAAAATGACCAAAACTCCGTTTACCGGACACGGAGAAAGAGCTACTGAGCTCCTAGGCCTCATACATAGTGATGTTTGTGGGCTAATGTCTACACAGGCTAGAGGCGGTTTTTCATACTTCATTACTTTCACTGACGATTTCTCAAGATTCGGTCGTGTATTTTTATTAAAGCACAAATCCGAAACTTTCGAGAAATTCACTGAATATAAACTCGAAGTGGAAAAACAAACCGGCTTGAGTTTCAAAATGCATCGATCAGATCGAGGTGGAGAGTATCTCAGTACAGAATTTGCAAACTTCCTAAAAGAGAATGGGATTCTCTATCAGCTCACTCCTCCTTACACAACACAGCACAACGGTGTATCAGAACAACGTAATCGGACCCTATTAGATATGGTCCGATCCATGATGAGTGATGCTGAGTTACCCATCTCATTTTGGGGGCATGCATTGGAGACTGCAGCGTTTCTACTGAACAGGGTCCCAACCAAAACTGTGTCTACCACACCATATGAGATATGGCATGGGATGAGACCATCTCTTAAGAGAATCAAGATTTGGGGTTGTCCGGCCTATGTTAAAAAGTAGAATTCGGACAAACTCGAAACACGGTCGGTCATGTGTAACTTTGTGGGATATCCAAGGAATTCTTATGGATATCTTTCCTACCACAAAGAGGAACAAAAGGTGTTTGTTTCTCAGCATGCCACATTCTTGGAAAATGAGTTTTTCACAAATGAAACTGATGGCAATGTGGTGGATCTAGAGACACAAACTACAAATGACGACTTGGTTGAACCGGCTGTTGCAATAGAAACTGAGGAACCTCAGCCACTCCGTAGGTCTGGTAGGACTTCTCGCCCACCGGAGAGGTACTACGGTTTCCTTATTGATGGTGACAAAGAAGACTGCATCATGGAGGATGATGATCCTACCAGTTTTCAGCAAGCTATCACAAGTGGAGACTCTGTGATGTGGCTCGATGCCATGAGATCCGAAATGGAGTCTATGTACACCAACAAAGAATGGACTTTGGACGTTGTACCCCTTGGGGTTAAACATGTGGGGTGGGTGCAAATGGATCTTTAAAAGAAAGATTGGTGTAGATGGGCAGGTAGAGACCTATAAGGAAAGACTTGTGGCAAAGGGTTTTCGTCAAAGACCAGGTTTGGACTATGACGAGACTTTTTCTCCCGTAGCCATGCTTAAATCCATTCGGATCCTACTTGCTATTGCTGCTCACTACAACTATGAAATCTGGCAGATGGACGTTAAAACGACATTTCTAAATGGAGATTTAGAAGAATGCGTTTATATAGATCAGCCAGAGGGCTTCATTGACAGTGGGAGCAGCGGAAAAGCATGTAGATTGCTTAAATCCATATATGGGTTAAAGCAGGCATCACGGAGTTGGAACATCTGTTTCGATGATGTTATCAAAGAGTTTGATTTCATCAAAAATCCAGATGAACCTTGTGTTTATAAGAAAGTTGTATGGAGAGCTGTCACATTCTCGTATTGTACGTGGATGACATTCTTATGATAGGAAATGATATTCCTATGCTACAGTGGGTCAAATCTTTCTTATAACTTAGGTTCTCCATGAAGGATCTGGGTGATGCCATATACAAAGTGACGGGATAGAGTCCCCCATTTGATTAGGATCTATAAGGATAGATCCAACAGGTTATAGGGATTTTCCCAAACCAGGTACATCAACACCATCCTAAAATGGTTTAGTATGGAAGACTCCAAGCAGGGTGCCTTACCCGCTTGCCATGGGGTCACTCTCTCCAAGGACTCTTGCCCAAAGACCGATGAAGAGAGAGCTCGCATGAGCATTATACCCTATGCTTCGGCAGTAGGATCTATAATGTATGCGATGTTATGTACACGCCCAGATGTAGCTTATGCACTTAGTGTTGTAAGCACGTATCAATCCAACCCAGGGGAGAATCACTGGATAGCTGTGAAGAACATTATTAAGAACTTGCGAAGGACTAAAGAATTGTTCTTGGTGTATGGTAATGGAGATCTCCAAATGGAGGCCTTTACCGATTCGAGCTTCCAGAGCGATAAGGACGACAGAAAATCTATCACTGGGTTTGTATTTACCCTCAATGGAGGGGTGGTAAGTTGGAAGATTTCCAAACATGATACCGTTGCAAACTCTACGATGGAGGCTGAGTACATTGCTGCGAATGATGCCGCCAAGGAAGCCGTCTGGATGAGGAAGTTCGTCTCGGGGCTTGGAGTAGTTCCAACCATTATTGATCCAATACCATTGTATTGTGATAATAATAGGGCTATGGCGTTAGCCAAGGAGCCCAGGTCCCATCAGCGATCCAGACACATCGTGAGGCGCTTTCATTTGATCTGGGAGATTGTAGATCGCCATGAGAACGAGATTAGGAGAGTAGACACAAAGAATAACGCCGCTTATCCACTCAGCAAGGCCCTCCCTCAGCCGCAACTTCAGCGACTTTTTGAGTTGTTGGGTATGAGATACGCCAATAACTGGCCTTAGTGCAAGTGGGAGATTGTTGGATATATGTATGCCCTAGAGGCCATTATATGATAGTGGATGTATTTATACATGTAAATATATATATATATATATATATATATATATATATTTTTTCAGTATACATTCTTGCTCGACATGATAGTATGCTATCTAGTTCTTCTTTATCTGACATGTTGATTTGATCATGCTTTTATTCATTCATACATGTTGATAAAGCCCTGAGGATATAGGCTTGACTACTGTGATTATGATGGAGATCATACTAGTGTGACATCTGTAGTTTATAAGCATATCCTGAAATGTCCCTAGTCGTAGGTGTATCGAGACGGGGCATCGATATACCAGAGTAGACTAGCGTATATGATACTAGACCCATAGGATGGGCGATGGATGTTCCCACATCCATCGATGTTTGACATCGAGATCGTATACGGGTGCTCAGTGGTGACTGGGTACACTGGACAGACTCACCGAGAACTCCTATATGGAATTATATCTATCGTCGGATAGCAGTTCTCAGGTAACACTGGTGCAGGTTAGTCTGTAGACCCGAGATCGTCATAGAGTCTTGTGTGTTCTCCCACTGTATTTTGATTACCACCCTACCACGGCTCTACTGAGTCGTGCAAACAGGTGGCTGTTGGGTACAGTCCCGAGACACACGAAGGCGATGAGCGATAGGAGGGGTTTCGTCTCACCCGGTATTGGGAGTTGATGCTGTGCTGTGCTCGATTGGCTATATCAGTAAGTCCCTGCCCAGGGCTGTTGAGATTTACTGATAAGTGTTATCAGTAGTTTCTCGATCTGTTATAGACCATTCATCGGCACGACTTATTGAGTTATTGGGGTCGACGTTACCATCCCTAGACTTGATATACAGCATATCTAATGAAGAGACCGGACTCTACGGTAGTGTTGCCGGTTGGCTCGACGGGAGTTGTGACAGGTTCGCTTGTTTTCTTCTGATCGCTCAATACCCGGGTGGCCGTTACGTTTAGCTGACCGCTTGCGGCTTGGGGGTGCTTGATATGATCATCACCCACTGCCGGCGTATTGACGAGTCTTAGAGTCCTACAATAGAGTTTCCTAGTCCAGGCGAAACGATGTGGTGCGCATATGAGATATGCGCGTGTACCCGGTTAAAATGCGCGTATGAGATACCGTATATTAATCGGGCGGTTTGCTTTTGGTCGGTTCGTATGCGATATGACCGGTTTGCTAAATCAAGTGTTGATTTATCTTTGACCATTAGTTTCTCACTTTAAATCCTTTCTTGTCTTTTTGTTGTATGCTTGCATGTATGCATTCATTCTCATTCATGCATATAGGATGTGCATGCACACATACATGCATACATAATCTATCATGGTTGTTGATATAGTGGATGGTGGCAATATAAGACTCACACCATATATATATAAATATATAGATATTATTTTTTGGAAAAAAAAAATGGAAATGGAAATTGTTTTCATGGTTTAATATTTTATTCTTGCACTAAACCCTTGGATTAACCATGATTCATTTTCTATGGCCATTTTTTGTTCAAAACTAAAATATCTAGATATTTTATAACTATGGTTAAGAATGAGGAAGTGAAAATATATATATTTTCATTTCTCATTTTTATTTACAAGTTTTATCATTATCTTGAGCTCTTTACAGGCCATCATCATCTTCCTCCTTTCTCTCTTGCTCTCTAGTTCTCTCAAATGAGCAAAAGAGTCACCAAGTTATGATTTTGAAGTGAGAAAAAAAAACCACAACACCATTCTGCACTAGTCTTTCCCATTAGTGTAGAGTGTTAGCTTCCATTTCTTCTCTTGATCTAGTGGAGCTTCAAGTTTGGACAAAGAGGACTCCGGGTGGATAGTCGTGGACCTAGAGGATCTCAAGCGAACCTTTTTCCCAACCCTCAAGTAGCCAAGGAGTCTAGCGTAGGGAGCTACAAAGGTTGTACTCTTAAAACCCTAGCTTTTACTGCTTGTCTTTATGTTGCCCTAAATTTTCTAGCATGATCCTTAAGAAAGTTTCTTTAGCACAATATAAATTTAAATATGGCATGTGTGTTGCCTCCAAAACCTTGTAGTGGTGCTGTAGGACACCCTTCATTAAGAGCCTATGCTTCGCCACACTGTCACACAGTGAGAACCCCCCATAGGTCGACATCCAATGCCTAGTAGCTCTGATACCACTGTATGGTTGCCTAGCATGGCAGCAAGGTTTCGGGAGCCATCGTCCACGCCAATTTCAAAAATTTGCCGTAATATCTAACCCTAACCCTAGAATCGTAACTAGAAAATCTGACTAATCAATTGGTAAACATTTTACATCTAAGTGAATGAGGGAATACAAACTATGTAGACCGGTCCTTCACTTCTAAAGCTCCATGTCGTAGTCCCTTCGCTGCAAGTTGTGAAGACCCAGACTCTAGTAAGGGTTCACATGAAGAAACGAACAAGCTTGCTCAATGTCTTCTAGGCCGAAGTTGATCTACGTCGAGCAGACTCGAGCTCATGCTACCTCTTCACTAATGGTGAAATTAGTGAAGCAAACACCCTAAACTAAACGGCTAATAGTAGAGGATGATGAAGTAGGAAGTGGGCTCACTTTAGTTTTATTTTTCTCACACTTTTTCATCACATTGTCAAAAGCTAGAGAGCTTCAAGAGGAAGAAGAAGATGAAGTGATGAACTAAAGAGATGAATGAGAGTGAGGTTAGAATTTCAACCATGGGTTAGTTAATGTCATACACTAACCTTTGTAAAGACTTAACCATGGCATAGGTTAAAGGTTGGGTTAGCAAATATCTTAAAGTAAAACAAATTTGGTGGACTTATTCAATGGTTAGTAAGCTTCCCCAAGTTTCTAGCCATGGCAATTTCCAACCAGTTTTGTTAATTACTAAGATAAATAAAACCCTAATTTTAGCATGCATCGACTAACCAAAGATCTTTTCTAAACAATACTTAACAATAAGCATAGAGTTCTAAGCTACTATGTGAAGAGATTATACCAAACGATTCGAGTCCTTCGTCTTTGTGATCTCTACGTCCTCTTTGGCCTCCTATCCGTGATAGATGATCCACCCGAGTACCCTAATCCAAGCTACACCTCAAGACTTGAGGTAACTTTGTTTCTCTAGTTGCTAACCAAAGTAACTAAGATGATGTAGAGTTAGGTTATGGAGTGTTTAGTCTTTATTAATCCTTGTAGTCAACTCATGAGTGGTAGGATTAGGGTTTGGAGAAGGAGAGAGAGCTTGAGGAGAGAGAAGGTGGAGATGATAATGAGAAGAGAAAAGCTTCTCACTTGAATATATCAAACATAATGAATTATCAAATAATATCAATTAAGTGCTTATTCACCATGCTTCATTTATTCAAGAAGAGTGATTCATTATGTGAGTCATTAGATCATTAATGAAGCATTTAATGATATGATGAATCATATAAATGAGTCACAAAAGCAATTAATGAAAATGCCACCTTAACCTCCTTAGTCACCCTTCTTCGAGAAGCTTCTCGAATAATTACGAGAACGCCCTTCGCATCCGTGAAAACACGGAAAAACTTTAGACTGTATAAATCCAATAACCCGATACTAGAATCCGGCTTAAACCAAAGCCGTCTAGTAAAAATTGTCCGAATGTCGTACGTGCGTTTAAATACGTATTCGTCCGAACCCTTGTCGTAAAACTGTACGGCCTCTATATCATTTCGCCTGGAGTTGAGAAAACTCTGTGTGGGACTCTAAAGACTCGACTACTACGCTGGAAGTGGGTTTAACCACAGACCGCAAGCGGCACTAGCTGTACGTAACGGTCCCCAGGTAGATGTCGATAAGAAGGCCGGTGAGGATACCAATCCGAACTCCTACTGAGCCTGTGCGTGACAATATCCGTGCAGTCCGGTCTGTTCGTCTAAGAGTATCGCATGTATGGTCTAGGGAGGTGGTAAACGTCAGACCCCTAATAACCGTACAAGTCGTGTCGGTATGGCTCTATCACCATCCGAGAATCTACTGATCAATCTATCAGTAATTCTCAATCAGCCCTGGCCAGGGACTTATGGTAATGACCAACCGATCACTGTGCGATATCAACTCCTTATACCGGGAAAGACGAATCCTTAACAGTCACTCACTGCCTCCACGTGGCTCGGGTCTGTGCCCAACTAAAACCTGTTTGAACGACTACTTTGAACCGTGGTAGGGTAGTAATCAAAGCACAGTGGGAACTCACACGAGACAAATGACGACTTTAAGTCAACGGACTATCTGCACACATGTCACCTGAGAACTGCTATCTGACGTTAGGTATAAATACCATCCAGTCAGTTCTCGGCGAGTCTTGTCCGGTGTACTCACTCCAAGTGAGCATCCATATACAATCTTAGGTGCACTCCACCAATGGCTGCGGGACCAATCCATCGCCCCTCCTCAGGGTCTAGATATGTATACACCAGTCTACTCTGGAGTATCAATGCCCAGTCTTGATACTCCTGCGACCAGGGACATCTAAGGATGTTCCTATTGACTATCCAGCTCCCACTAGTATGACTGCCATCATAACGCCGGATGTCAGGCAAACATCCAAAGGGCTTTATCAACATGTATATATATATGAATACTAAGCAAAATATATCATACATTAAGATAAAGAAAAACCAAATAGAGTACTATCATATTAAGCAAGACTGTTATGTACATACATATCGCAGTATCCTATACAATGAAGGCCTCTAGGGCATATATATCCAACAACTACCTACCGGTGATTGTATTTGGACTCGACGGTTATCATGGGGATACTGACCGGAGTGGTGTACGACATATCGTCAGGGCCAGTCATGATGACAGCGCCTGAGTTATGAGGATTTACGTGTCGATGCTAGACATAGGTTTCATGATGTTTGAGTGTCGGTGTTGGACACTCCGGTTTTTCCATGATTTTTACGTATCGTCGGTGGACATACGGGATGGATATCTTCATACTTATATATATATATATATATACATACATGTATATGTTTTCATGATGTTTCGGGTGTCGATGTTAGACACTCAGGTTCCATGAGCCTTACATGTGAGGGCCGATCTAAGGATGCGGTGCCTGAGGATTTGGGATTTGATGTGTCAGTGAGGGACACTGGTGTTTTTCCATGCTGATGATTTTGCATGAGATTTTATATTATATCATCCCACACTCAGGATTATGTTGTTATGCATTGCTTCATGTAGTTCTAATACCCTGATGATGTACCTTTACATGATTGTTGCATATTTACTTATCATACTTATGCTATCGGATTATATGTGATAGATAAAATCGTTGTTCGTGCATACTTCCGGTTACAGTACGATGTTATTTGCTATTCACGAGTTGACAACTCACCCCCATTGTGCCACATTGTTTTGTAGGACTTACCCTCAGAGCAGTCGCGGCAGGGCGTCTTATCATCACTACTTTTGCGGATATCGCTACGTTTGGCTGTGAGGCCTGTGCTTTTAGGTGGGTTTGCGGTTATCTGTTTGTAAATTGTATATCTTTTTATTGGATCTAGTATTCTCCATCTACCACTTCTTGTATATGACTTAGAGACGAGTTGTGAGGATTCTGTGTTGTATTATTTAGTGACTTTGGGTGCCATGCTCGTGGGAGCCGGTTATGTTGAAAAGTTTTACTTCTTTATGCAGTTTTCCTTTATATTCTTAGTTTTGGCGTCGTATTTATAACTTGTGGTGGTTGTCTCCGCCGTTGGGCGTGATTTTCTCCCGTTTGTCATGCTTTTATTATTATCTATGTTGTACCCGTTTTCGGGGCTAGTTTTTACAAAGGAGGTTCTGCCGAAATTTTCAAGAAAGAAAACTAGAGTTAGAGATTTTACTTGTGATTTTGCAAATGTTTAAAACTATGTTTTTCTTCGTTGATCCAGTTTTGTGTGGTTTAGATTTCTGGGTTTCGGCTTACTTGAGTTGCGTATGCCTGTAGACGTTATGTAGTTTAAGTGTCGGTTACGGGCCAAATTTTGGGTCGTGACATAGCGTCAGATAGCAGTTCCCTGGTGACATGTGTACAAGTTAGTTCATCGACCTGAGGTCGTCATTTGTCTCGTGTGAGTTCCCACTGTGCTTAGATTACTATCCTATCACGGCTCAAAGGAGTCGTGCAAACAGGTTTTAGTTGGGTACAGTCCCAAGCCACATAGAAGCAGTGAGCGGATCGGCAAGGGATTAGTCTCTCCCGGTATTGGGGGTGAGATCGCACTGTGTCTAGGAGAGCCATTACACCAAGTCCTTGGCGAAGGCAGGTGAGAATTACTGGTAGATATTCCATTAGTTTCTCAGTGTGTTCAGGGCTACCCTCCGACACGACTTATACCGCTTTTGGGGGTCTGACGTTACCAGCCCCCTAGGCCCGATATGCGAGACGAACGGACCGGACTGTACAAATATTGTCACTGATAGGCTCAGTAGGGTTCCAGGATGAGTTCGCTTAACATCTTCCCTTCCGGTCAGTACATGGGCAGCCGTTACGCACAGCTAGTGCCGCTGACGTGCTTATGGTTAAACCCACTGCCAGGGTACTGACGAGTCTTTAGAGTCCCCCACAGATAGTTTCCCAAGTTCGGGCGAAACGTTGTAGAGGCCGTATGGTTTTATGGCAGGGTTCGAACATGCACGTGCACTTGTTCACGTATCATGGTTCGGACAAATAATACTGGTGTTCTTTGGTTTAAGCCGGATACAAGTATTATATTGTGTTGGAATACTTTCGTCTCGTGGTATTCGTATTCGGTCGAAATACGGATACAGGTATGTATATACATGTGAGGGGTATTCTCGTAATCTGTTACGAGATTACTTTAGTAGATGCATTTCTTTACGTTAAACATTTTAGTTTAAATGTTTAAATGGTTTTGGAAAGTGTGACTCATTTTTTATGACACGTTTATTCTAAATTGTTCACTAATGACTCAAGTAATGAGTCATCTCATGAGTCATTAAAGAATTAATGGTGTTTGTTTTGGGTAGGATGTTTTTAGGATTAGTGGAGATATTTTGGTAAGATATTTTCCTTGATATTTCATCACAAAAACTAATATATATCACACCCAAAAATAGTGGGCAGCCAAGGGTTAATTTTTGAGACTTGGTTATTGCTCACTTGATTTTCCTTAAGCTCACACTCTTCAACACTTTGCATCTTCTTCAACCTCCACCCTATCCCTCTCATGTGATAAGAAACCTAGTGTGTTTGAGGCAAAGTATTCACACTTCTCTCTACTTCATCTTGGACATGTTGGTTAGTACACTTCATGTCCGAGTTGCCTCGGTATAGAGGCGGGAGCCCGTATAAAGATCTATTGACGTGGTGTCACCTCGATGAGGCGACAGGAGATCGGAGATGCTGCGAGGAGCATGGGATGATGGCTAATGACCGAAAGACACGGATCGATCGGTATAGCCATTCTATCTTTTTACAGTTTGCTAGTTTAGCATTAATGGAACGATCCGGGTTATAGTCTATGTTAACGCCAGTTGTAAAAGTTTTTGTTCCGCGTTTGGCCTCAGATTATTGGCCGGGGCGCTGGCGTAGACTTATAGATAGATCATAGGAACGAATGGAAATATAGTGCATAAGAAATGTACATCCTAAGGCTACTTAAGCGAAGTAGCATAACGGAAGTATGCTGCGGAACATACACACGGTACGTCACTCTATTTAAGTCGCCTACTCCATTAACCAAGGTCAACCTACGCGACGAAAATTCGGGTCTGATACCCCCTCGGCCAATTCTAAGTCCTTAAGGTCAAGCCTAGATTCCGAATATATATACGCCCTAGACTCCGCATGGTCAAACATAGAATCGAACCAAGGTTAAACCTAACGCTCTGATACCAACTTTGTCACGACCCGGAAAAGGCACGTGACTGGCACTTTAATCATGTGAAGTTAATAGGACCCCACCTAATTCAAGTAAGCCAAAAGCCCAGAAATCTAAACCTTTTTAGGGAAAATAGTGGAGGTGAAGTTTTGATATAACGGCATAATGAAATTAAGATCTTTCTTTTAAACATAAGTTATATTCTATGAAAATGCAATAATTTATATCTATCTTGAAAACATTTTTTCGTCGTTTGAAATTTGGGCAGCACCTCCTTTGTAAATCTTAACCCGAAAGCAATAAAAGTAATAATAAATATAGGCATCCCAAAGCGGGAGCTAGCTCTTCTCCAATTGGCGGAAATAACTACGCAATGGTATAAATATACAACACCGAAGGCGATGATCAAAACACGGAAAGAAAGCAAAGAAAACAAAGCATCATCAAGAAACCAGAAATAATAATAAATACATGAGCTGACTCTAAGTCCGAAAGAATATAAAATAACTTTTTCTATGTCTACAAATATACATAGTCTTGTTGATAGTGCTTTAACTAGATACATCTGAAATAAAATATATAAGTGCAATGGTGGTCACGATGCAAGTGTATCCCACCTAATAAATGCAATCACCTGAAAGAAAGCAGTGTTGCAGCAAGCCGCAACGGAACCTGTGCGGTCAAACCCGCAAGAAAACTGTGGCACAACGGGGGTGAGTTGACAACTCGTGAGTAAAGACATCACCGAGTAGAAACCGAATGTATGACTATCTCATAGGTCATACAGTAATATAATAATAATATAGAGACATCGAGTGATAACAAGGGTAACAATATAAGCATAAAAGTGATATCAAAGTACTCGTGTCCGTGTCATAAAGTAGTAACATATCAAGTATCATGTATGAATGCATTATCCAACGTCTAAACAGCAACGACACACAAAAATCATGATAGAACCTGAGTGCCAAGCATCGGCATTCGAAAACATCATTAAAACCGTGTCCATCAGCGACACATAATCCTCAGATCTCGGGCTCCGTCAGTCCGGATCGGCCCATATCCATCTGATCTGACGACTACGGTCGGTATCCTCCGGATATCCGCCGCACCCAACTATCACCGGTTGGTAGTGCTCCCCTGCCGGGTTCAACATCTCTCTATACGGCTTTCTTTCCCCGGGGTACCGCACCGGGCCCACCATGTACCCGCAAATGGTGTCTCCTCGCTCTTCGAATCGGGTAAACATATATGCTCAGAACCGAGAAATCTCATGGTGGATTCCACACATCATATCACGAGAAACCACATTTTTCTTTTAAATTGAGCATAAGTTTTCAAATTCACATACAGTTTCCCAAATCCAGAAATCTCATGAAAAACCCAAATCTCATTATCATGAGTCAATAAGGAAACAATGAATACCGGCATATAGCCAAATGATTATTACATAACTAGAATGTATATATATGAATGCATGTGGCATCTAAGTAAGAAGTACAATGTCTAAACTAGCAGGTAACATCATGAATGCTAAACAGTACCATTAAATTACATTGTTACCCGATTATACGAGCGAGTAACTGTTTCTAATGTGTACATGGCATGGCAATTATCGATGTTGATGTGTGTGAGCCGGCAATCAAGTGTACGTGCAACATACGCATCATCGGTAATGGTGCAGGTGTCCTGGCAGACGAGATCATAACGGCTAAAGATAACACATGTATATATCTACAATGCAATGAGAATACCTTGAGCGTAGCAGAAAGTAAACAGTAAACACAATATTATATGAAATATATATCTGTATACGAGGCATACGGTTACCGTATTTAAAAATAGCACGAATCGTCGTTTTTAGAAAAGTAGGAGCTACGGTGTTTTTAAGAAAAGAGATATCCTTTTGAAAATCCGTAGCGTCCCTCGGGTTGCTCTTTGAAAATACCTACGATTCGTTAGTTTTAGAAATAGGTATGACACTTAACCTATTCTAACATATACTTAAGTAACTAAAGACTAAACTAAAAACCGAGTCGAAAGTGATAAGAAATCTATAAGATTTTCCTAGTCGATATAACTGACAATCAGCGATCCAGCCTCATAGCATCACGTACGGTATAGTCCATCGTATAGCATCCTCGAGTCAAGAGTGTGCATCAATCATATATATATATATATATATATATATATATATCATACGGTAAATCCGTCGTACGGCATCCTCAAAATCGAGGGTACGGGTCAAATAACATATATCATATAGTTCGTACGGTATCATCCGTCATACAATATCATAATCAAGTGCATGGATCTAAAGTCGCGTACCATCTATTATCTCATCAAATCACATGTTATCGCATGTTATGCATATATCGCCCGACGATCCTTTAATATATATCATATCGTATACGATGTCTCAAACTCAAATCGTATATCAAAAGTCTCTTGACATCCTGTTCGATCGTATCGACTCATATCCATATTCTCATCTTACACGTATATGTATATTATATATATATATATATATATATATATATATATATATATATATCAACATATCCATATATATAGAGAGGATAATGGAGAAAAGATGCCTTATGAGGGAATTTCCTCCTATGGCGTCGAAAAAATACACCCTCGCTTATTTTTTCTAACTATCGGCACCTACCATATTCATCGTTATCATCTAATATGTGGGCACACCAAATTTCAAATGATTCTACAACTTTTTAACGGTTGATTTAGTTGGTTCAAAATTAACGGTTTACCGACAATAGAACTTTTTACATTGCTAAATCAACGGTGAAAAAGTTGTAGAATCGCATGAAATTTGGTGTACCCACATATTAGATGATAACGATGAAGATAGTGAGTGTCGATCGTCGGAAAAAATAAGGGAGGCTGTATTTTTCGACACCATAGGAGGAAATTCCCTCCTATGGCCTTTTCCCTCCATTATTCTCTCACACACACATACACACATAAATAATAACAAGAGTGTGTGTGTGTGTGCACAAAAAAATTGTTGGCTATAGTGCCCTCAAGTCAATTATTGGATCGCAGGCATATGATTACAATGATTGAGGGAGGACCTATACCGGCAGGACAGTCTTACTCGAGATGATAGTATGCTATCGGGTTTGTCTTTAACATCATGTACATGCTTCAAGTGATATTACAGATCACTATTACATGTTGATAGAGCCCATAGGATTCTTTCTTGACTACCAGCAGTATGATGACGATCATATACGTGAGAGCTGGGTGGTCTATAAGCACATCCTGAAATGGTCCCTAGTCGAGGGAGTTTCGAGACTGGGCATCGATACTCCAGAGTAGACTAGTGTATACGGATTGAGACCCCGACAAGGGGCGGTGACCAGTCTCACAAGCCATTGGTGTCAGTTGGTTCACTAAGATATATATAGGTGCTCATTGGGTTATGAGTACACCGGACGGACTCGCCGGGATCATGCTAGTTGGTATTATACCTATTGTTAGATAGCAGTTCCCTAGTGAGATGTGTTCAAGTTAGTCTATCGACCTGAGATCGTCATTTGTCTCGTGTGAGTTCCTACTGTACTTTAATTAATACCCTACCACGGCTAAAAGGAGTCGTGCAAACAGGTTTTAGTTCGGTATAGTCCCGAGCCACATGGATGCAGTGAGCAGATCGTCAGGAGATTCATCTCACCCGGTATTGGGGGTTGATGTCGCGGTGTGCACAGGTGTTGATCAGTTGAAAATACTGCATTTTTAACACGACAATTTCCCTATCATTTGTATTCATCTAGAAGTGTTCGACATTCATATAGCACATATTAGCAAAGCAGTCGTTAAATATCAGATTGCATGTGTTAGACTCTAAAACCGGCACTATAAAGGAAATTGACTGTATTTCATGGCATCGTATCATCCCTATATTGCGCAACACTTGTTTCAAGATTTGTGCAGGAAATTGCAGGATCAAAAGAAGCTGATAAAATACACCAACTCCAAGTTTTGAGATCTGGTAGCAATACAAAAGGAAAATACAATTCAACATATCAGATAAAGCCCCAAACTTCAGCCCAAGCATGTGCCAGAAAGCCCAAACCCCAAGCTTCCAACATGGCCGCGGAACCGCGGCCGGAGCCGGCTTGCGCCCCGGTTCCGCGGCGGTGCTGCCACGTCAGCCCTCCAACATTGGTGCACAATTCTTCTCTCAGCTCCTACACTTCAGAAAGACACTACAGTTTCCAGAAGAATCCAGAGGCTTCTCCCAGTTCAGCAAACTAGGGTTTCTAAGCTTAAACAATCCTAGATTAAAGCCTAAGCTAAGCTCCTAACAAACTATTTCTAGAAGCTCCTCAACAAACTTTTGGAGGGAATTGTAATTTCAAAACCTAGACCTAGGGTTCGGAAAATCTATAAATAGAAGCCTAGACTTAGGGTTAAAAATATATCATCTAGAATCTAGATATCTCATAATAGATCTCTACTTCTTCAATCAAGAGATCTTTACATCTTTCTTCTTTTTCTTCCACAAGTCTAGTGACAAGACTTGTGTGAAACCCTAACCCTAATTCCAATCAAAATTCAAGATCCTGAGTACCAAATCAAGCAAGAAGCCCTTCAACCTTTTAGGAGCGGAGCCGATCTTCAACAGAGCAAGTGGTCTAAGCCGATCCGCGACTCACGGAGAAAAGCGAAGACAAATCGACAATCTAGTTCTTCCTCTTGTAGTTCTTGAGCGACTGTAATGAAATTGTTGATATAAATAAAAGGTGAAATTCTTTAATCTTGTTTTCTTTAAATTCTTGCATCATGATTCGATCTGAATTTGTAGTTGTAGTTCTTGTTGTGATGTTTGAGTAAAACTCTGCTCGTCGAGGAGTCGAGACGATCAATAGAATGATGATATACAAATCTTAAAATGATTCTTGAGTCCTACGAGTTTTGTAAACCCTAGCAAGTTCAAGAATCGACGACCTAGTTTCGTTGCGATGCTTTCTTGATTGTTATCGCTCGAAATTAGGGATTTACGATCGTTTCTTGAATTTACTAGAGGCAAGAATGTGAATGATATCGACGAAAGAACAAGGGATAAAAGATGAAACCCTAGTTTCTCTAAAAATCCCTAACTCTTGTCGATCATCATCGATCTAGTATCAACTCTTCGAAGGATAAGAATACGTCATCTTGAGCTTACATCACATCTATAGATCCGATCGATTAATAGGAGCCTCATTTAGATTCTTGATATTTGGTTGGAAAAATCATCGAAACTCGATTCTCGATTGTTTATCATTTTCTTGATTCTTGATTAGACTAGTGACACTTGAATACATCGATAAAATCTTGAATCATGTTTTCTTTTCTTTTCGATTAACTTTTCAATTCAAACAAATCAAACATACAAACGAATCGCACAATCCTTGTGGACGATCCGCACTCGCTAACGATCTACAACTGACACCGTAGTTGATTGCGGTCAAAACAATTCATTGATTGTGAATTTTATTCATTTTCTAAATACCGACACAAAGAAACTTATTCTAGTTACACTACAAAAATCGGAATTTTAAGAATTAATCAAATGGCGCCGTTGCCGGGGATCATTTGATTTGATTTACACAGTCTTGAATTTCATTCAATCAAATGGCGCTGTTGCCGGGGTTCCTTTGATTTGATTTACACAGTCTTGAATTTCATTCAATCAAATGCCGCCGTCCCCAGGGATCGCACGCTAATTCGTTTTATATTGAAGTTTGAATTGAAAGATTTATTCCATTTTAATTTTGAGATCAAAATTCGCGCAAAAATCTAAACGTGTTGTTGTGATTTGATTGCGTGGAATTCTGGAAGCTGTGGAGCAACTGTAAAATTTTTCAGAAGATTTCAGAGGACTCAGGAAGTGAACCCTAGCTTGCTGGTGAAATTTTGTGCAGAGATTACTTTATTCAACCGCGGAAGCGCGGTCTACGGGAGCAATTGCAGCGGAACCGCGGCTTCTTATGGAGTTCTCTGCATCAAATTTCCTCAGGTAACTTCTTACTTTCTTATCTTCTTCTCTCTCTGCTCCAACTAACAAATTTCTGCAGGTTTCTTTCCAAATAATCGCAGCGCGTAAAATAGCAAAATTAAATTGTGCTTGTTTTGATTCTTATGGTTGTTTGCATAATTAATACGGACATTAAGGGGCAAAGACCAAATCCAGATTAGGTGGGGAGTTCATTACCCTTCCTAAGCCCCGAAAACCGCAAAACTTGCATCCGCATTTACCCCAATTAACTAAAGAAGATCTAGAGAAGACTCTAAGGACCGTCGCACTCACTTAGGACAGAAGAAGGCCTTGGGTAATTCATTGCTTATCCGCGTTTCTCTTGTGGTGTCTAGGCAAGTGTGTCGAAGGCTAGTGGTTACTTAATTAGGCCCACTACTTACGTAGTGGAGAACCTCCCACTTACCTGGCACTTACCTGGCAACAGGAGAGACAAAGAGGCAGTGGAGGATTTATCCTGCGTCTTGTCTTCTGGCAGTTAGGAGTGGTCTAGAGATCTGACCTAGGCGACCCCTAGAAATAGGGTTTTGTGTGCTGCATTTGTTGTGTTGCATCATTTTTTCAAAATAAAAATAAAAATCCGTCAACTTTTTCAAAACAAACACCGCATTCATTCATTCATTACCCCTAATTATAAGTCAACGCTACCACTTGTACTAACCCTTTTTAGTACAAGATAGGCTGGACACGGGATTCTAGTGCCCGTTTTTTCCGCGTACCCTTTATCGACTCCGAAGTCGGTATTTCTCCATTTACTTCTTCTTTACCCACTACCACACCCACATCGATGGATCCACCTCCATCGAACTTGTTTAACCCTAATCTGCCGCCGTCCGTTGGTGCGCAGAATCCACCCCGCATCTCTCTCCAATAGAGGTGCTATCCACTGCGAGGTCCACTTTTGACCTGCTCATCAATTCCACCAGCCAATGGGGATAACTTTGAAATTAAACCCTAATACATCAACCTTTTACCTAAATTCCACGGACTCGAGACTGAGGACGCTTACGTTTTCATTACCAAATTTGAAAACGTATGCGCAATGTGTTGGAGGTAGTGCCCTCGGAGTCAATTATTGGATCACAGGCACGTGATTGCAATGATTGAGGGGAGGACCTGTCCCAGTAGGACAGTCTTACTCAAGATGATAGTATGCTATCTGGTTTATCTTTATCATCGTATACTGCTTTAGGTGACCTTACGAGTCGCTATTACACGTTGATAGAGCCCTTAGGATTCTTGCTTGACGGCCAGCAGTATGATGGCGATCATATACATGGGAGCTGGGGTCTATAAGCACATCCTTAAAAGGTCCCTAGTCGTGGGAGTTTCGAGACTGGGCAACGATACTCCATTAGTAGACTAGTGTATACAGTCGAGAACCCGACGAGGGGCGGTGGCCGGTCTCACAAGCCACTGGTGTCAGTTGGTTCACCTAAGATGTATACAGGTGCTCATTGGGTTATGAGTACACCGGACAGGACTCGCCAGGAACATGCTAGTTAGGATTATACAAGACGTCAGATAGCAGTTCCCTGGTGACATGTGTACAGGTTAGTTCATCGACATGAGATCGTCATTTGTCTCGTGTGAGTTCCTACTGTGTTTTGATTACTACCCTACCACGGATCAAAGGAGTCGTGCAAACAGGTTTTAGTTCGGTACGGTCCCGAGCCACCTCGAGGCAGTGAGCGGATCTGCAGGGGTTCGTCTCTCCCGGTATTGGGGGTGAGGTCACGCTGTGTCTAGGAGAGCCATTACACAAAGCCCTCGGCCTAGGCAGGAGATTTAATGGTAGGTATTCTCAGGGTGTTCTGGGCTACACTCCGACACGACTTGTACCGCTTTTGGGGGTCTGACTTTTACCAACCCCCTAGGCCCGCCATGCGATACTCATAGACGAACGGACCGGACTGTACGGATATTGTCACAGACAGGCTCAGTAGGGTATCAGGATGAGTTCGCTCATCGACGTCCCTTTCGGTCAATAGCTGGTGGCCCGTCACGTATGGCTAATACCTCTGACGTGCTAGTGATTAAATCCACAGCCATAGTATTGACGAGTCCTTAGAGTTCCCCACACAGACAGTTACTCAAGTTTCGGGCGAAACGCTGTAGAGGACGTATGGAGATATGGTAGGGTTCGATCAGATACGTGCGGTATTGCACGGATCGTGATCGGATGGATTTTACTAGTCGGTTTTGGCTTAAGCCGGATCTTAGTATTAGACAGTGTAGATTTTGTCTCTTTGCATTTGTATTCAGTGGGAATACAAATGCGGGCATGTATATGCAGTAGCGGGGTTTTCTTATAATTTATTACGGGATCAGTTTTCTGAAGTTACCAGTTTGCATTCCGTTCCGGCCAGTTTTCCTTTGTTCCTTCCCGGCCGGACTTTTCCGATGGAGGGGGTTATTTGCAGTTGTGCAAATTATCTTTGTGGACGGTGTTATTTGTATTTGTTGCATTATGAAAGGTTAAGCATCTTTGCTTTTTCATGATGGCTTGCTTTAATGAGATTAGATTAGATTTGAAATGGAAATGACATTGTTATCATCATATTTGGTGTGGTCACCCCTTTGCTTTTACTACCATCACCTCCCTTCATGATTTGAGTTTTTCTCTCCTCATTCTAACAAAAAGGGGCCGGCCACTTTGAGGAATGGAGAGGCTTCATTTTGCATGAGTGAAAATCTATCATCTTATTTTAGATTGCTCGAAAAATTCCAAACACATCTCCAAAAGCTCATTGTTTCTTTCCTCCATCATGGCAACTTCACAACCCTAAGAGACAAAGTTTTTACACTAGTCTACAACATTCCTTGGACGCATCGCCTAGCCAACTTCGCGCCCGAGTTGCCTCGGTCCAGAGGTGGGAGCCCGTAAAAGAATCCGGCTACGTGGTGCCCTTTCCGACGAGGAGGCGACGACCGGAGAATCCGCGAGGAGATCGGAGTGGAGGCGAAGACCAAAGGTCACGGATCGCTTGGTATAGCATTCTACCCCATTCTCTTGTTAGCTAGCATTTGGTTAATGGTTACGATCCGGGTTAATTGTCCGCGGTAGCGCCGGTTTAAGGTTAAGAAAAAATTTTATTTCGCATTTTGGTCTCGAGTAGAAGGCCGGGGCGCTGCCGTGGCGCAACATGGTATCAGAGCCACGCTATTAACCTAGCCTAGCTTGCTCTAGTGTGTTTATATCTTCGATCGAACAAAATTCCAAAAACCCGCGTTTTCAAATACACAGTTTCTGTCGAAATTATTTTGCCTCTAAAAATTTTCCAGGTTGTTTCAGAATGATGTGCGGGGTGTTCTAAGAATTCTGCAAAAATTTGGTGACCTGATTCCACTTTTCCACCGCGGAACAGCGGCCAAACCCATGCATTGGCTGCGGTTCCGCGGCCATAATATGTCCACGTGGCGCCAAATTTTTTCAGAGGCTCTTGGACATGAAAATATGAGTTTTGGGATATTATTTTTGGGCCCAGATTTTCTGTAAGTGCTACAGTACTGCTTGGGGCCCACTTGATAAAATTTGATCGATCGAAAATTTTAAAGACATTAGTTCACAGTATTTACATTATATCTGCGACCGTGAATGTCACTTGATCGGTAAATCTTGTCTAACTGCTATAGCCCTCTTAGATGGATTTGCGAACGTGACATTCACGTTGATGTTCTGTGTTGTGCTGTGATGTTGCGGATTGGTCGTGGGGATAGCCTGGATGCAATGTTAGTACTATTTTTGTTTTATATATACATTTGATATTGCGGGGCGAGCGTCCGACATGTGGACTGCCGTCACTGCCTGTTTGTATTATTCTTTTGGGGCACGACCGGGTCGAGGTCGATATACCCATTGTATGTATATTTTACTTTCTGTACTAGGATTACCCCGCGGAGGAGTGCACGGATAGCCGGGTTCTAGAGGGCAACGGGCCCGCATCTCATGGTATTGAGACGGAAGGGGCTTTACTCTAGAATTGGTGGGCCATTCGCCGCACTCGTAGGGGGTACAGGTTGACCCAAGGAGGGGTGCTCAAGTTACCGGATTCCGTGAAGTGCTGGGTGGTCCATCACGTTGCTGAAGGGGGCTGCCTCGCTTCAGGTTTTGACGGGTAACTTTCCGCGCCCGTAGGGGTCTAGGATTTCATTGCACAGGCTATCCACACGACCAGGGGAACGTCGGGTTTCAGCAGCGGCTCTGTTAAACCCGGGGCTTCCAGATATCTGTATTGTTCTGTGAAGCTGTACTTTTCTATGATGTTGGTTTTTATCACGCCTTGAGCGAATATTATATATTGATATATATACTAGTAGATGTTGTATATGTTTTGCATCCGCGCTAGTCCAGTCCCCGCTCTGTCGTTAGTTAAGTAACCTAACGGGTGATGACTGGACCCAGTGGCGAATGCGGATGGCATATACGTACATCATTATTTTCATTCTTTATTGGTGTGATCAATTGATGGGACTGCGTTGATTCGGATCAATGCAAGCTAAACAAACCTATTCTGATGTTGTCGGAACAATTTTTCAAAAAGCTGTTGTTGCAAGGACGTTCTCTTTTATTTTGCACAGTGGTATTCGGTTATGAATATCCAGCACCTCAGTCGACGAGGCAAGGGCCGAGATCCCTTCACCGGGAGTGACCCCTTGGACAGAAGTTTGTGTCAGGGCAATAACTTCACTATAGACGATTACTTTTGCTTTGCATCGTGGTATTCAGTTGGAATATCCTGCACCTCATTTTACGGGGAAAGAGCCGAGATCCCTTCACCGGGAGTGACCTCTTTAGCAAAGGTTTTCGTCACTATATTTTTATAAAACTATGCAGTTCCTTCAACAATATCAAGTTCATTACGGTAAAAGGTTTTTCGCCAAAAACCAGCCGTAGCCCTCCGTCATTTCTTATGGGTATTATTTAGTATTCGTACTGTGTTTGTTGACTCCGTCAAGGCGTAGTGTACGGTAGCTAAGTGGTGCTTGTTTGTAGCATAAATGGGATTGGTTATGACAGTCGTGCGGCCTTGTTGACTCCGTCAAGGGCATGTAAGGGTGGGTTTAATGCAATCCAGATAATGACGGGTTGAACTTGACTAGGACTCTTTGATTTGTTGACTCCGTCAAGGTCACTTTGGTCCTAGGGGTAAAAATCACATCGGGAGTTTCTAAAGAAACTGAAACTTACCTGGTATGCGCATACCTTCTGGAGTGTGGTGACGTGAGTGGATTCCGTCACGTTATCATGCGATGATAGTTGGATCCTGATTCCCACTGATGAATTGGTTTACTCATCGGGTGATCCTGACTAATTCTTCTTTCAGGTTTGGGGAAGAATTTGACGTTACAGTGGGAGGTTTCCTGATTAGATAAAGTGATAACCATTCTGATTTAGGTTAGAGTGCATACTGAGTGTTTCTTTTCTCTTTCTCTTTGGCAGCGACCATTGACCCGACCCTAGACTATGACTCAGTGACCAAGTTAACTGAACCTTCTAAAACACTGGCTTTTGGATTGTCAGAGTTGCATACCTCATTGCCACTCCTACTTTTTACCCTTTTCTCCAGGACACCCCGTATTACTACGAACGTCCACTTCCATTGGACAAAACCATCGTATGGTTATATACGAACTCGAAGGAATTCGAGGATGGTTTCCGGTTCTGGAGAAAACGAATAGGACTATTCAGTTTTCTTTTCCTTTTACCTTCTCTCAGGTTGCGAGTCTCCTTGGTTTAGGAGATAGTACACATATTACGCAAATTGGATAGTCTTCTTCCAAACCTTAGGCTGGTGCCGAACGTTGGGGAATGAAGAAAACCAATTTGCCTAAACGGTGTACATAAGGTATTAAGTTAAGACAAAGAAAGGGATTAGTAAGAGGGCAATGTAAATTGCGACTGCTTTTCACGACCAAACTAAGTATTTCTTCGCCAATCCTAAATCACCATTGTATTTCTCCAGGACACTCCGTATCACTACGAAGATCCCAAGCTTATTGGATAATCCATCGTATGGTTATATACGAACTCGAAAGGAACTTGTTCCAGTTCGGGGATGGATCATGGTTCAGGAGAAATAGGAATAAGGTTCATTCGGTTGTCTTTTATCTTCACCTTCTCTCGCATTGCGAGTGTTCCTAGGATTAGGACAGTACACCCATTATGCTTATTGGATAGTCTTCTTCCAAGCCATAGGCTGGTGCCGAACGGTAGGAAAGGAAGAAAACCATTTGGCCTAAAGGGGTGTACAGAAGGTAATGACTAAAGACATATAAAGGGATTTGGAGAGGCGGCAAAGAATTATACGGTTATAGTTGTGAATCTGGATAATGGAAGAGGCGTTACTAGGAATACCGGGATACCCCATCAAAACATTTCAATGTTTCAGTTTCACTGTGTACTGTTAAAAGAAAACTGATTTCCCAATTAGACACTTGCTCCAGGGTATGTATTTACCAGGTATGATTCTCACATCTGTATGGTTTTACAGATGATGAGTGGGAGTAAGTTATTGGGAATTAGGTGATCATCCTCATTATATCGGGATTCGTTGTAATTGGTGATATTTGAGGAAATCACATGGGTTGTTTGCCGGTCGGCAAATATTTGGTTCTGAATATCCGTTGTTATTCACCAATTTCAAATTGATATATCTGTATGTCTATTTTTATAGAGTAAGATATACCTTTTTGAAATTATGTCTATGACATTTACCTATATCAGTGGATGGTTAGGTAAGGTGCATTAAACAACGGTGTAATTCTTCATAACCATACTACAGTTTTCAACCTACGACACACAGTGAATGAGGTATTAGACTCAAGGGACTTATACAGAGTATTGTATGTTATCCAGCATCCATGAGGACAGAGAAGTTGGTTCTCTTACTATATTCGGTTTACTTATGACTTCTCTAGTTTTTAGACAAGTGTTTCGTAGAAACACACGGTCCGAATTTTGAGAAGTTATAGGTATATGAATAAAGTAGAGAACCAGGTATTGCAAGTATCGTTATTCTTCAAGGTGATCGAAGATGTAGATACTTGTATATGGTATTCAGTTGATAGTAATGATTAAGAGAACTTGTTTCTCTTTCAGGTTACTCATAATTAGAAGTACTCCTAAGTTGAGTAACGCTGATCGGCCTCTCTCCATTTACTTGAAATGCACTGGAGACAGCTGCATGATTTGAATCTGGTTCAATTAAATCAGTGCCTCTGTTTCTGTATTGGATATAGAACAGTTCATATCTTGACATTGTTAGGATACGGGGAGTTGTCTGGCTTATGCTTAAAACCAGACTCCGGATAACTCAAGGCACGTTTCTGTAATGGTTGTTCGTGGGTTGACCCAGGCTATGACGAGGGTTGATTTTCTACCATCTGGAATATCAATAGTGATATTGTTCAAGACTCGCCACAGTTTTAATAAAAATGGTTTTTTTTTTCAGAAAACAGGAGTGGGAGTATGGTAGAACTGGAAGTGATTCCAGAACCGCAAACGATTACTGAAAATTTGATAGGAACCTAAAGATTCAAGCTGGTTTGACATTCCATTGGCCACTCCGCAGATAAAGTGGGTAACCTCAAGCACCCGAGAGGTACTTCGGTAGGCTCAAGGATGGTGGCAGGGAGGTTCTTGTTTACCCAGACTTGACACTACTGTTGTTCCAGACTATGAGACCCTATAGGAGGATGAGTATAGCGTCATTCTGAACTGGCTTCAGAAGTGTACGTTTATATGACTCTGCCATAGGGTTGTCATAGTCAGTGGGAGCAGCGGAAGCATTGGTGGACATTAGGCTTAAGTCTATTCAAAGACTAAAGCAGATATAGCGGAGATAGATCATCTATTTCTGATGTGACAGTCATAGGTTTGACTTCATCAGAATAGGGGATGGATCTGTTAAGAAGGTAGTAGGGTGTGATGTCCTGTTATTTGGATGACATACACAGAGTAGGAAGTGATATTCCTATACTACGATCGCTTATACTTTGGTTGTCACACAGTGGTTTCTCCACAAAGGACTTGGATATTATATCAGAAATTCAGGTTACCAGATCTATGGTTTTAGATCTAGATTTGGGTGGTTTCCCAATCTGGGTACTTAGACAGCATTCTAAGAGTATTTAGAATGGACGACTCCTGGCATGGTGGTGTACCTGCAGGTAATGGAGTCACCCTCTCTAAAGGTGTCTTACAGACTAAAGGGGACAGGGATGCACATGATTGGCAGATCACTTGCTTAGGCGATTGAGTCAATCATGAGATGTCAAGTACCACACCAGATATTGTTTTTGCAGTAGGTGCAATAAGTTAATATTAATCCAATCCTGGAGAAACAGTCGGAAGCAGTTTTAGAACATAAGTTGATGTTCTATGGATATGATAACAACATTCTCCTTCGGGAGACAGTTATCATTCCAGGCTTCCAAGGTGACCTGGATGACAGAGTGGCTGTCAGAGTTATAGTTTTCCCTCTGACGAGGGGCAGTATTTTGGACAGGTGGTCCAGGTGGATACAGAGGGTAGGCATGGCGCAGGATACTGATTAAGTTCAGTTGACGATACAGTCTAAGAAGTTTGGATTTGGAGTTCATTTATGAGCTAGGTCCCATCAGATATCCAGACATATTCTAAGACAGGTATTGCTCATTTCGGGAGATGGATTTCTCCGCGAACTTGAGATATAGAGAGACATAGAAAGAAACATCACAGCGGATCCACTCACTGATGCTATTCCTCGAACGCAACAGTTTCGCAAACGAGCTTTGTGAGACTGACTAGTAGAGGAGTTGGATGTTCGGTATCACACGGGCTATGAGTATGCGACATCACAATAATTAGCCTTGAGTGCTAGTGGGAGATTGTTGGAGGTAGTGCCCTCAGAGTCAATTATTGGATTACAGGCACGTGATTGAGGGGAGGACCTGTCCCAGTAGGACAGTCTTGCTTAAGATGATAGTATGCTATCTGGTTTATCTTTTTCATCGTATACTGCTTTAGGTGACCTTACGAGTCGCTATTACAAGTTGATAGAGCCCTTATGATTCTTTCTTGACGGCCAGCAGTATGATGGAGATCATATACGTGGGAGCTGGGGTCTATAAGCACATCTTTAAAAGGTCCCTAGTCGTGGGAGTTTCGAGACTTGGCATCGATACTCCATTAGTAGACTAGTGTATACAGTCGAGACCCCGACGAGGGGCGGTGGCCGGTCTCACAAGCCACTGGTGTCAGTTGGTTCACCTAAGATGTATACATGTGCTCATTGGGTTATGAGTACACCGGACAGGACTCGCCGGGAACATGCTAGTTGGGATTATACCATACGTCAGATAGAAGTTCCCTGGTGACATATGTACTGGTTAGTTCATCGACCTGAGATCGTCATTTGTCTCATGTGAGTTCCCACTGTGTTTTGATTACTACCCTACCACGGCTCAAAGGAGTCGTGCAAACAGGTTTTAGTTGGGTACAGTCCCGAGCCACATGGAGGCAGTGAACGGATCTGCAGGGGTTCGTCTCTCCCGGTATTGCGGGTGAGGTCGCGCTGTGTCTAGGAGAGCCATTACACAAAGCCCTCGGCCGAGGCAGGAGATTTACTGGTAGGTATTCTAGTAGTATCTCAGGGTGTTCTGGGCTACACTCCGACACGACTTGTACCGCTTTGGGGGGTCTGACTTTTACCAACCCCCTATGCCCGCCATGCGATACTCATAGACGAACGGTCCGGACTGTATGGATATTGTCAATGACAGGCTCAGTAGGGTGTCAGGATGAGTTCGCTCATCGACGTCCCTTTTGGTCAATAGCTTGTGGCCCGTCACGTTTGGCTAATACCTCTGACGTGCTAGTGGTTAAATCCACAGCCATAGTATTGACGAGTCTTTAGAGTTCCCCACACAGACAGTTACTCAAGTTTCGGGCGAAACGCTGTAGAGACCGTATGGAGATATGGCAGGGTTCGATCAGATACGTGCGGTATTGCACGGATCGTGATTGGGCGGATTTTACTAGCCGGTTTTGGCTTAAGCCGGATCCTAGTATTAGACAGTGTAGATTTTGTCTCTTTGCATTTGTATTCAGTGGGAATACAAATGCGGGCATGTATATGTAGTAGCGGGGTTTTCCTATAATTTATTACGGGATCAGTTTTCTGAAGTTGCCAGTTTGCATTCCGTTCCGGCCAGTTTTCCTTTGTTCCTTCCCGGCCGGACTTTTCCGATGGAGGAGGTTATTTGCAGTTGTGCAAATTATCATTGTGGAGGGTGTTATTTGTATTTGTTGCATTATGAAAGGTTAAGCATCTTTGCTTTTTCATGTTGGCTTGCTTTAATGAGATTAGATTAGATTTGAAATGGAAATGACATTGTTATCATCATATTTGGTGTGGTCACCCCTTTGCTTTTACTACCATCACCTCCCTTCATGGTTTGAGTTTTTCTCTCCTCATTCTAACAAAAAGGGGCCGGCCACTTTGAGGAATGGAGAGGCTTCATTTTGCACGAGTGAAAATCTATCATCTTATTTTAGCTTGCTTGCAAAATTCCTAACACATCTCAAAAAGCTCATTGTTACTTTCCTCCATCATGGCAACTTCACAACCCCAAGAGACAAAGTTTCTACACTAGTCTACTGCATTCCTTGGACGCGTCGGCTAGCCAACTTCGCAGCCGAGTTGCCTCGGTCCAGAGGTGGGAGCCCGTAAAAGAATCCGGCTACGTGGTGCCCTTTCCGACGAGGAGGCGACGACCGGAGAATCCGCGAGGAGATCGGAGTGGAGGCGAAGACCGAAGGACACAGATCGCTTGGAATAGCATTCTACCTCATTCTCTTATTATCTAGCATTAGGTTAATGGTTACGATCCGGGTTAATTGTCCGCGGTAGCGCCGGTTTAAATTTAAGAAAATTTTTGATTCCGCATTTTGGCCTCGAGTAGAAGGCCGGGGCGCTGCCGTGGCACAACACAATGATGGGTCCGTCACAACTTTCAGTGGATGCTATGCGTCTACGACTTCTTCCATTTACTTTGTGCGATATAGCTGAGAAGTGGCTATATAACACTACCGCACACTCTATCACGAACTGGGAAGAATTCGTCGCGGCATTCCTTAAGAAATTTTACCCAATGCAAAAGACAGCTCGAATCCGTAGCGAACTGAATCAATTTACCCAGCTCCCTACTGAACCATTTTCTAAATGCTTTGAATGTTTCAAGGATCTATTGGTTCAATGTCCTCATCACGGCATCCCGAGATGGGATCTTTACCGAATCATTTATGAGGGCATTAACCCAAACACTAAACAGAACCTTGAAAACATGTGTCAAGATACTTTTATGACCAAGGATGATGGGGAAGCTTGGAAGTTTTAGAAGAGTTCGCTGAAAAATCACTACAGTGGGAGAGTAGAACCCAACCATTGAATAGGGGTGGCGTACACCAAATAGATGTGTCCATAGGTGTTCTAGCTGAGATGGCAGCAAAGCAAAAGAAGCCCGACGCTATGGAACACAAATTTTCTGCAGCCTCCCTAAACCCAATGTCGCTCCCCAAAACTGTATGTGGCTATTGTTTTGATCCGTCTCACTTAACGGAAGAATGTCCATTAAACTCTGCGTTTCAAGGTCACGAGCATACTAATGCCGCATTTCAAAGACCTAGAAACGATCCATATTCTTCCACGTACAATCAGGGTTGGAGGAATCACTCGAATTTTGCTTGGAACCAACAACAATCTCAAAACACGGTTCCAAGCCAAAATAATTTTCAAAGGGCTCTTCCACCACAACAGCAACCACTTCAACTCACTCAGTACCCCTACTAGTCACAAAATTTCCGAAACCAGGTCAACACTCCTGCACAGTCTAATCCTATGCAGTTGTCCTGTTCTGACGAATTCACTCAAACCATGAAATCACTTTTATAAAATTTCATAGAGGTTTCGACTGAGGTTAGATCTTCCATCAGTGAGATAAAGAAAAACTCAGCGTCCCAAGCTGAGAGTATCAGATCGATGGAAGCAGAAATAGCACGACATAAAGCCGAAATGAGTGCGAGAGAAAAAGGGAAACTTCCCTCTCAACCCATACAGAATCCTGGGCATTACAATGTAAATGCCGTCACAACGTTGAGATCGGGAAGAGTGCTGAACAATCATGTCGGGGAAGGAATTGATGATATTGAAAATCCTATCAATAACACCCCGGCTGAGACCTTTCCTCACACACACACTTCTACTTCTGATCCTTGTTCTTCTACCCCACCACCTTCTCGAGAGCCTATTCTCCATTTCCCACTAGGCTCGACACCTCAGCCCAACCCTTATAGTTCTCCACAGACGGTCCCCACTCCTCTTTTAGGATCTCGTCTACCCCCTCTTCCTTCTCCTATGATGGACCCGACGCTTATTGCGAAAGCTCCTTACCCGAATCGGTTAAGGGGTAATAGAACGAGTCCTCATATGGAGAAAATTATGGAAATGTTCAAACAGGTTAACATCAACATCCCTCTCCTAGATGCGATTCAACAAGTCCCCGCTTATGCGAAAATTCTTAAGGACTTGTGCACTAGGAAGAGGAAGACTCAAGTGCCGAAGAAGGTCTTTATGTCTAATAATATTAGCACTACTTTTATCCACCAGCTACCAAAGAAACGAAAGGACCCAGGATGTCCTACAATATCGATTTCTATTAGGGGTAAAAACATAAATAGTGCTCTTTTAGACCTTGGCGCAGGTGTTAACCTATTTCCATATTCTGTATATGAGCAATTAGGGATTGGAGAGCTGAAACCTGCTCACTGCACTCTCCAAATGGCAGACCGTTCAATCACCAAAGCAAGGGGTGAACTAGAGGATGTGTTAATAAAGGTCGGGAAATTTGTTTCCCTTGTAAACTTCATTGTGCTCGACACACAGCCTGTAGCAAACCCCCGGGGCCAAATTCCGGTGATTCTGGGTCGTCCTTTCCTTGCCACTTCCAACGCTGTTATAAACTGCAAAAACGGTTCAATGAACTTATCATTTGGAAATATGACCATTGAACTAAATATCTACAAAGTTGGAAGTCAGCCATCAGAACCCTCTGCTCATATTCTAGATGTGTGCTCTGTCCACGAGATCGCTCCCGATAGTTGTGGAGTTGAGGAACTTTGCTTTACTGATCTCGATGACATTACCACTTCTCTGTTTGATTTGACGCATGATCTTAGTGAGGACACTTTTCCTACACTTGAGTCCTGCACTTCTGATTTTTCTCCACCCAAGTCTGTATCTTTCACAGGTTCTGAGCTTCTTTGTAAATCCAGAAATCACTCGATGATCCCTCCTTCTATCATTTCTCCGCCTGAATTAGATCTCAAAATGTTACCTTCTCATCTGAAATATGCTTATTTATGTGAGAAGGAGTCTTTACCGGTTATAATATCCGCTTCTCTAGCATTAGAGCAAGAGAATGCACTTTTATCGGTATTGAGATCTAACAAAGAGGCGTTTGGTTGGAGCATGGCAGACATCAAAGGGATTAGTCCCTTGATAGTTGAACATCATATACATGTGATGGATGATGCCAGACCAACCCGAGAGCCACAGAGACGGTTGAATCCCGTCATGAAGGAAGCGGTAATGAAAGAGATCGTCAAATGCCTAGATAATGGTATTATATACCCCATCTCCGATAGCCAATGGGTGAGTCCTATACATGTCGTTCCTAAGAAATCCGGCATCACTGTTATAACCAATGAGGCGAATGAGTTGATTCAGACATGCACCCAAACTGGGTGGCGTGTATGTATCGATTATAGAAAACTCAATGCTGCTACGAGGAAAGACCACTTTCCTCTACCATTCATTGATCAAATGCTGGAACGCTTAGCGGGACGAGAGTATTATTGTTTTATGGACGGATACTCAGGCTATAATCAGGTCCCCATCGCCAAAAAGGATCAAGATAAAACCACTTTTACTTGTACTTTTGGTACCTTTGCTTACAGTCGCATGCCCTTTGGGTTATGCAATGCTCCCGCTACCTTCCAGCGGTGTATGATGGGGATATTCTCTGATATGGTAGAGAATTTTCTGGAGATCTTTATGGATGATTTCTCGATTTTTGGAGACTCTTTTTCTGATTGCCTATCGAATCTTGACGCTGTTCTTACTCGTTGCAAAGAGAAGAACTTAACTTTGAACTGGGAGAAATGCCATTTCATGGTCCAAGAAGGAATTGTTCTTGGACATGTTGTTTCACAGAAAGGCATTGAGGTTGACAGAGCTAAGATATATGTCATTCAAAACCTCCCTCATCCCAGAAGCGTCAAAGATATTCGATCTTTCCTTGCCCATGCGGGCTTTTATAGATGATTCATTAAGGACTTTAGCAAAATTGCTAGACCTTTAACTCTTCTCCTGGCCAAGGATACGACCTTCCATTTTGACTCGGACTGTGAGACAGCTTTCGACTCACTTAAACACTCACTCACTTCAGCCCCCGTTCTTTCGTCTCCAAATTGGGACTACCCCATTGAGCTAATGTGTGATGCATCTGATTTTGCAGTAGGTGCAGTCTTAGGACAGCACATCGAAAAGATGCTACACGTGATATACTATGCAAGTAAGACCCTGAATAATGCACAAATCAATTATACAACCACCGAAAAAGTACTTTTAGCGGTTGTATTTGCATTAGAAAAATTCAGGCCTTACTTAATTGGCTCACCTATAGTTGTGTATACTGACCATTCCACTTTAAAACACCTTCTGGCGAAGAATGATGCAAAAGTTCGACTAATACGTTGGATCCTTCTGTTACAAGAATTTGATCTTGTTATCAAAGATAAGAAAGGATGTGAAAACGTAGTAGCCGACCATTTTTCACGCATCTGTTCTTCCCCTGTGACCCTGCCGATCAATGATTCGTTTCCTGACGAACAACTCTTGAGCGTATCCAATGAACCATGGTTCAGGGATATTGTGAACTATCTTGTCACAGGACTTATACCCAGCGATTGGTCAAAACAGGACAAATACTGCTTTCTATCCTAAGTAAAACACTTCTACTGGGATGATCCATACTTGTTTAAGTATTGTCCTGATCAGATCATCCGCCGGTGTGTCCCGAAAGAAGAGTTCAAGAGTGTTCTTTCTTTTTGTTATGATCAGGCCTGTGGGGGTCACTTCGGTCCTAAAAAGACGGCGGAGAAGGTTTTGCAATGTGGATTTTATTGGCCGACCTTATTCAAGGACGCATTTGACTATTGCAAAACCTGTACACAATGTCAGTACACGGGTAGAATCTCCCAGAGAAATGAAATGCCTCAGCAACCCATCTTGGTTGTTGAAATATTCGATGTTTGGGTCATTGATTTTATGGGTCCCTTTCCCAACTCCTTTGGGAATTTGTACATACTGCTGGCGGTTGATTATGTCTCAAAGTGGGTAGAAGCCATTCCATGTCGCACTAATGACAGGAAAGTTGTCATTAAGTTCTTGAAAGAGAATATCTTTTCGCCATTTGGACACCCACGGGCTATTATTAGCGATAATGGGACACATTTCTGCAACAGGTCTTTCGAGACTCTGATGCGGAAATACTCAATCAACCACCAACTTTCTACACCCTATCATCCCCAAACAAGCGGGCAGGCTGAAATCTCAAACAGACAAATCAAACTTATCCTCGAGAAGACTGTTGCTAAGAATAGAAAAGACTGGTCGACCAAACTGACGGATGCTCTTTGGGCATTCCGAACTGCATTTAAAACCGACCTAGGGATGTCTCCATATAGGATAGTGTTTGTGAAAGCATGTCATTTACCCGTCGAGATTGAGCATAAATCATTGTGGGCTATTAAGGAAATAAATTTTGACCTAAACCAAGCTTGCAACTTTCGGAAGCTGCAAATAAATGAGCTAAGCGAACTCCGCGATGAAGCTTATGATAACGCTGTGATCATAAAGAATAGGACAAAGGTTTTTCATGATAAAAACATTTTGAGGAAAACATTTTCACCTAGTCAACAAGTCCTTTATGATTCACGACAACACCTTCACGCGGGTAAGCTCCGATCTCGGTGGAAGGGACCTTTTGTTGTGCGGTCTGTATATCCGCACGGGGCAGTAGAAGTAGAAAATGTTAAAAACGGCACATTTTTCAAAGTGAATGGACATAGACTAAAGCGGTATTTTTCCATTGACCCCACGGAGGAGCTCCTGTTCTTACAGGAGCCAGTTTATCTTGATTAAAATTCCTCCGTCTCACCTTCATGTCCTGCATATCATTGCATCGTCTTTTGAATGGAGGTGAGTGAAAAGAGTAAGTTTGGGGGAAGTTCTTCACTTATATATTTTGCCCCCACTAATAATTCCTCCCAGGCTTACAGGTTTTGTAGATATAGCTGTTGGCAACAGTGAGGACACTGTTGAAAACAAGTTTGGGGGAGGTTTGTGCTTATTTTTGCATCATTTGCATATCATTTGCATAAGCACAAAGCATTTCTTTAAAAACTTATAAAAATTTAAAAAAATTCAAAATCCATAAAAATTTAAAATTTTCAAAATATAAAAATATTTTAACATTTAAACATTTTTGCACATAAATAAGATAATGAAAGTTTAGATAGTGAAAAATTACATCCATCAGATTAGAAAAATTTAATAAAACCAAGAAAATTAGAAGTTTTCTTATACGAACTAGTAATAAGCAGTTTTGAGCCGTTGTCCCAAGGGTTAGTAAGATGAAAGACGTCACTAATCTGAGGATAAAAATAAGTCTGAAAAATAGTTTCTATTCTGAAAGCCAAACATTTTGAACGTTGATACCCTGCTATTCGCACTTACACACGTCTTAAAGCCTAGGATAGTAGAGGATACCATGAAATGCTCTTGTATTAAACCCAAAAGTATGAAGAAAAAAAAAATGAAATGAAGAAAATATAAAGTGGTGAGAAAAATGGACACTGGTTTTGTTATCACCGAGGGCAATAAAAAAATATATAGCGTGGGTGCCACTTCACCTAGTGCCCTATGGCCAACTGGTCTGGGAGTCACTGCTATGCCTGAGGTGGTGCAAGACGAGGAAAATACACCAAGTAAGCAAGCACAGGAGTAATCGGTCGGTTAGTACCTCAAGAAGTATTAACGGTCGGATGAAAGTGTGTGAGCAATCTCGTTTAAATATTCATTAATTAAAAAGTTTGATGCTGATGGGCAAGTGTATGATAGCTTGAATTGAATTCTCCGGGTGTAGGGATGTCTTTACACAAACGCAGGGTTATATGATCGATGTTTGGAAGAAAGATAGGAATGAACAATAAAGACGATGTTTTATTGAGGGAGGACGTGGTTTCTGACATCTTCTCATGACTATTAAGATAGGGCTCATGACAACCGAAAATCTAGCATAGTTGGAAACCCTAATTTTCAATGCTTTTCTTTTACAATTCTTTTCTTTAAATGTAATATTCATGATCTTTCTTTTATTATTGGATTTTGTGGGTGCAATCCGCTGAAAACCCTCAGGAGACAACACTCCTCCTACTAGGGACACCCAGAGGTTTAAAGGCTTGTTGCACGTGCTCAGTGTAATCGTGTTGCCTACGAAAGTGTGCTAGTTAGTTTTTCTCATTCTTTATTTTCTCCTTCATTTTAATAAAACAGTTCGCTCGAGACGATCGAAAATAAGTTTGGGGGAATTTGATCAGTCGAAAATACTGCATTTTTAACACGGCAATTTCCCTATCATTTGCATTCATCTAGAAGTGTTCGGCATTCATATAGCACATATTAGAAAATCAGTCGTTAAATATCAGATTGCATGTGTTAGATTCTAAAACCGGCACTATAACGGAAATTGACGGCATTTCATGGCATCGTATCATCCCTATATTGCGCAACACTTGTTTCAAGATTTGTGCAGCAAAATTGTAGGATCAAAAGAAGCTGATAAAATACACCAACTCCAAGTTTTGAGATCTGGTAGCAATACAAAAGGAAAAATACAATTCAACATATCAGATAAAGCCCCAAACATCAGCCCAAGCATGTGCCAGAAAGCCCAAACCCCAGGCTTCCAACATGGCCGCGGAACCGCGGCCGGAGCCGGCTTGCGCCACGGTTCCGCGGCGGCGCTGCCACGTCAGCCCTCCAACTTTGGTGCACAATTCTTCTCTCAGCTCCTACACTTCAGAAAGACACTACAGTTTCTAGAAGACTCCAGAGGCTTCTGTCAGTTCAGCAAAATAGGATTTCTAAGCTTAAACAATCCTAGCTTAAAGCCTAAGCTAAGCTCCTAACAAACTATTTCTAGAAACTCCTCAACAAACTTTTGGAGGGAATTGTAATTTCAAAACCTAGACCTAGGGTTTGGAAAATCTATAAATAGAAGCCTAGACCTAGGGTTAAAAATATATCATCTAGAATCTAGATATCTCATAATAGATCTCTACTTCTTCAATCAAGAGATCTTTACCTCTTTCTTCTTCTTCTTCCACAAGTCTAGTGACAAGACTTGTGTGAAACCCTAACCCTAATTCTAATCAAAATTCAAGATCCCGAGTACCAAATCAAGCAAGAAGCCCTTCAACCTTTTAGGAGCGGAGCCGATCTTCAACAGAGCAAGTGGTCCAAGCCGATCCGCGACTCACGGAGAAAAGCGAAGCCAAATCGACAATCTAGTTCTTCCTCTTGTAGTTCTTGAGCGATTGTAATGAAATTGTTGATATAAATAAAAGGTGAAATTCTTTAATCTTGTTTTCTTTAAATTCCTGCATCATGATTCGATCTCAATTTGTAGTTGTAGTTCTTGTTGTGGTGTTTGAGTAAAACTCCGCTCGTCGAGGAGTCGAGACGAGCAATAGAATGATGATGTACAAATCTTAAAATGCTTCTTGAGTCCTACGAGTTTTGTAAACCCTAGCAAGTTTAAGAATTGACGACCTAGTTTCGTTGCGATGCTTTCTTGATTGTTATCGCTCGAAATTAGGGATTTATGATCGTTTCTTGAATTTACTAGAGTCTAGAATGTGAATGATATCGACGAAAGAACAAGGGATAAAAGATGAAACCCTAGTTTCCCTAGAAATCCCTAACTCTCGTCGATCATCATCGATCTAGTATCAACTCTTCGAACGATAAGAATACGTCATCTTGAGATTACATCACATCTATAGATCCGATCGATTCTTACGAGCCTCATTTAGATTCCTGATATTTGGTTGGAAAAATCATCGAAACTCGATTCTCGATTGTTTATCATTTTCTTGATTCTTGATTAGACTAGTGACACTTGAATAAATCGATAAAATCTTGAATCATGTTTTCTTTTCTTTTCGATTAACTTTTCAATTCAAACAAATCAAACATACAAACGAATCGCACAATCCCTGTGGATGATCCGCACTCGCTAACGATCTACAACGGACACCGTAGTTGATTGCGGTCAAAACAATTCTTTGATTGTGAATTTTAATCATTTTCTAAATACCGACACAAAGAAACTTATTCTAGTTACACGACAAAAATCGGAATTTTAAGAATCAATCAAATGGCGCCGTTCCCGGGGATCATTTGATTTGATTTACACAGTCTTGAATTTCATTCAATCAAATGGCGCCGTTGCCGGGGATCATTTGATTTGATTTACACAATCTTGAATTTCATTCAATCAGGTGTCGATCACCAGAAATCCTCGGCCGGGGTAAACGAGAATTACCGATCTAAGATCGGTAGTTTCTCAGTTGGTGATGGGTTTAATGCCGACACTAATTGTCAATTTATTAGGGGTCGGACATTATCCACCCCTAGGCTCAATATGCGATACTCATAGACGAACGGACCGGACTGTACGGATTTTGTCGCTATCAGGCTCAGTAGGGTTTCAGGATAAGTTTGCTCGTCGGCCTCCCTTTCGCTCTATACCTGGGTAGCCGTTACGCACAGCTTGTGCCACTGACGTGCTTGTGGTTAAAACCCACTTCCAGCGTATTGACGAGTCTTCAGAGTCTTACACAGAGGGTTTCCCTGGTTCGGGCGAAACGTTATAGAGGCCGTATAGTTTTACGGCAGGGTTTGATCATATACGTGCACTTGTGCACGGATCATGATCGGACGGATAATACTAGTTGGCTTTGGTTTAAGCTGGATCCTAGTATTATATTGTTGGATTATTTTCATCTCGTTGTATTCGTATTCAGTCGGAATACGAATGCAGGTATGTATATACGGATGAGGGGTATTCTTGTAATTCGTTACAAGTTTAATTTAGAGTTGCCATTTTCTTTTATATTGTATTAAACATTTAGGGTTTTTTAAATGTTTAATATTGTTGTGATGGAAAGTGTGAGTGCAAGTTTTGGCATTGAGCATTGATTGCGGCATGTGCTCTTGGTGACTCATGGTGCGATTCATTGTGCCTTGCTTGTTTTTTTTTGTGGTGTAGTGTGAGATATTTGTGCAAGTGGCGGATCTTTTCTTGCTGGGATTCTATTTTCTTGAGTTGTTTTTGTGCTCACTACAAATACTCACAACACATCACAAAAGGCAGCAAGCATTTTATTCTTCACTTGCTCACTAATTGTTCACTAATTGTGCTACATACTTTCCTCACTTGGCAACATCTTCAACCTCCACCCAAACCCTCTCATGAGTTGAGAATCCTTGGGTGTTTTGAGACAAAGTATTCACACACAATCTCTACTTCATCTTGGCTATCTAGGCTAGCAAACTAGATACCCGAGTTGCTTCGGTTTTGAGGCAGGAGACCGTAATACTAATCCTCGACATGGATCGTCTTCGACGATGGAGACTGGAGATCGAACTTGATCGTGGAAGCCGCGAGGAGCTTGGGACATAGGTTGAAGACCGAAGGACACAGATTGATCGGTAAAACCTCTCTAAACTCCTTTTAAGTTAACTTGTCTAGGGCTTATGGTTCGATCCAGGTATCGGGTTCCGTTAGCGCCGGGTTTTTAAAAGTTTTTGTTCCGCGTTTGGCCACGGTTTGATGGCCGAGGTGCTGGCGTAACCCAATATGGTATCATAGCCAACCCATTAACCCTATACTAATTCTTTGCGACATTAGAAATCCGCCGTTTTGGTCGTGCAAAAACTGCAGACCAAAACAGTTCCGAAAACTGAAAGTTTGAGATGTTTGCACACCCCGCGAGCTCACGGTTTGAACTGAGATGCCACGGGGTGGTGCATGGTCACCCCGGACTACCCGCGGGGGGGACCAAACGGCTGGGCCCACTCCCAAAGACCACCACAAGGTGGTCTTGGCAGTGGGGACCCGAAACTGCCCCACCTTGGGCAGTTTCGGGTCGGCCTCACCCCCTGGCCACCTCGTGGTGGCCTTGGGGGTGGGGTATCCCTTTAAGCCCCCCCACTCGAAGTTAATTTCATTGTCTAATAGCCCGTGAAGGTTCGGGCATGTTTCGTTTTGATTCGGACTTTCGAATTGGCTTTAAACGGTCGATTTTTGGAACTTTAGCACACTGTTTTTTCATGGTTTTTGAAATTAGTTTAGTTTGCTAATTGCGTGCGGAATTCTAATGTCGTAGTTTATAGTACATAAATTACTATCTGCAACCGTGAATGTCATTAGAGCGGTACAACTTGTCTAATTGCTATATGTCTTTTAGACGGGTTTGCGAACGTGACATTCACGTTGATGTTCTGTGTTGTATTGTGTTGTTGCGGAATCGTCGTGGTGGATAGCTTGGTTGCAATGATAGTAAAGTTTATTTTTATTTGTACATTTGATATCGCGGGGCGAGCGTCCGTCATGCGGAATGCCGTCACCACCTGTTTGTATATTATTTGTTTGGGGCACGACCGGGTTGAGGTCGATGTCACTGTTGTACACATTTTCTTTTCTGTACTAGGTGTACCCCGCGATGGAGTCCACGGATAGCCGGGTTCTGGAGGGCAACAGGTCCGCATCTCATGGCGTTGAGAAGGAAGGGGACTCACTCTAGATTTGGCAGGCTATTCGCCGCACTCATAGGGGGTATAGGTTGACCCAAAGATGGGTGCTCAAGTTACCGGATTCCGTGAAGTGCCGGGTGACCCATTCACTTTGATGAAGGGGGCTGCCTCGCTTCTGGTTTTGGCGGGTAACTTGCCGCACTCGTAGGGATCTAGGTTTTCATTGCACAGACTATCCACGCGACCAAGGGAACGTCGGGTTTCACTTGTGGCTCAAAGGAAAGCCGGGGCTCCCAGATTATCTGTATTATTCTGTGATGTTGCATTTATCATACCTTGAGCTATTATTATATATTGCTATATATATACTAGTAAATGTTGTATATTTTTTACACCCGTGCTAGTCCAGTCCCCGCTCTGTCATTAGTTAAGTAACCTAACGGGTGATGACGAGACCAAGTGGCGAATGCGGATGGCATATACGTACATCATATTTTCGTTCTTTTCTAGTGTGATTAATTGATGGGACTGAATTGATTCTGATCAATGCATGGAAAACAAACCTATTCGATGTTGTTGGAACATTTTTCAAAAGCTGTTATTACAAGGACGTTCTCTTTTGTTTTGTACAGGGGTATTCGGTTATGAATATCCAGCACCTCATTCGACGAGGCAACAGCCGAGATCCCCTCACCGGGAGTGACCTACTGGGCATAAGTTTGCGTCAGGGTAATAACTTCACTATAGTCGATTACTTTTTTCTTTGCATCGCGGTATTCAGTGAGAATATGCTGCACCTCATTCGACGAGAAAAGAGCCGAGATCCCTTTACCGGGAGTGACCTCTTTAGCAAAGGTTTTCGCTACTATATATTTGTAAAAGGCTATCTGGTTCCTTCAACGATATCAAGTTCATTACTTTAAAGGTTTTTCGCCAAAAACCATTCGTAGCCCTCCGTCATTTCAGACGGGTAGCACTTAGTATTCATGTTATGTTTGTTGGACTTCGTCAAGGCATAGTGTATAGTAGCTGCTTGTTACCTTTCTGTTGCATAGATAGATGTGTTGGTTTAGGACAGTAGTACAGCCTTGTTGGACTTCGTCAAGGGTGAGTACCGGTGGGTTCAAATTAACCTGGACAATGACAGGTAGAACTTAACATGTGACTTATGATTTGTTGGCCTTCGTCATGGTCATAAGAGCATCGGGTAAAAATCACATCGGGAGTTTCAAACATACATGAAACTTGCCAGATATGCGCATACCTTCTGGAGTGTGATAACTTGAGTGGATTCCATCAGGTTATCATGCGATGATAGTTGGATCCCGATACACACTGATGAGTTGGTTTACTCCTCGGGTGATTTGAGATGATCCCAACTAATTCTTCTTTCAGGTTTGGATGAGAATTTGAGGATACAGTGGGAGATATCCTAATTAGATAAAATGATTAACCATTCTGATCTAGGTTAGAGTGCACGCTGAGTGTTTCTTTTCACTCTCTTTTTGACAGCGACCATGTCCCGACCCTAGACTATAACTCAGTAACCAAGATAACCGGACCTTCTTAAAACATATTGACTTTTGGATTGTCTGATTTGCATATCTCATTGCCACTCCTACTTTTACCCTTTGCTTTTCTCCGGAATATTCTATATCACTATGAAGATCAACATTTATTGGATATGACCATCGTATAGTTACATACGAACTCGAAGAAACTTGTTTCAGATTCGAGGATGGTTTCCAGTTCTGGAGAAAATGAATACAATTATTCAGTTGTCTTTTCCTTTTACCTTCTCTCAGGTTGTGAGGGTTCCTAGGATAAGGAAAGGGTACACCTATTGCGCTTATTGGATAGTCTTTTTCCAAACCATAGGCAGGTGCCAAAAGGTGAGGAAGGAAGAAAACCAATTAGCCTAAGTGTGGTGTACATAAGGTAATAAGTAAAGACATATAAAAGGGACCAGAAAGAGGGCAAAGTAAATTGCAACTACTATCATTCACGTCCAAACCACGTATTTCATCGCCATTCCTACTTCACCTTTGGATTTCTCCAGAACACCCCGTATCACTACGAATATCCACAGTTATTGGATAATCCGTCGCATAGTTACATACGAACTCGAAGGAACTTGTTCCAGTTTGAGGATGGATTCTGGTTTAGGAGAAATAGAATAAGGTTCACTCAGTTGTCTTTTATCTTTACCTTCTCTCAAGTTGCGAGTGCTCCTAGGATTAGGAGAGTACACCTATTACGCTTATTGGATAGTCTTCTTCCAAACCATAGGCTGGTGCAAAACGGTAGGAAAGGAAAAAAACCATTTAGCCTAAGGGTGGTGTACTGAAGGTAATGAGTAAAAACAAATAAAGGGATTTGGAGAGATGGCAAAGGAAATATACAGTTACAGTCATGAATCTGGATAATGGAAGAGGCATTATTAGGAATACCCAGATACCCTTTCGAAACATTTTCATGTTTCAGTTTCACTGTGCGTTGTTAATAGAAAACTGATCTTCCAATTAGATCCCTGCTTCTGGGTATGTATTTACCAGGTTTGATTCTCACATCTGTATGGTTTTACAGATGATGAGTGGGAGTAAGTTATTGGGAATTAGGTGATTATATCCTCATTATATCGGAATTCGTTGTAATTGGTGATATTTGTGGAAATCACCAGGGTTTTTGCCGGAAGGCAAATATTTGGTTTTGAATATCCGTTGTTACGCACCAATTTCAAACTGACATATCCGTACGTTTATTTCATAAAGTGAGATATAAATTTTTGAAAGTATGTCCATGACATTTACCTATATCTGTTGATGATTAGGTAAGGAGCATTAAACAGCGGTGTAATTCTTCTTAACCATAGTACAGTTTTCATCCTAGGACGCACAGGGTTTGAGTTATTCAACTCGGGGGATTTATACAAAGTATTGTATGATTTCCAGTGTCCATTAGGACAATGGGGATGGTACTCATACTATATTTTGTTTACTTGTGACTTCTCCAGTTTTAGATAAGTGTTTCGTAGAAATACAAGGTCCATGTTTTGAGAAGTTATAGGTACAAGAATAAAGTAGAGAACCAGGTGTTGCAAGTATCAGGATTCTTCAAGGTAATCGAAGATGTAGATACTTGTGTTAGGTATTCAATCGATAGTAATGGTTTTTGAGAACTTGCTTCTCTTTCAGGTTACTTGTTCATACCAGAATATTGCATTTAATACCACCCATTCTTCTGCTCATTTGTTTATAGGCAGGTGCTTTTGATCCGTGTTAGCTACATATTTACAGGTTAGAGGTTCCTAGTCCAAATTGACGCAAATCATACAAAATCTCCACAGTTATGCCAAAATCCAGAACATCTGTCACCGACAGATAAAAGCCGGGTTCCGGTCATCCGTATCCGTCCAGTGCCGCTTACCAGCTCAAGAGACAAGACGAATAACCGTGGTCATTCGTGTCTCGGATAAGCACAGAGCATGAGAGGGGCAGCACAAGATTCAATGGGTGCACGGAGGTCGAGGGAGATAAGGTCAAATGAATTAAATATGAAGCTATTTTGGACAGTTGCAAATCTGAAGAAATTTTGGAAGCATTTTGCAATTTGGGACATGTAGAACAACATAAGATAGCAACACAAGGAATCCCAGAAAATACGAGACCCCAATTCCACAAAACCGCGGCGGAACCGCCGCCAAATGTGGGTTTTCGCGGCGGTTCCGCCGCAGTTTCGTGTCATCATCTGACCAAACTTTGGTGTTATTTTGGTCATTGTATTTGGGTTCAGAATTTAGCCCTAGGGTTTCAGCTCTCTGCCTATAAATAGCCCAGTTTTGGGCCAAGTAAAGGAGGCTTCTTTTTAGTTAAATTTTAGTGTAGGTTAGTTTGTATCTTCTGTTAGTGTATATGCCCTAGAGGCCATTACTGTATCATACCAGTATGTATATTACTTGATGGAAGCTTGGGATATTCACCTTGTATTGACAATCTTGCTTAAAATAGTAGTATGCTACTTGGTTTGTTTCTGCTTTAATGTGTGCATGTGTTTCTTTTAGCATATCGCCTTTACACATTAGTGGAGCCCTTAGGATCTTTGCTTGATTACCAGCGTTGTGATGGCAGTCACACTGGTGGGGGCTGGGTAATCCATAAGCACATCCTTATGCAGGTCCCTAGTCGCAGGACTATCGAGATAGGGCATCGATACTCCGGAGTAGACTAGCGTATGCGCTTCTCATCCCAGCTTGGGAGACGGTCTGTCCCACAGCCGTCAGTAAGTCGTACTTGGGATAGTATGCGGGTGCTCGTTAGGTTACAAGTACACTGGACAGGACTCGTCGGGAACTGTTGGTTGGTATTATACCTATCATCAGTTATCAGTTCCCAGGTGACATGAGTACAGCTTAGTCCGTTGACTTGACACTGTCACTTCGCCTCGAGTGTGTTCCCACTGTACTTTGATTACTACCCTACCACGGCTCAAAGGAGTCATGCAAACAGGTAGTTTTTGGGTGCAGTCACGAACCACTTGGAGGCAGTGACGGTTAGACAGGATTCGTCTCTCCCGGTATTGGGGGTTGATATCGCGCTGTGTCTAGGAGAGCCATTACACAAAGTCCCTGGCCAGGGAACGCGAGATAGACTGGTAGGTTTCCAGTGTTATCTCAGGGTGTTCTGGGCTACATCCGACACGACTTGTACCACTAGTAGGGGACTGACGTTTACCTCCCCCGTAGGCCCGCCATGCGATGTTCTTAGATGAACAGACCGGACTGTACGGAGACTGTCACATTCAGGCTCAGTAGGAGATCATATGGGTATACCTCGTCAGTCTTCTTATGGGCATCTACCTGGGGACCGTTACGTACAGCTAGTGCCGCTTGCGGTCTGTGGTTAAACCAACTGCCAGCGTAGTGTCGAGTCTTTAGAGTCCCACACAGAGGGTTATTCGCCTTTAGGCAAAATGAGTAGAGGTTGCATGGTTTTGCGACGGGGTTCGTTCATATTCGCGCACTTGTGCACGTTTGGTGTCCGGACAGCTTATACTAGTGGGCTTTAGTTTAATCCGGATCCTAGTATATGATTTGGGATTGGTTTTATCTCATTATATTCGTGTTCCTCGGAACACGGATACGGGTGTGTGTGCACAATTGACTGAGGCAGAGGCAGAGGACTTTCATTAGTCTTGATGACCATTGTCATTTTCTTAACCCTAATGTTTATGTGGGAATTATGATTTATTAATATTAGTTAATTATAATTGTGTATGGTTAGGGTTGTTGACCATTTGACTTTGCTTGACTTGTTGACCTAGGTGGACAAGTTGACCATCATCATTTCATATGAAATATGCTCTTTGATCCTTACAAAAGTAATTAATGTGAGATGATAATGGTCATGTCAAGATTAACCATCACAATTATCTTTAGCTAATTATTTATTTATCATAATTCACATATATGTGAGAAGGTTGGTTTATTCTTCTCATTCTATCATTTTCATTCTCTTTCCTCCTCTTCCTCTCTCTCTAGCTCTCCCCTCTCATGAGTTGAGAACCATTTGAGCTTGAGATAAAACCCTAAAAAATACTTTCTACTCTTTCTAAGGTCCTAGGTTTAGCACTCCAAGCACCTTAGTTACTTCTAGTTTGAGGTTGGAGCCAAAGGTAGAGGCCCTCGGGTAGATCTTTCTTCGGCAAGAGAAGGCGACAAGGAGAACCCGTTCTTTCACTCCAAGGAGCAAGAAGAGAAGGAGTTGAAGACCTAGATATAACCCATTTTCCGTGTAGCTAACTCTTTTAGCTTGTTAGTTAGTTTTTTGTTTAGAAAAGATCCCTCTTTTAGCATAGTCCATGTTGCCTAGTGTTGTAAAAATCAGATTTTTCATAACGTTTCCGCCTCCCTGCAAGCACCGGGGTGGGCAATGTGGACTTACAGTGGTATCAGAGCCTAGCTAAACACAAACTAACTAGTTAGAAAAGTATCTAGAACTTCGATCAGAAAAAATCGCAAAACACGTTTTCTAAAACCCTAGTTTCTGCCGATTTTTATTTCTGCTTTAAAAATATTAAATCATACACTAAAAATCGGCTGATGGTTTTTACAGAACACACAAGAAAAACGAACCAGCGAGTCGACCAACTCACCGCGGAACCGCGGCAAGAGCATGCCCTTGCCGCGGAACCGCGACCGAGTTGACTCGGTCGTGGGTCGTTTTTCCTGCAGTGTTCTTCTGTTGCTGTTTCGGGATTTTCAGGATGGTTTATTTCTGCCCAGATTTTCCAGAGAACAAGTTAGTTTTTGGGGTGGTCACAAATCCGTATTTTGATCGAACTTCTTTACACTTTGGCTAATGGGTTATATCTGTGATGTAATATATGTTTTGAACGTCTGCTAATCGCTATACGTCGATTGGTGGGGGTTATACATATCTGTGATCTGTAATGTTGATGGTTTGTGTATAAGAATTCGTTGGATTATCGCGGATGAATAGCCGGGGGGTTGTGAGATGAGAGTTTTCTTATTCTTTCAATTCATGTAATATGTAAATTGATATAATATTATTTGTATGGCCGCACAACCGGGCTGGTGTTGTAGCCGTCATTGTATAATTTCTTTTTACTGTTTTTGCTCCTATAATAGACCCAAGGTGGGGTGCAAAAACTACCGGTTATCTCGAAGTGCCGAGTGGCCTACTCACGGTGTTGAGGGAGGTTGCTTCGCTTCGGGTACTTGGCGGGTAGTTTGCCGCACCCGTAGGGGTCTAGGGTGGGGTTTGGCTATTCATCGCGACCGTGTAATACGCTCTTCGTTACAGGCTCGTACGAAATGTGGATTCCTAGTATATCCAATGTGTTCATCTGTGATCTGGAATGGCTATCATTGCATGTGACGAATGTTTATATATATCTATATGATATCTATTTAGGCGTTGCTTATGTTTTGCATCCGCGCTAGTCCAGCCCCCGCTCTGTCGTTAGTTAAGTAACCTAACGGGTGATGACGGGACGCCGTGGCGAATGCGGATGGCATAAGCGTACGTCATATTTTCGTTGTTTTCTGCAATGGTAGGATTAAATGATGGGACGCATTGTAATTAATGCAAGAAAAAAATAAACCAAGTAAAAGTCGTTGGAACACATTCAAAACCACTCGGTTCTTTTCAAAACCAACTTTTAAATGCGGAGCTTGAACCACTCCTTTTGAAAGCTATCTCGTTCCTTCGATTATATCAAGTTCACTACGTTCACGGTTTCGCCAAAACCATTCGTAGCCCTCCGTCGTTTCACATGAATGGTCAATAAGTATTCAAGCTATGCATGTTGGCCAAAGTCAAGGCATAGTGATTGTTAGCTATTGGGTATTCATGTGTATCATAGATAGATGTGTTGGTTTGGGGCAGTCGTTCTACCATGCTGGCCAAAGTCAAGGGTATGTGAGGGTGGGCTCAAATTAACCTGGAGAATGACGGGTAGAACTTGACATGTGAAATTGATATTTTGGCCAAGGTCAAGGTCATAAGAGCATGGGGCAAAAATCCACATCGGGAGTTTCTAAAGAAACTGAAACTTGCTAGCTCTGCATACCATTTGGAGTGTGATGATTCTGGTAGGATTCCTTCAGTTTTGTCACGCGATGATATTTGGATCCCGATTCTACTGTGAGTATATGCTGCTACTCCTAAACTTTCTCACTTAACGATCAATGCTATAAACAAAGTAGGTGTCTAGAAAGGTGTTAGCGGGGCTACGCCCACAGGGAAAAGTGGTTACTTAATTAAGGAACTTCGCGAAAGCGTTGGAAAACCTCCCTCGAAGTTCCGACACTGGCCTGGCTGAACGGTTAAGCAAGTATTGTACGGTGAGATTGATCCCGACTAGTTCTTCCTTTATGGTTTGAGGAGGCATTCGAGAGACAGTGGGAGCCATCCTGTTTAGACAAATTAAAAACCACTCTAAACTTGCAAGAGTATCATGCTAAAGTGTTTCTTCTCTCTCTCCTAATTGCAGCGACCAATTATCATGACTGGACTTAAGTTACTTCTAGATAAAAACATACTGACAGGGCCAAACTACAAAGATTCACTCAGGAATGTCAAAATGGCAATCACTTATGACAAGTTGGGGTATCTTCTTACCAGCAAAGCTCCCCCTGTCCCAGGTCCTAAAACCAGCGTCGTGGATTGGGAAATCCGCAAGACCTGGGAAATCGACTGCGCGAAGGCCAAGTGCCTCGTGCTTGCCTCTATGGACAATGAACATCAGAGGAGGGACGAAAATATGGACCTCGAATCCATATTTATCCATACAAAAGAACTGTATGGAGAGCAATCCCGTATCGCCAGATACAAAGTGTCGAAGAAGCTGTTTTCGGCGAGATTGGCCGTCGGATCATCGGTAGCGGAACACGTGCTTAACATGATTGGCTACATAGAGGAGCTCACGGACCTTGGGACCACGTTGGAGAATGAGCTCTATACGGACTTGATTCTCCAGTCCCTTCCTTCCACTTATGCCCATTTCATCCTGAACTTCAACTTGCAAGAAAAGGAAGTTGAACTTTCAGAACTCCTCAACATGCTGAGGAGTGCGGAGGGCACCCTACAGAAAGGTAGGGAAACATCCACTTTGTTTGTAGGAGGATCTTCCTCTTCTAGGTCCCGGGCGAAAGCCAAGGGAAAGAAGAAGAAAACCCCCGCCAAACCAAGGGGCGGTGTTAGTAAGGTGGATACGAAGGGAAAGGCAAAAGCAACAAAGGTAGCGGGAAAGCTTGTGGATAAGGAAGAGTGCTTTTACTGTCACAAGAGTGGACACCGGAAGAAAGATTGCAGGGCTTGAAAGGCCAGAACATAGGATCTGAAGCAAGTCGCGGCTTCAGCTTCAGGTGTGTATGTTATTGAAAACTGTCTATCAATAAACTCTACTTCCTGGGTATTGGATACTGGATCAGGATCTCATATCTGTAATTCTTTGCAGGCATTGAGAAAGCGTAGGTTTTTGAAGGCAGGTGACATGACCCTCAAAGTTGCAAACGGAGCTAGCATGGATGCTGAGGCCGTGGGGGACTATCACCTGGGAATGTCAGATGGACATGTTTTGGTATTACGTAATTGCTTTTTTTTACCCAATGCAACTTGTAATATCATTTCTGTATCTTTAATTTCTAAAGAAGGTTATGAATTTGCGTTTGTAAGTAATGTTGTAAATATTCACCTTAATCAAGTTCTGATTGGGTCAGGTACATTAAGCAATGGTATTTACGTATTAAACCAACCACAGATTTTCAATGTCCAGAATACACACAAAAGAATGTCTCCGGAAACAAATCAGGCTTTCTTATGGCATTGTAGACTAGGTCACATCAATGAGTGAAGGTTGACGAAGTTACATACAGAAGGATATTTGGATCCGTTCGAATATCAATCATATGCAACTTGTCAATCATGTCTCAAAGAAAAGATGACAAAGACTCCATTCACTGGACACAGAGTAAGAGCGAGCGAGCTCTTAGGACTCGTACACAGCAACGTGTGCGGTCCAATGTCTACGCATGCACGAAGCGGTTATTCTTATTTCATTACTTTTACGGATGACCTTTCAAGGTACGGTTATGTCTTCTTAATGAAACATAAATCCGAAGCCTTTTGAAAATTCCAAGAATATAAGAATGAAGTAGAAAAACAAACAGGAAAAAGTTGTTAGTTGTATGTATGCCCTAGAGGCCAGTATTGTACAGATGATGTATATTATATTGGATGGTTGGACATATATAGAGATGACTTTCTTGCTCGATATGATAGTATGCTATCTGGTTGCTCTTTATCTTAACATGTATACTAGTCTCTTTAAACTGTCTTATAGTTACATGTTGGTGAAGCCCTTAGGATGTGTACTTGACTACATGGACTATGATGCAGATCATACTAGTGGGGACATGGTAGTCCATAAGTACATCCTTCAAGGTCCCTAGTCGTAGGTGTATCGAGATGGGGCATCGATATACCAGTGTAGACTAGCGTATACGCTTCTCGACCCATGAGATGGGCGATGGATGATCCCATATCCATTGGTGTTTGACATTAGAGATGGTATACGGGTGCTCAGTGGAGACTGGGTACACTGGACGGACTCGCCGAGAACTCCCAGATGGTATTATACCTCACGTCAGATGGCAGTTCTCAGGTGACACTTGTGCAGGTTAGTCTGTAGACCCGAGATCGTTATAGAGTCTTGTGTGATTCCCACTGTGCTTTGATTTCCACCTTACCACGTCCATGAGGGCGTACAAAACGGTGGCTTTTGGGTACAGTCCCGAGTCACTTGGAAGCAATGAGCGATAGGAGGGGTTTCGTCTCTCCCGGTATTGGGGGTTGATGTTGCACTGTGCTCGATTGGCCGTAACAGGGAAGTCCCTGGCCAGGGCTGATCAGAGATTTGCTGGTAAGTGTTACCAGTAGTTTCTCGACCCGTTATGAGCCTCACATCGGCACGACTCATCGGTTATTGGGGTCTGATGTTTACCACCCCTAGACTTGATATGCGACATATCAGACGAGGAGACCGCACTGTACGGGAAGTGTTGCCGGTTGGCTCGACGGGAGTTGTAGCAGGTTCGCTTGTTCTCTTCTGATCGCTCAATACCCAGGTGGCCGTTACGTTTAGCGGACCGCTTGCGGCTTGGGGGTGCTTGATATGATCATCACCCACTGCCGGCATATTGACGAGTCTCAGAGTCCCACAATGGAGTTTCCTAGTCCAGGCGAAACGTTGTGGTGCGCGTATGGGATATGCGCATGGACCCAATTAAAATGCGCGTATAAGATACCGCATATTGATCGGGCGGCTTGCTTTTGTTAGGGGTCATATGTGATATGGCCGGATTGATAAATCAAGTGTTGATTTATCATTTAACCATTAGCTTCTCAGTTGAAATCCTTTCTTGAGTTAGTTGGATGTATGCATGCATGTATGCCTTCTTTTTGATTCATGCACATTTGGATGTACAAATACACATACATACATTCATCATGGTTGCTTATACAATGAGAATGGTGGCAATATAAGAATCACACCATTGTTATTATATGGATTTTTCATTGCTTTTGAATTAAAACAAAAGGGGAAAAGAAAAAGGGTTGAATGATAGAATGTTTCTACACTCTTCTTGACTTTACCATGCTCACCTACCTTTTAACCCATGGTTTATTTTCCTTTTGTGCTTTTAACTCCATTGCAATAATATCTATATAATTAACCATGGTTTGAAATGAGAGATGGAAAATATATATACTTATATTTTCATTTTTCAAGAGAGAGCTTACTCTTATCTTCTTCTCAAAAGCCATCATCTTCATCAACCTCTCTCTTTTTGCTCTCTAGTTCTTTGTAGTGAGCAATATACTCATCAAGATTGGATTTTGAAGTGAGAAAGAGAACCACAAGACCATTCTACACAAGTCTAGCCCACTTGTTTAGAGTGTTAGCTTCATTTCGTTCATTTGATCGGATAGAGTTGCAAGCTTGGACAAAGCGGACTCCGGGTGGATCATCGGTGACCGAGAGGCGTTCAAGCGGAGTTCTTTCAAACACCAAGTAGCCGAGGAGTCTAGCGTAGGGAGCTACAAAGGTTGTACTCTCTAAACCCTAGCTTTCCTTTCATATGATGAGGTGATAATTTTAGAAACCCTAATTTTTCTAGGATCGATTCTTTGCATGTTAACTTAGCACCCTAAAAATTCCATCTTTGGTACATGTGATGCTTCCAAACCCTTCATGAGGTGCTAGGCTAACCTTTCACTGGTATCAGAGCCGACCTAGAACATTAGGCGACCTTTTTACGAAGTTAAAACTCCGATCGAACCGAAAATACGGATTTTTGGGTGCTCTCTGGACTTTTTTCAAAATCTGGTTATTTTCAGAATTAAAAATATGCAAAAAATTCAGCAAGTAAATATAAGAGTTACTGTAAAAAACGATAGCATGAACAGTTAAAACGACCGCGGAACCACGGCAATAGCCTGCTTAGGCCGCAGTTCCGCGGCTATTCTGTTGAGTCATGGTCTGGTTTTTCTACAGTAATTCATGACTCGCTTGTTTATGTTTTTGGAGTATTTTTAATCTGAATTTTGTACAATAAATTCTGGAGATGTTTTTGGACTCGTCGGTTCGATCGAAATTTTGTTTTCGTGTCTTTTCCGGGTAAATTAGAAAGTAGTGAAGTGTTTGAACGGGTATCATTTGCTCACTTTTCACGGGGTTTAAATCCTTCGGAGGTTCGTGCAAGTTTGTTTGTGGTGGACCCTCTAGAAGACAACAAACCTTAACTCGATTATGTGACCGTCTTGAACTGCCTTTTGAACCTTAGGGTTTGGGGCAGTACGGCGTGCCACATGTGAGGCGTTCGCTTGACCTTTCTACGGCTGGACCGCTACCACTGTGTCACACTCCGGGTTTTTGAACTCTGCTCAAGTGTTGAGCTTTAGTGAATCTTGGGTATTTGATCGTTCGTTCGAAAACTTTAATACTGTCAAATTATCTGGAATATGATGCAATGTGTGGAATTCATATTATAAGACATAAAATACGAGGTATGTGATATTTCGCATTTAGGACGTCTAAAGAGAATGTGGATTCCAGATATTGCAGTTTTACAATTTCTTTTCTGTGACCGTAAGTGTAGTATGATGATATCGCCGGTTTCGTTGCTATACGTGAACGAAAATTGGGGTACGCATATTTACTTACGTTGATGATATGTGATATTATGTGTTGCTGAGATTTGATGTAACGTTTTGAAAATCGTTTCGGTGAAATTTCGAAAAAATCGGTAAAATTAGGGTATTCTGTAAAAAGTCAAAATACAAATATCTTATTATAAAAACTAAATATACATATTCTAGCTATGTAATTGCTATTATTTGGTGTTTATTGAGCCGCTGGTGAAATTTTAAATTTTCTGAAAAAAATATTATTTTATTATTATTTTAAGCCGTCACTAATACATTTAATTACGAAAAATTACAAATTGGAATGAGTTGAAACAAATTTTGTGCATCATAAAACATTAAATAAAATTTTATCATGTGGTTTTTGGAACGGAATTATTTGCCAAAACGGTTTAGAAATTATTGAGGAAAAAAGGCTTTTTTTTTAGCGTAAATGGATGTTTGGGATATTGTATTTATCATTTTTCATCACCCCGCACCCGTACACACACCTAAACCCCCATTTCCCCATAATGATGGCTGAACCCTTGCTGCCCCACTCCCACTCTTTTCCCCACTTCAAAAAGAAAAGAGAAGAAAACAAAAGAAAAGAAATGAAAGAATAAAGAATGAGTGTGTTGACTTGAGGTATGGGTTTTTGACTTTCTCTTTCTTTAATCAACACCTCACTCTCTCCCACACTTTCCCCACCTGCACAATGGCCGAGCCTCCCCCTTTCTTCAGCCCCTTCAATTCTTCATCTCATTTCTAATCAAAAATCCACTCAAAATGCATCAAAATCCCTTCAAAATCAAAGCAAAATTAAAATCCAACTCCTACCCATTTTTCATTTGCTATTCTTGCATGGATCTAGGGAGAAAGTTGGCATTTTAGAGGCTTGATTTTCATATTTGATCTCTTGATCATGAGATATAATTCTAACCTTTTCTTAAATTGTGCTAATTGTTTCATGTTAGCTTAATTAGTTTTTTTTTTAATTAGTTCTAGGTGCTTGAATTAAAATTCAAGAGAAGGGTTTTGAATTAATGATTAGGGTTTGTGATCAAGTGAGGTTTTTATCATTTGTTTATGGTTGTAATGAGGAGATTAACATGTAGTTGTATGCAAAATCTAAGTTAGTTGCTATTTGCTAATTTGTTAATTTAAAATTGTGATAACTTTGCTAATTGCTAACTAGGTTTTTATAATTAGTCTAATAATTAGGTTTAAAAATCTAATTATAGTTTCATAGAATTATTAACATTATAATGAGTGGTTTAATACCTTAGGTTATGCAAATCTAAGCTTAATTCTTAAATCGAGAATTTTTGCTTGAAAATTGTTAAAATTGGATAATTTGTAAACTAGGTTTTTGGGGTTTATGGAATTTAATGAGATTAAATTATGGGAATCATTTTTTTTACTTATTTAAGATATTTAGTGAATATTGTGGCCTCTAGATTCGTTTAAATATCATGTTTTGTACAAAAAAACGACGAATTGTGCTTGCTAGTTTTTTTGGAAAAATGACTTTTAAGTGAAATTGGGGTTTTTGTGAGTTTTAAGCTATTTTATATTAATATTAGAGTTCGTGAATATGCAAATGAGTGTATTTGGGTTTTTCTCAATGGTTTGACGTTTGTACGCCGACATCGAGGGTTTTTGGGTTGATTTGTCAAAAGCAACCATAGGTTTTGACCTATGTGGGATTCGTGTGTCGTTTTGGTCTTGAGTCGGATTTTAATGCGATACGGTGCGTTATGATATGTAGGTACCCTATGTGGACTTCGAGACGACAAGCAAGAACGTGGCGACGTCGGCACCGGCGAGCGAAGATCAGGTGAGTAAATTTATATCTACGGGGAGAAGTCGGGTGGATGGCGTATAGCACCCCCGCAGTTCGTGGTGATGTATACGAATACGTATACACACATTTATTGATTATATATTTTTTGAGTTTATTGATGATAAATATGGATGGTTTAGTATCGCGAAATCCTAGAGTAGTGGTCGCACCATACATGCACATACCTACCCATACTTGCATACATTCTTCTTCCATTTGTGTTTACGGGAATATATACATAGTATGTGTTCATATGGGTATGGGACTATGTGTTCACATACGGATCTGAGGATGATACTTGGGATTGAGATGAGTCGATAAGATTTGTGTTGAGGTTGTGATATCGGTGATATGGCAGGATTCGTACTTGAGGTACGTCCTGGTGTCATAGCGGATCTTGGGGCGGCGATACAGGTGAATAGTGTTATAAATAAAATGGTCGACATATGATCGTGATATGAGACATGATATGCTAGGATATTGATATTAGGCTGTATTGGGCGATGTATACCCCTTGATGATGATGTGCTGATGATATCATTTTGTACGAGACTGTCGATCACTAGCCAGATCATGACCATATTGATGATATTAGTATTGTACTAGACATAGGTCAGTACCCTAGACTATGATCTTTGATAAAGAGGATACCGAATGAATAGTGTGATGAATATGATTTTGGCCCGTACCCGGATTTGGGGATGCCGTACGACGGATTTACGTACGAGCTATATTTTGATGATTGATCCGCACTCTTGACTTGGAATGTCTGATTATAGATATGGTATCGGATATGATATTATTGAGGCGGGATCACCGACTAATATATATACAGGTATATATATATCGACTCAGATGTTAGGCGGTTTCCTTACCTGTAGTCCAGCTTGTTAGCTTAGTCCTTTAGTTTAGTTTAGTTATTAGATTAAATTAGACTCCTACCTATTTTAAAACTAGCGGATCTTGGGTATTTTAAAAGACAGGTCAAGGAATCTACGGATATTTCAAAAGACGTATCCTTTCTTAAAACTGCCGTAGCCCTATTTTCAAAACCGCACGATTCGTGTTATTTCAAATGGCACCAGTGTTTAATATTTAGCTCCCGCTCATTTTGGTTGCTCGCTCCGCATCGCATACTTATATTGTTATTTCATATTGCATTGTTGATATTATGCTGTTAGGACACCAGCACCATTACCGATGATGCGTATGTGCCACGTACAGTTAGTTGCCGGCACACACACATCTTCATCGGTAATTGCCATGTCACGTACACCTTAGAAAATATTATTGCTTGACTTAGCTTGTTAGTTAGTAATTTGACATGATATTAGTGTACTTGCCTCATATGTTAGTTTAGACATTGTAGTTATTACCTGCTACTTCATGCACACTGTTATTCATTGTTATGCCGCATTCATGGTTTCTCATGCATATATTCACTATTTTACGTATTATTGAGGTTTTGGATTCGGATTTCCATTAGATTTTCTGGATTTGGAGGAAAACCGCAAAAACATAAATAAACCTTTTCTCTCTTTTAAAATAAAAAGTGCGGTTTTCCCATGATGTATGAGTCATCCACCATGAGTTTGCTGATGGATTTTGAGACCCGATTCGAGGAGACGGATGAACCGTTTCGGGTACATGGTGGACCCGGTAAGGTACCCCGGGGCAAGAAGCACGTGATGATGACGATGTGAGCCTGTCAGGGGAGCACTACCTACCGGTGATATTACCCGACGCGTCGGATATCCGGAGGATACCGTCGTGGTCTTGAGATGGTTGGTAGGGGCCGATCTGGACTGACGGTGCCCTAGATATTGTGATTGAGACATTGAGATTGAGACTTGAGGTACATAGATTGTGACACAGAGATATCGAGGTATTTGGACACTTGTTTTGTGTCGATGCTGGGCACTGTTTTATGCTGATTTCATATATGGTACCTCATTTCTTTTAAAATACAGAAATCTCACTGATTTATGAAACCAGTTTTATTCAGTAGATGCATTCTGTTTCATGCATTCATACATCATCCATTTGATATATTGCTACCTGAGGCACTGACACGGGCACATGAGTTTAAACTCGGGTTAGATATTTACCCTAGCCATTGTTAGGCTGCATGTTATATACATTTTTGAGGATATATTATGATCATTGACCTAGGATTGCGTTATTTATGCGATTTCTGTGCGTAGATGTTTTTCTATTCACGAGTTGGCAACTCACCCCCGTTGTGCCCCAGTTTCTTGCAGGTTTGACGTACAGGTTTCATTACGGCTTTGCGGGCTCAGTTTCATTCGGGTGACTTGCTAGTAGGTGGGTTTTTCTTGTATCGTACCCATCATATTACCTTGTATAATATTATTCCGTTGTATCTAGTAAATTCCATCAACCAAACATGTATTTATTGAGATAGAGACCAGTGTTGTTTATTCTTTCGACCTTAGAGTCGCTCGTTTATTTCTGGTGGTTTTGAGTTTCCTTTTGAGTTTTGATCCTCGCCGTTGGCGTTGTATATTATATTGCTTGTGTAGTTGTGACCGTCGATTGACGAAGAGCTAGCTCCCGCTTGGGGATGCCTTTTTCTTGATTTCGTATACTATTTATGTTGTATCCCGTTTGGGGGCCAGTTTTTACAAAGGAGACTCTGCCGAAATTTTCAGTAAATTTTTGATGTTTTAAAAACCGCATAATTCGGCTTATGCTATTGAAATTACTTGCTTTAAGTTGGTTTTTCCTGCACTCTACTACTTTTCTTGGTTTGGATTTCTGGGTTTTCGGTTTACTTAGATTACGTACGTCTCGAGACGTTCGTAGTTTAAGTGCCGGTCATGTTCCGTACTTTCGGGCCGTGACAAAGTTGGTATCAGAGCGTTAGGTTTTAACCTTCGGAGCGTAGGATGACCCTTGGTTGATGGAATAGGTGACTAAAGTAGAGTGACGTACCGTTGGTATGTTCCGCGGCATATTTACGACACGCCACTCCACTTATGAAGCCTTAGGATGTACATTTCCTTGTTCAGTATTATATTCCTTCGTGATCTAGCCTCATCGGTACCATTTTGGTTTTGCTGCTACGGTTACAGGAAGGGAGATCTACGGCTAGAGTTGCGGTCAGCACGAGCTCGTCACGAACGAGGACTGACCAGGGCGAAATTCCGGCGACACACGATTGCGGAGATGTGTCTTTCTACTTTGTTTCCGCGCCACGAGCGTTTGGCGGATCGCCTTTATGAGATTTCTCGGACGTGCCGATCAGTATCAGAGGATTGGGCCACTGACAGAGGTCATCAGATAGATTGACTCCAGCTAGAGACGACTTCACGCGGAAACGTTGGGAGTCGATAGAGACGATCGAATGTCGGAAACCTATTATTCCAAGTTTAAAGTATTCGGAAAGACATGCAGGCAATTCTATGGTCCCTCTAGAAGAATGAAACCCTAACTCGACTTAATGACCGTATGAAAGCCTTTGAACCTTAAGGTTTGCGGCAGTTCTACGGCGCCATTAGTGAGGCTTGGGTTTGCCCTTCTACGGCTGGACCACCGATGCTGTGGTATGTACTCGATACTATTAAACTGTGCCCAAGATGTTGAGCTCTTGGGGGATTATGAGGTTTTGACGACTCGATCGGATGGCTCGACTTAATTCGGATGCTAGGTGGTGAGATGCATTTCTTGGGAGACTCCCGATACGAGGATAGCCGTTGGAGCTCAGTCCATGCAGCCGCGACGAGACGAGTCCAAAGCAGACGACATTAGAGAAAAGTGAAGTAAGAGGTTCGTACCAGATCTAGATGAGATGACGTTCCACTCCGCCAACATCAGAGATGCGATGCGCATGCCGAGGCATGGTACTTGGATTTACCTTCCAGAAGGAGTCGCGATGAGTATGCAGTCGTTCCGGAGCAAGATGCAGATATAGGAAAGGACGATGACTTCCGGACAGTTGGCAGAGACGAGACATAGAAGAGACGGTGAGCAGGATTCCTTCCAGGACACTGCTGCAAGGATACTTGCACCCAGGATCAGATGTGTCACATACATTCAGAGAGCCAGAGGCCGACGCCAGTGATATGCTGTCTTACGAGTGGTCATGATGATTGACCGGGAGATGACAAGAGACGTGCCAGAACTGGATCATCCCCGTTAGCACACCCGACAGGGCCGATGAGCCGATGGATCGAAGGATTGGTAACTCACAGTGAAGACCTTGACACGGGAGTGGTCATGGTTACGCACATCAGCAGGACAGAGTTCATAATCATCGACGAGACGTCCCACTAGTGACCGTGACAGTTGACCGAGATTCTTAGAGGATGCGCTTGAGCGGTACTGTTCCGCCATTATTGATTTCGATATTTTGGGTGATTTATTCGTATGATTTGATTTTGATGATTGAGGATTTACGATCTTTGCACAGTGTTGCACTTGATATCGTTTTCGTGTTTTGGTTTTACATGTTTGTGATTTTACGGTTTTAGACATTTGAGTTGATTTTGTGCGTATGCACGCACACGAATTGGTTCCTACACTCTGTATAGTTTATATAAGCTTGTAGTGCAGTGATACACCTTTTGTGCACTTAGATGCACTGGACTTCGATTTCGATTATGGTACTCGATATTTGTTTTATGCACCTTATGCACCTGATTTGATTTTGCGCATGTTCGGCACTTGATATTGGATTTCATGATTTCGTGCATGATGGATGCCCCTGGTTTTGGGTTTTCGCGCATGTTGAGCGCATGTTTTGAGATGCGATTTTGGTGCACACCAGATGCACTAAATCGAGATTTTTTTCGTGCATGTCAGATGCACCTGATTTTGCTGTCAGGCACACACGTTGCCTACGACAGATGTTTCGTGCACACCCGATGCACTTAGATGTTGTTTCTGTGCGCATGTATGGCACATTCATGGATTTTGATTTCCGTGCGCACCAGACGCACGTAGCATTCATGTGCATATTTTGGGATTGATTTCGTATAAAGCAGTACGTTTTTATGATATTGCTATGTGTTTTCGTACTAAGCAGGACTAGTCAGAGGACAGTACGTGAATATATTTTGCACGCATTGATAGTTATTGAAGGGATTTCCAAAGAGCGAGCTATAGCCTCAGTATTTACCTACGTGTCTGATATGACACGAAATGTTTAAAACAAGGAGACCCCTCTAAATTGTTTCCAAAACGGCGGAACGTACATTTCAAACAAAGGTATATATGTATATAGTTATTTTCTTATGATAGACGTCCGCCACTGTGCAGTGTTATACGAGTTGCACAGCGACTTAAAGAGATTTGGCATGCAATTCCTTCAGATACTTACAGATATAGATTCGATATTTACATGTATAGTTTCGAGTTATGTCATATTGGTTTTGATTTGGATTTGGCATTGATGTCTTCTCCATGACTCCGATGATTGTGGGATGCATGACGGAGTTTTTATTTGAGTTATATACTCATTTTTCAAGCGCATGCGCTGCGCTACGATTTGTTTTATGTATTTACAATTTCGGAGCCCCGACGAGTTGATGGTTTTCTTAGATTTTTTGTATTTGGGGGAGTTTGAATTTAAATTCGGGGACCGAATTTCTTTAAGGGGGGAAGATTGTAACGTTTTGAAACTCGTTTCGGTGAAATTTCGAAAAAATCGGTAAAATAAGGGTTTTCTGTAAAAAGTCAAAATACAAATATCTTATTATAAAAATTAAATATACATATTCTATCTATGTAATTGCTATTATTTGGTGTTTATTGAGCCGCTGGTGAAATTTTAAATTTTCTGAAAAAAATATTATTTTATTATTATTTTAAGCCGTCACTAATACATTTAATTAGGGAAAATTACAAATTGGAATGAGTTGAAACAAATTTTGTGCATCATAAAACATTAAATAAAATTTTATCATGTGGTTTTTGGAACGAAATTATTTGCCAAAACGGTTTAGAAATTATTGAGGAAAAAAGGCTTTTTTTTTAGCGTAAATGGAAGTTTGGGGTATTGTATTTATCATTTTTCATCACCCCACACCCGTACACACACCCAAAGCCCTATTTCCCCATCATGATGGCTGAACCCTTGCTGCTCCACTCCCACTCTTTTCCCCACTTCAAAAAGAAAAGAGAAGAAAACAAAAGAAAAGAAATGAAAGAATAAAGAATGAGTGTGTTGACTTGAGGTATGGGTTTTTGACTTTCTCTTTCTCTAATCAACACCTCACTCTCTCCCACACTTTCCCCACCTGCACAATGGCCGAGCCTCCCCCTTTCTTCAGCCCCTTCAATTCTTCATCTCATTTCTAATCAAAAATCCACTCAAAATGCATCAAAATCCCTTCAAAATCAAAGCAAAATTAAAATCCAACTCCTACCCATTTTTCATTTGCTATTCTTGCATGGTTCTAGGGAGCAAGTTGGCATTTTAGAGGCTTGATTTTCATATTTGATCTCTTGATCATGAGGTATAATTCTAACCTTTTCTTAAATTGTGCTAATTGATTCATGTTAGCTTAATTAGTTTTTTTTTAATTTGTTCTAGGTGCTTGAATTAAAATTCAAGAGAAGGGTTTTGAATTAATGATTAGGGTTTGTGATCAAGTGAGGTTTTTATCATTTGTTTATGGTTGTAATGAGGAGATTAACATGTAGTTGTATGCAAAATCTAAGTTAGTTGCGGTTTGCTAATTTGTTAATTTAAAATTGTCATAACTTTGCTAATTGCTAACTAGGTTTTTATAATTAGTCTAATAATTAGGTTTAAAAATCTAATTATGGTTTCATAGCATTATTAACATTATAATGAGTGGTTTAATACCTTAGGTTATGCAAATCTAAGCTTAATTCTTAAATCGAGAATTTTTGCTTGAAAATTGTTAAAATTGGATAATTTGTAAACTAGGTTTTTGGGGTTTATGGAATTTAATGAGATTAAATTATGGGAATCATTTTTTTTACTTATTTAAGATATTTAGTGAATATTGTGGCCTCTAGATTCGTTTAAATATCATGTTTTATACAAAAAAACGGCGAATTGTGCTTGCTAGTTTTTTCGGAAAAATGACTTTTAAGTGAAATTGGGGTTTTTGTGAGTTTTAAGCTATTTTATATTAAAATTAGAGTTCATGAATATGCAAATGAGTGTATTTGGGTTTTTCTCGATGGTTTGGCGTTTGTACGCCGACATCGAGGGTTTTTGGGTTGATTTGTGAAAAGCAACCATAGGTTTTGACCTATGTGGGATTCGTGTGTCGTTTTGGTCATGAGTCGGATTTTAATGCGATACGGTGCGTTATGATATGTAGGTACCCTATGTGGACTTCGAGACGACAAGCAAGAACGTGGCGACGTCGGCACCGGCGAGCGAAGATCAGGTGAGTAGATTTATATCTACGGGGAGAAGTCGGGTGGATGACGTATATCACCCCCGCAGTTCGTGGTGATGTATACGAATACGTATACACACATTTAATTATTATATATTGTTTGAGTTTATTGATGATAAATATGGATGGTTTAGTATCGCGAAATCCTAGAGTAGTGGTCGCACCATACATGCACACACCTGCCCATACTTGCATACATTCTTCTTCCATTTGTGTTTACGGGAATATATACATAGTATGTGTTCGCATGGGTATGGGACTATGTGTTCACATACGGATCTGAAGATGATACTTGAGATTGAGATGAGTCGATGAGATTTGTGTTGAGGTTGTGATATCGGTGATATGGCAGGATTCGTACTTGAGGTACGTCCTGGTGTCATAGCGGATCTTGGGGCTGCGATACAGGTGAATAGTGTTATAAATAAAATGGTCGACATATGATCGTGATATGAGACATGATATGATAGGATATTGATATTAGGCCGTATTGGGCGATGTATACCCCTTGATGATGATGTGCTGATGATATCAGTTTGTACGAGACTGTCGATCAGTAGCCAGATCATGACCATATTGATGATATTAGTATTGTACTAGACATAGGTCAGTACCCTAGACTATGATCTTTGATAAAGAGGATACCGAATGAATAGTGTGATGAATATGATGTTGGCCCGTACCAGGATTTGGGGATGCCGTACGACGGATTTACGTACGAGCTATATTTTGATGATTGATCCGCACTCTTGACTTGGGATGTCTGATTATAGATATGGTATCGGATATGATATTATTGAGGCGGGATCACCGAGTAATATATATACAGATATGTATATATATCGACTCAAATGTTAGGCGGTTTCCTTACCTGTAGTCCGGCTTGTTAGCTTAGCCCTTTAGTTTAGTTTAGTTATTAGATTAGATTAGACTCCTACCTATTTCAAAACTAGCGGATCGTGGGTATTTTAAAAGACAGGTCAAGGGATCTACGGATATTTCAAAACACGTATCCTTTCTTAAAACTGCCGTAGCCCTATTTTCAAAACCCCACGATTCGTGTTATTTCAAATGGCACCAGTGTTTAATATTGAGCTCCCGCTCATTTTGGTTGCTCGCTCCGCATCACATACTTACATTGTTATTTCATATTGCATTGTTGATATTATGCTGTTAGGACACCAGCACCATTACCGATGATGCGTATGTGCCACGTACAGTTACTTGCCGGCTCACACAGATCTTCATCGGTAATTGCCATGTCACGTACACCTTAGAAAATATTATTGCTTGACTTAGCTTGTTAGTTAGTAATTTGACATGATATTAGTGTACTTGCCTCATATGTTAGTTTAGACATTGTAGTTATTACCTGCTACTTCATGCATACTGTTATTCATTGTTATGCCGCATTCATGGTTTCTCATGCATATATTCACTATTTTACGTATTATTGAGGTTTTGGATTCTGATTTCCATGAGATTTTCTGGATTTGGAGGAAAACCGCAAAAACATAAATAAACCTTTTCTCTCTTTTAAAATAAAAAGTGTGGTTTTCCCATGATGTATGAGTCGTCCACCATGAGTTTGCTGATGGATTTTGAGACCCGATTCGAGGAGACGGATGAACCGTTTCGGGTACATGGTGGACCCGGTAAGGTACCCCGGGGCAAGAAGCGCGTGATGATGACGATGTGAGCCTGGCAGGGGAGCACTAACTACCGGTGATATTACCCGACGCGTCGGATATCCGGAGGATACCGTCATGGTCTTGAGATGGATGGTAGGGGCCGGTCTGGACTGACGGCGCCCTAGATATTGTGATTGAGACATTGTGATTGAGACTTGTGGTACATAGATTGTGACACAGAGATATCGAGGTATTTGGACACTTGTTTTGTGTCGATGCTGGGCACTGTTTTATGCTGATTTCATATATGGTACCTCATTTCTTTTAAAATACAGAAATCTCACTGATTTATGAAACCAGTTTTATTCAGTACATGCATTCTGTTTCATGCATTCATACATCATCCATATGATATATTGCTACCTGAGGCACTGACACGGGCACATGAGTTTACACTCGGGTTAGATATTTACCCTAGCCATTGTTAGGCTGCATGTTATATACATTTTTGAGGATATATTATGATCATTGACCTAGGATTGCGGTATTTATGAGTTTTCTGTGCGTAGATGTTTTTCTATTCACGAGTTGGCAACTCACCCCCGTTGTGCCCCAGTTTCTTGCAGGTTTGCCGTACAGGTTTCATTACGGCTTTGCGGGCTCAGTTTCATTCGGGTGACTTGCTAGTAGGTGGGTTTTTCTTGTATCGTACCCATCATATTACCTTGTATAATATTATTCCGTTGTATCTAGTAAATTCCATCAACCAAACATGTATTTATTAAGATAGAGACCAGTGTTGTTTATTCTTTCGACCTTAGAGTCGCTCGTTTATTTCTGGTGGTTTTGAGTTTCCTTTTGAGTTTTGATCCTCGTCGTTGGCGTTGTATATTATATTGCTTGTGTGGTTGTGACCGTCGATTGAAGAAGAGCTACCTCCCGCTTGGGGATGCCTTTTTCTTGATTTCGTATACTATTCATGTTGTATCCCGTTTGGGGGCCAGTTTTTACAAAGGAGACTCTGCCGAAATTTTCAGTAAATTTTTGATGTTTTAAAAACCGCATAATTCGGCTTATGCTATTGAAATTACTTGCTTTAAGTTGGTTTTTCCTGCACTCTACTACATTTCTTGGTTTGGATTTCTGGGTTTTCGGTTTACTTAGATTACGTACGTCTCGAGACGTTCGTAGTTTAAGTACCGGTCATGTTCCGTACTTTCGGGCCGTGACATACGATGTGCAAGATTATTGCGATTGAATAGCCGGGATTTTTTTTATGTGAGATGAGAGTTTTATATTTTCATTCATGTAAATTCAAATGTAATGTAATATTCTTTTATTTGGGGCACTTCCGGGTTGAGGACGATGCCACCTGTGTTGTATATTATTTAATTTTCCGCATTAGGATAGACCCAAGGAGGGGAGCACAGGTGACCGGGTTCTGGGGTTCAGTGGAAGGCCATCTCGAGGAGTCGAGACCGGGTCTCCTAAACTCCAGAATTGGTAGGGTCGCTTTCCGCTCTCGTAGGGGTCTAGGGTGTGGGCTTGGCTATTCATCGCGACTGTGGAATCCGTATTTTCTATTGTTGGCTAGATACTAAATACGGACGTCCTAGTATATCCCACATTATATTTATGTTTCTGCTGCGATATCTGTGATGTGATCATTAGATATGTTCTGTGATGGATACAGTATATAGTATATATGATATATTATATAGGCGTTACTTATGTTTTACACCCGCACTAGCCCTGCTCTGTCGTTAGTTACCAAACCTAACGGTGCACGAGGGGACATCGAGGCGAATGCTGATGGCATAAGTATACGTCGTATTTATCTGTGATGTTTAGGTGACTTAAATGATGGGACTTCATTAATGTGATTAATGAAAGAAAAGAAACCTAATAGATGTTGTAGAATCAAATTTTTAAATAAAAAGGGTAGCTACAGTTTTGCTTTGCATAGCGGTATATATGATATACCCTGCACCTTATTCGATAAGGAAAGGGCCGAGATCCCTTCACCGGGAGTGACCCCTTTAGCAATAACTGGAAGATGCTACACACTCGGTTTGTATTTTGATTGCTTCTATAGTTTCTGCTTTGCACAGTGATATATATGATATATCCCGCACCTCATTCGACGAGGAAAGGGCCGACGATCCCTTCACCGGGTGTGACCCCTTTAGCAAAACTAGAAAAGCCTCAAGAACACTCCATTTCAAAATTCATTCGATTCTACAATGATATCAAGTTCATTACGCAATAGGTTTTCAGAAAAACCTGTCGTAGCCCTCCGTCATTTCAGATAAATCCTACTTAGTATTCGTGCTACTTTTGTTGACCTCAGTCAAGGCGTAGTGTGCGGTAGCTAACTAGTATTTATCTGCTTATGCATGAGATGCAGATTGGATTAGGGTAGTCGTACGACCTTGTTGACCTCCGTCAAGGGTCGTGCGGGTGGGTTTGATTCAATCAAGAAATGACGGGTTGAACTTGACTTGCACCCTGTGGTTTGTTGACCTCCGTCAAGGTCATAGGATGCTTGGGGCAAAATATTATCGGAAATTTCAAGTGTTGAAATTTGCAATGAGATTGCATACCTTCTATGAGATAGTTGGATCCCGATACCCACTGCGAGTAATTGTTACTCCTGGGAGAGCTTTACACATTGCAATTAGCCGATCAAGTAGGTGTCTAGAAAGGTGTCAACGGGGTCACGCCTCTGGGAAAACGAGGATTACTTTAATTAGGTCCGGGCGAAAGCACGGGGAACCTCCCTCAAAGTACCGACACTGGCCTGGCTGAAAGATCGGCGAAGTTGTAGGGTGTAATTAATCCCAGCAAGTCTTTCCTTTTTGGATTTGAAGGAAGATTTAATAAAAACCAGTGGGAGCCATCCAGATTAGATAAGATAATAACCAATCTGATCTTGCAAGAGCATACGCTAAAGTGTTTTCTTCTCTCTCTCTCCAGGTAGCGACCATGTCATGCCTTAATCAAGATAATAATATGGATGTATTGACCGAACCCGCAAGTTATACTGTGCTGGGGAACGTTGGTTCCGTTCTTTCTTATAAGAGTTATAGGAATGAACAGGACATAGGGGAATACCACGATTCCCATGCCACCCGAATGAAGAAAGTACATGTTGATGCATTTTCTTCGGGTGTGTTCGTTACAGAGAACTGTTTCTTCATTTGCCCTACGTCCTGGGTATTAGATACCGGGTCAGGATCCCATATATGTAATCAGTTACATGGGCTTAGGAAAGGTAGAGAACTTGGAGAAGGTGATAAAGACATAAAAGTTGGAAATGGTGCAATTGTTGCAGCTAAGACTGTCGGGGAATATCACCTTGGATTACCAACTGGTAATACATTGGTTCTGAACGAATGCTATTACATGCTGAACCTGATATGCAACATTATATCGGTTTCTTTGTTGAGTAAAGAGGGATATAATTTTATATTACAGGATAATGTTATGAACATTTTCCGTAACCAAAAGTTGGTTGGATCAGGCACGTTATGTAATGGCATTTATGTTCTAAAGCAATCAACAGTTCTGAGCATAACAAACACACACAAGAGGAAGAGTTCAGAACTGAACGAATCCTTCTTGTGGTATTGTAGACTCGGTCATATAAATGCGACACGACTGGCTAAGTTGCATAAGGATGGATATTTGAAGCCATTTGAATTTTCATCTTATGACACTTGCCAGTCATGTCTCAAAGGCAAGATGACCAAAACTCCGTTTACGGGACACGGAGAAAGAATTACTGAACTCTTGGGACTGATACATAGTGATGTATGCGGTCCCATGTCTACACATGCCAGGGTTGCTTCATCATACTTCATTACATTCACTGACGATCTCGCTAGATTCGGATATGTGTTCCTGATGAAACACAAATCAGAAGCTTTTGAGAAATTTAGAGAATATAAACAAGAAGTCGAGAACCAAACCGGAAAAAGTATTAAAATCCTACGATCTGATCGAGGAGGTGAATACTTGAGCATTGAATTCATGGACTTCCTAAAAGAGAATGGGATTCTCTCTCAGCTAACTCCTCCATATACACCACAGCACAACGGTGTATCAGATCGGAGGAACCGCACCCTATTGGATATGGTGCGCTCTATGATGAGTGTAGCTGAGTTACCTATTTCCTTCTGGGGATATGCACTGGAAACAGCTGCATACCTGCTGAATAGGGTTCCTACCAAATCTGTGCCTACCACCCCATATGAGATATGGGAGGGGAAAAGACCATATCTTAATTTTATAAAGATATGGGGTTGCCTGGCCTATGTCAAAAGACAAAAACCGGACAAACTCGAGGCAAGTTCTGTTTTGTGTAAATTTGTTGGATATCCCAAGCATTCGCGAGGGTATATCTTCTACCACAGTGAGGAACAAAGAGTATTTGTTGCTCAACATGCCACCTTTTTAGAAAAGGAATTTCTTGCAAAAGAGATTAGTGGCCCTGAGGTAGAACTGGAAGAGGTTCCAGCTGAACAAACCACAACAGAAGATTTAGTGGAACCAGAGGATTCAGCAGTTCCCAATGAACCCCAGCCACTCCGCCGATCTAGTAGGGTTCCTCGCCAACCTGAGAGATACTACGGTTTTCTCATGTATGGTGGGAGCGAGGATTGCATCATGGAGGATGATGACCCAACTAGCTTCGTGCAGGCCATCACGAGTAGGGACTCAGTGAGATGGCTGGATGCTATGCGGTCAGAGATGGAATCCATGTACACCAACAAAGTATGGACTTTGGAAGTTGCTCCTGAAGGGGTAAAACCCATTGGGAGCAAGTGGATCTTCAAGAAAAAACTTGGTGTAGATGGGAAAGTGGAGACTTTCAAATCTAGACTTGTTGCAAAAGGTTTTCGTCAAAGACCAGGTGTGGACTATGACGAAACCTTTTCTCCAGTAGCTATGCTTAAATCCATCCGGATCATGCTTGCCATCGCTGCATATCATGACAATGAAATCTGGCAAATGGATGTTAAGACCGCCTTTCTAAACTATGATTTAGAAGAGTGCGTGTACATGACTCAGCAAGAAGGCTTCATAGACAGTGGGAGCAGCGGGAAGGTGTGCAAGCTTCTTAAATCCATTTATGGATTAAAGCAAGCATCGCAGAGTTGGAACATCTGCTTTGACGTCGTTATCAAAGAGTTTGATTTCGTCAAAAACCCAGATGAACCTTGTATCTACAAGAAGGTGGCAGAGAGTAAGGTTGTCTTCCTCGTATTGTACGTGTACGACATACTCTTGATAGGAAATGATACTCCTATGCTGCAATCGGTCAAACTCTTCTTATCACAAAGATTCTCAATGAAAGATCTTGGTGATGCCTCCTGCATATTGGGAATTAGGATCTATAGAGATAGATCCAAACGGATATTGGGATTGTCCTAATCCAGGTACATTGACACCATACTAAAGAGGTTTAGTATGGAAGAATCCAAGCATGGGAACTTACCCACGATCTCTGGAGTCACTCTCTCCAAAGAGATGTCTCCCAAGACTGATTTGGAGAGAGCTCGCATACAAGGGATACCCTATGCTTCGGCTGTAGGCTCAATCATGTACGCGAAGCTATGTACCAGACCCGATGTAGCATACTCACTAAGTGTAGTGAGTTGGTATCAAGCTGATCCTGGAGAGAGTCACTGGACAGCTGTGAAGAGCATTCTCAAGTACTTACGAAGGACTAAAGAGATGCTCTTGGTGTATGGTAACCGAGAACTCCAAGTGGAGTCCTTTACCGATTCGAGCTTCCAGAGTGATAAGGAAGACTCTAAGTCGCAGTCGGGATTTTTCTTTACCCTTTACGGAAGGGCGGTTAGCTGGAAGAGTTCCAAGCAGGAAACCGTAGCAGACTCGACGATGGAGGCTGAATACATCGCTGCCAACGATGCTGCCAAAGAGGCTGTCTGGATCAAGAAGTTCATTACTGAACTTGGAGTGGTTCCATCCATTGAGCATCCAATACCTTTGTATTGCGATAACAATGGAGCGGTGGCTTTGGCCAAGGAACCTAGGTCCCATCAGCGATCCAGGCATATTCTGAGGCGGTATCACCTGATCCGGGAGATAGTTGATCGCCGGGAGATCGAGGTCAAGAGGGTTGACACGAAGAACAACACGGCGGATCCACTCACGAAGGTCATTCCCCAGATACAGTTTGAGAGACTCTTCGGGATGCTTGGTATGCGATACTACAGCAGCTGGTCCTAGTGCAAGTTGTAGATTGTTAGTTGTATGTATGCCCTAGAGGCCAGTATTGTACAGATGATGTATATTATATTGGATGCTTGGAAATATATAGAGATGACTTTCTTTCTCGATATGATAGTATGCTATCTGGTTGCTCTTTATCTTAACATGTATACTAGTCTCTTTAAACTGTCCTATAGTTACATGTTGGTGAAGCCCTTAGGATGTGTACTTGACTACCTGGACTATGATGCGGATCATACTAGTGGGGACATGGTAGTCCATAAGTACATCCGTCAAGGTCCCTAGTCGTAGGTGTATCGAGACGGCGCATCGATATACCAGTGTAGACTAGCGTATACGCTTCTCGACCCATGAGATGGGCGATGGATGATCCCATATCCATTGGTGTTTGACATCAGAGATGGTATACGGGTGCTCAGTGGAGACTGGGTACACTGGACGGACTCGCCGAGAACTCCCAGATGGTATTATACCTCACGTCAGATGGCAGTTCTCAGGTGACACTTGTGCAGGTTAGTCTGTAGACCCGAGATCGTTATAGAGTCTTGTGTGATTCCTACTGTGCTTTAATTTCCACCTTACCACGTCCACGAGGGCGTACAAAACGGTGGTTTTTGGGTACAGTCCCGAGTCACATGGAGGCAATGAGCGATAGGAGGGGTTTCGTCTCTCCCGGTATTGGGGGTTGATGTTGCACTGTGCTCGATTGGCCGTAACAGGGAAGTCCCTGGCCAGGGCTGATCAGAGATTTGCTGGTAAGTGTTACCAGTAGTTTCTCGACCCGTTATGAGCCTCACATCGGCACGACTTATCGGTTATTGGGGTCTGACGTTTACCACCCCTAGACTTGATATGCGACATATCAGACGAGGTGACCGGACTGTACGGGAAGTGTTGCCGGTTGGCTCGACGGGAGTTGTAGCAGGTTCGCTTGTTCTCTTCTGATCGCTCAATACCCGGGTGGCCGTTACGTTTAGCTGACCGCTTGCGGCTTGGGGGTGCTTGATATGATCTTCACCCACTGCCGGCGTATTGACGAGTCTCAGAGTCCCACAATGGAGTTTCCTAGTCCAGGCGAAAAGTTGTGGTGCGCGTATGCGATATGCGCATGGACCCGATTAAAATGCGCGTATAGGATACCGCATATTGATCGGGAGGCTTGCTTTTGGTAGGGGTCATATGTGATATGGCCGGATTGATAAATCAAGTGTTGATTTATCATTTAACCATTAGCTTCTCACTTGAAATCCTTTCTTGAGTTAGTTGGATGTATGCATGCATGTATGCCTTCTTTTTGATTCATGCACATTTGGATGTACAAATACACATACATACATACATACATTCATCATGGTTGCTTATACAATGAGAATGGTGGCAATATAAGAATCACACCATGGTTATTATATGGATTTTTCATTGCTTTTGAATTAAAACAAAAGGGGAAAAGAAAAAGGGCTGAATGATAGAATGTTTCTACACTCTTCTTGACTTTACCATGCTCACCTACCTTTTAACCCATGGTTTATTTTCCTTTTGTGCTTTTAACTCCATTGCAATAATATCTATATAATTAACCATGGTTTGAAAAGAGAGATGGAAAATATATATACTTATATTTTCATTTTTCAAGAGAGTGCTTATTCTTATCTTCTTCTCAAAAGCCATCATCTTCATCAACCTCTCTCTTTTTGCTCTCTAGTTCTTTGTAGTGAGCAATATACTCATCAAGATTGGATTTTGAAGTGAGAAAGAGAACCACAACATCATTCTACACAAGTCTAGCCCACTTGTTTAGAGTGTTAGCTTCATTTCGTTCATTTGATCGGATAGAGTTGCAAGCTTGGACAAAGCGGACTCCGGGTGGATCATCGGTGACCGAGAGGCGTTCAAGCGGAGTTCTTTCAAACCCCAAGTAGCCGAGGAGTCTTGCGTAGGGAGCTACAAAGGTTGTACTCTCTAAACCCTAGCTTTCCTTTCATATGATGATGTGATAATTTTAGAAACCCTAATTTTTCTAGGATCGATCCTTCGCATGTTAACTTAGCACCCTAAAAATTCCATCTTTGGTACATGTGATGCTTCCAAACCCTTCATGAGGTGCTAGGCTAACCTTTCAAAAGTATCAAGACATTGAGATCTGATCGAGGTGGTGAATACTTGAGTGCCGAGTTCCTGTATTGCTTAAAAGAGAATGGAATTCTCTCTCAGCTTACTCCTCCATACACTCCGCAACAAAACGGTATATCGGAAAGACGGAACCGAACCCTATTGGATATGGTACGTGTTGGAGATAGTGCCCTCAGAGTCAATTATTGGATCACAGGCACGTGATTGCAATGATTAAGGGAGGACCTGTCCCAGTAGGACAGTCTTACTCGAGATGATAGTATGCTATCTGGTTTATCTTTATCATCGTGTACTGCTTTAGGTGACCTGACAGGTCACTATTGCACGTTGATAGAGCCCCTAGGATTCTTGCTTGACCACCAGCAGTATGAGGGCGATCATATACGTGGGAGCTGGTAGTCTATAAGAACATCCTTAAAAGGTCCCTAGTCGTTGGAGTTTCGAGATAGGGCATCAATACTCCAGAGTAGACTTGTGTATACAGTCGAGACCCCGACGAGGGGCGGTGGCTTGTCTCACAAGCCACTGGTGTCAGTTGGTTCACCTAAGATGTATACAGGTGCTCATTGGGTTATGAGTACACCGGACAGGACACGCCGGGAACATGCTAGTTGGTCTTATACCTGACGTCAGATAGCAGTTCCCTGGTGACATGTGTACAGGTTAGTTCATCGACCTGGGGATCGTCATTTGTCTCGTGTGAGTTCCCACTGTACTTTGATTACTACCCTACCATGCTTAAAGGAGACGTGCAAACAGGTTTTAGTTGGGTACAGTCCCGAGCCATATGGAGGCAGTGAGCGGATCTTCAGGGCTTCGTCTCTCCCGGTATTGGGGGTGAGGTCACGCTGTGTCTAGGAGAGCCATTACACGAAGCCCTTGGCCGAGGCAGGTGATTTACTGGTAGGTAATCCAGTACTATCTCAGGGTGTTCTGGGCTACACTCCGACACGACTTGTACCTCTGTTGGGGGTCTGACTTTTACCAACCCCCTAGGCCCGCCATGCGATGCTCATAGACGAACGGACCGGACTGTATGGATATTGTCACTGACAGGCTCAGTAGGGTGTCACGATGAGTTCGCTCATCGACGTCCCTTTTGGTCAATAGCTGGTGGCCCGTCACGTATGGCTAATACCTCTGACGTGCTAGTGGTTAAATCCACGGCCATAGTATTGACGAGTCTTTAGAGTCCACCACACATTCAGTTACTCAAGCTTTCGGGCGAAAAGCTGTAGAGGCCATATGGAATATGGCAAGGTCCGATCGGAAACGTGCGGTATTGCACGGATCAGGATCGGACAGTTTGTACTACAGGCCGTATGAATATATGGCAGAGTTCGATCAGATACGCGCGGTATTGCACGGATCAGGATCGAACGGATATCACTAGCCGGCTTTGGTTTAAGCCGGATCCTAGTATAGTACAGTGTAGATTTTGTCTCATTGCATTTGTATTTCGGTCGGAATACAGATGCAGGTGTGTATACACAGTATCGGGATTTTCCTGTAATTTATTACGGTACCAGTTTTCTGGAGTTGCCAGTTTGCTTTCCGTTTCGGCCATTTTCATTTGTATCTTTCAATGGCCGAAGATTGGTGGAGGAGGGCTTATTTGCATTTGTGCAAATAAGCATTTTGGAGGGTTGTTTTTGCATATTGTTGTGTCATGATCACTTGACTTTCTTTAGTCATCATGGCTAGTCTTGTAGTGTCATGATGGCATGACTTTTTGGTGATGATGATGGATTATGATGGTTGTTTGAGTGTTGGAGTTTCTTTGTGATCATTTCTTGATATGATAACTTTTCCTCTCACTTGGATTATTCTTGTGGCTATCATTTTCATTCACTCACTCTCCTCTCATACTCACTCCCACCATTTTGTCATGGCCGGCCATTCCCTCATGGGGGCTGCCCATTTTTCATGTGTTGGATTTTTAGTCTTTTGGCTTCACAAAAATCCCCACAAGTTCCATCTCCAAAAGTTTATATCATTCCTCCAGTCAAAAAGGCAACTCCATAACCCCAAAATGAGACATGGTTCTACACGTATTCTATAGCAAACCTTGGGCATGTCGGCTCGCCAACTTCATGCCCGAGTTGCCTCGGTATAGAGGTGGGAGCCCGTAAAAGAAGCAGGCGACGTGGTGCCCTTCCGGCGACGAGGTAGAGACCGGACATTCCGCGGGAGATCGGGACGACGGCAAGAAGACCGGAGGACACGGATCGCTCGGTACATCTCTTTTCCCAATCTTGTAGATAGCTAGGACTAGTTAATGGCACGATCCGGGTTTTAGTGCGCGGTGGTGCCGGTTCTAGAAAATTAAAGTTAGCCATCGCATCTGCATTTGGCCTCGGGATGGAGGCCGGGGCGCCGCCGTGCACTTACAGTGGTATCAGAACCTCGCCATTAACATAGTCTAGCTTTGTCTGATGTGTTTTACTTTTCCGATCGAACAATTTTCCAAAAACCGTATTTTTCTTCACATCTGTTTCTGTCGAAATTTTTTGAAGTCCAAAAATTTTTCAGGTTGTCTCAGAATGATGTGCAGGGAATTATAAGAGTTCTGTGAAAATTTGGGTTCGTGAACAGTCCAAACCACCGCGGAACCGCGGCCAAACCCATGCTTGGGCCGCGGTTCCGCCGCTACTTGAACTGTTCAGTCCCCCAAAATTTTACAGAATGCTCCTGAGTGGAAAATAGGTTTTCTGGAATGTTATTTTTTTGGGCCCAGATTTATTCATGTGCTGCAGTTATGCTTTGGGGCCCACTTGGTAAAATTTGATCGATCGGATATTTTAAACACATTATTTCACAGTATTTACATTATATCTGCGACCGTGAATGTCACTTGATCGGTAAATCCAGTCTGACTGCTATAGCCCGGTTAGACGGATTTGCGAACGTGACTTTCACGTTGATGTTCTGTGTATTGCTATGATGTTGCGGATCGGTCGTGGGGATAGCCTGGATGCAATGCTAGTACAGTTGTGGTTGTATTATGTACATTTGATATTGCGGGGCGAGCGTCCGACATGTGGACTGTCGTCACTTCCTGTTTGTATTATTATTTTGGGGCACGACCAGGTTGCGGTTGATGTACCCGTTGTATGTATATTTTACTTTCTGTACTAGAATTACCCCAAGGTGGGGTGCACGGATAGCCGGGTTCCAGAGGGAAACGAGCCCGCATCTCATGGCATTGAGACGGAGGGGGCCTCGCTCTAGGATTGGCGGGCTATTCACCGCACTCGTAGGGGGTACAGGTTGACCCAGGAGGGGTGCCCAAGTTACCGGATTCCGTGAAGTCCGGGTGGTCCATTCACGTTGCTGAAGGGGGCTGCCTCGCTTCAGGTTTTGGCATGTAACTTGCCGCGCCCATAGGGGTCTAGGATTTCATTGCATAGGCTATCCACACGACCAGGGGAACGTCGGGTTTCAATAGTGGCTCTGTGAAACCCGGGGATCCCAAATATCTGTATTGTTCTGTGATGTTGCATTTTATCACGCCTTGAGCGAAATATAATATATTGGTATATATATTAGTAGATGTTGTATATTTTTTGCATCCGCGCTAGTCCAGTCCCCGCTCTGTCGTTAGTTAGCTAACCTAACGGGTAATGACGGGACCCAGTGGCGAATGCGGATGGCATATACGTACATCAGTATATTTTCGTTCTTTTTGGTTTTATCAATTGATGGGACAGCGTTGATTCGGATCAATGCAAGTTAAAAACAAACCTAATCTGATGTTGTTGGAACACTTTTCAAAAAGCTGTTATTGCAAGGACGTTCACTTTTGTTTTGCATCGTGATATTCGGTTGGAATATCATGCTCCTCAGTCGATGAGGCAAGGGCCGAGATCCCTTCACCGGGAGTGACCCCTTGGACAAAAGGTTTGCGTCAGGGCAATGACTTCACTATAGCCGATTACTTTTGCTTTGCATCATGGTATTCAGTTGGAATATCCTGCACCTCATTCTACGGGGAAAGAGCCGAGATCCCTTCACCGGGAGTGACCTCTTTAGCAAAGGTTTTCGTCACTATATTTTTAAAAGCTATCCGTTCCTTCAACGATATCAAGTTCATTACGTTAAAGGTTTTCGCCAGAAACCATTCGTAGCCCTCCGTCATTTCATATGGGTAGTCAATAGTATTCAAGCTGTGTTTGTTGGCCAAAGTCAAGGCACAGTGTTTGGTAGCTGTTGGTTATTCATATGCAGCATAGATAGATGCGTTGGTTTGGAACAGTCGTACTGCCTTGTTGGCCAAAATCAAGGGTAGGTACGGGTGGATTCAAATCAACCTGGAGAATGACGGGTAGAACTTGACATGTGACTTATGATTTGTTGGCCAATGTCACGGTCATAAGAGCATGGGGTAGAAATCACATCGGGTGTTTCTAAAGAAACTGAAACTTGCCAGATATGCGCATACCTTCTGGTGTGTGATGACGTGAGCGGATTCCGTCACGTTATCATGCGATGATAGTTGGATCCCGATTCCCACTGATGAGTTAGTTTACTCCTCGGGTGATCCCGACTAATTCTTCTTTCAGTTTTGGAGGAGAATTTGACGGTACAGTGGGAGGTTTCCAGATTAGATAAATTGGTAACCATTCTGATCTAGGTTAGAGTGCACGCTGAGTGTTTCTTTTCTCTCTCTCTTCGGCAGCGACTATTGACCCGACCCTAAGACTATAACTCAGTGACCAAGTTAACCGAACCTTCTTAACACTGGCTTTTGGATTGTCAGAGTTGCAAACCTCATTGCCAGTCCTACTTTTACCCTTTTCTCCAGGACACCCCCTATTACTACGAACGTCCACTTCCATTGGACAAAACCATCGTATGGTTATATACGAACTCGAAGGAATTTATTCGAGGATGGTTTCCGGTTCTGGAGAAAACGAATAGGACTATTCAGTTGTCTTTTTCTTTTACCTTCTCTCAGGTTGCGAGTAGTCCTTGGTTTAGGAGATAGTACACCTATTACGCAAATTGGATAGTCTTCTTCCAAACCTTAGGCTGGTGCCGAACAGTGGGGAATGAAGAAAACCAATTAGCATAACGATGGTGTACAGAAGGTATTAAGTAAAGACATAACAAGGGATTAGTAAGAGGGCAAAGTAAATTGCGACTACTATTTACGACCAAACCAAGTATTTATTCGCCAATCCCAAATCACCTTTGTATTTCTCCAGAACACTACGAAGATCCACAGTCTATTGGATACTCCATCGTATGGTTATATACGAACTCGAAAGGAACTTGTTCCAGTTCGGGGATGGATTCTGGTTCAGGAGAAATAGGAATAAGGTTTATTCGGTTGTCTTTTATCTTCACCTTCTCTCGCTTTGCGAGTGTTCCTAGGATTAGGACAGTACACCCATTATGCTTATTGGATAGTCTTCTTCCAAACCATAGGCTGGTGCCGAACGGTAGGGAAGGAAGAAAACCATTTGGCCTAAAGTGGTGTGCAGAAGGTAATGACTAAAGACATATAAAGGGATTTGGAGAGGTGGCAAAGAATTACACGGTTACAGTTGTGAATATGGATTATGGAAGAGGCATTACTTGGAATACCAGGATACCCCAACGAAACATTTCAATGTTTCAGTTTCACTATGTACCGTTAATGGAAAACTGATTTCCCGATTAGATACTTACTCCAGGGTATGTATTTACCAGGTATGATTCTCACATCTGTATGGTTTTACAGATGATGACTGGGAGTAAGTTATTAGGAATTGGGTGATCATCATCATTATATCGGGATTCGTTGTAATCGGTGATATTTAAGGAAGTCACCTGGGTTGTTTGCCGGACGGCAAATATTTGGTTTTGAATATCCGCTGTTGTGCACCAATTTCAAATCGATATATCTGTACGTCTATTTTCATAGAGTGAGATATACCTTTTTGAAATTATGTCTATGACATTTACCTATATCAGTGGATGGTTAGGTAAGGAGCATTAAACAGCGGTGTAATTCTTCATAACCATAGTACAGTTTTCAACCTACGACACACAGTGAATGAGGTATTAGACTCAAGGGACTTATACAGAGTATTGTATGTTGTCCAGCATCCATGAGGACAGAGAAGTTGGTTCTCTTACTATATTCCACGTTTAGCCACGGTTTGATGGACGGGGCGCTGACGTAACCCAACAAAAATAAAACTAACGTCTCACGACTAAGGAAATAACATCAGGGGTAGACCTTCCTATGAGTACGCTTATTCTAATGCTACGGTCTCCTATAACCATTTTTGCTAAGTATCCATGTCTCGCCTTAACGTATATAGTATATAAATATCCTATTCTACGGTTGTGTAACATTTCAGAAAATTAAAATATTATTTTTGGGAATTTTCATAATTAAATATTAAATATAATGAATATTTTAATATTGTGGTATAATTAAATACCGATAAATGGGGAAAATTTGAAAAAATTTAGAAATTACTGAAATGAGGGTGCTTTATGTGATTCATGCAAATTATGAAAGTTTATGATTTATTTGACACTATTTTAGTGCTAATCGCGATTGAAAATCGCTAATCGGGCTTTAAGCGTGTTTTGTGCACATGACATGCACATGTCATGTTTAACACTTGTTGCTTTTTCCTTCATGGTAATTTCTTCATTCATCCATCGTTATTAATTTTAAGGAAAGAGAAAGGAAAATGAAAAGAAAAGAGAAGAAAAGAAAACAAAAGAAAAGGAAAACATTAAAAATGAGGTATGGGCAAGTGAGAGAGTGAGAGGTGAGGGATCTTCCATTGACCAAGACCATTGTTTAATTCTCATCTTCATCCTTCTCTCTTCTCCTCTCTCCATGGCAGCACCTCCTCCCCCCTCCACTTCAAACCCCCCAATCCTCATCAAAAATTCACCAAAAGTCCAACCCCACTTCCCTAAAAATGTGCATAAGCTCACAAGCTACACTTTGGACCAAGAAAGTTTGCATTTAGGCGCTGTAGGGGTTTCTTGAGTGCTAAATGAGGTAATCCCTTCACACTTAGTGTAGTTTTTCTTTCACTTTAAACCATATATGTGTTTAGTTGTGATGTTGTGCGATTTGGTGAACTTCGAAGATTTCTAGAGGGGGTTAGGGTTAATTTGAGTTAAGTTAGTGCAATTGAGTGTAGTAGTGACCTTAAAACCCCCTTAGTGATAACTTTTGGGACTAAAACAGAGGCTTAAAACCCCTATTAGCGAACTTAGAAATCCCCGATATCCGTATTTTGTAGAATTCTGTAGGGAATTTGAAATCTGCTAACACCCGGAGCCTCTGAAAAATATTTAGCAAATACAGAGACATAAGCAGGCAACCTAGAACCTATACCCAAAACCCAGGACCCCAATTCCCTTGCCAGGCCATAGATTTAATCAATCTGGCCGCAAATTGCGGCCAGGGTAGGATCATTTGGTCTCGTGTTTGTTCTGTGGCTTTAACTCCAGTAAACTAGACCCTCCACATGTGCAAAATTGGCTAATTTGACTTAGGGTAAAATCTGGAGCATGTTTTCAAAGTTGCTACTTTATGTTTGCAATGTTTATGAATTGGAGTTTTGATATTTGTGTTTGGTATCGATCACTGGACGTTTCTACGTCTATATCGGGTGATGTTTGGTTGATTTGCGAGAGAAGACCATAGGTTTTGACCTATGTGTAAAACGTGTGTCGTTTTTGTTGGAGATAGTGCCCTCAGAGTCAATTATTGGATCACAGGCACGTGATTGCAATGATTGAGGGAGGACCTATCCCGGTAGGACAGTCTTACTCAAGATGATAGTATGCTATCTGATTTACCTTAATCATCGTGTACTGCTTTAGGTGACCTGACAGGTTGCTATTGCACGTTGATAGAGCCCCTAGGATTCTTGCTTGACTGCCGGCAGTATTAGGGCGATCATATAAGTGAGAGCTGGAGTCTATAAGCACATCCTTAAAAGGTCCCTAGTCGTAGGAGTTTCGAGACAGGGCATCGATTCTCTAAAGTAGACTAGTGTATACAGTCGAGACCCCGATGAGGGGCGGTGGCCGGTCTCACAAGCCACTGGTGTCAGTTGGTTCACCTAAGATGTATACAGGTGCTCATTGGGTTATGAGTACACCGGACAGGACTCGCCGGGAACATGCTAGTTGGTCTTATACCTGACGTCAGATAGCAGTTCCCAGGTGACATGTATACAGGTTAGTTCATCGACCTGGGGATCGTCATTTGTCTCGTGTGAGTTCCCACTGTGCTTTGATTACTACTCTACCATGGCTCAAAGGAGTCGTGCAAACAGGTTTTAGTTGGGTACAGTCCCGAGCCACATGGAGGCAGTGAGCGGATCTTCAGGGGTTCGTCTCTCCCGGTATTGGGGGTGAGGTCGCGCTGTGTCTAGGAGAGCCATTACACGAAGTCCTTGTCCAAGGCAGGAGATTTACTGGTAGGTATTCCAGTAGTATCTCAGGGTGTTCTGGGCTACACTCCGACACGACTTGTACCGCTTTTAGGGGTCTGACTTTTACCAACCCCCTAGGCCCGCCATGCGATGCTCATAGACGAACGGACCGGACTGTACGGATATTGTCACTGACAGGCTCAGTAGGGTGTCAGTATGAGTTCGCTCATCGACGTCCCTTTTGGTCAATAGCTGGTGGCCCGTCACGTATTGGCTTATACCTCTGACGTGCTAGTGGTTAAATCCACAGCCATAGTATTGACGAGTCTTTAGAGTCCACCACACTTTCAGTTACTCAAGCTTTCGGGCGAAACGCTGTAGAGGCCGTATGGAGATATGGTAGGGTCCGATCAGATACATGCGGTATTGCACGGATCAGGATCGGATGGTTAGTACTAGAGGCCGTATAGATATATGGCAAGGATCGATCGGATACGTGCGGTATTGCACGGATCAGGATCGAACGAATATTACTAGCCGGCTTTGGTTTAAGCCGGATCCTAGTATAGTACAGTCTAGATTTTGTCTTATTGCATTTGTATCCGGTCGGTATACAGATGCGGGAGTGTATGCACAGTATCGTGGTTTTCTTGTAATTTATTACGGGACCAGTTTTCTGGAGTTTTCAGTTTACATTCCGTTCCGTCCGGTTTTCCTTTGTTCTTTTCCGGCCGAACTTTTTGATGGAGGGTGTTATTTGCAAGTTTGCAAATAACACATTGTGGAGGGGTTTCTTGCAAATGTATTGATTATGATGGCATCTTTTCTTTTCAACCATCATTTGATTCTCTTTACATCACTTGATTTGTATTAAAGGTGATTAGAGTTGATTAGATTTGGAGATGACATTGTTATTATGATCTTTGGATATGGTCACCCTTTCTCTTTTCCTACACTCACCTTCCTTCTAGTGTTGGTTTTTATTCCTCCACCATTCTCACTTGATGAGAGAGGCTACACTTGAGAGAAGAGAAGAAGAGAGTTTCATTTTTGAGCTTGTGGCATTTTTCTTGATCTCATTTTCATGCTAGGAAAAATGCAAGCACCATTTTTCTTATCTTGATTCCTCCATCATCTTCAAAGGCAACACAAACCCCAAATGAGACATAGACTCTACACTACATTCTACAGCAAATCTTGGACGCGTCGGCCAGCCAACTTCTCGCCCGAGTTTCCTCGGTATTGAGGTGGGAGCCCGTAAAAGATGCAGGCGATGTGGTGCCCTTCCGGCAAGGAGGCGACGACCGGAGTTTCCACAGGAGGTCGGGACGACGACGAGAAGACCGGAGGACTCGGATCACTCGGTATATCTCTTCCCCATCTTGTAGTTAGCTAGAACTAGTTTAATGGTCCGATCCGGGTGTTTAGTGCGCGGTGGTGCCGGTTTGCTAAGTTCGCAAAATTAAAGTTTATCACCGCTTCCGCATTTGGCCGTCGGATTGACGGCCGGAGCGCCGCCGTGCACTTACAGTGGTATCAGAGCCTCGCCATTAACATAGTCTAGCTTTGTTTGATGTGTTTACATTTCCGATCGACCAAAATTCCAAAAACCCACGTTTTCTTCACATCAGTTTTCTGTCGAATTTTTCCTGGCTCCAAAAATTTTTCAGGTTGTAGAAAACTGATGTACTAGAAGTTCTAAGAGTTCTGGAAAAATTCGAGACATTGATCGTTCAGGGAGAGCGCGGAACCGTGGCCAAACCCCACTTGGCGCCGCGGTTCCGCCGCAGGTTAGATGGATCAATGCGTCAAAATTTTCCAGTGGGCTTCTGGGGTGAAAATAGGGTTTCTGGAATATTATTTTTTGGGCACAGAATTTCTTGATGTGCTACAGTAGTGCTTGGGGCCCACTTGTTAAAATTTGATCGATCGGATATTTTAAACACATTATTTCACAGTATTTACATTATATCTGCGACCGTGAATGTCACTCGATCGGTAAATCCTGTCTAACTGCTATAGCCCGGTTAGACGGATTTGCGAACGTGACTTTCACGTTGACGTTCTGTGTTATGCTGTGATGTTGCGGATCGGTCGTGGGGGATAGCCTAGATGCAATGCTAGTACAGTTTTTGTTGTATTATATGCATTTGATATTGCGGGGCGAGCGTCCGACATGTGGACGGCCGTCACTGCCTGATTGTATTATTATTTTGGGGCACGACCTGGTTGCGGTCGATGTACCCGTTGTATGTATATTTTACTTTCTGTACTAGGATTATCCCGTGGAGGGGTGCACGGATAGCCGAGTTCTAGAAGGCAACAAGCCCGCATCTCATGGCATTGAGACGGAGGGGGCTTCACTCTAGGATTGGCGGGCTATTCGCCGCACTCGTAGGGGGTACAGGTTGACCCAGGAGGGGTGCCTAAGTTATCGGATTCCGTGAAGTGCTCGGTGGTCCATTCACGGAGCTGAAGGGGGCTGCCTCGCTTCAGGTTTTGGCGGGTAACTTGCCGCGCCCGTAGGGGTCTAGGATTTCATTGTACAGGCTATCCACACGACCAGGGGAACGTCGGGTTTCAGTAGTGGCTCTATGAAACCCGGGGGTCCCAGATATCTGTATTGTTCTGTGATGCTGTACATTTCTGTGATGTTGCATTTCTTATCACGCCTTGAGCGAATATAATATATTGGTATATATATTATTAGATGTTGTATATGTTTTGCATCCGCGTTAGTCCAGTCCCCGCTCTGTCGTTAGTTAGCTAACCTAACGGGTAATGACGGGACCCAGTGGCGAATGCGGATGGCATATACGTACATCAGTATATTTTTGTTCTTTGTGGTGTGATCAATTGATGGGACTGCGTTGATTCGGATCAATGCAAGTTAAAACAAACCTAATCTGATGTTGTTGGAACACTTTTCAAAAAGCTGTTATTGCAAGGATGTTCACTTTTGTTTTACATCGTGGTATTCATTTTGAATATCCTGCTCCTCAGTCGACGAGGCAAGGGCCGAGATCCCTTCACCGGGAGTAACCCCTTGGACAAAGAGTTTGCGTCAGGGCATTAACTACACTATAGCCGATTACTTTTGCTTTGCACCGTGGTATTCATTTGGAATATCCTGCACCCCATTCTACGGGGAAAGAGCCAAGATCCCTTCACCGGGAGTAACCTCTTTAGTAATGGTTTTCGTCACTATATTTTCTAAAAAGCTATCCGTTCCTTCAACGATATCAAGTTCATTACGTTAAAGGTTTTCGCCAGAAACCATTCGTAGCCCTCCGTCGTTTCATATGGATAGTCAATAGTATTCAAGCTGTGTATGTTGGCCAAAGTCAAGGCACAGTGTTTGGTAGATGTTGGGTATTCATATGCAGCATAGATAGATGCGTTGGTTTGGGACAGCCGTACTGCCATTTTGGCCAAAGTCAAGGGTAGGTACGGGTGGGTTCAAATTAACCTGGAGAATGACGGGTAGAACTTGACATGTGACTTATGATATATTGGCCAAACTCAAGGTCATAAGAGCATGGGGCAAAAATCCACATCGGGAGTTTCAAAAGAACTGAAACATGCCAGATATGCGCATACCTTCTGGAGTGTGATAGCGTGAGCGGATTCCGTCACGTTATCATGCGATGATAGTTGGATCCCGATTCCTACTGATGAGTTAGTTTACTCCTCGGGTGACCCCGACTAATTCTTCTTTCAGGTTTGGAGGAGAATTTGAGGTACAGTGGGAGGTTTCCAGGTTAGATAAAGGGATAACCATTCTGATCTAGGATAGAGTGCACGCTGAGTGTTTCTTTTCTCTCTCTCTGGCAGCGACCATTGACCCGACCTTAAGACTATGACTCAGTGACCAAGTTGACCGGACCTTCTTAACACTGGCTTTTGGATTGTCAGAGTTGCAAACCTCATTGCCACTCCTACTTTTACCCTTTTCTCAAGGACACCCCGTATTACTACGAACGTCCACTTCCATTGGACAAAACCATCGTATGGTCATATACGAACTCGAAGGAATTCGAGGATGGTTTCCGGTTTTGGAGAAAACGGATAGGATTATTCAGTTGTCTTTTCCTTTTACCTTCTCTCAGGTTGGGAGTACTCCTTGGTTTAGGAGATAGTACACCTATTACGCAAATTGGATAGTCTTCTTCCAAACCTTAGGCTGGTGCCGACCGGTAGGGAATGAAGAAAACCAATTAGCATAACGATGGTGTGCAGAAGATATTAAGTTAAGACAAAGCAAGGGATTAGTAAGAGGGAAAAGTAAATTGTGACGGCTATTCACTATCAAACCGAGTATTTCTTCGCCAATCCTAAAATCACCTTTGTATTTCTCCAGAACACTTCGTATCACTACGAAGATCCACTGTTCACTGGATACTCCATCGTATGGTTATATACGAACTCGAAAGGAACTTGTTCCAGTTCGGGGATGGATTCTGGTTCAGGAGAAATAGGAATAAGGTTTATTCGGTTGTCTTTTATCTTCACCTTCTCTCACATTGCGAGTGCTCCTAGGACTAGGACAGTACACCCATTATGCTTATTTGATAGTCTTCTTCCAAACCATAGGCTGGTGCCGAACGGTAGGGAAGGAAGAAAACCATTTGGCCTAAGGGGTGTGCAGAAGGTAATAACTAAAGACATATAAAGGGATTTGGAGAGTGGCAAAGAATTATACGGTTATAGTTGTGAATCTGGATAATGGTAGAGCCATTACTAGGAATACCAGGATATCCCATCGAAACATTTCAATGTTTCAGTTCAACTGTGTACTGTTAAAAAAAACTGATTTCCCGATTAGACACTTAATCCAGGGTATGTATTTACCAGGTATGATTCTCACATCTGTATGGTTTTACAGATGTTGAGTGGGAGTAAGTTATTGGGAATTGGGTGATCATCCTCATTGTATCGGGATTCGTTGTAATCGGTGATATTTGAGGAAGTCACCTGGGTTGTTTGCCGGACGGCAAATATTTGGTTTTGAATATCCGTTGTTATGCACCAATTTCAAATTGATATATCTGTACGTCTATTTTTATAGAGTGAGATATACCTTTTTGAAATTATGTCTACGACATTTACCTATATCAGTGGATGGTTAGGTAAGGAGCATTAAACAGCGGTGTAATTCTTCTTAACCATAAGTACAGTTTTCAACCTACGATACACAGTGAATGAGTTATCAGACTCAAGGGACTTATACAGAGTATTGTATGTTGTCCAGCGTCCATGAGGACAGAGGGGTTGGTTCTCGTACTATATTCGGTTTACTTATGACTTCTCTAGTTCTTAGACGTGTGTTTCATAGAAACACAGGGTCTATGTTTTGAGGAGTTATAGGTATTTGAATAGAGTAGAGAACCAGGTATAGCAAGTATCAGGATTCTTCAAAGTGATCGAAGATGTAGATACTTGTGTATGGTATTCAGTTGATAGTAATGATTAAGAGAACTTGCTTCACTTACAGGTTACTCATAATTGGAAGTATTCCTAAGTTGAGTAATGCTGACCGGCCTCTTTCCATTTAGTTGACATGCATTGGAGACAGCTGCATGATTTGAATCTGGTTCAATTAAATCAGTGCCTTTGGTTCTATATTGGATATAGAACAGTTCATATCTTAACGATGTTAAGGTACGGGGAGTTGTCCGGCTTATGATTAAAACCAGACACTGGACAACTCAAGGCACGTTTCTGTAATGGCAGTTTGTGGGTTGACCCAGGCTATGACGAGGGTTGATTTTCTACCATTTGGGAGATCAATAGTAATATTGTTCTAGACTCGCCACAGTTTAAATATAAATGGATTTTTCAGAAAACAGTTGTGGGAGTATGGTAGAACTGGAAGTGATTCCAGAACCGCAAACGATTACTAAAGATTTGATAAGGAACCTAAAGATTCAATCTGGTTTGACATTCCATTGGCCACTCCGCCGATACGGTGGGTAACCTCAAGCACCCGAGAGGTACTCCGGTAGCCTCAAGGACGGTGGCAGGGAGGTTCTTGTTTACCCACACTTGCCATTGCTGTTGTTCCAGGCTACGAGACCTGGTGGGAGGATGAGTATAGCGTCGTTCTAAACTAGCTTTAGAAGTGCACGTCTATATGACTCTGCCAGAGGGTTGTCGTAGTCAGTGGGAGCAGCGGAAGCATTGGTGGACATCAGGCTTATGTCTATTTATAGACTAAAGCAGATATAGCGGAGATAGATCATCTATTTCTGATGTGACAGTCATAGATTTGACGTCAGCAGAATACGGGATGGATCTATTGAGAAGGTAGTAGGGTGTGATATCCGGGTTTTGGATGACATACACAAAGTAGGAAGTGATATTCCTATACTACGATCGGTTATACTTTGGTCGTCACACAGCGGTTTCTCCACAAGGGTACTTAGACACCATTCTAAGAGTATTTAGAATGGACGACTCCTGGCATGGTAGTGTACCTGCAGGTGAAGGAGTCACCCTCTCTAAAGGTGTCTTACAGACTAAAGGGGAGAGGGATGCGCATGATTGGCAGATCACTTGCTCAGGCAATTGAGTCAATCATGTGATGTCAAGTACTACACCAGATGTTGTTCTTGCACTAGATGCAGTAAGTTGACATTGATCCAATCCTGGAGAAACAGTCGGAAGCAGTTTTAGAACATAAGTGGATGTTCTAGGGATATGATTACGACAGCCTCATTCGGGAGACAGTTATCATTCCAGGCTTCCAAGGTGACCTGGACGACAAGGAGGTTGTCAGAGTTATAGTTTTCCCTCTGACGAGGGGCAGTATTTTGGACAGGTGATCCAGGCAGATACTGAGGGAGGTATGGCGCAGGATACTTATTAAGTTCAGTTGACGGTACAGTCTAAGAAGTTTGGATTTGGAGTTCATTTATGAGCTAGGTCCCATCAGACATCCAGACATTCTAAGACAGGTATTGCTCATTTCGGGAGATGGCTTTCTCCGCGAACTTGAGATATAGAGAGACATAGAAAGAAACATCAAGGCGGATCCACTCACTGAGGCTATTCCTCGAACGCAATAGTCTCGCAAACGAGTTTTGTGAGACTGACAAGTAGAGGAGTTTGGTGTTCGGTATCACACGGGCTGTGAGTATGCGACATCGCAATAATTAGCCTTGAGTGCAAGTGGGAGATCGTTGAAGATAGTGCCCTCAGAGTCAATTATTGGATCACAGGCACGTGACTGCAATGATTGAGGGAGGACCTATCCCGGTAGGACAGTCTTACTCAAGATGATAGTATGCTATCTGGTTTACCTTTATCATCGTGTACTGCTTTAGGTGACCTGACAGGTCGCTATTGCACGTTGATAGAGCCCCTAGGATTCTTGCTTGACTGCCGGCAGTATGAGGGCGATCATATAAGTGAGAGCTGGAGTCTATAAGCACATCCTTAAAAGGTCCCTATTCGTAGGAGTTTCGATACAGGGCATCGATTCTCCAGAGTAGACTAGTGTATACAGTCGAGACCCCGACGAGGGGCGGTGGCCGGTCTCACAAGCCACTGGTGTCAGTTGGTTCACCTAAGATGTATACTGGTGCTCATTGGGTTATGAGTACACCGGACAGGACTCGCCGGGAACATGCTAGTTGGTCTTATACCTGACGTCAGATAGCAGTTCCCAGGTGACATGTGTACAGGTTAGTTCATCGACCTGGGGATCGTCATTTGTCTCGTGTGAGTTCCCACTGTGCTTTGATTACTACCTTACCATGGCTCAAAGGAGTCATGCAAACAGGTTTTAGTTGGGTACAGTCTCGAGCCACATGGAGGCAGTGAGCGGATCTTCAGGGGTTCGTCTCTCCCGGTATTGGGGGTGAGGTCGCGCTGTGTCTAGGAGAGCCATTACACGAAGTCCTTGGCCAAGGCAGGAGATTTACTGGTAGGTATTCCAGTAGTATCTCAGGGTGTTCTGGGCTACACTCCGACACGACTTGTACCGCTTTTGGGGGTCTGACTTTTACCAACCCCCTAGGCCCGCCATGCGATGCTCATAGACGAACGGACAGGACTGTACGGATATTGTCACTGACAGGCTCAGTAGGGTGTCAGGATGAGTTCGCTCATCGACGTCCCTTTTGGTTAATAGCTGGTGGCCCGTCACGTATTGGCTTATACCTCTGACGTGCTAGTGGTTAAATCCACAGCCATAGTATTGACGAGTCTTTAGAGTCCACCACACTTTCAGTTACTCAAGCTTTCGGGCGAAACGCTGTAGAGGCCGTATGGAGATATGGCAGGGTCTGATCAGATACGTGGGGTATTGCACGGATCAGGATCGGACGGTTAGTACTAGAGGCCGTATAGATATATGGCAAGGTTCGATCGGATACGTGCGGTATTGCACGGATCAGGATCGAACGGATATTACTAGCCGGCTTTGGTTTAAGCTGGATCCTAGTATAGTACAGTGTAGATTTTGCCTCATTGCATTTGTATCCGGTCGGTATACAGATGCTGGTGTGTATGCACAGTATCGGGGTTTTCCTGTAATTTATTACGGGACCAGTTTTCTGGAGTTGCCAGTTTACATTCCGTTCCTGCCGGTTTTCCTTTGTTCTTTTCCGGCCGGACTTTTTGATGGAGGGTGTTATTTGCAAGTTTGCAAATAACACATTGTGGAGGGGTTTCTTGCAAATGTATTGATTATGATGGCATCTTTTCTTTTCAACCATCATTTGATTCTCTTTACTTCACTTGATTTGTATTAAAGGTGATTAGAGTTGATTAGATTTGGAGATGATATTGTTATCATGATCTTTGGATATGGTCACCCTTTCTCTCTTCCTACACTCACCTTCCTTCTAGTGTTGGTTTTTATTCCTCCACCATTCTCACTTGATGAGAGATGCTACACTTGAGAGAAGAGAAGAAGAGAGTTTCATTTTTGAGCTTGTGGCATTTTTCTTGATCTCATTTTCATGCTAGGAAAAATGCAAGCACCATTTTTCCTTATCTTGATTCCTCCATCATCTTCAAAGGCAACACAAACCCCAAATGAGACATAGCCTCTACACTACATTCTACAGCAAATCTTGGACGCGTCGGCCAGCCAACTTCACGCCCGAGTTGCCTCGGTATTGAGGTAGGAGCCCGTAAAAGATGTAGGCGATGTGGTGCCCTTCCGGCAACGAGGCGACGACCGGAGTTTCCGCAGGAGATCGGGACGACGACGAGAAGACCGAAGGACTCGGATCAATCGGTATATCTCTTCCCCATCTTGTAGTTAGCTAGAACTAGTTTAATGGTCCGATCCGGGTGTTTAGTGCGCGGTGGTGCCGATTTGCTAAGTTCGCAAAATTAAAGTTTATCACCGCTTCCGCATTTGGCCGTCGGATTGACGGCCGGGGCACCACCGTGCACTTACAGTTTTGGTTTTAAATTGGATTTTAATGCGGCACGATACGTTATGATATGTAGGTACCCCACGAGGACTTCGAGACGACAAGAAAGCGAGTGGGGACGTCGGCATCGGCAAATGAAGATCAAGGTGAGTAGATATATATCTACGGGGGAAGTCGGGTGGATGGCGTATAGCACCCCAGCAGTTTCGTAATAGAGCGCGAATGCGTTATACTTATATATTTACGGTTGTGATATAAGATGACTTTGGTTTAGTATAGTGTACTTGTAGTTGTATTTAGATAGTTTTGGTCGCGAACTCTAGGGTAGTGATATTTATACACGCACACATACACTCATACATGTATTTTATTACCTGTGCGTATATGGGGATACGTATATATACACACACACACACACACATGGGTATGGGACTATGTATGTATATATATATATATATATATATATATATACGTATACATATACATGGATTATGAGGATAGTACTTGGGATTTGAGATAAGTCGATGAGATTGGGCTTGAGGCTGTGAGATCGGTGATGTGACGTGGATCGTAATATGAGATACGACACGATGTTTTAGCGGGTCCTTTCGACGTGGTGTTTTCATACACACGCAAGCATATACATAGATGGTATCAGTTTTGTACTAGACGTAGATCAGTACCCCGGATCATGATGTTGAATAAAGAGGATACCAGATAAATAATGGGATAGATGTGATATTTGACCCGTACCCAGATTTGGGAGGCCGTACGACAGATTTACCGTACGAGCTATATATTGATGATAGATCCGCACTCTTGACTCGAGGATGCCATATTATATTAGGGTATCGTATGGGATACTATTGAGGTGGGATTACCGACTATTATATATCTATATATATTTATCGACTCAGATGTTAGGCGGTTTCCTTACCTTTCGATCGGCCTATTTAGTTTAGTCCTATAGTTACTTGTAAATGATAGATTAGACTCGAGTCATACCTATTTCAAAACTAACGAATCGTGAGTATTTTAAAGACAGTCCAAGTGATTCTACGGATATTTCAAAGGACGTATCTTTTCTTAAAAACACCGTAGCCCATATTTTCAAAACACCACGATTCGTGTTATTTCAAATGGCAAAAGTATATGACTCATATTTATTTAAATGCTGATTCATTATCATTGTGTTATTATTCAGCTCTCGCTTATTTTTGCTGTTCACATCGCATGCTTATATTATGTTTTCATATGCCATTATTGAGATCATGCGGTCAAGACACCAGCACCATTATCGATGATGCGTATGTTCCACATACACTTACTTGCCGGCTCACACACATCATCATCGGTAATTGCCATGTCACGTACACATTAGAGAATATTATTTTATTGACATGGCTTGTTAGATGATAGTTTCGATATGATATTAGTGTACTTGCCTTATATGCCAGTTTAGACATTGCACTTATTACTTGCAAATTCAAGCATATCGTTCACTGTTATGCAGTATTATGGGGTTTTATGCCGATATTCACTGTTTACTTACTATTGATTCTTGGATTTCGGATTTTCATGAGATTCCTGGATTTGGGAGAAAATCGCAAGAATATATATAAACTTCTCTCTCTCTCTCTCTTTCTAATGAAAAGTGTGGTTTTCTCGTGATGTATGAGTCGTCCACCATGATGTTTTCTCGGTTATGAGATGGATTTCGAGACCCGATTCAAGGAGTCGTATGAAGTGTCTCAGGTGCATGGTGGACCCGGTATTGTACCCCGGGGCAAGAGTGATTTCCTGGAGGATGATGAGCCCGGCAGGGGCAGACTGCCTACCGATGATTTTTTGGCGCGTCGGATATACGGAGGATACCGTTCGTGGTCGTGTGATTTATTATACGGGACGATCCGTACTGACGGAGCCTAAGGTATTGAGACATTGAGATATTGAGACTTGAGACACTGAGATTTTAAAATTTGATGATACAGGCCAGTCCGGGTAGCCGGAGCCTGTGATATTGAGATATTGGGGTTTATGTTTTGTGTCGATTCTTGACACGGATTTCTCTGTCGATTTCATTTATTATACCCGATTTATATACATACAGAAATCTCATTAAATAAAGAAAATTGTTGTCTCACTCATTTCATTACATTACATTCATATCTCATACATATGATATATTGCTATCTGAGGCACAGACACGAGCACATGGGATTACACTTATATATAGATGTTTACCCTTGCCACCTTTTCATGCTTCAGACTTGTCATTTTGAGGTTATATATATTATTGATCGTATTGACCTAGGATTGTGTCATACATACGATTTCTGCTCGGTGATGTTTTCTACTCACGAGTTGGCAACTCACCACCAATGTGCCACAGTTTCTTGCAGGTTTTGCGGTACAGGTTTCATTACGGCTTTTCTGGCACACTGCTCCCATTCTGGGTGATTGCTTTGGTAAGTGGGTTCACTTGCATCGTGACCACCATTGTACATATTTTATTCAGTTGTATCTAGAAACTCCATCAACCAGACATGTATATTTTATTGACTTAGCTGACGAGTGTTGTATATTCTTTCGACCTTAGAGTCACGTGTTGTATTATTATGGATTTCATGCTGTTTTGAGTTTCCTTTTGTGTTTTGAGCCTCGCCTTTCGGTGTTGTATATTATATTGCTTGCGTGGTTGTGCCCATCGATTGATGAAGAGCTAGCTCCTGCTTAGGATGCATTTTATCATTGATGTATATTTATCAGGTTGTACCCCGTTCGGGCCCAGTATTTACAAAGGAAACTCTGCCGAAATTTTTAGAAAAGACTTGTGATGTTAAAATGCATATTCAGCTTATTTTAATAAAACATTTCTTCAAAATGGTTTTAGATTTCTGGGCTTTTGGCTTACTTGAATTAGATGGGGTCCTATAGACTTCATATGATTCAAGGGCCAGTCACGTGCTATTTCGGGTCGTGAAAAAGTTGGTATCAGATTCTTTCGGATATTATGTGATGGGATGCATTGCTTGGGAGACTCTAGATACGAGAATAGCCGTTGGTGCGTAGTCCATGCAGCCACGAAGAGACGAGTCCGATGCAGTCGACATTAGAGAAAAGTGGAGTAAGAGATTCATACGAGGTCTTGATGAGATGACGTTCCACTCCGCCGACATCATAGATGTGGCACGCATATAGAGGCGTTACATATGGATATATCTTCCAGAAGGGGTCGTGATGAGTATGCAGCCGTTTCGGGACAGGAAACAGATTTAGTAAAGGACGATGACTTCCGGGAAGTTCGGCAGAAACGAGATTGGGAGAGACCTCGACAGGACCTTTCTGGAATAATTTACAAGAAGACTTGGACCCAGGAGTGGTCATTTTACGCACACTCAGCAGGCCAGAGTTCGGCACCGTCGACGAGACATGTTATGAATGACCCTGGCAGTTGGTCAGAGATTCTTAGAGGATGTGCTTGAGCGGGACTGTTCCGCCATACTTGATTTCGGTATTTTGAACGATCTATTCGCATGATTGAGTTTTGATGACTGAGTTTCACGATAATTGTTTTCGTGCACACTGGTCGCACCTACTGAGTATTAATTATTTGTGCACAGTTATTGCACTCGATATTGTTTTTATGCCTTGGCTGCACATGTTTATGATTTCATGGGTTTCATACAGTTGAGTTGATTTTGTGCATATGTATGCACACGATTTGGTTTTTGCACTCGGTATAGTTCACATATGCTTGCAGTGCATTGATACGTATTTGTGCACCACAGTTGCACCTGACTTCGATTTGATTTCATTTGAGATATTGATTTTGATTTCATGCCTAGGGCATGCATATGATTTGACTTATGCTTTCGGCATAGTTTTCATACACCTTGAGCATTTGATACGTATTTTGTGCACGCGATTGCACATGGTTATGAGATTATATACCATGGTATACTGGATTTGGATTTGAGATGTTTTGTATACCGTCGATTTCAATTGTGATACACGATATTTGTTTTGTGCACCTGCTGGATTTTTGCACGTATAATCGGCGCTTGATATTGGATTTCGTGATTTCGTGCATGATGGATGCACCTGATTTGGATTTTCGCGCATGTTGGGCGCAAGATATGAGATGCGATTTTGGGTGCACACCAGATGCACTAAATCGGGATTCTTGGTGCACATCAGATGCACCTGATATTGCTGTCAGGCACACCCGTTGCCCTTGATAGATGTCTCGTGCACACCCGTTGCACTTAGATTTTGTTTTGTGCACATGTATGGCGCATTCAGGGATTTTGATTTCCGTGCGCACAAGACGGACGCGGCATTCTATGCACATTTTGGGATTGATTTTAGAGCAGTACATTTTTACGATATTTACTATTCGTTTCTTACTGAGCAGGACTAGTCAGAGGACAATACATGGATATACTTTGAATGCATTGATAGTTATCGAAAGGATTTCCAAAATGGGAGCTATAGTCTCAGTATTTACCTACATGTCTGAGATGACACGAAACTTTTACAAAGGAAACCCTTCTAAATTGTTTTCAAAACAGCGGGACGTGCATATTAATGTAACGTTTTGAAAATCGTTTAGATGAAATTTCGGATAATCGGTAAAATAACGGGTGTTTTCCGGAAAAAAAAACAAAATATAATTATCTTTCATCATCAAATCAAATATACATATTCTAGTTATGTAATTGCTAGTATTTGGTGTTTATTGAGCCACTTGTAAAATTTCTAGTTTACTGAAAAAATTTCCGAAATTAATTATTTTAATATTATTTCAAGCCGTCACTAATACATTTAATTAGTGATAATTACAAATTGGAATGGGTTGATACAAATTTTGTGCATCATGACACATTAAACCAACTTGTAAAATATTATTTTTGAAATGAAAAGAAATTATTACGATGGTTTTATAAAATATAAACTATAAAGGCTTAAATGGTGAAAAATAGGTAAATAGAAATTCAGGTATGGTTCTAGGTTGACTTGGGATATAGTATTTATCATTTTTCCTCATCATACAAACCCACACCCATCCCCAAAACATGTGGCCGAGCCCCGCTTGACAGCCCCAAGACTTGTTCACCTCATTTCACAAAGAAAAGAAAACGGAAAAAGAAAAAAAAACATTAAAGAATGAAGTATGGACTTATGTTGACTTTCAAACCCACATCCCTCACTCTCTCACCTCTCCCCACTCAATTGGCCGAGCCCCCTACAGCATTTCTGTAGCCCCCTCCCCTCTCATTCCCTCATCTCATCTCTTCTACAAAAATCCTCAAAAAAATGGTCAAAAATCAAAGTAAAACCTCAAAAAATCAAAATCCATTTTCGACCCATTTTTCCTTAGCCTATCATGCATGGATTTTGGTGAAAAGAGAGCAATTTGGGAGGCTTTGATTTCATGCTAGAACTTAATTGGGAGGTATAAATTTTAATCCTGTCACGAACCGAAAGAGCACGTGACTGTCCCTTGAAACATATGAAGCCTATAGGACTCCATCTGATCCGAGTAAGCCAAAAGCCCAGAAATCTAAAACCATTTTAAAATAGGTAAAGAAACTAGTTTAAAGAAGTGAAGAAAAAAAACATGTTTGAAATCAAGGTTTTTAAATAACTAAGCCGAATGTGCGTTTTAAAAAAAACAGTAAGTCTTTTCTAAAAATTTCGGCAGAGTTTCTTTTGTAAAACTGGCCTCGAATGGGGTACAACAAAGATAACAATATATATACAACGATAAAGGCATCCCCAAGCGGGAGCTAGCTCTTCGTCAATCGACGGTCACAACCACACATGCAACAATAATATACAACGCCAAGTGGCGAGGATCAAATCCAAAAGAAAGCTCAAAAGCAACAAGAAACCGCAATACTACTAAGCGCGACTCTAAGGTCGAAATATACAACAATAAAGTCTAGGTCTGAAACAATATACAAGTTTTGGTTGATGGAAATTCTAGATACAATGAATAAAATAAATACAAGGGTGGTTCTTGATGCGAAAGAATCCACCTACCAAAAGCAAGCCACCCGCAAGAAAGTAGTGTGCCAGAAATGCCGCAATGAGACCTGTACGGCAAAACCTGCAAGAACTGTGGCACAACGGGGGTGAGTTGCCAACTCGTGAATAGAAACATCTACAAGCAGAAACCGAATGCAAGACATAAACCTAAGTCAACAATCAGTAATATAATCCACAAGAGTACATCTGAGTGTGATAAGGTGGCAAGGTAACATCTAAATATGTATGTGGTGCCAAGTACTCAAGTAATAACATGTCATCAGTATAAGGTATGTCTGCAAGAAGTAAATATGATGCAGTATCAATGATATCAATACACATATATTAGTGTCCAATACCACTAATATTGGTGTGAGGGTATATATAACAGCGCCCTCATACCCTGTTATATATACAAATGAAGTATGATCAGTGTAAATCCAGTTTGTATATGATCCATGTCTGTATATGATCAATGTCTGTATATGATCTATGTCTGTATATGATCTATGTCTGTATATACGTGGAACCCGTCCACTCGTCACCCAATGACAATAAGCATCATGTATGCAATATGAGGATGTAAATAAATCATGGTGAAACATCATGAAACCCGTGCCAAGCATCGACACGTAAATCCTCATCCATGTGGGGCTCCGTCTACGGTATCGGCCCTCGGCCCCGGCAGTACGGGTCAACCCATGTCCATCTCTGGGCTCCGTCTGCGGTATCGGCCCTCGGCCCCGGTAGTACGGGTCAGCCCATATCCATCTCTCAACTCCGGTCGGAATCCTCCAGATATCCGCCGAGCTCAAATACAATCACCGGTAGGTAGTAGTCCCTCTGCCGGGCTCACCGTCTATCACACAGCAAAACCGTTCTCGCCCCGAGGTACCATACCGGGTCCACAATGTACCCGTAATCGGCCTCAACCGCCTCCTCGATTCGGGTTTTTATATATCACTCTAGCACCGAGAAAACACATGGTGGACGCACCGAAATATCATATCAAGGGAACCGGGTTTTTAAATGATTACATATTTGAAATAGCCACGGTTCCCAAATCCAGAAATCACATATAATCCAAACCAAAATGTAAGTCACTAATCTGATATGATATGTGCGTCAAACATAAATATCATGTCAAGTCACCTATAGATGAGCTACAATATAATGATCAGGTGTGATATAAGCATCAAATGTGAGTATCAAGTCATGTCACATATAAATGAGCTATAATATAATGATCAGGTGTGATATAAGCATCAAATGTGAGTATCAAGTCATGTCACATATAAATGAGCTATAATATAATGATCAGGTGTGATATAAGCATCAAATGTGAGTATCAAGTCATGTCACATATAAATGAGCTATAATATAGTGATCAGGTGTGATATAAGCATCAAATGTGAGTATCAAGTCATGTCACATATAAATGAGCTATAATATAGTGATCAGGTGTGATATAAGCATCAAATGTGAGTATCAAGTCATGTCACAAATATTTGTGTACAGGTCTATGTGTACAATATGCTATGCGGAAATCATACCATGAATGCAGCAGTACTATAGTGTAGTGGCATAGCAATTATCGATGATGATGTGTGTGAGCCGGCAATCAGTGTACGTGGAACATACGCATCATCGATAATGGTGCTGGTGTCCTAACAGCAAGATGGTAATATAACAATAAGCACAAGTAATGCCATGCAAATAGTATAAACAGGTGCAATCGAAATAAGTAACGCAACAGTGAAGAATCAAACTCAAAAGCTATATCATGCAACCTTGCCTTTTGAAATAAGACGAATCGGGGTCTTTGGTAAAACAAGGGCTACGGTGTTCAGAAAATAGACTCTACACATTTGAAAATATCCGTAGAATCCCCTTTTTCCTATCTTGCAATATTCCCGATTCGTTAGTTTTGAAATAGGTATGACTCTGGTCTAATCTAACATCTACTATGCAACTACTGATCTAAGTATCATGCAAGTCTGGAGGGGTATGGAAACCGCCTAAATATGAGTCGATATATATATAAAGGTATATAGTCGGTGATCTCGCCTCAATGTCATATCCTAAGATATCCTCGAGTTATGAGTGCGGATCTATCATCAATATCGGCTCGTACGGTAATCATCGTACGGCATCCCAATAGCTGGGTACGGGTCAACATCTCACTATCTCATCACCTAACAGGTATCACTATCATCAGATCACATAGTCTGGGGTACTACTCTATGTCTAGCACCAAACGATACCATCAGTGAAGTATGCATGCGGGGGTAAACACATATCCCAAGCCCGCAAGAAGTCACAAGTCATATCCCACAATGAATCATATCCAATCACCGATCTCACGTCATCAAGCCCACATCATCGACTCATTACCAACGTCATCAAATATCATCCATCAAGGGTAGGTATAAGAGATATACAAGTGTAGGCGTGTAGGTGCAATTCTATCCTAGGGCTCGCAACTAGGAACTACACTAATCACTTCTAACCCTAACTACCCATAATACTTCTAACACAAAGCTACAACACACTAAAACTTTCACACATCTACTATATATAGTATACTAACTACGGACTGCGGGGGTGCTATACGCCATCCACCCGACTTCCCCCTGTAGATATAATCTACTCACCTTGCATCATCATTTGCGGACGTCACCATGCATTTGCTCGTCGTCCCGAAGTCTTCATGGGTACCTACACATCAACATATCGTGTATGCGCATTAAAACCAAATCCAAGCTAAAACGGCGCATGAAATCCAAAACGATACGACAAGGGGCCTATAGGTGAGAACCCATTGCACGCCTTCAAAACCATCAATAAATCCTCTATATCGTCGTATAAACGCCAAATAGTCGAGGTAAAACAAAACACACCAATGCAGAAATGAAAATACGGAATACGGAAACTAAAGCCCAAAACAGCAACTCATGAAATGTGTTCCAGATTTTACCCCAGGCCACTTTATACAAATCTATATATACCAGGGGCCTAAACTTACAATGTAGGAGCTACAGAACCAATACGAGCCAAGAAGGTGGGACCCAGGCCGCAATTGGCGGCCAAAAGAGGAAAATTGGCGGCCGTACGGATGAGTTGGGGGCTAGGATTTGGGGTGTTGGTTCAATGGTGCCTGCACATCTCACTGTCCATTCAATATTATTTTAGAGTTCTCGGGGTGATAGCAGATTCAAGTTAACCTGCACAGATTACACAATTTCCCCGATATCGGTTTCTAAAATCCGTATTTCTGGTTCTAGCTTCAGGTTTTGGGTTCCAATACCAACACTAGGGTGTTGGTAAGACCTCTACTGACTTCAATTTCACATTACAACTCAAGTTTCTCTCAAACCCTAACTAGGTTTTCATCAAGTCCATAATATCACACAATATCGATATAATCTTAACTTGGGGTTAAAGTAAATGCTACAATTTAGCTAATGGTCCAGAAATTACCTCAATTGGCAACTCAAGAACTTTCTTGAGTTGCCATCTAGTGGCCAAATCCATGCTTTCTTAGTCCATCTTGTAGATCTCGAGCTTGTGCATCTTTTTCGTGAAAGGGATGTGAGGTTTTGAGATAGATTTTGAGATGAAGTGAGAGGGTTTTGTGGAGGGGAAAAATGAGCAGCAGCAGCAGCAGCAGCAGCATAAGGATGAGGGAGAGAAATGAGGAGGAAAACCAAGGGAATGGCTAAGTCAAAAATGCACCCATACCTCTCTTACCAACCCCATTCCCATTTTCTTTTCTTTTCTTTTTCTTTTAATTCCAAAACCCTTCTCACAAGAATAGTGATCCCAAAATAACATGGTAGGAAAATGCACAAGTGTGGGAAAAAGTGATATGTGCAAGTTTTGAACAAAATTGCCAAAAAACCCGATTAGCGATTTTAATCGCGATTAGCACTAAATTAGTGTCAAACTAATCACAAAAACTTAAAAATTTCATAATTCTCTAATTTACCCTATTTTAGAATTTTCCAAAATTTTTCATAATTTTTCTAACATTTTTCCTATTTATTTGCATTTAATTATAGATTTAATATTAAAATAATCAATAAAATAATATTAAATTATAAAAATTCCCAAAATTAATATTTTATATTTTTGAAAATGTTACAATCTACCCCCCTTAAAGAAATTCGGTCCCCGAATTTAAATTTAAACCCCCACTACTAAAACAACTTCAGTAATAATCCATTTGTCGGGGTTCCGAAACATCAACACAGAGAATATCATAAAAAAAATGTACTACTCTACTAGAAATCAATCCCCAAAATGCATATATAAGAATATCCTATGCGTCTGGTGCGCAAGGAATCAAAATCCATATATGTGTCAAACAGGTGTACAAAACATCATCTAGGTGCAACGGGTGTGCACGAAACATCTGTCGTAGGCAACGTGTGTTCCTGACAGAAAAATCAGGTGCATATGAAATGCACGAAGAATTCCGATTTAGTGCATCTGGCGTGCACCAAAATCGTATATCAAAAAACTAAAGATGCATGAAAACTACACTGGAAGTGCAAATCAAATCACTGAATACGATAGGCATGAAATCTCTATCAATATCTCAAATGTAATAACTCAGCGCAAAATATATAAATATCCAGTGGGTGCATGAAACCAATATCATAAAACTCAGTCATCAAAACTAAATCATGAAAACAGAACGCCCAAAATACCGAAATCCAAAATGACGGATACGTGATAATCGAATCACAAAATCACAAATCATAAATACCGTCATCGGTAGTTCCTCCTTCAAGGTCGAGAAGGAGTCGGTGCAATCCACTGCTAGCAGCGCAGGATATCTACCTGCTTCTTGCTCACGATCTGGCGTCCTCTGACTCTCTGGGTCCTTATCTTCTCTGTGGGTTACCAATCTCACAGTCAATCGGCTCATCGGCCCTGTCAGGTGTGCTAACGGGGACGGTTCCGTTCTGGCACTTCTCCGGTCACCTCTCGGTCAATCCTCACGACCACTCGTAAGGCAGCATATCACTGGCGTCGGCCTCTGGCTCTCTGAAAGCACGTCTCACATCTGATCCTGGGTGCAAACATCGCTGCAGCAATGTCCTGGAAGGAATCCTGCTCAAGGTCTCTTCCAATCATGCCTATGCCGATCTGTACAGAGGCTGGCTCTCTTGTACAACCTCTTCACACTCGAGAGACATCTGTGTCCTCAGCACAACATTTCTCGGACATTGGTCACACCCCAACGTCTCTGTAAGCATATCTGGTCTCTAGTCTCGACGGAAAATAATGACAGCTCGTCAGTGTCTCACACGAACCTCTGGTTCCACTTGTCTCCATCGTCGTCCACTATGACGTCACGCCAAGTTACCTTGCACTGCACTGTTCTCGGCCACGGCCAATCTGAAGTCTCTCGCACGGACTCGAAATCGCGTACTCTGTAGCTTCACCATTCTGTAGAAGATGTCGGGCCGAACAGATCCTCGGGAACACGTCCCAACCATCGGAGGAATACTCATCACTCGTCCGTCCTTGATCAATTCGCAACGCATCTGGTTAAGTTCCTTTATCCGAACCTGGTCAACTACCTCGTCGACAATGCCGAACTCTGTCCTGCTGGGTGTGCGCAATACGACCACTCCCGGGTCTAGGTCTTCCCGTATCGTTCTCCAGAAGGGTCCTGTCGAGGTTCCTTTCTCAATTCTCATTCCTGCCGAATTGCCCGGAAGTCATCATCCAATGCTGAAGCTAATTCTTATTCCGGAATGGCTGCATACTCATCGCGCTTCTTTCTGGAAGATATATCCATATACAACACCTCTGGGTGCGTATCACATCTCTGATGTCAGCGGAGTGGGACGTCATCTCGTTGAAATATCTCGCGAACTCTTTCCTTCACTCTGCGTCAATGTCGACTGATTCGGACCTAACTCATCGTGGCTACACGAACTGCGCTCCGACGGCTACGCTCGCATCTGGAGTCTCCCAAGCAGTGTCCCATCACGATATCCGAAAGATGTCGAACCATCCGATCGACTCGTCGGATCCTCATAATCCCCCAAGGGCTCACATCTCGGGTACAGTTTAATAGTATCGAGTACATGCCACAGCGTCGGTGGTCCAGCCGTAGAAGGGCAAACCCAAGCCTCACTAATGGTGCCGCGGAACTGCCGCAAACCCGAAGGTTCAAAGGCTTTCACACGGTCATTAAGTCGAGTTAGGGTTTCATTCTTCTAGAGGGTCCATAGAATCACCTGCATGTCTTTCCGTATACTTTAAACTTGGAAAATAGGCTCCTGACATTCGATCGTCTCTATCGATTCTCAACGAACCTGCGTGAAGTCGTCTCTAGCTGGAAACAATCTATCTGATGACCTCGCATCGGTAACGAACAAACCACATGTCCTAGTCATTCATCCTCAGGTGACTAGCGACACGCTATCATCTCTCTGAGTATATGCTCACGCTGCAACAGCTCCAATCATCTGGGCGATATCTCATCATTTGCAGCAACAACTGGTTCATACGCCTGTATGCCGAACCATGCCTCAATCCTCCAGGAAGGGCAATACACAGGCGGTCATCTCTGAATCGGTCTGCTCTAGATCTGAGTAAGATTCTCCACACTGGAATTCTTCAACTCAACTGGGCCCGCTATGGCGCAAAATCGGACGAATCACCTTCGTCTCTCAAATCGGGTAGACTAGCTATCATCTATCTCATATCTGCCTGAAAGCTCCGGCAATCTCAGCTCGTAAGCTTCAGAAGCAACATCCTGTCGATCTCAGCAACAGCTGGTCCATCTGTCTGCACGGTAGGCGACATCACAATCTCTGAGGTATGCTGTACATCAACAGTCCTCTCTCAACTGGCAGCTCTAACAATAGTCCGATCATCCGGTGCAAGACCAAGCACTCGCCTCCACTAGAGGTCACAATCACCAATACTAACTCGAGACATTCCCGTGTCACCAGAAAACACAATGGTCGGCCCTCGTACCAAACGAGCTCACACCGGCCGTAACCCTAGCAGCAGCACAAACTGCGCTCAAACATGGTGACAGGAATCTCAATCGAGTATCAAAGAGAGCACATCAGTGACAAAAAGGAAACAACAGATCCAGAGTGGATACATGATCATAGGAAGGAACAACATCAATGAAGGTATGATCATGAAACTAATCGAATCGAGGATCTCAAATGGATGTATAATCCTGGATATAAAGAGAATCACTGATCTCGAAGAATATGCACATCCTAAGGTTTCTTAAGCGGAGTGGCGTGTCGTAAGTATGCCGCGGAACATACCAACGGTACGTCACTCTACTTTAGTCACCTATTCCATCAACCAAGGGTCATCCTACGCGAAGAAAGTTCGGGTCTAATACCCCCTCGACCAAGTCTAAGTTCCGTAAGGTCAAGCCTAAGTTCCGTATATAAATAAACGCCCTAGGCTCCACATAGTCAAACTAAGACTCGAACCAAGGTCAACCTAGCGCTCTGATACCAACTTTGTCACGACCCGAAAGAGCACGTGACTGGCCCTTGAAACATATGAAGCCTATAGGACTCCATCTGATCCAAGTAAGCCAAAAGCCCAGTAATCTAAAACCATTTTAAGAATAAGTAAAGAAACTGGTTTAAAGAAGTGAAGAAAAAAAACATGTTTGAAATCAAGGTTTTTAAATAACTAAGCCGAATGTGCGTTTTAAAAAAACAGTAAGTCTTTTCTAAAAATTTCGGCAGAGTTTCTTTTGTAAAACTGGCCCCGAATGGGGTACAACAAAGATAACAATATATATACAACGATAAAGGCATCCCCAAGCAGGAGCTAGCTCTTCGTCAATCGACGGTCACAACCACACATGCAACAATAATATACAACGCCAAGCGGCGAGGATCAAATCCAAAAGAAAGCTCAAAAGCAACAAGAAACCGCAATACTACTAAGCGCGACTCTAAGGTCGAAATATACAACACTAAAGTCTAGGTCTGAAACAATATATAAGTTTTGGTTGATGGAAATTCTAGATACAATGAATAAAATAAATACAAGGGTGGTTCTTGATGCGAAAGAATCCACCTACCAAAAGCAAGCCACCCGCAAGAAAGTAGTGTGCCAGAAATGCCGCAATGAGACCTGTACGGCAAAACCTGCAAGAACTGTGGCACAACGGGGGTGAGTTGCCAACTCATGAATAGAAACATCTACAAGCAGAAACCGAATGCAAGACATAAACCTAAGTCAACAATCAGTAATATAATCCACAAGAGTACATCTGTGTGTGATAAGGTGGCAAGGTAACATCTAAATATGTATGTGGTGCCAAGTACTCAAGTAATAACATGTCATCAGTATAAGGTATGTCTGCAAGAAGTAAATATGATGCAGTATCAATGATATCAATACACATATATTAGTGTCCCATACCACTAATATTGGTGTGAGGGTATATATAACAGCGCCCTCATACCCTGTTATATATACAAATGAAGTATGATCAGTGTAAATCCAGTCTGTATATGATCCATGTCTGTATATGATCCATGTCTGTATATGATCTATGTCTGTATATGATCTATGTCTGTATATACGTGGAACCCGTCCACTCGTCACCCAATGACAATAAGCATCATGTATGCAATATGAGGATGTAAATAAATCATGGTGAAACATCATGAAACCCGTGCCAAGCATCGACACGTAAATCCTCATCCATGTGGGGCTCCGTCTGCGGTATCGGCCCTCGGCCCCGGCAGTACTGGTCAACCCATGTCCATCTCTGGGCTCCGTCTGCGGTATCGGCCCTCGGCCCCGGCAGTACGGGTCAGCCCATATCCATCTCTCAACTCCGGTCGGAATCCTCCAGATATCCGCCGAGCTCAAATACAATCACCGGTAGGTAGTAGTCCCTCTGCCGGGCTCACCGTCTATCACACAGCAAAACCGTTCTTTCCCCGGGGTACCATACCGGGTCCACCATGTACCCGTAATCGGCCTCAACCGCCTCCTCGATTCGGGTTTTTATATATCACTCTAGCACCGAGAAAACACATGGTGGACGCACCGAAATATCATATCAAGGGAACCGGGTTTTTAAATGATTACATATTTGAAATAGCCACGGTTCCCAAATCCAAAAATCACAAATAATCCAAACCAAAATGTAAGTCACTAATCTGATATGATATGTGCGTCAAACATAAATATCATGTCAAGTCACCTATAGATGAGCTACAATATAATGATCAGGTGTGATATAAGCTTCAAATGTGAGTATCAAGTCATGTCACATATAAATGAGCTATAATATAATGATCAGGTGTGATATAAGCATCAAATGTGAGTATCAAGTCATGTCACATATAAATGAGCTATAATATAATGATCAGGTGTGATATAAGCATCAAATGTGAGTATCAAGTCATGTCATATATAAATGAGCTATAATATAGTGATCAGGTGTGATATAAGCATCAAATGTGAGTATCAAGTCATGTCACATATAAATGAGCTATAATATAGTGATCAGGTGTGATATAAGCATCAAATGTGAGTATCAAGTCATGTCACATATATTTGTGTACAGGTCTATGTGTACAATATGCTATGCGGAAATCATACCATGAATGCAGCAGTACTACAGTGTAGTGGCATAGCAATTATCGATGATTAAGTGTGTGAGCCGGCAATCAGTGTACGTGGAACATACGCATCATCGATAATAGTGCTGGTGTCCTAACTGCATGATGGTAATATAACAATAAGCACAAGTAATGCCATGCAAATAGTATAAACAGGTGCAATCGAAATAAGCAACGCAACAGTGAAGAATCTAACTCAAAAGCTATATCATGCAACCTTGCCTTTTGAAATAAGACGAATCGGGGTCTTTGGTAAAACAAGGGCTACGGTGTTCAGAAAATAGACTCTACACATTTGAAAATATCCGTAGAATCCCCTTTTTCCTATCTTGCAATATTCCGGATTCGTTAGTTTTGAAATAGGTATGACTCTGGTCTAATCTAACATCTACTATGCAACTACTGATCTAAGTATCATGCAAGTCTGGAGGGGTATGGAAACCGCCTAAATATGAGTCGATACATATATAAAGGTATATAGTCGGTGATCTCGCCTCAATGTCATATCATAAGATATCCTCGAGTTATGAGTGCGGATCTATCATCAATATCGGCTCGTACGGTAATCATCGTACGGCATCCCAATAGTTGGGTACGGGTCAACATCTCACTATCTCATCACCTAACAGGTATCACTATCATCAGATCACATAGTCTGGGGTACTACTCTATGTCTAGCACCAAACGATACCATCAGTGAAGTATGCATGCGGGGGTAAACACATATCCTAAGCCCGCAAGAAGTCACAAGTCATATCCCACAATGAATCGTATCCAATCACCGATCTCACGTCATCAAGCCCACATCATCGACTCATTACCAACGTCATCAAATATCATCCATCAAGGGTAGGTATAAGATATATACAAGTGTAGGCGTGTAGGTGCAATTCTATCCTAGGGCTCGCAACTAGGAACTACACTAATCACTTCTAACCCTAACTACCCATAATACTTCTAACACAAAGCTACAACACACTAAAACTATCACACATCTACTATATATAGTATACTAACTACGGACTGCGGGGGTGCTATACGCCATCCACCCGACTTCCCCCTGTAGATATAATCTACTCACCTTGCATCATCATTTGCGGACGTCACCATGCATTTGCTCGTCGTCCCGAAGTCTTCATGGGTACCTACACATCAACATATCGTGTATGCGCATTAAAACCAAATCCAAGATAAAACGGCGCATGAAATCCAAAACGATACGACAAGGGGCCTATAGGTGAGAACCCATGGCACGCCTTCAAAACCATCAATAAATCCTCTATATCGTCGTATAAACGCCAAATAGTCGAGGTAAAACGAAACACACCAATGCAGAAATGAAAATACGGAATACGGAAACTAAAGCCCAAAACAGCAACTCATGAAATGTGTTCCAGATTTTACCCCAGGTCACTTTATACAAATCTATATATACCAGGGGCCTAAACTAACAATGTAGGAGCTACAGAACCAATACGAGCCAAGAAGGTGGGACCCAGGCCGCAATTGGCGGCCAAAAGAGGAAAATTGGCGGCCGTACGGATGAGTTGTGGGCTAGGATTTGGGGTGTTGGTTCAATGGTGCCTGCACATCTCACTGTCCATTCAATATTATTTTAGAGTTCTCGGGGTGATAGCAGATTCAAGTTAACCTGCACAGATTACACAATTTCCCCGATATCGGTTTCTAAAATCCGTATTTCTGGTTCTAGCTTCAGGTTTTGGGTTCCAATACCAACACTAGGGTGTTGGTAAGACCTCTACTGACTTCAATTTCACATTACAACTCAAGTTTCTCTCAAACCCTAACTAGGTTTTCATCAAGTCCATAATATCACACAATATCGATATAATCTTAACTTGGGGTTAAAGGAAATGCTACAATTTAGCTAATGGTCCAGAAATTACCTCAATTGGCAACTCAAGAACTTTCTTGAGTTGCCCTCTAGTGGCCAAATCCATGCTTTCTTAGTCCATCTTGTAGATCTCGAGCTTGTGCATCTTTTTCGTGAAAGGGATGTGAGGTTTTGAGATAGATTTTGAGATGAAGTGAGAGGGTTTTGTGGAGGGGAAAAATGGGCAGTAGCAGCAGCAGCAGCAGCATAAGGATGAGGGAGAGAAATGAGGAGGAAAACCAAGGGAATGGCTAAGTCAAAAATGCACCCATACCACTCTTACCAACCCCATTCCCATTTTCTTTTCTTTTCTTTTTCTTTTAATTCCAAAACCCTTCTCACAAGAATAGTGATCCCAAAATAACATGGTAGGAAAATGCACAAGTGTGGGAAAAAGTGATATGTGCAAGTTTTGCACAAAATTGCCAAAAAACCCGATTAGCGATTTTAATCGCGATTAGCACTAAATTAGTGTCAAACTAATCACAAAAACTTAAAAATGTCATAATTCTCTAATTTACCCTATTTTAGAATTTTCCAAAATTTTTCATAATTTTTCTAACATTTTTCCTATTTATTTGCATTTAATTATAGATTTAATATTAAAATAATCAATAAAATAATATTAAATTATAAAAATTCCCAAAATTAATATTTTATATTTTTGAAAATGTTACAAATCCTTTAGTGAATTTGTTGTTTAATTGCTTTAAGTTAGCTTATTAAGTGTTTAATTAGGTTTTAAATTGGTTCTAATTGAATGAAAGAAAATTTCAAGAAAATGGTTTGTGATCAAATTAGGATTTTTATCAATTATTCATGGTTTTTATGGGTAGATTAACATGTTAATGGTATGCAAAACCTAATCTAGTTACTAGTTTGCTAAATTTTACTTTAAAATTTTGATAAGTATGCTATTTTGCAAACTAGGTTTTTAGAAATTGATTAAATAATTGAGATTAAAATATAATTAAGGTTTTCATGACATTATTAACATTATAAGTTATAGTTTAATACTTTAGATCATGCAAAACCAAGCTAAATTATTGTTTGTGCATTTTTACTTTGAAATTGTTAAAATTGGATAAAATTGCAAACTAGAATTTTGGGTTTTATAAAAATTTATGAGATTAAATTATAGTGATGGTGTGTATGACTTAGTTATGATATTTAGTGAATATTATGGTTATTAGTTTTGTTAAAACATCAAGTTTCAAATTAAAACGGTAATTAAGTGCTTTCTAGGTTTTCGGAAATAAATCGAATTGATTTATTTTGAGGTTTTTATAAGTTACAACTTATTTCATATTATAATTAGTGATTTGTGAAACAACGAATTATACGCTTGGGTTTTATCTCGATCAATTGGCGTTTATACGCCGATGTCGAGGGATATTTGTGTAAGTCTACGGTAGCGCCCCGGCCGTCTGTCCGAGGCCAAAATGCGGAAACGAAAACTTTTTCTAAACTAGAAACCGGCGCTATCGCAGACTTTAAACCCGGATCGAACCATTAACCTACAACTAGAAACTAGAGAAAGGGTTGAAAATCTATACCGATCGATCCAAGTCCTTCGGTCTTTGGCCACCATCCCAAGCTCCTCGCGGCATCTCCGATCTCGATCTCCTCGTCAGAAAAGGGCACCACATCATCGAGTCTTTTTACGGGCTCTTGCTTCATGCGAAGCAACTCGGGCACGAAGTTCCCTAGCCGACGTGTCCAAGGTGAAGTAGAGAATGTGTGTGATCACTTTGTCTCTTGCATCCATTGATTGTCATCACATGAAAGTGTATGGATGGAGGTTAAAGATGATGCCATTGATGGAATTTGTGAGCTAGAGGAAGAAGAAGAAGAGGATCTCTTTTTCTTATGTGTTGAGATGATAATGTGAGAGCAAGAATAAGAATCCAAGAGCTCACCCTTGCCTCATAGCTTCCCGCTCTCTCTTTACATATCATTTCAACTCATAAAATCAATCCAAAATGTGACATATGCACAATAAAAGAGACCATGAGTCACTAGATTGCATGTGTCACAATAAATGCACCACATGATGAATCCACTCACAATTTCCACCATCCAAACATTAATCCAAATGTTTGGTCCAACAAAAAGATACAGCAACATCTAAAGTAAACTCGTAACGGATCACAAGGATACCCCTCACCTGTAAATACATACCTGCATCCGCATTCCGACTGAATGCGAATGCGATAAGACTAAAGTAATCCAATAAATCTAATACAAGGATCCGGCTTAAACCAAAGACCACTAGTATGATTCGCCCGATCATGATTCATGCACTATTGCACGTATATGATCGAACCCTGCCATATATCATACGGCCTCTACAACGTTTCGCCCGAAACATGAGAAACTGTCTGTGGGGGACTCTGAAGACTCGTCAATACTTTGGCTGTGGATTTAACCACTGGCACGTCAGTGGTACTAGCTGTACGTAACGGGCTACCAGGTATTGACCAAAAGGGAGGTCGATGAGAGAACTCATCTTGACACCCTACTGAGCCTGTCAGTGACACTATCCGTACAGTCCGGTCCATTCGTCTATGAGCATCGCATGTCGGGCCTAGGGGGTTGGTTAAAGTAAGACCCCCCAAAGCGGTACAAGTCGTGCAGGAGTGTAGCCCAGAACACCCTGAGATACTACTGGAATACCTACCAGTAAATCTCCTGCCTTGGCAAAGGACTTCGTGTAATGGCTCTCCTAGACACAGCGCGATCTCAACCCTAATACCGGGAGAGACGAAACCCTTGTCGATCCTCTCACTGCCTCCATGTGCTCGGGACTGTACCCAACTAAAACCTGTTTGCACGACTCCTTTGAGCCATGGTAGGGTAGTAATCAAAGCACAGTGGGAACTCACACGAGACAAATGACGATCTCAGGTCAATGAACTAACCTGTGCATATGTCACTAGGGAACTGCAATCTGACGTCAGGTATAATACTAACTAGCATGTTCCCGGTGAGTCCTGTCCGGTGTACTCATAACCCAATGAGCACCTGTATACATCTTAGGTGAACCAACTGACACCAATGGCTTGTGAGACCAGCCGCCGCCCCTCGTCGGGGTCTTAACTGTATACACTAGTCTACTAATGGAGTATCGATGCCCAGTCTCGAAAACTCCCACGACTAGGGACCTTTTACGGATGTGCTTATAGACCCCAGCTCCCACGTATATGATCGCCATCATACTGCTAGCAGTCAAGCAAGGATCCTAAGGGCTCTATCAACGTGTAATAGCGACCTGTAAGGTCACCTGAAGCAGTACACGATGATAAAAATAAACCAGATACCATACTATCATCTTGAGTAAGACTGTCCTACCGGCATAGGTTCTCCCTCAATCATTGTAATCACGTGCCTGCGATCCAATAATTGACTCTGAGGGCACTATATCCAATAATTTGGTTCGTTTACTTGAGCGGATCCTAGGTTTTAACCTATATGAAATTTGTATGCCGTTTTGGGCTTTTATCCGTGATTTCGGTTTACGATACTATATGTTTACATGTAGGCACCCCCACGTGGATTTCGAGACGACGAGATGAGCGTGACGTCATCAACTCCAACAAGCAAAGATCTGGTGAGTAGATTATATCTACGGGGGAAGTCGGGTGGATGGCGTATAGCACCCTCGCAAAGTCGTAAGAATTGATGTGATGCGATATTAATGTACATTTATACGCTAGTGTGTGATATGAACCTTAGCAAGAAAAGCTTTAAGGGATTATGGGTTTAGGGTTAGAGAGAATTGAAGAAAAGGACTTTAGTGGATTCTAAGTCACGGAACCCTTGAGTAAAGATTTGCATACACGCACCCTCGCACACTCGCATGCATTTTATAACTTGGGCATTTATGGGGATACGTATATATTTTTTTACACACAGAGGTATGGGAATAAGTATATATTTACGTATACCTATACTTGGAGGATGAGGATATTCTATGATAGTTGGAGATGAGTCAATGAGATTGGGCTTGATGCCACGAGATCGGTGATGTGATATGGATCGTATTATGAGATGCGACATGTGATGATAGCGGATCGGTAGGCGATGTGTTTCATACACACGCATATATTTTTGTAGATGGTATCAGTATTGTACTAGGCGTAGATCAGTACCCAGTTCACGATAGGTGATGATGAGGATACCAGATGAATACTGAGACAGATGAGATTTTGACCCGTACCCAGATTTGTGAGGCCGTACGACGGATTTACCGTACGAGCTATATATTGATGATAGATCCGCACTCTTGACTCGAGGATGTCATATTATATAGGGTATCGTTTGGGATACTATTGAGGCGGGATCACCGACTATTATATACTATATGTATCGACACAGATTTAGGTGGTTTCCTTACCTGTTGATTATTCTGTTAGTTTAGACCTGTAGTTACCTGCTGGCTCGTTTATTTAAATGCACATTATTTATTGTTAGGTTGTATTTTCAGCATCCGCTCATTATTGTTGTTCGCATCGCATCGCATGTTTATATTGTGTTTTCATATGTTAATATTGAAATTACGCTGTCAGGACACCAACACCATTACCGATGATGCGTATGTTCCACATACACTTACTTGCTGGCTCACACACATCATCATCGGTAATTTCCATGTCACGTACACTTTAGAGAATATTAATTGATTGATATCGCCTGTTAGCTGTTAGTCTCGACTTATCATTACTGTGCTGGTTTAGACATTATATTCATTATCGTGATACTTCTTGCATATTTATTATTCATTGGTTATGCAGTATTTTGGGGTATTATGCCGATATTCACTGTTTACTTACTCTTGATTTTTGAATTCGGATTTTCATGAGATTTCGGGATTTGGGAGAAAACCGCAAGAATATATATAAACTTCTATCTCTCTCTCCCTTTCTCTCTTTTTAAAATGCAAGTTGTTGTTTTCTCATGATGTATGAGTCGTCCACCATGATGTTTTCTCGATTATGAGATGGATTTCGAGACCCGATTCGAGGAGCCGGATGAACCGTCTGCGGGTACATGGTGGACCCGGTGAGGTACCCCGAGGTGAGAGTGATTTCATGGAGGATGATGAGCCTGACAGGGGCACTACCTACCGGTGATATTATTTAGACTCGTCGGTTATCCAGAGGATACTGACCGGAGTTATGAGATAGATATTGGCTGATCCGTTCTGCCGGAGCCCGCGGGCCGATCCCGCAGATAATACGGATGCCTGAGATATTAGGATTTGAGATTTTGCGATACTGAGATTTTGAGATATTGAGATTTATGTTTTGGTGTCGATGCTTGACACTGATTTCTCTAATATTCATTGATGATACTCGATTTATATACTTTGAGAAATCTCATTAATTAAAGAAAACAGTTGTCTCACTCATGATGTATTCTGTTTTCATTCATAATGCATTCATACATCATATATCTGATATGTTGCTATCTGAGGCACTGACACGAGCACGTGGTATTGTACTTATATGTAGATGGATCAGGATATTATTTGAAGATATTACTTGATATGGCCTAGGATAGCGTCATGCATAAGATTTCTGCTCTGTGATATTTTCTACTCACGAGTTGCAACTCACCCCCGTTGTGCCATAGTTCCTTGCAGATTTTTCCATACAGGTATCGTTGCGGATTTGCTGGCACACTGTTCCTTCCCGGTGATTGCTTTGGTAGGTGGTTTTATTTGCATCGTGACCACCATTGTATTATGTTCATATTCAGTTGTATCTAGTAAAACTCCATCAACCAGACTTGTATATTTGATAGAGATAGAAGACCAGTGTTTATTCTTTCGACCGTAGAGTCGCGCTTGTATTATTATGGGTTTTCGTTATGTTTTGAGTTTCCTTTTCAGTTTTGATCCTCGCATTTCGGCGTTGTATATTATTTTGCTTGCATGGTTGTGACAGTCGATTGACGAAGAGCTAGCTCCCGCTTGTAGGGTTACTAGGAACACTAATAAGGCTCTACAAGGCATCGACCATGCCAAAATTAAATTTTTATGTGCCGAATAACACTAAGCAAGATCGTATACTAGAGTTTAGGCGTAACTATTAGCAAGTAAACAACTTTACTCTAAAGGGAATACGAAATACAACCTTTGTAGATCGGTCCTTCACTTCTAAAGCTCCTTGATGAAGTCCCTTCGCCGCGATCAAGGTTCTCCCGGGCTCTTGCATGGCTTCACGATGCGAAAGGTGCGACCTTGCTTGAAGTCTCCGAGGCCGAAGATGATCTACGTCGAGGGAATTCCGACTCAAGCTCCTACTTCACTAACTAGAGAATTAGTGAAGCAAACACCCTATACTAAAGTGCTAATCTAGTAGACGATGGAGAAATAGGAAGTGGGTTCTCTTTGGATTTTTGTTACTCACATTTTATCTCACTTTTTTCAAAACCCTAGCAAGCTTTTTCTCTTGCTCAATGAAGAAGAAGATGATGAACAAAAGAAAAGAAAATGAGGATAATGATCAAGTGAGAAGGCTAAACATGGTGAGTGAGTATCATATACTAACTCATTGTGAGACATAACCATGGCTAAGTGTAAATGGTTAGGTCAATAAAAATCTAAAGTAAAACAAAACTTGTTGACTTTTTCAAAGCATCCACAAGCTTCTACAAGCATTATGCTTATGAAAAAATTCCACTAATTTGAAATTACATTAGATAAATATAAAGAACCATTTAAAAATAGAATGGTGTAAGTCTTACACATCCATGTCTAGTGTATCAACAACCATGATACAAATATATAACACATTTTAATATATATATCACATATATATAGTAAAGATGTGTGAAAGTGAGAAAAACCCTAAAGTGAACAAGTGTTAGTAAATGTAAATTAGTATATCTAATATACAATTATACACTTAATTATTAAATCTACACTTGACTTAATAATCCGGTCATATCTCATATAACCGGCTAACAATCATTGTATCGCCTTATCGAATCAACACTTGATTCAATAACCCGACTATATCATATATAACCGACCGATACAAAAAAAAGTCGCGAGAATAGAATACGGTATCACATACACGCATTTATTCTCGGTCTCGCACATATCACATACGTGCTCCTATTTTGTTTTGCGTGAGCCAGTAAAACCTCTATGTAGGACTCTAAAGACTCGTCAATACGCCGACAGTAGGTGATGATCACATCAAGCACGCACAAGCCGTCAGCGGTACTAGATGGAAGTAACAGCTACCCGGGTATTGAGCGATCAGAAGATCGGCAAGCAAGCCCGCTCCAACTCCTGTAAAAGCCTGCCGGTAACACTTCCCATACAGTCCGGTCTCCTCGTCTGATATGTCGCATATCAAGTCTAGGGGTGGTAAACGTCAGACCCCAATAACCGATAAGTCGTGCCGATGTGAGGCTCATAACGGGTCGAGAAACTACTGGTAACACTTACCAGTAAATCTCTATATCATCCCTGGCCAGGAACTTCCCTGTTACGGCCAATCGAGCACTGCGCAACATCAACCCCCAATATCGGGAGAGACGAAACCCCTCCTATCGCTCATTGCCTCCATGTGACTCGGGACTGTACCCAAAAACCACCGTTTTGCACGCCCTCATGGACGTGGTAAGGTGGAAATCAAAGCACAGTGGGAATCACACAAGAAACTATAACGATCTCGGGTCTACAGACTAACCTGCACAAGTGTCACCAGAGAACTGCCATCTGACGTAAGGTATAATACCATCTGGGAGTTCTCGGCGAGTCCGTCCAGTGTACCCAGTCTCCACTGAGCACCCGTATACCATCTCTGATGTCAAACACCAATGGATATGGGATCATCCATCGCCTATCTCATGGGTCGAGAAGCATATACGCTAGTCTACACTGGTATATCGATGCCCCGTCTCAATACACCCACGACTAGGGACCTTGAAGGATGTACTTATGGACTACCATGTCCCCTCTAGTATGATCCGCATCATAGTCCAAGTAGTGAAGTACACATCCTAAGGGCTTTACCAACATGTAACGATAAGACAGTATAAAGAGGCAAGTATACATGTTAAAGTAAAGAGAAACCAGATAGCATACTATCATATCGAGCAAGAAAGTCCTCTCTATATATGTCCAAGCATCCAATATAATATACATCATCTATACAATACTGGCCGCTAGGGCATACATATAACTAACAATCTCCCACTTGCACTAGGGCCAGCTATTGTAGTATCGCATACCAAGCATCCCGAAGAGTCTCTCAAACTGTAGCTAGGGAATGGACTTCGTGAGTGGATCCGCTGTGTTGTTCTTCGTGTCAACCCTCCTGATCTCGATCTCCCGGCGATCAACTATCTCCCGGATCAGGTGATACCGCCTCAGAATATTCCTGGATCGCTGATGGGACCTGGGTTCCTTGGCCAAAGCCACCGCTCTATTGTTATCGCAATACAAAGGTATTGGATGCTCAATGGATGGAACCACTCCAAGTTCAGTGATGAACTTCTTGATCCAGACAGCCTCTTTGGCAGCATCGTTGGCAGCGATGTATTCAGCCTCCATCGTCGAGTCTGCCACGGTTTCCTGCTTGGAACTCTTCCAGCTAACCGCCCCTCCGTAAAGGGTAAAGACAAAACCCGACTGCGACTTAGAGTCGTCCTTATCACTCTAGAAGCTTGAATCGTTAAAGGACTCCACTTGGAGTTCTCGGTTACCATACACCAAGAGCATCTCGTCCTTCGTATGTACTTGAGAATGCTCTTCACAGCTGTCCAGTGACTCTCTCAAGGATCAGCTTGATACCTACTCACTAAACTTAGTGAGTATGCTACATCGGGTCTGGTACATAGCGTCGCGTACATGATAGAGCCTACTGCCGAAGCATATGGTATCCCTTGCATGCGAGCTCTCTCTAAATCAGTCTTGGGAGACATCTCTTTGGAGAGAGTGAGCCCTGAGATCGTGGGTAAAAACCCACGTTTGGACTCTTCCATACTAAACCTCTTTAGTATGGTGTCAATGTACCTGGATTGGGACAATCCCAATATCCATTTAGATCTATCTCTATAGATCATAATTCCCAATATGCAGGAAGCATCACCAAGATCTTTCATTGAGAATCTTTGTGATAAGAAGAGTTCACCGATTGCAGCATAGGAATGTCATTTCCTATCAAGAGTATGTCGTCCGCGTACAATACGAGGAAGACAACCTTACTCTCTGCCACCTTCTTCTAGATACAAGGTTCATCTACTTTTTTGACGAAATCAAACTCTTTGATAACGACGTCAAATAAGATGTTCCAACTCCGCGATGCTTGCTTTAATCCATAAATGGATTTAAGCAGTTTGCACACCTTCCCGCTGCTCCCACTATCTACGAAGCCCTCTGGCTGAGTCATGTACACGCACTCTTCTAAATCACCGTTTAGAAAGGCGGTCTTAACATCCATTTTCCAGATTTCGTATTCATGATATGAAGCGATGGCAAGCATGATCCGGATGGATTTAAGCATAGCCATTGGAGAAAAGGTTTCGTCACAGTCCACACCTGGTCTTTGACGAAAACCCTTTCCAACAAGTCTAGCTTTGAAAGTCTCCACTTTCCCATTTACACCAAGTTTTTTCTTGAAAATCCACTTGCTCCCAATGGGTTTTACCCCTTCAGGAGCATCTTCCAAAGTACATACTTTGTTGGTGTACATGGATTCCATCTCAGACCGCATTGCATCTAGCCATTTCACTGAGTCCCCACTAGTGATGGCCTGCTCGAAACTAGTTGGGTCATCATCAACCATGATGCAATCCTCGCTCCCACAGTCCATAAGAAAACCGTAGTATCTCTCAGGTGGGTGAGAAACCCTACTAGATCTGCGGAGAGGCTGAGGTTTGTTGGGAACTACCGAATCCTCCGGTTCCACTAAATCTTCAGTTTGAGTTTGTGTAGCCGGAATTTCTTCCAGTTCTACCTTGTCGCCACTAATTTCTTTTGTAAGAAATTCCTTTTCTAAAAAGGTGGCATGTCGAGAAACAAACACTTTTTGTTCCTCAGTATGGTAGATATGATATCCATGTGAATGTTTGGGATATCCCACAAACTTGCATAGAACTGACCGTGCCTCGAGTTTGTCCGGATTTTGCGTTTTAACATAGGCCGGACAACCCCATATCTTAACTCGTTTAAGACATGGTCTCTTCCCACTCCATATCTCATATGGTGTGGTAGGTACATATTTAGATGGAACTTGATTCAATAGGTATGTTGCTGTCTCCAGCGCATACCCCCAGAAGGAAATAGGTAACTCGGCTGTGCTCATCATAGAGCGCACCATATCTAATAGGGTGCGGTTCCTCCGTTCCGATACACCGTTGTGCTGTGGTGTATATGGAGGAGTTAGCTGAGAGAGAATGCCATTCTCTTTTAGAAAGTCCAGGAATTCATTGCTCAAGTATTCTCCTCCTCGATCAGATCGAAGGATTTTAATACTTTTTCCGGTTTGGTTCTCGACTTCTTGTTTATATTCTCTAAATTTCTCAAAAGCTTCTGATTTGTGTTTCATCAGGAACATATATCCGAATCTAGAGAGATCGTCAGTGAATGTAATGAAGTATGCAGAACCATTCCTAGCATGTGTAGACATGGGGCCGCATACATCACTATGTACCAGTCCCAAGAGTTCTGTAACTCTCTCTCCGTGTCCCGTAAACGGAGTTTTGGTCATCTTGCCTTTGAGACATGACTGGCAAGTGTCATAAGATGAAAATTCAAACGGATTTAAATATCCATCCTTATGCAACTTAGCTAGCCGTGTCGCATTTATATGACCGAGTATACAATGCCACAAGAAGGATTCGTTCAGTTCTGAACTCTTCCTCTTGTGTGTGTTTGTTATGCTCAGAACTGTAGATTGATTTAGAACATAAATGCCATTGCACAACGTGCCTGATCCAACCAACTTTTGGTTAAGGAAAATGTTCATAACATTATCCTGTAATACAAAATTATATCCCTCTTTACTCAACAAAGAAACCGATATAATGTTGCATATCAGGTTCGGCATGAAATAGCATTCGTTCAGAATCAATGTATTACCAGTTGGCAATACAAGGTGATATTCCTCGACGGTTTTAGCTGCAACAATTGCACCATTTCCAACCCTTATGTCTTTATCACCTTCTCCAAGTTCTCTACCTTTCCTAAGCCCATGTAACTGATTACATATATGGGATCCTGACGCGGTATCTAATACCCAGGACGTAGAGCAAATGGAGAAACAGTTCTCTGTAACGAACACACCCGAAGAAAATGCATCAACATGTACTTTCTTCATTCGGGTGGCATGGGAATCCTGGTATTCCCCTATTTCCTGATCAGTCTTATAACTCTTATAAGAAAGAACGGAACCAACGTTCCCCAGCACAGTATAACATGCGGGTTCGGTCAATACATCCATATTATTATCTTGATTAAGGCATGATATGGTCACAACCTTGAGAGAGAGAGAAGAAAACACTTTAGCGTATGCTCTTGCAAGATCAGATTGGTTATTATCTTATCTAATCAGGATGGCTCCCACTGTTTTTATCAAATCTTCCTTCAAACCCTAAAAGGAAAGACTAGCCGGGATTAATTACACCCTACAACTTCGCCGATGTTTCAGCCAGGCCAGTGTCGGTACTTTGAGGGAGGTTCCCCGTGCTTTCTCATGGACCTAATTAAAGTAAACCTCGTTTTCACAGAGGCGTAACCCTGTTGACATCTTTCTAGACACATACTTGATCGGCTAATTGTCCTGTGTAAAACTCTCCTGGGAGTAATAATTACTCGCAGTGGGTATCGGGATCCAACTATCTCATAGAAGGTATGCAATCTCATTGCAAATTTGAACACTTGAAATTCCCGATAATATTTTGCCCCTAACCCCTATGACCTTGACAAAGGCCAACAAATCATAGGATGTTCGTCAAGTTCAACCCGTCATTTCTTGATTGAATCAAACCCACCCGCACGACCCTTGACAAAGGCCAACAAGGTCGTATGACTACCCCAAAGCAATCTGCATCATATGCATAAGCAGATAAGCACCATTTAGCTACCGCACACTACGCCTTGACAAAGGCCAACAAACGCAGCACGAATACTAAACAATTCTTATCTGAAATGACGGAGGGCTATGACAGGTTTTTCTGAAAACCTATTGCGTAATGAACTTGATATCGTCGTAGAATCATGTGAATTTTGAAATGGAGTGATTTTGAGGCTTTCATTAGTTTTGCTAAAGTGGTCACTCCCGGTTGAGGGATCTCGGCTCTTTCCTCATCGAATAAGGTGCAGGATATATCATATATACCGCTATGCAAAGCAAAACTCTAAAAGTAATCAAAAGCAAACCGAGTGTTGTTGCATCTGCCAGTTTTGCTAAAGAGGTCACTCCCGGTGAAGGGATCTGGGCTCTTTCCTCATCGAATAAGGTGCAGGGTATATCATATATACCACTATGCAAAGCAAAACTGTAGCTACCCTTTTTTATTAAAATTTGATTCTACAACATCTTTTAGGTTTCTTTTCTTTCATTAATCACATTAATGAAGTCCTATCATTTAGGTCACCTAAACATCACAGATAAATACGACGTACACTTATGACATCCGCATTCGCCTCGATGTCCCCTCATGCACCGTTAGGTTAGGTAACTAACGGCAGAGCAGGGCAGGGCTAGCGCGGGTGTAAAACATAAGTAACGCTTATATAATATAACATATATACTATATACAGTATTTATCACAGAACATCACATGATCACATCAGAGATATCGCAGCAGAAGAAATGTATGAAACATTGGATATACTAGGACGTCCGTGTTTTATTTTGATCCTCTATAAAACACGGATTCCACGGTCCCGACGAATAGCCAAACCCACACCCCTAGACCCCTACGAAAGCGGCATGAAACCCTACCAGTTCTAGGGTTAGGAGACCCGGACTCGACTCCTCGAGTTGGTCTCCTACTGGACCCTAGAACCCGGTTACTTGTGCTCCCTTCCTTGGGTCTATCCTAGTGCGGAAAAGTAAATAATATACGAAAGGTGACATCAACCTCGACCCGGAAGTGCCCCAATAAAAGAATATTACATACATTCAAATTTTACATGAATGAAAATAAAAACTCTCATCTCACATAAAACCCCCGGCTATTCAGAACGCGACGATCCAATATAACATATCCAGCAACACAGAACATCACATCTCATCAACGTAAGTAAATATGCGCATCCCAATTGTCGTTGACATATAGTAACGAAACCGGCAATATCACATATTACACTTACGGTCACAGAAAAGAAAATGTAAAACTACAACATTTGGAATCCACAATCTCTTTAGACATCGTAAATCCGAAATATCACATATTTCGCATTTCATGCCTAACTGTATGAATTCCACATATTGTATCACATTCCAGATAAATAGACAGTATTAAACTTTCCGATCGAATAATCAAATACCCAGGATTTCCTAAATAGCTCAACACTTGAGCGGAGTTCAAAAATTCCAGAATGCGTCACAGTAGCAACGGTCCAGCCGTAGAAGGGTCAAGCCAACACCTCACATGTAGCACGCCGTACTGCCCCAAACCCTACGGTTCAAAGGGCAGTTCAAGACAGTCACATAATCGAGTTAAGATTTGTTGTCTTCTAGAGGATCCATCGTGTCACATGAACGTTATTCCGAAAGATTTAAACCCGAGAAAAATTCAACACTTCAATGTTTTTCGTGCCGGGAAAAATTGAGTTAATGATATCCGTTCAAACATTTTAATACTTTCTAAATTATCCGGAATAACATAACAAAATTAAATTCTCCGATCGAATCAGCGATTTCAAAATAAACACCAAAATACACAACACTTGAGTCAGATAAAAATGCCCAGAAAAATATCAGGAAATTGAATAGGAACATTACTGTGCAAACAGTTAAAGGTGACGTCACAATATGGCCGCGGAACCGCCGCACGAGCCATGCTCGTGCCACGGATCCACGGCGCTTTGGGCTCTAAACGGTGTCGTTTTTGCACAGTATTCCTTATATTTTCCTGTTGATTTTTTTAAGCATTTTTAATTTGGAAAAATCCCAGATTTTAAAAAATGTACAGAGAGGGTTTGATTTCGACGTGTTCGGGTTCGTTCGGAGTTTTAACTTCGTTAACACATCGCCTAATGCTCTAGCTAGGCTCTGATACCACTGTAGGGTTAATAGGCACACTAACAAGGCTCTACATGGCATCGACCATGCCAAAATTAAATTTTTATGTGCCGAATAATACTAAGCAAGATCGTATACTAGAGTTTAGGCGAAACTATTAGCAAGTAGACAACTTTACTCTAAAAGGAATACGAAATACAACCTTTGTAGATCGGTCATTCACTTCTAAAGCTCCTTGATGAAGTCCCTTCGCTGCGATCAAGGTTCTCCCGGGCTCTTGCATGGCTTCACGACGCGAAAGGTGCGACCTTGCTTGAAGTCTCCGAGGCCGAAGATGATCTACGTCGAGGGAATTCCGACTCAAGCTCCTACTTCACTAACTAGTGAATTAGTGAAGCAAACACCATATACTAAAGTGCTAATCTGGTAGAGGATGGAGAAATAGGAAGTGGGTTCTCTTTGGATTTTTGTTTCTCACAATCCATCTCATTTTTTTCAAAACCCTAGCAAGCTTTTTCTCTTGCTCAATGAAGAAGAAGATGATGAACAAAAGAAAAGAAAATGAGGATAATGATCAAGTGAGAAGGCTAACCATGGTGAGTGAGTATCATATACTAACTCATGGTGAGACACAACCATGGCTAAGTGTAAATGGTTAGGTCAATAAAAATCTAAAGTAAAACAAAACTTGTGGACTTTTTCAAAGCATCCACAAGCTTCTACAAGCTTTATGCTTATGAAAAAATTCCACTAATTTGTAATTACATTAGATAAATATAAACCACCATTTAAAAATAGAATGGTGTAAGTCTTACACATCCATGTCTAGTGTATCAACAACCATGATACAAATATCTAACACATTTTAATATATATATCATATATATATAGTAAAGATATGTGAAAGTGAGAAAAACCCTAAAGTGAACAAGTGTTAGTAAATGTAAATTAGTATATCTAATATACAATTATACACTTAATTATTAAATCAACACTTGACTTAATAATCCGGTCATATCTCATATAACCGGCTAACAATCATTATATCGCCTTATCGAATCAACACATGATCCGATAAGCCGGCTATATCATATATAACCGACCGATACAAAAAAAAGTCACGAGAATAGAATACGGTATCACATAAACGCATTTATTCTCGGTCTCGCACATATCACATACGTGCTCCTATTTCGTTTTGCCTGAGCCAGTAAAACCTCTATGTAGGACTCTAAAGACTCGTCAATACGCCGGCAGTAGGTGATGATCACATCAAGCACACACAAGCCGTCAGCGGTACTATCTGGACGTAATGGCTACCCAGGTATTAAGCGATCAGAAGATCAGCAAGCAAGCCCGCTCCAACTCTTATAAAAGCCTGCTGGTAACACTTCTCGTACAGTCCGGTCTCCTCGTCTGATATGTCGCATATCATATCTAGGGGTGGTAAACGTCAGACACCAATAACCGATAAGTCGTGCCGATGTGAGGCTCATAACGGGTCGAGAAACTACTGGTAACACTTACCAGTAAATCTCTATATCAGCCCTGGACAGGGACTTCCCTGTTACGGCCAATCGAGCACTGCGCAACATCAACCCCCAATACCGGGAGAGACGAAACCCCTCCTATCGCTTATTGCCTCCATGTGACTCGGGATTGTACCTAAAAACCACCGTTTTGCACGCCCTCATGGACGTGCTAAGGTGGAAATCAAAGCACTGTGGGAATCACACATGACACTATGACGATCTCGGGTCTACAGAATAACCTGCACAAGTGTCACCAGAGAACTGCCATCTGACGTAAGGTATAATACCATCTGGGAGTTCTCGGCGAGTCCGTCCAGTGTACCCAATCTCCACTGAGCACCCGTATACCATCTCTGATGTCAAACACCAATGGATATGGGATCATCCATCGCCCATCTCATGGGTCGAGAAGCATATACGCTAGTCTACACTGGTATATCGATGCCCCGTCTCGATACACCCACGACTAGGGACCTTGAAGGATGTACTTATGGACTACCATGTCCCCACTAGTATGATCCGCATCATAGTCCAGGCAGTCAAGTACACATCCTAAGGGCTTTACCAACATGTAACGATAAGATGGTAGAAAGAGACAAGTATACATGTTAAAGTAAAGAGACCAGATAGCATACTATCATATCGAGCAAGAAAGTCCTCTCTATATATGTCCAAGCATCCAATATAATATACATCATCTGTACAATACTGGCCTCTAGGGCATACAAATAACTAACACCGCTTGGGGATGCCTTTATTCATTATATATATACTTTATCAGGTTTTTACCCGTTTGGGGTCAGGTTTTACAAAGGAGACTCTACCGAAATTTTCAGAAAAGACTTGAGAATTTAAAATGCATACCTCGGCTTATGTTGTTAAACTTCTTGCTTTAAAAAATGGTTTTTTCTTCACTCTACTTCTTTAATTGGTTTTGATTTCTGGGTTTTGTCTTACTTAGATTACGTACGCCTCGAGACGTTTCGTAATTTAAGTGCCGGTCATGTTCCGTACTTTTCGGGTCGTGACAATTAAACAAATGATATATATAGATATAGCTATTTTCTTACTATAGACGTCCGCCACTGTGCAGCGTTATGCGCATCGCACAACGACATAGAAAGGTTTGGCATGCATTTCCTTCAAATATTTACATGTATAGATTTGATGTTTACACGTATAGTTTGATGCATATTATGTTGGTTTTCGTGTTGGATTTGACATTGATGTCTTCCCCATGACTCCGATGTTTGCGGGATGCTTGACGGTGTTTTGATTTTGAGGTATCTGCTCATCTTTCATGCGCATGCATTGCGCCACTATGCTTTATGTATTTATGATCTCGGGACCCCGACGACTTGATCTTTTTACTGAAATGTTTTAGAAATTCGGGGTGTTTAAATTTAAATTCGGGGACCGGATTTCTTTAAGGGGGGAAGATTGTAATATTCCAGAAAAATAAAATAATTTTCTTGGGAATTTTTATAATTAAATATTAAATATAATGAATATTTTAATATTGTGGTATAATTAAATACCTATAAATGGGGGAAATTTGAAAAAAATTTAGAAATTACTGAAATGATGGTGCTTTATGTGATTCATGCAAATTATGAAAGTTTATGATTTATTTGACTCTATTTTAGTGCTAATCGCGATTAAAAATCGCTAATCGGGCTTTAAGCGTGTTTTGTGCACATGACATGCACATGTGATGTTTAACACTTGTTGCTTTTTCCTTCATGGTTATTTCTTCATTCATGCATGGTTATTGATTTTAATAAAGAGAAAAGAAAATGAAAAGAAAACAAAACAAAAGAAAAGGAAAACATTAAAAAATGAGGTATGGGCAAGTGAGAGAGTGAGAGGTGAGGGGTCTTCCATTGACTAAGACCATTGTTTCATTCTCATCTTCATCCTTCTCTATTCTCCACTCTCCATGGAAGCACCTCCTCCCCCCTCCACTTCAAACCCCCAAATCCTCATCAAAAATTCACTAAAAGTCGATCCCCACTTCACTAAGAATGTGCACAAGCTCACAAGCTACACTTTGGACCAAGAAAGTTTGCATTTTGGCGCTGTAGGGGTTTCTTGAGTGCTAAATGAGGTAATCCCTTCACACTTAGTGTAGTTTTTCTTTCACTTTAAACCATATATGTGTTTAGTTGTGATGTTGTGCGATTTGGTAAACTTTGAAGATTTCTAGAGAGGGTTAAGGTTAATTTGAGTTAAGTTAGTGCAATTGAGTGTAGTAGTGACCTTAAAACCCTCTTAGTGATAACTTTTGGGACTAAAAAAGAAGCTAAAAACCCCTATTAGAGAACTTATAAATCCCCGATATCCGTATTTTGAGGAATTTTGTATGGAATTTGTAATCTGCTAACACCCGGAGCCTCTGAAAAATATTTAGCAAATACAGAGACACAAGGAGGCAACCTAGAACCTATACCCAAAACCCAGGACCCCAATTCCATTGCCAGGCCGCAGATTTAATCTATCTGGCTGCAAATTGCGGCCAGGGTAGGATCATTTGGTCTCATGTTTGTTTTGTGGCTTTATCTCCGGTAAACTAGACCCTCCACATGTGCAAAATTGGCTAATTTGACTTAGGGTAAAATCTGGAGCATGTTTTCAAATTTGCTACTTTATGATTGCAATGTTTATGAATTGGAGTTTCGGTATTTGTGTTTGGTATCGATCACTGGACGTTTGTACGTCTATATCGGGTGATATTTGGTTGATTTGCGAGAGCAGACCATAGGTTTTGACCTATGTGTGAAACGTGTGTCGTTTTAGTTTTAAATTGGATTTTAATGCGGCACGATACGTTATGATGTGTAGGTACCCCATGAGGACTTCGAGACGACAAGCAAGCGAGTGGCGACGTCGGCATCGACAAACGAAGATCAAGGTGAGTAGATATATATTTACGGTGGAAGTCGGGTGGATGGCGTATAGCACCCCCGCAGTTTCGTAATTGAATGCGAATGCGTTATACTTATACTATACTTATATAATTACGGTTATGATATGGGATGATTTTGGTTTAGTATAGTATACTTGTAGTTGTATTTAGATAGTTTTGGTCGCGAACCCTAGGGTAGTGATATGCATACACGCACACACACACATATATGTATTTTATTACCTGTGCGTATATGGGGATATGTATATATATACACACGTGGGTATGGGACTATGTGTGTGTATATATATATATATGCGTATACATATACATGGATTATGAGAATAGTACTTGGGATTTGAGATGAGTCGATGAGATTGGGCTTGAGGCCGTGAGATCGGTGATGTGACATTGATCCTATTATGAGATACGACACGATATTTTAGTGGGTCCTTTCGACATGGTGTTTTCACACACACGCATGCATATACATAGATGGTATCAGTTTTGTACTAGACGTAGATCAGTACCCCGGATCATGATGTTGGATAAAGAGGATACCGGATGAATAATGGGATATATGTGATATTTGACCCGTACCCAGATTTGGGAGGCCGTACGATGGATTTACCGTACGAGCTATATATTGATGATAGATCAGCACTCTTTACTCGAGGATGTCATATTATATTAGGGTATCGTATGGGACACTATTGAGGCTGGATCACCGACTATTATATATATATATATATGTATCGACTCAGATGTTGGGCGGTTTCCTTACCTTTCGATCAGCCTATTTAGTTTAGTCCTATAGTTACTTGTAAATGATAGATTAGACTCGAGTCATACCTATTTCAAAACTAACGAATCGTGAGTATTTTAAAGATAGGCCAAGGGATTCTACGGATATTTCAAAGGACGTATCTTTTCTTAAAAACACCGTAGCCCTTATTTTCAAAACACCACGATTCGTGTTGTTTCAAATGGAAAAAGTGTATGACTCATATTTATATAAATGCTAATACGTTATCGTTGTGTTATTATTCAGCTACCGCTTATTTTTTCTGTTCGCATCGCATCGCATGCTTATATTGTGTTTTCATATTCCATTATTGAGATCATGCTGTCAGGACACCAGCACCATTACCGATGATGCGTATGTTCCACAAACACTTACTTGCCGGCTCACACACATCATCATCGGTAATTGCCATGTCACGTACACTTTAGAGAATATTATTTTATTGATATGGCTTGTTAGCTGATAGTTTTGACATGATATTAGTGTACTTGCCTTATATGCCAGTTTAGACATTGCACTTATTACTTGCAAATTCATGCATATTATTGTTCACTGTTATGTAGTATTATGGAGTCTTATGCCTATATTCACTATTTACTTATTATTGATTCTTGGATTTCGGATTTTCATGAGATTCCTGGATTTGGGAGAAAACCGCAAGAATATATATAAACTTCTCTCTCTCTCCCTCTTTTTAAAATAAAAAGTATGGTTTTCTCGTGATGTATGAGTCGTCCACCATGATGTTTTCTCGGTTATGAGATGGATTTCGAGACCCGATTCGAGGAGTCGTATGAACCGTCTCAGGTACATAGTGGACCCGGTATGGTACCCCAGGGCAAGAGTGATTTCATGGAGGATGATGAGCCCGACAGGGGCAGACTGCCTACCGGTGATTGTTTGGCACGTCGGATATCCGGAGGATACCGTTCGTGGTCGTGTGATTTATGATACGGGCCGATCCGGACTGATGGAGCCCGAGGTATTGAGACATTGAGATATTAAGACTTGAGACACTAAGATTTTAAGATTTGATGATACAGGCCAGTCCGGGTAGCTAGAGCTTGAGATGTTGACATATTGGGGTTTATGTTTTGTGTCCATGCTTGACACAGATTTCTCTGTTGAATTCATTGATGATACCCGATTTATATACATACAGAAATCTCATTAAATAATGAAAACAGTTGTCTCACTCATTTCATTACATTACATTCATAACTCATACATATGATATATTGCTACCTGAGGCACTGACACGAGCACATGTTATTACACTTCTATATAGATGTTTACCCATACCACATTTTCATGCTTCAGACTTGTCATTTTGAGGTTATATATATTATTGATCGTATTGACCTAGGATTGTGTCATACATACGATTTCTGCTCGGTGATGTTTTCTACTCACGAATTGGCAACTCACCCCCGTTGTGCCACAGTTTCTTGCAGGTTTGGCCGTACAGGTTTCATTACGGCTTTTCTAGCACACTGCTCCCATTTTGGGTGATTGCTTTGGTAGGTGGGTTCACTTGCATCGTGACCACCATTGTACTTGTAAGTACACGGTAGCGCCCCGGCCGTCTAACAGACGCCAAATGCGGAACAAAAACTTTTTGACTGGCGCTATCGTATACTATAACCCGGATCTTCCATTAAAGCTAAACTAACAAACTACAAAGTGGGTAAAAATGTTATACCGAACGATCTGAGTCCTTCGGTCTTCAACCATCATCCCACGCTTTGTTGCGGCTGCTCCGATCTCCTGAATCTCCATTCTTCTCGTCCAGGTGGCACCACATCGACGGATCATTAAACGGGCTCACGCCTCTGAACCGAGGCAACTCGATCATCAAGTTTGCTAAAAGAGATGACCAAGATTTATGTAAAGAATGAATAGAACACTTTGTCTCGCTTCGTCCAAAACCATGGACGAACGGTTAATGAAGTTGCCATTTGAATCGGGTAAATGAGAAATGAGCAATTCTAATTTTCATGAACCAAACACTATATTCTTCTCTTTTTGCAAAATCAATCCTATCCATTTGCAAGAGGGGGCCGTCCACTTTATGGAGGAGGGGTGAGTGTAGGAAAGGGAGGGGGTGACCATAAGAATGAATGATTTACAAGGCACTTTGCAACAACAATTAATGGTAAACAATGAATCATTAACCTAGTCATCATCCATCATTAAATGCACTAATGAATCAAGAACACCTCATCATCCTAGTCACCATATAGAAGCATCTAGAACCACGACTCACCCTCATGACTCACCCTAGTGACGAAAAGATAAATCCGCATTTAACCGAATATTAAATACGGGTGATAGAAAACTGGAAACTGGCAACTTCCAAAAGCGATCCCGAAACGAATTTTAGGATAACCCCGTAACAGTATAAACATACCCGTATTTGTATTACGACCGAATACAAATGCAACTTAGACAAAGATATTATATCTACACAGTATAATACTGGGATCCGGCTTAAACCAAAGCCCACCAGTATTATCTGCCCGAAATATGACACGTCGTAAACGCACGTGCATTTTCCGAACCCTGCCATAAAACCATACGGCCTCTACAACGTTTCGCCCGAACTTGGGAAACTGTGTGTGGGGGACTCTAATGACTCATCAACACACTCGCTCTGGGTATAACCACTAGCACGTCAGAGGTACAAGCTGTACGTAACGGTTGCCTATGTATTGATCGGAAGGGAAGCTGACGAGCGAACTCATCCAGAAACCCTACTGAGCCTGACAGTGACAATATCCGTCCAGTCCGGTCCGTTCGTCTAAGAATATCGCATATCGAGTCTAGGAGGTGGATAAAGTCAGACCCCTAATAACGCGATAATTCATGTTGGTATGAAGCCCATCACCTACTGAGAAACTACTGATCCAAATCAGTAATTCTCCACTACCCCGGCCGAGGATTTCTAGTGATGGCCACCCGTGCACTGTGCGACATCAACCCCTAATACCGGGATAGACGAATCCCCTACGATCCACTCACTGCCTCCATGTGGCTCAGGACTGTACCCAACTAAAACCTGTTTGCACGTCTCCTTTGAGCGTGGTAGGGTAGTAATCAAAGCACAGTGGGAACTCACACGAGACAAATGACGATCTTAGGTCGACAAACTAACCTGTACACAAGTCACCAGGGAACTGCTATCTGACGATATGTATAATACCAACTAGCATGTTCCCGGCGAGTCCTGTCCGGCGTACTCATAACCTAATGAGCACCTGTATACATCTTAGGTGATTCAACTGACACTAGTGGCTTGTGAGACCGGCCACCGCCCCTCGTCGGGGTCTCGACTGTATACACAAGTCTACTCTGGAGTATCGATGCCCTGTCTCGATACTTCTACGACTAGGGACACTTTAAGGATGTGCTTATAGACCCCAGCTCCCACGTATATGATCGCCATCATACTGCTGGCAGTCAAGCAAGAATCCTATGGGCTCTATCAATATGCAATAGTGAACTAAAGCATGTATATGATGATAAAGACAAACCAGATAGCATACTATCATCTCGAGCAAGACTGTCATATCGGTATAGGTCCTCCCTCAATCATTGCAATCACGTACCTGCGATCCAATAATTGACTTTGAGGGCACTATATCCAACAATCTCCCACGTGCACTTAAGGCTAATTATTGCGATTTCGCATACTCATAGCCCGTGTGATACCGAACATCCAACCAACTCCTCTACTAATCAGTTTCACAAAGCTCATTTGTAAAACTATTGTGTTCGAGAAATAGCCTCAGTGAGTGGATCCGCCCTGATGTTTCTTTCTATGTCTCTCTTAATCTCAAGTTCTCGGAGAAATCCATCTCCCGAATTGAGTAATACCTGTCTTAGAATATGTCTGGATATCTGATGGGACCTAGTTCATAAATGAACTCCAAATCCAAACTTCTTAGACTGTATCGATAACTGAACCTAATCAGTATTCAGCACCATGCCTCCTACAGTATCCTCTTGGACCAACTGTCCATAATACTGTCCCTCGTCAGAGGAAAATCTATAACTCTGACAATCACTCTGTCATTCATGTCACCTTTGAAGCCTGGAATGATAACCGTCTCCCGAAGGAGCCCGCCGTCATCAAATCCGTAGAACATTCACTTATGTTCTAAAACTGCTTCCTTACGTTTCTTCAGGATTGGATTAGTATAAACTTATTGCATCTAGTGCAAAAACAACATATGGTTTGGTACTTGACATCTCACGATTGACTCAATTGCCTAAGCAAGTGATCTGCCAATCATGCACATCCTTCTCCCCTTTAGTCTGTAAGACACCTTTAGAGAGGGTGACTCCATCACCTGCAGATACACCACCATGCCAGGAGTCATATATTCTAAAATGCTATTTGAATACTGTCAAAGTACCCACATTGGAAAGCTACCCAAATCTAGATCTAAAACCATAGATCTAGTATCCAGAATGTCTGATATTATATCCTTATCCTTTGTGGAGAAATAACTGTATAACGACCACAGTACAACCGATCGTAGTATAGGAATTTTGCTTCCTACTCTGTGTATGTCATCCAAATACCAGGACATCACACCCTACTACCTTCTTAACAGATCCATCCCCTATTCTGATGAAGTCAAACCCATGACTGTCACATCAAAAATAGATGATCTTATCTCCACTCTTTATGCTCAAGCCTATAAATAGACATAAGCTACTTGCCCACTATGCTTCCGCTGCTCCCACTGACTACGACAACCCTCTGGCAGAATAATATATACGTCCACTTCTAAAGCTAGTTTAGAACGACGCTATACTTAACCTCCTGCCGGGTCTCATAGCCCGGAACAACAGTAGTGTCAAGTCTGGGTAAACAAGAACCTCCCTGTCACCGTCCTTGAGGCTACCGGAGTACCTCTCGGGTGTCTAAAGTTACCCACCATATCTGCGGAGTGGCTATTGGAATGTCAAACTTGATTGAATATATAGGACCTATTAAATTTTCCATAATCGTTTGTGGTTCTGGAATCACTTCCAATTCTACCATACTCCCACTACTGTTTTCTAAAAAAATCCATTTTACTAAAAATGTGGCGAGTCAAGAACAATATCACTATTGATCTTCTAGATGGTAGAAAGTCAACCCTCGTCAAAGCCAGGGTCAACCCACAAACTGCTTTTACAGAAACGTGCCTTGAGTTATCTAGAGTCTGGTTTTAAGCATAAGCTGGACAACTCACCGTACCTTAACATCGTTAAGATATGAACCATTCTATATCTAATATAGAAACTTTGGCACTTATTTAATTGGAACCAGATTCTAATCATGCAACTGTCTCCAATGCATATCATCTTAATGGAGAGATGCTAATCAGCATTACTCAACGTAGGAATACATCCAATTATGAGTAACCTGAAAGAGAAACAAGTTTCTCAAAACGATTACTATTAACTGAATACCAACCACAAGAATCTACATCTTCGATTTCTTTGAAGAATCACGATACTTGCGACACCTGGTTCTATACTTTATTCCTATACCCACAACTTCTCAAAACTTAGACATTGTATTTCTGCGAAACACTTGTCTAAAAACTAGAGAAGTTACAAGTAAACAGAACAGAGTACGTGGACCATCCCCTTTATCCTGATGGACACTGGACAACATACAATACTCTGTATAAGTCCTCTGAGTTGAATAACTCATAACCTGTGCATCGTAGGTTGAAAACTGTACCCAGGTGATTTCCTCAAATATCACCAATTACAACGAATTCCGATATAATGAGGATGATCACCTAATTCCCAAGAACTTACTCCCGCTCCTCATCTGTAAAACCATACAGATGTGAGAATCTTACCTGGTAAATACATACCTTGGAGTAAGTATCTAATCGGGAATTCAGTTTTCCATTAACAATGCACAGAAACATAAAAATGTTTCGTAGGGGTATCCTGGTATTCCTAGTAATGCTTCTTCCATAATTCAATTTCATGACTTTAACCGTATATTTCTTTGCAATCTCTCCAAATCCCTTTATTTGTCTTTATTCATTACGTTCTACACACCCCTTTAGGCTAAGTGGTTTTCTTCCTTCCCTACCGTTCGACACCAGCCTATGGTTTGGAAGAAGACTATCCAATAAGCATAATAGGTGTACTCTCCTAAACCAAGGAGTACTCGCAACTTGAGTGAAGGTGATGATAAAATACAACTGAATAATACCTTATTCTATTTCTCCCGAACTGGGAAAAAGGCAAAGGTGAAATAGGAGTGGCGATGAAGTACGCGGTTTGGTCGTGAATGATAGCAGTCGCAATTTACTTTGACCTCTTTATAATCCCTTTATATTGTCTTTAGTTATTACCTTCTGTACACCCTTCTTAGGCTAATTGATTTTCTTCATTCCCTACCTTTCGGCACCTGCCTATGGTTTGGAATAAGACTATCCAATAAGCGTAATAGGTGTACTCTCCTAAACTAAGGAGCCCTCGCAACCTGAGAGAAGGTGATAATAAAAGACAACTGAATAAACCAATTCTATTTCTCGTAAACCCGGATCCATCCTCGATGAAGTCCCTTCGAGTTTGTATATAACCATACGATGGATCTATCCAATGGAAGCGGATGTCCGTAGTAATACGGGGTGTTCTGAGCAATGCAAAGGGTAAAAGAAGGAGCGACAATGACTTATGCAACTTAGACAATCCAAAAGCCAGTATTTTCAGAAGGTTCGGTCAACTTGGTCACTGAGTCATAGTCTAGGGTCGGTCAATGGTCGCTGCCAGAGAGAGAGAGAAAAGAAACACTCTGCGTGCACTCTAACCTAGATCAGAATGGTTATCAATTTATCTAATCAGGAAACCTCCCACTGTACCGTCAAATTCTCCTCCAAACCTAAAAGTAGAATCAATCGGGATCACCCGAAGAGTAAACCAACTCATCAGTGAGAATCGGGATCCAACTATCATCACATGATAACTTGATGGAAGCCACTCAAGTTATCACACTCCAGAAGGTATGCGCATGCCTGGCAAGTTTCAGTTTCTTTAGAAACTCCCGATATGATTTTTGACCCATGCTCTTATGACCTTGACTTTGGCCAACAAATCATAAGTCACAGGTCAAGTTCTACCCGTCATTATCCAGGTTAATTTGAACCTACCCGTACCTACCCTTGACTTTGGCCAACAAGGCAGTACGACTGTCCCAAACCAACGCATCTATCTATGCAACAGATGAATACCCAGCAGCTACCAAATATTATGCCTTGACTTTGGCCAACAAACATAGCTTGAAATACTACTGACCATCCATAAGAAATGACGGAGGGCTATGGATGGTTTTTGGCGAAAAACCTTTAACGTATTGAACTTGATTTCGTTGAAGGAACCTGATAGCTTTTTATAAAAATATAGTGGCGAAAACCTTTTGCTAAAAAGGTCACTCCCGGTGAAGGGATCTCGGCTCTTTCCTCGTGGAATGAGGTGCAGGATATTCTAACTGAATACCGCGATGCAAAGCAACTTGTAATCGACTATAGTGAAGTTATTACCCTGACGCAAACTTCTGCCCAAGGGGTCCTTCCCGGTGAAGGGATATCAGCCCTTGCCTCGTCGAATGAGGTGCAGGATATTCCAACCAAATATCACTATGCAAAACAAAAGGAAATGTCTTTGTAATAACTCTTTTAAAATTATTCCAACAACATCAAATATAGGTTTGTTTTATCCTTGTATTGATAAGAATCAATGCAGTCCCATCAATTAAACACACCAGAAAAGAACGAAAATATAATGTACGTATATGCCATCCGCATTAGCCACTGGGTCCCGTCATCACCCGTTAGGTTACTTAATTAACGACAGAGCGGGGACTGGACTAGCGCGGGTGTAAAACATATACAACATCTAATAGTATATATGCCAATATACAGTAATCGCTCCAAGCATGATAATATGCAACATTACAGAAAAGTAATAAGCATCACAGAACAATACAGATAATCTGGGATCCCCGGGTTTCACAGAGCCCTACTGAAACCCGACGTTCCCCTGGTCGTGTGGATAGCCTGTGCAATGAAACCTAGACCCCTACTGGTGTGGCAAGTTACCCGCCAAAACCTGAAGAGTGGCAGCCCCCTACAGCACAGTGAATGGACCACCCGGCACTTCACGGAATCCGGTAACTTGAGCACCCCTCCTTGGGTCAACCTATGCCCCCTATGAGTGCGGCGAATAGTCTGCCAATTCTAGAGTAAGGCCCCTTTGCCTCTCAAATCCATGAGATACGGACCCGTTGCCCTCCAGAACCCGGCTATCCGTGCACTCCGTCGCGGGGTAAACCTAGTACAGAAAAGAAAATATATACAACGGGTACATCGACCTCAGCCCGGTCGTGCCCCAGAAAAATATTATACAAACAGACAGTGACGGCAGTCCACATGTTGGACACTTGCCCCGCAATATCAAATGTACAAATAAATTCAAAAAGCACTACCATTGCACACTGCTATCCACCACGATAAATCTACAACATCACAGCACAACATAGAACATCAATGCGAATGTCACGTTCGCAAATCCGTCTAAAAGGACTATAGCAATTAGACGAAATTTACCGCTCGAATGACATTCACGGTCGGAGATATAATATAAGTACTGTAAACTAACAAGTTTAAAATTTCGATCGACAAAACTTCCCGAAGTGGTCTCCACGTACTTCTGGTGTACAATAATAAAATCTGGGCCCAAAGGAAATATTCCAGAAACCACAATTTACAGTGAAGAACATACTGTTGAAAATTGGAGCATTGATCCCACAATACGGCGGCGGATCCGCGGCCAAACCCTGGTTTTGGCCGTGGATCCGCGGCCGTACAGTAAGATCACTTAACCAATTTTCACCAGTTTTCTTAGAAAAGCCTGCACAATTTTCTGTGATGCTCAAAAAAATTTTTAGACCATATTTAAAATCGACAGAAACTTTGTACAGAAAAATTGTAGTTTTCGAAAATCCATTCGATCGATGTTTTAAACGTGTTAGCAAAAGTTAGTAAAGCTTAATGGTGAGGCTCTAATACCACTGTAAGTACACGGTAGCGCCCCGGCTGTCTAACAGACGCCAAATGCGGAACAAAAACTTTTTGACTGGCGCTATTGTATACTATAACCCGGATCTGCCATTAAAGCTAAACTAATAAACTACAAAGTGGGTATAAATGTTATACCGAACAATCCGAGTCCTTCGGTCTTCACCCATCATCCCACGCTTTGTTGCGGCTGCTCCGATCTCCTGAATCTCCAGTCTTCTCGTCCAGGTGGCACCACGTCGACGGATCTTTAAACAGGCTCCCGCCTCTGAACCGAAGCAACTCGATCACCAAGTTTGCTAAAAGAGATGACCAAGATTGATGTAGAGAATGAGTAGAATACTTTGTCTCGCTTCGTCCACAGCCATGGACGAATGGTCAATGAAGTTGCCATTTGAATCGGGTAAATGAGAAATGAGCAATTCTAATTTTCATGAACTAAACTCTATATTCTATTCTTTTTGCAAAATCAATCCTATCCATTTGCAAGAGGGGTTCGGCCACTATATGGAGGAGGGGTGAGTGTAGGAAAGGGAGGGGTGACCATAAGAATGAATGATTCACAAGACACCTTGCAACAACAATTAATGGTAAATAATGAATCATTAACCTAGTCACCATCCACCATTAAATTCACTAATGAATCAAGAACACCTCATCATCCTAGTCACCATCTAGAAGCTTCTAGAACCACGACTCACCCTCATGACTCACCCTAGTAACGAAAAGATAAATCCGCATTTAACCGAATGTTAAATACGGGTGATAGAAAACTGGAAACTGGCAACTTCCAAAAGCGATCCCGAAATGAATTTCAGGATAACCCCGTAACAGTATAAACATACTCGCATTTGTATTACGACCGAATACAAATGCAACTGAGACAAAGATATTATATCTACACAGTATAATACTCAGATCCGGCTTTAAACCAGAGCCCACCAATATTATCTGCCCGAAATATGACACGTGCGTAAACGCACGTGCATTTTCCGAACCCTGCCATAAAACCATATGGCCTCTACAACGTTTTGCCCGAACTTGGGAAATTGTGTGTCGGGGACTCTAATGACTCATCAGCACACTGGCTTTGGGTATAACCACTAGCACATCAGAGGTACAAGCTGTACGTAACGATTGCCTATTTATTGATCGGAAGGGAAGCTAACGAGCGAACCATCCAGAAACCCTATTGAGCCTGACAGTGATAATATCCGTACAGTCCGGTCCGTTCGTCTAAGAATATCGCATATCGAGTCTAGGGGGGTGGATAAAGTTAGACCCCTAATAACGCGATAATTCATGTCGGTATGAAGCCCATCACCTCCTGAGAAACTACTGATCCAAATCAGTAATTCTCCACTACCCCGGCCGAGGATTTCTAGTGATGGCCACCCGTGCACTGTGCGACATCAACCCCCAATACCGGGAGAGACGAATCCCCGACGATCCGCTCACTGCCTCCATGTGGCTCGGAACTGTACCCAACTAAAAGCTGTTTGCATGTCTCCCTTGAGCGTGGTAGGGTAGTAATCAAAGGTTAGTGGGAACCCACACGAGACAAATGACGATCTCAGGTCGACAAACTAACATGTACACATGTCACCAAGGAACTGCTATCTGACGATATGTCTAATACCAACTAGCATGTTCCCGGCGAGTCCTGTCCAGTGTACTCATATGTCATGACCCGAATATTTTGACTCGTGACCGGAACTTAACCACGCTACGTCTACAGGCGCAACGCGACTAAGTAAGCCGAACCCAGAACTCAAAACCATTTAAAAGTAAAGAGTGTTGAAAACATTTAATTAAAAACATTTAGAAAACCTTAATTAGTTCAATGAGGTTCTTTTTAAAGTTAAATTATCCTTGTAATAATTTTGGCAGCATTTCCTTTGTAAAAGTAACCCCGAGAATCGGGTAAAACAGGATATTAGTGAAAAAGAGATATAATGAACAAAGCATCCCTAACCGGGAGCAATCACGCCCAACGGCGGAAACCATCACCACAAGAGTAATATACGACGTCGTAGCGAAGAATGAGAAAAAAGTAACATCCCAGAATAATCACTGCAAATATAAAGTCGGCTCCCACGAGCACGACACCAGAATACAAAAATATACATCATCGTCCTCACACTGTCTCTATGTCAAGTACATATATGGTAGATGGAGAATACTAGATACAAAAGTGTATACAATAAAAGTAACCAGATACCACAACCCACCTAAATAGTAAAATAGCTATCGCACCAACTGTAGTGGTATCCGAAGCCAAAAGATGCAAAAAGGCAGCCTGCAGCGACTACTCTGAGGGGCAACCTACAAATACTGTGGCACAACGGGGGTGAGTTGCCAACTCGTGAATAGAGATAGCATATAAAGGTAATCACGAGCATGCACGTACTGCGCTACGCTATCATATGCCAGCAGGTAAATCTATATGCGACAAACAGTAAGTGCAATAATCATGCAAATGCTCTGTCAGGTAAAATAACTACAGGATGAGATACATGATAATCACTTCTGAGCATGGGATAAACAACATCTACACGAAATATCGATCGTGGAAAAATAAATAGTCGGTGCCCAAGCTGCACCAAAATCCCAAATAAACTCAGGCGCCGGCACTCTCCTCGGCCCTCAAATCCTGTACATCTCTGAGAATCACGAGTGCCCAACATCGGCACCCAAAATATCATAAATACTCGTGTCCAGTATCGACACGCAAATCCTCATACATCGGGCTCCGTAAGTCCGGATCAGCCCACGGGCTCCGTCTGCGGTATCGGCCCTCGGCCCCGACAGCACGGATCATCCCGCATCCATCTCTCGACTCTGGTCAGTATCCTCCGGATAACCGCCAGGTCCAACCAATCACCGGTAGGTACTCTCCCACCTCCAGGCTCAATCGGCAAAGTCCATCGATCATCTTGCCGAGGGGAACCATACCGGGTCCACCACGGACCCGCAAACGGATCATCTACTCCACGAATCGGGTTTCAAACACACGTCTCAGCACCGAGAAAACGCGTGGTGGACGCACCAAAATATCTTATCATGAGGAACCGGGTTTTCAAATAGTGCATCTTTTCTTAAATAATTCCACGGTCCTCAAAACCAGAAATCACATAAAAATCCAACACCAATGAGTAAATTAAATACGATGTGCTATGTACATCAAGTCATCATAATATAGGTACAAGGGAGAAACCGTGTTTCTTAAGATAGTTCAGTTTTCAAAGACAGCATGCGGCTTCCAATTTCTATGAAAATCATATCGAATCATATGTGAAATGAACTACAGTATAATGATCATGGCAATTCTACAGGGAGTGTGTCATGGCAATTACTATTGGTGTGTGTGTAACATGCAGATTAGTGGTCGTGCAACATAAACAGTTAGTAATAGTGCGGTGTTCTATCGATTCTGAGTTTTCATACATGTAGCAGGGAATGCAGTATGCAATAACAGTATCCATGAACAGTCAATGTAGGTAAATGCAATGTATAGCTATAAGTCATATCAGCCCTGACGTAGAACGCTATACGGGCGTTATCCCCGTAGATGTTAAATCTACTCACCGAAGTCTCGCGCTAAGTGTAGCCGACGACTTGTTTCCCCTTCTTCGCAGCGTCCGTCTCACTCGCCTGCGAACCTAGATTTACACAATATATCACACATAAGCTCAAATCCACCAAAAACGCAATATTAAGGTCAAATTAAAAACCAGCGTTGCAAACCAAGCGCGCGTGTGCGCGATACGCTAAAACGTGTGATCACGCTCCTGAAGCTAACCTGACGCGTCGCGATACGCAGCACAACCCAAAACCACACACGTATCACGTGTGTCGCGGAGATTTAAAATACGGAAAATAGGGTAATAAGTCCCAGATTTTGATACAGAATTGAAATTACAAAAATAAATATATTATAAAACCCCAAATATCAGCAGACACCAACCACCAAAACCCCAACCCAATACCCTCCTATCTGGCCGCAATTTGCGGCCAGAATGACGATTTTGGCGGCCTGGGTAGGAAGTGGGCTTCCGGGTTTGGTGTGTGCACTCCATACATACTGTGTATATCCCAGTAATAACAATTTTATTCTGAAACACCCCGGGAAGTAGCGGTTTCATCAGAACCCAATTTCAAATTAAAAATCACACTTTGCACTAAATTGAAACTTTAGGGTATTTTTTCTAAAATATGAAACAAACCTAAGTCTAAAATCACCTATATAACTCATCACCAAGCAAATCAAGCCATAAGGATATCACTTTTAACATAACTTCACTAAATCCCATTACAAAGCACAAAACATGCATAGAATGTGATATTTTGCTAGAAATGCTATAAGTTATGTAAAAGAGGTGCTAAGGGTGAGTTAATACCTTCAAAACACCTTAAGAAACACCAAAAATCCCTGCTTTTTCCTCAAGTGTGCAGATCCACCACCAAACACCTCAAAAGCTAATTTTTTTCTATGGCTTGTGAAGGAAAAGTGTTGTTTTGAGTAGGGTTTGAATGAGGAACTAAAGAGAAGTGAAAAGAGAAGAGAACATGGAGAAAAATGGGGGGTTTTCTGCTGGATTTTTCTGCAGAATTTCTGAATGAGGGAAAGAGAGAGAAGAGGAAAAGAAAAGGGGTCAAAAAGTCAAATTTTTTTCCTTCCTAACACCATGCCTCATATTTTATTCAAATTTGGAATTATGAAAAGATTTATGACATGATTAAAATGGTGGGGATAAGTTAGCAACCATGCAACAAAAGAATGGCTAACACTTTAAACCTAGGTCTCAAAAATGTGCTAAGTGTGCATGGTGCACTTAACACAAAATTTCTCACTTAGGGTAACAAAACTAAAAATAATTAACAACCCTATAAATATATATATATATATAAATGCCCATTAAAACACTTCACAACACAAAAGACCACTAGCCAAGAAGGAAAATAAGTTATCCGGTTTTTTTTTGAAAAACACGCACACCTGCTAATTAACGCGGAAACATTCTAAACGAATTTCAAGGTGTTACAATCTACCCCCCTTAAAGAAATTCAGTCCCCGAATTTAAAAATCTAACTATATATACCTTCAAAAAGATGGGGATACCTCTTCCTCATCTCGCTCTCGGTCTCCCAAGTGACCTCCTCGCCGCTCTGGCCACGCCAAAGTACCTTGACTGACGGTATGTCCTTCGATCTCAATTTCTTCACTTGTCGATCCAAGATCATCACCGGCTGCTCTGCATAGGAAAGGTCATGCTCAAGCTGGATCGTCGGGTGCTAAATCGCATGCGAAGGATCATGAAGATATCTGCGGAGCATCGAAACGTGAAATACCGGGTGCACGTCTGGAAAACTGGGCGGAAGGGCTAAACGATACGCAACCGCACCAACTCGCTCGAGGATCTCGAAGGGGCCCACATACCTGGGACAAAGCTTCCCCTTCTTCCCGAATCTCATCACACCTTTCATCGGGGAGACCCTCAAGAAAACATGATCACCAACAGAAAACTCAAGTCTGCGCCGACGACGGTCCGCATAAGATCTCTGCCTACTCTGGGCTGCTCTCATCCTATCGCGAATCAACTGGATCTTCGCGGTTGTCTCCTCCACAATCTGCGGCCCTAAGATACTGCTCTCACTGAGCTCTGTCCAACAGGCGGGCGATCTACACCTCCTCCCATAATGAGCCTCAAACGGTGCCATCTGAATGGTCTGCTGGTAGCTGTTGTTATAGGAGAACTCTACTAGGGGCAAATGATGATCCCAGCTACCTCCGAAGTCTAATATGCACGCTCTGAGCATGTCCTTGAGAGTCTGAATAGTCCGCTCTGACTGTCCGTCGGTCTGCGGATGAAATACTGTGCTGAAACTCAAGCGGGTGCCCAAAGCCTCCTGAAGCCTCTGCTATAGTCGGCTGGTATACTGGGTGCCTCTGTAGGACACAATACATGTCGGAACTCCGTGTAGTCATACAATCTCATCAATGTAAATCTGTGCATACTGAGCAAATCCGAAAGTCGTCTTCACCGGTTGGAAGTGAGCCGCTTTCGTCAAACGATCCACGATCACCCAGATGGAGTCATACCCTCGACTAGTCCTGGGTAGACCCACAATAAAGTCCATAGAAATCTATTCCCATTTCCACTCCGGAATGGGCAACGGCTGTAACTCTCCCGCGGGCCTCTGATGCTCAGCCTTGACTTGCTGACAAGTCAGGCATCTCGACACCAAATCTGCGATGTCCCTCTTCATCCCGTCCCACCAGTAAACACCTCTCAAATCGTGGTACATCTTGGTGGACCCTGGATGAACACTATACACCGATCGATGTGCCTCCTCGCGAATCTCACGCCACAGTCCCTCAGCATCTGGTATGCACAATCTGGTCCCAAATCGTAGTATCCCCTGATCATCGATCACGAACTCGGAAAATCTTCCCTGTCCCATCTGCGTCCTGATCTCTGAACAACGGTCATCACTGTGTTGTCCCTCATATATACGGTCAAGCATCGGCGAGCGTGTACGAACATGCGCAGTCTGTCCTTCGATCGGTGTAAACTCGAACTGTACCCGGCTGTCGCATAAAATCTTCCAATCTGCCGACGACTGCTTCTGTACTGCTCTCAAACGACATAGACTACCTCCGGGCCTCCTACTCAAAGCATCCGCCACTACATTAGCCTTTCCCGGGTGGTACAAGATCTCGCAGTCGTAGTCCTTCACTAACTCCATCCATCGGCGATGTCTAAGGTTCAGGTCTCGCTGCTTGAATATATACTTTAAACTCTTGTGATCAGTGAATATCTGGCACGACTCGCCGTATAGGTAATGTCGCCAGATCTTAAGTGCAAAGACCACTGCAGCCATCTCCAAATCGTGAGTGGGGTAGTTCTGTTCATTTTTCTTCAATTGCCGCGAAGCAAATGCGATCACCCTATCATGCTGCATCAGAACACACCCTAGCCCCACTAGAGAAGCATCACAATATACCACAAATCCACCTGACCCTGAAGGCAATGATAATACTGGCGCTGTAGTCAGTAGAGCCCGTAACTGCTAAAAACTGTGTTCACACTCCTCTGTCCAAACGAAAGGAACTCCCTTCTGGGTCAACCCGGTCAAAGGTGTAGCAATACGAGAGAAATCCTGCACAAATCGCCTGTAGTAGCCGGCCAGCCCTAGAAAGCTGCGAATCTTCGTAACTGATGTGGGTCTGGGCCAACTCCGAACGGCCTCGATCTTCCTCGGGTCTACACATATACCGTCTCATGAAATCACGTGCCCTAAGAAGTCTACGCTGTCCAGCCAGAAGGCACACTTAGAGAATTTGGCGAAAAGCTGATGCTCTCTCAAGGTCTGCAGTGTAATCCGCAGGTGCTGCTCGTGCTCCTCTCTACTCCGAGAATACACCAGAATATCGTCAATGAATACAATGATGAACAGATCAAGATAAGGCCGGAAAATACGGTTCATCAAATCCATGAATGCTGCTGGCGCATTGGTGAGCCCGAACGACATCACCAAAAACTCGTAATGGCCGTAGCGCGTGCGGAAAGCTGTCCTAGAAATGTCCTCCTGTCGAACCCGCAGCTGATGGTAGCCTGATCGCAAATTGATCCTCGAAAAGTATCCTGCCCCCTGAAGCTGGTCGAACAAATCATCGATGCGTGGCAAAGGATACCTGTTCCGCACTGTCACCCAGTTCAGCTGGCGGTAGTCAATACACAGACGCAAACTACCGTCCTTCTTCTGGACGAACAGGACTGGAGCACCCCACGGAGAAACACTGGGTCGAATAAGTCCCTTATCTAGTAAATCTTGCAACTGACCCTTCAATTCTCTAAGTTCTGCCGGGGCCATCCGATAAGGCTGTATAGAAATAGGCCCAGCGCCAGGAACCAAATCAATACAGAAAGAAATATCGCGCTCGGGCGGTAACCCAGGAAGCTCGTCAGGGAACACATCAGGAAACTCGCTAACAATCGGAACCTGATCCAGAGGAATCTCTGTAGCTCTAGTATCATAAACATAGGCGAGAAATCCATGACATCCCTTCCTCAAAAGCTGCCCAGCGCGAAAAGAGGAAATCACACAGTATGGGGTGGCACTACGGTCCCCCAACACAACAAAAACCGACTCGCCGGGAAAACAAAATCTAACTGTCTTCTCACGGCAGTCCACAGAAGCATAGCACGTAGCTAACCAATCCATTCCCAAAAGAACGTCGAAGTCCAACATCTCGAGAAGGATCAAATCGACAGGCAACTCTCTCTCGCCAATACAGACAGTACAGGATCGGAACACGTGCCTAGCAACAAACGACTCTCCCACAGGAGTAGTCACAACAAGCGGCTGGTCAAGCAAACCGGATTCTCTACCCAAACTCGGCACGAAGTGTGTAGATACGTACGAGTGCGTGGATCCGGGATCGAACAATACGTGTGCATCAACAGAACATACTGGAAGGATACCTGAGACCACCGCATTGGACGCCTGCGCGTCCTGATGCGTCAAAGCAAAATCTCGTGCCTGCCCTCCACCTGTGACTGACTGTCCTCTGCCTCGGTCATCCCGTCCTCTCTGAGCAACTCCTCCACGCCCACGACCTCTCTGTGTATGAGTCTGACGCGGAGCAACAGTAGGAACAACAGGCAACTCCCTCTGGGGTGGTGAAGGTGGTAAGGTGATGTGCGGTGCTGCTGTCTCCCTCCGGTGTATCTCAGGACAATCTCTGACGAGGTGAAGTAAACTGCCGCATCTATAGCAACCTCGCGACGACTGCTGACCCTCCCGTGGATAGGAACTAAACATCTGGCCTCGTCGCGAATCTCTGCCACTCCTCGTACCTGAACGATACCTGTCGCGGCGTCTGAATGTCTGTCTCCGTGCTGCTATACCAGTACGAACTCTCTTCGGCTCTGGAACTACCGAAGTCTCAGCAAGGCGCTCCTCGACTAATAGAGCTGCATCTACCGCTGCTGCATATGTCTCATAGTGCTGCGCGCTGATCTCAAGGAACAGTGGTGTAAGTAAGCCCCGAACAAATCTCTTGACTCGCAACTCCTCGGTAGCCACTAGATACGTCGCATAGATAGATAGCTCTGTGAACAGCACATCATACTCTGCCACTGACATCTCCGGAGTCTGGCGTAAGGACTCGAACCTGCGTGCTCTAGCATCTCTGACACTCAGGGGAAGAAAGCGGGCAAGGAACAACGCCACGAACTCTGTCCAGGTCATAGGAGGAAGACCTGCTGCTATGCCTTTCTCGACTGATTCGCACCATTTCTGCGCAAGACCTTCTAGGCGAAAGCTCGCGAACTCAACACATCTCGCATTTGCGCATCTAAGGGATCGACATATCCGAGCCATCCTATCAATGAAGGACTGTGGGTCCTCGGCTGCATCGGTGCCTGTGAAGACCGGAGGCTTCAGCCTCATGAACTCTGATAGCGATACTGTAATCACCTCCGTAGCTGCAGGGGAAACTGGCTGTGCGGTAGGTACCATCGCGGTCTCTATAACGGGTGGAGCTACCTCTGGTCTCTGGGCTCGAAGCGTCTCAACTAGCGATCCTATCATCTGGCGCATCTCCTGCATACCAGCCCCTAGCATGGCGATCTGATCTGTCACGGGAGGAACAACCTGCTCGGGTACAACCGGTGTACTGCCCGGATCAGTCCTCGTCTCAGACGAATCAACTCGAATCTCGGCCCTCGCGTCCGCTCTCTGCGCCCTCGTAGTCTTTGGCGGCATAATGGCTGAAAGGAAAATAGGATTCGATAAGGATGCAGAAATCGAATCGCAAGAATGTATATACTCAAAAGGAATTTAAATCAATAAGTCCTAAGGTCGCTATGGCGGAGTACCGAGGCGTGAGTATGCCGCGGAACATACGCACGCTACGCCACTCTTCTTCAGCTACCTACTCCATCATACCCGGTCATCCTACACTCCGAAAGGTAAAACCTACGCTCTGATACCAACTTTGTCACGACCCGAATATTTCGACTCGTGACCGGCACTTAACCACGCTACGTCTACAGGCGTAACGCGACTAAGTAAGTCGAACCCAGAAATCAAAACCATTTAAAAGTAATGAGTGTTGAAAACATTTAATTAAAAACATTTAGAAAACCTTAATTAGTTCAATGAGGTTCTTTTTAAAGTTAAATTATCCTTATAATAATTTTGGCAGCATTTCCTTTGTAAAAGTAACCCCGAGAATCAGGTAAAACAAGATATAAGTGAAAAAGAGATAAAATGAACAAAGCATCCCTAACCGGGAGCAATCACGCCCAACGGCGGAAACCATCACCACAAGAGTAATATTGTAACGTCTTCAAAATAATAAAATATGATTTTTGGGAAATTTTATAATTTAATATTATTTTAATGAATATTTTAATATTCTGGTATAATTAAATACAGATAAATAGGGGAAAATTATGGAAAATTCTAAAATACGGTATTTTAAGGAATTGCCTCGTTTTCTGTGCATGCCCCCATTTCCTCTAGTTTTGACCCTGAGTATGTCTAGTTTTGACTGATTCCATCTAGGGTGAAATCTGGGTTGATTTTCCTATGTTGGTGTATAATTTGGGACTTGTTTTAGCATGGATTTTGGTATTTGGTGATTCATTCCTGTCGGGTGGCGTTTGGACGTCAACGACAAGTGGATTTTGATTGTGTTTACATGCGAGTCGATAGGTTTTTACTTATGCGGGTAGCTTGTGCTATTTTGGTTTCCGATGTGATTTTCATGTGCTTTAGCATTGTGATATACTTGTAGGTACCCCACGTGATGTTGAGGCAAAGGAGGTGAAGATAGCGACATCGGCTTTGGCACACGAGAAGCAATGTGAGTAGATTTATATCTACGGGGAGAAGTCGGGTGGATGGCGTATAGCACCCCCGCAGTCCGTGGTGATGTATACGAATACGTATACACACGAATATTTATTATGTGTTGTTTAGGGTTATTGATGGTAATAATGATATTTTGATGATAAGAATATATTGGTTTAGTATAGTGCGAACCCTAGAGTAGTGGTTGCACTTACACATACATTTACACACATACTTGCATTCATTCTTTCATTTATTAGAGTGCATATGATGGTGCGTATATCTACACATGGGTATGGGACTATGTGTTTATATACGGGATTTGAGGATGATACGTGGTTTGAGATGATACTTGATGTGAGGCCGTAAGATCGGCGATGTGACATAGCTTGTCTTCGAGGTACGATATGATAGTTTTAGCGGGCCTTTGGACATGTGCTTTACCCGCATTCATATTTTTATAGATGGTATCGATTTGTACTAGACTTAGAGTAGTACCCCAGATTATGCGATCTGATGATAGTGATACCTGATATGTGATGAGGTACTGTGACATTGACCCCTACCCAGCTATTGGGATGCCGTACGACGATCTACCGTACGAGCCGATATTGATGATAGATCTGAACTCATTACTCGAGGATATCTTACGATATGTTATTGAGGCGGGATCACCGACTATCATATCTATATATATTGACTCAGATTAGGTGGTTTCTTACCCCTCCTGTCTAGATTACTTAGTAGACATTAGACTGGACCGAGTCATACCTATTTCAAACTAACGAATCGAGGATATTTTAAAGATAGGCAGAAGGGTCATACGGATATTTTCAAATGATGTATCTTTTCTTAAAACACCGTAGCCCTTGTTTTTCCAAAAGCCCTGATTCTTCTTATTTCAAATGGCACCCCTGCATGACTTGTACAGATTGGTGTAGATTCTTTTCTTCTGCGTTGATTATTCGATTCCGCATATTCATGCTATTTGCATTGCATCGCTTGTACTGTGGTTATATTTCAGTCATGCTGCTAGGACACCAGCACCATTATCGATGATGCATATGTTCCACGTACACTTGTTGCCGGCGCACACACTCATCATCGATAATTCCCATGTCACTACACTGTAGTACTATTGCATTCAGTATATGATCCTTGCATGACATGATGATATGCATACCTTCCTTTACATGTCGCATACTTCATGCTTTTGATTATATGCATTGAGATATGTTATTTCTATGATATTTCTGGATTTGGGAACCGAGAGTGTTTCAAAAGAGAATATGTCATTGCTTTAAAAACCCGGTTACCCTTGATATGATATTTCAGTGCGTCGACCATGTGTTTTCTCGGTGCTGAGAGCGACATGTGAAACCCGAATCGAGGAGTGGATAGGCCGATTGCGGGTACATGGTAGACCCGGTATGGTTCCCCTCGGCAAGATGATCGATGAGCTTTGCCGATTGAGCCTAGAGGCGGGCGAGTACCTACCGGTGATTGGTTGGACCTGGCGGTTATCCGGAGGATACTGACCAGAGTTGATGGATAGATTTGGGCGTCCTGCCGGGGCCGAGGGCCGATACCGCAGACAGAGCCCGCGGGCCGATCCGGACTGACGGAGCCCGATATATGAGGATTTATGTGCCGATGCTGGGCACAGTTTTCATGATGTTTTCGAGTGCCGATGCTGGGCACTCCGGTTCCATGATTTTGACGTGTCGCGAGGGACACGGGTGGGTTATATCCTCATATTTCCATGCACAGGTTTCATGATATTTACTTGCATGATGGTTATTGTCATTGGGTGACGAGTGGACGGGATCCACGTGTGTGCAGATTTGATTACATTGATCATACCTCATATTCATGACATGCTATTACCTGAGGCACTAGCACGAGCACTTGGCATTACACTCATGTAGAGATTAAATTGCCAGTTTAGCATGCTTCAGCTTTATTCATATTGAGGTTTATTTATATCTGATCGTATTGACCTAGGATGGGTCATGCATTCGATCTCTGCTTGTAGATATTTTCTATTCACGAGTTGGCAACTCACCCCCGTTGTGCCCCAGTCCTTGCAGGTTTTTGCCGTACAGATTCCATAACGGCATTTCTGGCACACTGCTTCCTTATGGGTGACTTGCTTGGATAGGTGGGTTCTTTTGTATCAGAACCGTCATTGTTCATGTATCATTTATTGTATCTAGAATTTCCATCAACCAAAACTTGTTTATTGTTTCAGACTTAGAAAACAGTGTTGTTTTATTTCGACCTTAGAGTCGCGCTAGTAGTATTACGGTTTTCTGGCTGTTTTGAGTTTCTTTTTTTTTGGGTTTTGATCCTCGCCCTTTGGCGTTGTATATTATTATTGCTTGCGTGGTTGTGACCGTCGATGGACGAAGAGCTAGCTCCCGCTTGGGGATGCCTTTTATCATTTCATATATATTATTCTTGTTGTACCCCGTTCGGGGCCAGTTTTTACAAAGGAAACTCTGCCGAAATTTTCAGGAAAGGTTACACATTTTAAAAAAATGCATATTCGGCTTAGTTATTGTTCCCCTCCGAACGGACACGCGGGACGTCTGGGGCGTCTCGCCTGAGGTTCGGGGCAGATGCCAATAGGTGCTATCCGTCCATCTCTCCGAGGATGCCAAGTTGATTTATGGCACCATGTCTCGAAGGTTTAAACGGATGTGGCCGATCTAGCAGACTTCGTCAGATTCCCCCTCGTTTGAGGGGTTTTTTGATTGTGGGGACGCTCTTCCCTGCAGGCGCAAGCCCTTGCAGTTAATTACGCTACCGCATCGCGATAACAACTTTCTCCTTCTCCAGATGGTCACTTCGTGTCGTGTGTTTTTGTTTTATGTTTTATTGCCCGTGGATCGTTTACGGAGACTGAGTTATGTAGACGCCCGTAGGGCGTGGACTAGTCCAAATCCGAGTTATCTTAGATTTGGGTTTGGGGGTTTGGTTTGAGGATACGTTAGCCACGCTTGAGGCTAAGATCAACTCAAACATTTGTTAAGGACACGTTAGTCTAGTTTAAGACTAAGATCAACTTAACGGGATCGTTTAGATCCGACAAAGGAGCGTTTGGACTCCGTCGTTCCAGTTTTAGGGACATAGTGGTCCATCGTATGTGTGTGGCCGTCGGGACCCGTCACCTCTCTGACGACGTTGAAGGATTACAACGACGGGTGTCAGAGGGGTTCAGAGATGTACCCTCGAGCCAGAGTTAATTGGGGGGATTCGTAGTCCAGTCTGCTTGAAGGTTTAAGGATTCGTTAGCCATCTTTGAGGCTAAGATCAACTTAAACGGGACCGTTTAGATCCGACAAAAGGGCATATAGGGGCTCTATTGTTCTAGTTTAGGGACATTGTGGTCCACGGGTAGTTTTAAGGACATTGCGGTCCGCTGGTAGTTTAAGGACATTGCGGTCCGTGGGTAGTTTAAGGACATTGCGGTCCATGGGTAGTTTAAGGACATTTCGGTCCATGGGTAGTTTAAGGACATTGCGGTCCATGGGTAGTTTAAGGACATTGCGGTCCATCGTTAGTTTTAAGACATCTCGGTCTAGGTTAAGGACGTCATAGTCCATGGGTTTAAGGACTCCACAGTCCGGTATGTGCTCTGGATGCTTCACACGGGTTCACTGCCGTGCTTGGCGAGGACCAGGCTCCGCTCTGGGCGTTTTCCGTGGGGTCAAAGAGTGACGTTATCCACGTTCCACGTAACCAGGAATTTTGCACTAGATGCTTCACACGGGTTCATTGCCGTGTTCGGCGAGGACTAGGCTCCGCTCTTGACGTTTTCCGCGGGGTCAAAGAGTGACGTTATCCGCGTTCCACGTGACCAGGAATTTTGCATTAGGCATGGGTTTAAAGACCCCACAGTCCATGTCAATGTGCGGTCGTCGGGACCCGTCACCTCTTTGAAGACATTGAGGGATAACAATGCCGAGTATCAAAGGAGTGAAGAGATGTACCCTAGAACCGGAGTGGCTTAAATAGTCCTGGGCCCAATTTGGGATCAAGACCCATTAATTATGTTATGAGCTTACTGGCCCAGTTAATCATGAATTAAGGACTTATGGCCAGCTTGGGCTAAGTCCAATCAGGTTTGGAATATTGGTTTCTTGTTGGTCCATTGAGGGAGAGGCTTTGCCTCTATCCCTTCAGCCGATCGGGCCATAGCCTAGTGTTAAACACTTCAGAGCAATCAGTGTTGAACACTGGGAATGAGGTTAACAAGTTAGTGTTCAACACTAAGAGATAATTGGTGTTAAACACCAGCAATAAGGCTTTTTCAAATTAGTGTTAAACACTAAAACAGATCAGTGTTGAACACTGCCAAAAAGGCTTTTTTAATCATTGTTGAATGTTAAGGCCCAACAGTGTTTTAACACTGGGTTTGAGAGTTCCAATTTAGTGTTGAACACTAAGGCAAAAGGGGTCACGTGGCAACACGTGAGAGCGCCCTCTTTCCATTTATTCTGCTGAAATCGCTGCATCTTTCAGAGCATCACGTGCCATCACGTGATGGGCATTCATATGCTCATTTGTTAGAGCTTTTGTTAAGGGTCACGTAGGTCACGTGAGGGATTGCCTCAAAGGGTTTTCTATAGATCTCTTGGGGGGGTCACGTGGTGGCACGTGACCTCTTTTGCCTTAGTGTTCAAAACTAAATTGGAACTCTCAAACCCAGTGTTAAAACACTGTTGGGCCTTAACATTCAACAATGATTAAAAAAGCCTTATTGGCAGTGTTCAACACTGATCTGTTTTAGTGTTTAACACTAATTTGAAGAAGCCTTATTGCTGGTGTTTAACACCAATTATCTCTTAGTGTTGAACACTAACTTGTTAACCTCATTCCCAGTGTTCAACACTGTTTGCTCTGAAGTGTTTAACACTAGGCTTTGGCCCGATCGGCTGAAGGGATAGAGGCAAAGCCTCTCCCTCAATGGACCAACAAGAAACCAATATTCCAAACCTGATTGGACTTAGCCCAAACTGGCCATAAGTCCTTAATTCATGATTAACTGGGCCAGTAGGCTCATAACATAATTAATGGGTCTTGATCCCAAATTGGGCCCAGGACTATTTAAGCCACTCCGGTTCTAGGGTACATCTCTTCACTCCTTTGATACTCGGCATTGTAATCCCTCAATGTCTTCAAAGAGGTGATGGGTCCCGACGACCGCACATTGACATGGACTGTGGGGTCTTTAAACCCATGCCTAATGCAAAATTCCTGGTCACGTGGAACGCGGATAACGTCACTCTTTGACCCCGCGGAAAACGTCCAGAGCGGAGCCTAGTCCTCGCCGAACACGGCAATGAACCCGTGTGAAGCATCTAGTGCAAAATTCCTGGTTACGTGGAACGTGGATAACGTCACTCTTTGACCCCACGGAAAACGCCCAGAGCGGAGCCTGGTCCTCGCCAAGCACGGCAGTGAACCCGTGTGAAGCATCCAGAGCACATACAGGACTGTGGAGTCCTTAAACCCATGGACTATGACGTCCTTAACCTTGACCGAGATGTCCTTAAACTACCCATGGACCGCAATGTCCTTAAACTACCCATGGAATGTCCTTAAGCTACCCATGGACCGCAATGTCCTTAAACAACCCATGGACTGCAATGTCCTTAAACTACCCACGGACCGCAATGTCCTTAAACTACCAGCGGACCGCAATGTCCTTAAAACTACCCGTGGACCGCAATGTCCCTAAACTAGAACAATAGAGCCCCTATATGCCCTTTTGTCGGATCTAAACGGTCCCGTTTAAGTTGATCTTAGCCTCAAAGATGGCTAATGAATCCTTAAACCTTCAAGCAGACTGGACTACGAATCCCCCCAATTAACTCTGGCTCGAGGGTACATCTCTGAACCCCTCTGACACCCGTCGTTGTAATCCTTCAACGTCGTCAGAGAGGTGACGGGTCCCGACGGCCACACACATACGATGGACCACTATGTCCCTAAAACTGGAACGACGGAGTCCAAACGCTCCTTTGTCGGATCTAAACGATCCCGTTAAGTTGATCTTAGTCTTAAACTAGACTAACGTGTCCATAACAAATGTTTGAGTTGATCTTAGCCTCAAGCGTGGCTAACGTATCCTCAAACCAAACCCCCAAACCCAAATCTAAGATAACTCGGATTTGGACTAGTCCACGCCCTACGGGCGACGACATAACTCAGTCTCCGTAAACGATCCACGGGCAATAAAACATAAAACAAAAACACACGACACGAAGTGACCATCTGGAGAAGGAGAAAGTTGTTATCGCGATGCAGTAGCGTAATTAACTGCAGGGGCTTGCGCCTGCAGGGAAGAGCGTCCCCACAATCAAAAAACCCCTCAAACGAGGGGGAATCTGACGAAGTCTGCTACATCGGCCGCATCCGTTTAAACCTTCGAGACATGGTGCCATAAATCAACTTGGCATCCTCGGAGAGATGGACGGATAGCACCTATTGGCATCTGCCCCGAACCTCAGGCGAGACGCCCCAGACGTCCCGCGTGTCCGTTCGGAGGGGAACAAATTCTGGCACGCCCGGTGGGACCTTTTCCTCTTTCCACTCCACACTTCGTGTGTCGTGATTCGCGAACCAATAGCGGTTCGCCAATGAGTGCCCTTGGGTTTCAAGATACTAAGAATTGGCGTCTTGCCTATTGCAGAAAACAAAGGATCGATGGCTGCTACTTCCGCGAAGTCCTTCAACTGCTCAAACTGCAATTGCGACCAACGCTCTACCTCGCCAGGAGGTATAGCCTATGGACCCCAAGCTGCTTCGTTGTTCACAATGCCAGTGGACCAAGTGACTCAAGCCACTACCGGATTGTTCTTTGGGACTATACTCCCCCCATCAAGCTTCGTGGCGCCGGTGCTGACAAAGGAAACTCTCAGGAAGTCGGTCTTTGATCGTCTTACCCCTGCCGCGGCTCCTCTCAACGAGTCGCCCAACGTCGACGCCTCGGTCTTCTCTAGATTGGGCCAGAAATCTTGCAAACTCATCATGGGGCCTACAATCTCAGAGAAGGCTGCTTCTAAGGAAGCGGCCGCTCCTGCCTCCGAAATCGCCAAGGCGGTTTCCCCGGTCAAGAAATCGATCTTCACAAGATTAACAGCTTTGACCCCTGCTCCCGCTGCACAAAGGACATCGGTCTTTGACAGGCTAACACCAACAACGACCCCCCACCCACACAGGGGGCAAGATGAAACCATTCTTATATCTGACTCTACGTCGTCTGCTCGACGTGCTCGACGTCGTCATTGGCGCCGAATAAGAAAGGCTGGGGGCAACTCCCCCTCTGGATTGACTCCACCAGCCCCGGTGGTAGAAGTTAATGCTGCTGTTCCAACTGTGAACAGCATCGAAATGCTAAATAAGGTGCGAAGGAATTCCCCTACTGCAGTGCTAAAAAGGTCTCCTCCCCCATCAGGAAAGGTTGTGGAAATAAAATCAGACCAGCCCCGATCTCCTCAACGGCTGTCTTCCAAAATCTATAAGGTTTGGCGGCAGGCCCGAGACTCAATCATCAATCCAAACTTCTCCCGCTAGCATAAGAGGCTGAAAATCCAACCGAAGGCTGGTCACCAGGCTAAACCCCAAAAGACTGTCTGGACGCCTTCCTCAACGGCCCCCTCAACCTCCATGGCTCGTAAAAGGAGGGAGCCAGAGAAGATCCCTCAACATGCAACGACGGTTAAAAGCAATGAGCCCAGACGCCCTAAGTCTGGGGGCACGGTGGTGCACACTGTTTACATGGTCTCTGGAAAGGAGGAAAGCCGCACTTCTACGGGCCACCGACCGCTGACCCGATCCGTGACGAGAGCCCAGGAACAGCAACAAAAGTTGCAGGAAATGATGAGTGCTATGGCTGCACTTACCGGGCCAAAAGAAAGCCCAGAAACGTCCTCAGACGCACGCCGGGAAGAGGAAACCGACGCTGAGTTCTTTCGCCGGACATTGGAGAAAAAGGACAAAGAGGCTGCTGAACAAGCGGCTAATATACAGCGCATGGGCCTTCTCTTCCAAGATATGATAGGAATGATGATCCAACAGGACCCACCCGCTGAAGATCCCCCAATCGTTCTGGAAGATGACTGAGGAGAAACGTCAAATCCACCACCAGCCCTCTCTACGGCCAAGGAGGAGACGATCTCTAAAGCTGACTTGGCCGACTACATAGCCCAGCAAATCCGGGTCCATCATGCGACTGAGGCAGCTGGTCAAGTCGTGAAAACGGGGCGACCGTATCCAAGCTGGTACGATCAAATCAAATACCTGCAAGGCTATACGATACCGAAATTCCATGTGTATAAGGGGACCGGCAATCCTCATCAACACGTCGCCCAGTTCCGGGCCCTCTGCGGTAACACCGGCGGTGACGATAAACTGTTGCTCCGCCAGTTCGTGGGTAGCTTATCAGAAACAGCGTTCGAATGGTATTCGGAACTCCCGAACGATTCTATCAAAACGTTCGCCGAAATGGAATTGTTATTCACTCAGCGATTTGCGAGTGCCAGCGAACGCACTCCAATGACTGCTTTGATTAACGCCAGGGTAAAACCAGGCGAAACCTGGGTCCAGTATGCTATACGCTGGCGGAATTTGAGGTCGAGATGCGAGCAACGCATTAAGGAAGCACCCGCAGTGGGCATGTTCGTCGGAACCCTAGACCCCCACGCAACTATCTCCCAGTTTATGATGTTCTTTAAGCCAACCACATTCCAGGCTTTAATCGACAAGTTGGCTCAGATGGACCAGATGGGTCATAGACCACCTGCCCCGAAGCCAGAACCTCGGAATGACAAGGGTAAAGGAAGGGCAACTTTTGTCGCGAATGCCCAACAGCAACCCGACGCCCCGAAATCGGCAGATCAATTGGAAGAAAGCCGCCGATATTATAATGAAAAGATGAAGCGTCCCTACTCGTTCCCACGAGACAAGACGAAACGGTTATTTGAGCTGGCAATACGCAACAGACTTATAAACCTACCAAATCCAAGGCGACCGCCACAACCAACTGAGGTGAATAACCCTAACTACTGCCCTTACCATCAAACGGTAAGTCATCCGATTGAAGATTGCTTCGTCTTCAAAGGATGGATTGAAAATCAATACCTCCAGGGGAAGTTTGTACTGTCCGAAAAGTGGAAGGTGAACCCACCAAAACGCATATTCCTAAGAAAGCAGATACACCGGGGGAAACCTGCTCCTTTATTGAAGAAGCTCCATGGGAAGTCGTACTATCAACTAAAACCAAAAGGATGCTGAAAGACCTTCATGCGTGCCCTGCAATCGAATGGAAGGACCCTCTTGAACCTCAAATTATAGAAGGGATGCTGAGGCCCCGCCCAACTATGAAGACTCATGATAAAGATCCAAATACTCACGCCCAGCCGTCAAAAGCATCGAAGAAGAAGAAGAAATCCAAGAAGCCCGCGAGGCTTGGAGACGAGCGCACGAAATTGCAGAAGCAAATCGACGCGCTGGAAGAATATAATCAGAAGGCGCGAACTCCTGTCACACTGCGAGAATTCCTCGACCACACCTTTCAAGACGAAGATGATGAAGAGAGCTCATCGGATGAATCCGAAGAGTATGTGGCAAGTTGTAACGTAATCTCCCACTCGCTTACCGATGGCAAGAAAGCTCCTGACACCAAGAAACCGGAGGCAAAGCCCGAACCAGAGCGTGCGAGGCTAACAACTGATATGATCAATGCCTTCTTAGACGAGATCCGCCTAAAAAGTAAAGCGGATCAGGAGCGTGAGATGGCAGCATCAGAAGGAACCAAATGCGGGCGACTGAACGACAGAGTTGAGCTACCCCTACCAGAACGAAAGGCGTCCGAAATGGACAGGAAGATATTCAAGACAAGGAAAAGGTTCGCCAAAGCCATGTCAATGGGAATGAAGCTACCACCTTCGGAAGGGAATAGGCAAGATGGGGCGGAGAGGCACCCTGACTATTGCGCATACCATCGGAAAATCTCACACCCCATAGAGGAGTGCGACGCCTTTAAGATATGGTGGCAAGGATATGTTGCTCGTCGGCAACATTGTAAGCGCATGAAACGCAAGATCCGTCGGGAGCAAAGAAGCACTGTCGACGGGCTCAACAGAATTACTGGCAACTGTTATATGGCTCATGCCGAGGGGTCGCAAGTTCTCACCTTCGGGAGCGACTCTGATGAAGAAGTGACTCTGGGCCCTCTCTTTGAAGAATCCGCGTTAGGGAAATATGAGGAATCAGAAGCCTGCGGAAACACTCAACTGCGCAATCGCACACTCCCAGAAAAGAATCTCGGGCCTACGAACAGAAAAGATAAGGGAAAGGAAAAGGTCACTGAAGATATCACTTTGGATGACCAAGTCGCGAAAGAACTGGCGGCCAAAGACCCTCCTAGGAGGAGTAAAGTGGACTATAACATCCTCGCGCATCTAAGGAAGCTACCTTCTCAGCTTAGCATTCTCGACGCTCTCCTATTATCAAAAGAAGCGCGGGACTCACTAATTAAGGCATTACAAGAACCTGAGCAATTCCAAGCCTTTCTCTCCACTGAAAAGATGAAGGACGAACTGGAGGAAGTGCATACGGCCGACGTCACTTTCGGTGATGAAGACCTCCTTCTCGGGACGTGCGACCACAACCGTCCCCTATATTTCTCCGGATACTGCCATGACATCAAGATAGGCAAGATCCTGGTGGATAATGGATCCTCCGTCAATCTCCTTAATGTTCGGGTGTTGAAGGAAATCTGCATGAGCGTGCAACTCCTCGCTCGTGACAAAATTACTATCTCCGGTTTCGACTCACAATCGTCACGGACTCTCGGGTCCGTAATACTAACGTTACGCTTCGGGCTTCTCATCACAGACATCAAATTCCATGTCATTGACGCCAAGACCTGCTACAACGCCTTGCTCGGCCGTCCTTGGCTACACGAGTACAACATCATCCCTTCTACACAACATCAGTGTATGAAGTACTTTAAAGATGGTTTCGAGTATACTGTAACAGGCGAGTTGAACCCATTTTCCGTGAACGAAGTCCGCAAATACGAGGATGCGAAATACTTTTTGCCAGATTTCGAGGATACGGAAAGGTGTCGCAACCCGGAGAACAAAGCCGCCGCCACCATCCCTGTTTTCGGGAGCGATACCGAGGAAGAGGAAGAGATAGTTTATACAGGGCCATCTCAACGCAACAACCTGGGGACGCCCACCCCCATACTGGTCTTCGGAAGTGATTCAGAAGATGAGGTCAATGCCGCATTCTCCAATCGGCTTTCAATGCAAGCACCCCTTAGCGATGACCATAGTTTGCAAATCACCATGGTACCGCGAGAACACTACAAAGATCTCGACACGCTTCAAGCTCACAGTGTGCAGGACCTGCAAACGTTTTACGTCCCTCCCAGACGTAGGGGCGAGAAGGTGATCCTATTTTACCGATCCTCAGAGTCGAAAATAGAGAAAGAGATCTGGCATGGCGCAGATGCTACATGCGACAGACTCCAGCCCATCCGTCTGCCCAGATACTATACGAACGGATTAAAGAAGCTATTGGAACGCCAAGGAGTACCCTTAAAACAAACTGTCCGACAGACTCGGTTCTACAACAGGATTTGGGATGTCCCTGGAACCCAACACAAATTGCCCAACGGGAAAATAGAGACACTTGGGCTTGGATACGCGAGAACCGGAAAACGAGAGCGGGCCCACAGCAGCTACGCTATATATACCTTTGATGAAGAAGAGGACGCCCTGTCAGGAGATGCCAATCCCTCATCAAAACCAGACCCTGCGATTGAAGCACCAAGTCCGTCGTTTGAAGAACAAACGGGCAAGCCTATAAGAAAAAGGGGTCAGAAAGCTCGGGAAGACCACAGCCGCGAAACGGCCATCTATGAGAAGGCCAGGACGCAACGTCTATTTCAACAGATTGCAAAAGACAAAGATGTTCATCCTTGTCAACCCATCATGCGAAAGGCCCGATGCGGAGATGGAAATAAGTCGAGAAGCGGAAGGAAGAGCCGACAACAACGACGCAGGATTAGAAGGTCACGGGTGCTGCACGGCTCAGACTCGTCCTTCATAGAAAAGATGAGTCGAGCGTACTCCTTCCCCCGAGACAAGACGGAAAGGTTACTCAAGCTCGCCCTAAAACATCAGATGATCACGCTTCCAGAGTCTAGACACCCTGAACAAGCTAATAAGGCCTCTCGCTCGGGCTATTGCTCTTATCACCGAGCCATAGGACATCCAACCGAAGACTGCTTCACCTTCAAGAACTGGGTCGAGGACCAGTACCGACGGGGCAGATTCACTTTATCCAACAGCTGGAAAGTAACGCCGCCACAAAAGCATGAACCCAAGGCCGCAAGAGCGAAACCGGATCCACCTCAGTCCCGGAAGCGGATTCGCGCCTGTTATACGATTATGATATTAAAGGAAGAGCCCGAGAACATGGATGACCTTCCCCAATGCTTTGAGAACGGCGATGATGAGGTGATCTCAGAATTTCCGCCCGCTCCGAAAGAACTGGAAGATGGTATACATACTACGGCAGATAACCTCAGGAAGATTGAGTTGGGATCGGCAGATGACCCGCGATCGACATTCGTCAGCGAGCTACTCTCTGAAGAAAAGGTGGCCGCGTTAAAAAACGTGCTACTACGGCATAAAGACTGCTTCGCGTGGAACTACTCTGAGATGCCAGGATTAGATCCGGAGGTCGCTGTGCATAGATTAGCAATATCCCCAGATATCAAGCCAGTCAAGCAGGCACCAAGGAGGATGCGACTCGAGCTGGAGATGAGCATCAACGCCGAAGTCAAAAAGCTGATCGATTCTGGATTTATCCAAGAAGTCCAATATCCCGATTGGATCGCCAATATTGTCCCGGTAATGAAAAAGAATGGGACGGTACGCATATGCGTGGATTTCAGGGACCTCAATAAAGCCTGTCCAAAGGTTGATTTCCCAGTACCGGTAACCGAGCTAATGATAGATAACACGTCCACTCATGAGGTTTTCTCCTTTATGGACGGTTCGTCAGGATACAATCAGATAAAGATACACCCCGAAGACCAGAAGCACACCACTTTCCGGACCCCTTCGGGTATATTCTGCTACAAGGTTATGCCCTTTGGCCTAAAGAACGCTGGCGCTACCTATCAAAGGGCCATGACAAAGATCTTCGATGACATCGTTGAGTGCTATATCGATGACCTCGTAGTAAAGAGCATGTCATACGAAGAGCATTTAAAGCATCTGGAGACTGTGTTTCAGCGCCTCCGGCAATATAATTTGAAAATGAATCCCCTCAAATGCGCGTTCGGAGTCTCCTCGGGCAAATTCCTGGGATTCATCGTTCGACACCGAGGTATTGAAATCGATCCGTCAAAGATTAAAGCGATCATGGAAATGCCTCTGCCAAGAACCCTCAAACAGTTGCGGTCTCTCCAAGGGAAGCCCGCATACATCCGGCGATTTATCGCAAATCTTTCAGGCAAATGCCACCCCTACAGTCACCTAATGAAGTAGGGAACCCCATTCGTTTGGGATCAAAAATGCCAAGGTGCACTAGACGAGATCAAGCAGTACCTGCAGAACCCGCCGGTATTGGCTGCGCCGGTCAAGGGAAAACCCCTCATTCTGTATACAACCGCCCTCGAAGGTTCCTTGGGCGCATTATGGGCGCAAGAGAACGATCAGGGGAAAGAGAGAGCACTCTACTACTTAAGTCGAGTTCTACTGGGGGAAGAAAGCAATTACTCTCCCATTGAAAAACATTGCTTGGCGTTAATCTTCGCGATAACAAAGCTCAGGCACTATGCGTTGGCATACGAAGTCTGCCTCATCTCGAAGGTGGACCCTCTTAAATACTTGATGTCAAAAGCCATATTGACGGGACGACTCGCTAAATGGGCCCTGCTCTTGATGGAGTTCTCGATAACATATCAACCTCTCAAGGCAGTGAAAGGCCAGGCCATTGCCGATTTCCTCGCTGAGCACCCGATACCGGCCGATTCTCCTTTGAATTGTGACTTACCGGACGAGCATGCATTTGATGTGATTAGCGGTGGAAGCACCCGATGGGAACTCTCTTTCGATGGAGCGTCCTCAGTAAAGAAACAAAAGCAAGGTATCCCAATGATCAAGTCAGGGATAGGCCTCATCTTTGCGACTCCACAGGGAGGGATAATGCGCTTCGCCTTCTCCTTAACAGAGCCGAGGACAAACAATGAAGCTGAATACGAAGCCCTGATAGCAGGCCTCGAGCTTGCCATTGACATGGGAATTGAAGACCTCCTCATATACGGGGATTCTCAGCTGGTCGTTAGTCAAGTAAATGGTGACTACCAAACGTGCAAACCGGAGCTGGTGAAGTACGGCGAAAGGGTGCAACAACTATTGTCCCAAATTCCCTCCTACACTTTGGAGAACATACCACGCGCAGAAAACAGCAAAGCAGACGCATTGGCTAAGCTTGCTAAAGAACTGGCTGACGAGAACCTCGATGATGTCAGAATCGTGGTACAAAGCCGTCGAGTGCTCACCCCCGCAGAAATACCTCCGGAATTATATAAAGAGGGAGCGACTGAGCAGACGACCCTACAAATAAAAGACCAGGAGAAGGCCGAGGACTGGAGGGAAGTCTTCATAGACTACTTTAAGTCCCGCCGAATGCCCAAAGAAGTGTCCTCAGGACATCAGCTCATGAAACGAGCCCTATCTTTCGCTCTCGTCAACAATACTCTATACAAGAGATCGTTTGATTCCCTATGGCTGAGATGCTTAGGATCTGACGAAGCAGAAAGAGTCATTCAGGAAGTTCATGACGGACTTTGCGGTTCTCACCAAGCAGGCCCGAAGATGAAGTTAAAGATTAAACGAATGGGCTACTACTGGCCCACGATGATCCAGGACTGCCTCGAGTATGCAAAACAATGACACTCATGCCAGATTCATGGAGACTTCATCCACCAACATCCGAATCCGCTACACCCAACGGTGGCCAGCTGGCCATTCGAGATGTGGGGGACTGACATAGTCTGCCCCATTGAGCCAGCATCATCTCGGGGACATCGTTTTATCCTGGCGACAACTGATTACTTCTCCAAATGGGCAGAGGCAGTACCACTGAGGGAAGTGAAGACGGAGAATATCCTCCATTTCTTCAAGACGCACGTCATCTATCGGTTTGGAACCCCACGGCGGATTATCTCCGATAACGGGCCAGCCTACAGAAGCCATAAGATTAGCCGCTTCGCGCAACAGCACAATATAGATTGGAGGTATTCTTCAGTTTACAACCCACGAGCCAACGGTCTGGCCGAGGCCTTCAATAAGACCTTGACGAAGATCATAAAAAAGACCGTTTCCCGGAATAAGAGAGACTGGCACGAGAGGCTGCAAGAAGCCCTTTGGGCTTATCAAACTACATCCAAGACGGCCACGAACACGACGCCGTACGCATTGGTATTTGGGACGGAAGCAGTACTCCCCCTTGAGATAGAGTTACCCTCTCTACGAGTGGCAGTCCACCACGAGCTGACGGACGAAGAAAATGCTCACCTTCGGCTTGAGGAGCTTGATGCCCTCGACGAAACCCGACTCATAGCGCAACAACATCTGGAAGCCTACAAAGCAAAGATGACGCGTTCGTACGAAAGATTGACCATTCCGAGGACATTCCGCCAAGGCGAACTCGTGCGAGAGGTCAAGAGACCTATGATCCCCAATCGTGCCAAGCAGGGGAAATTTGAGCCAAACTACGAAGGCCCTTACATCATAGACAAGGTCTACCAGGGTGGAGCCTATCTACTCGTGGACATGCACGGTGAAAGACTTTTTAGGCCAATAAACGGCCGTTTCTTAAAGAAATACTACGCTTAATGAGCCATAGCCCGGGTCAATGATAGACGACGACGACTATGTCCGCTCGCTATCTTCCTAGGCTTAGACTTTACAAGAAGTGGCTGGCCCTCCCATAACGACGGACCGAAACGTCCTTAAACTATCATCGGACCGAAATGTCCTTAAACTAACGACGGACCGAAATGTCCTTAAACTAACGATGGACCAAAACGTCCTTAAAACTAACGACGGACCGAAACGTCCTTAAAACTATCAACGGACCGAAATGTCCTTAAACTAACGACGGACCGAAAGGTCCTTAAACTAACGAAGGACCGAAACGTCCTTAAAACTAACGACGGACCGAAACGTCCTTAAAACAATCTACGGACCGAAACGTCCTTAAACTAGCGACGGACCGAAACGTCCCTGAAACTACTACCGCAGCATCGTCAGGCTGACACAAAAAAAAAAAAAAATATATATAAAAAAAAATAAAAAAATAAAAAAAAACGGTATGTCCATAAGCAAAACGGGCACGGATGAAAACCCGAAAGGGCTCCGTGAGTAAAAACAGCAGGACTACCGGCGAGTGTTTGTGAAAACCTGAAAGGGCGCAAACTCGTTAAAAGACACTTACAAGATCCTCTCGACCTTGTAAGGAGAAACCACCCGCGTGAGATCCTTACGACTCACAAAGGAGTAACACACTTAGGGATCCCCACGATTCCTAAGGAGAAAATACGCTTACGAGATCCTCACGACTTGTAAGGAGAACTCTCTTATGGGACCCTCACGGCTCATGAGACTTGAAAGCCTTAAGTTACAGAAACCTAAAACTGTTCTTAAGCAAATCCCCCACAACCCTCGATACTGCCCTACAAGCGGCTCATACTGACCCTTGTATACAATCCACGGGCGCGAATAAACATTTCCCCAGCAAAGTCCAACCCTTGTAGGTCCTCTCGACCCAGGGGAGAAAGCCCTCCTGTAGGATCCTTACGACTTACAGAGGAACACAAGCTTAGGAATCCTCACGATCCCTAAGGAGAAAACACACCTGCAAGATCCTCACGACTTGTAGGGAGAAATACCTTTGTGAGACCCTTACGGCTCATAAAGTCAAAAGCCTTGGTCGACGGGACCCTTAACCCTGTTTGCCGAGCCACCTTTGTTCGTCATTGACAAAGGCAGACGATGATTCGCCTCTGGCAAAATTCCAGATGTGGTGATGCTGATGCCGAAATCAGGTACCTTAAATCCAGGCTGGCTGCGAAAAAGCTAGCGAGCCACACATGCCTACAAAATAGCCGAAATGATGGGGCAATCGCGACCTTCGCAATATGAAAGCTGAAGTGATAGAACATCGCGGAAAAAGGAATAAAATAAAAGTGAAATCCTCGCCCTACAGGTGATGTTACATCTACCCCTGTATACAATCCAGGGGCGCAAACAAAGAAGGGACCATACTTCTTCCCCAGACTTCATCATAAGGAGAAGCTAAATCTCGACGGGCCGCAAGCGACCTAGAGATCATCCCAACATTCGTCTCGTAACGACGGACACAACTTCAAGCGGAGCGGAACAGCGGTAACTCCCAGTTCCATGGCTCGGTGGTATACATATCGCCAACAGTCAAACCCCCATCCCGTAAAATGCGGATACAATCAACAAACTTCCTGGTTACGCGGAACGCGGATAATGTCACTCTTTGACCCCGTGGAAAGCATCCAGAGCGGAGCCTAGTCCTCGCCGAGCACGGCAGTGAACCCGTGTGAAGCATCTAGTGCAAACATCCTGGTTACGCGGAACGCGGATAATGTCATTCTTTGACCCCGTGGAAAGCATCCAGAGCGGAGCCTAGTCCTCGCCGAGCACGGTAGTGAACCCGTGTGAAGCATCCAGTGCAAAATTCCTGGTCACGTGGAACGCGGATAACGTCACTCTTTGACCCCGCAGAAAACGTCCAGAGCGGAGCCTAGTCCTCGCCGAGCACGGCAGTGAACCCGTGTGAAGCATCTAGTGCAAAATTCCTGGTCACGTGGAACGCGGATAACGTCACTCTTTGACCCCGCAGAAAACGTCCAGAGCGGAGCCTAGTCCTCGCCGAGCACGGCAGTGAACCTGTGTGAAGCATCTAGTGCAAACTTCCTGGTCACGTGGAACGCGGAAAACCTCACTCTTTGACCCCGAAGAAAACGTCCAGAGCGGAGCCTAGTCCTCGCCGAGCACGGCAGTGAACCCGTGTGAAGCATCTAGTGGAAACTTCCTGGTCACGTGGAACGCGGATAACGTCACTCTTTGACCCCGCAGAAAACGTCCAGAGCGGAGCCTAGTCCTCGCCGAGCACGGCAGTGAACCCGTGTGAAACATCTAGTGCAAACTTCCTGGTTACGCGGAACGAGGATAACGTCACTCTTTGACCCCGTGGAAAGCGTCCAGAGCGGAGCCTAGTCCTCGCCGAGCACGGCAGTGAACCCGGGTGAAGCATCTAGTGCAAAATTCTTGGTCACGTGGAACGCGGATAACGTCACTCTTTGACCCCTCAGAAAACGTCCAGAGCGGAGCCTAGTCCTCGCCAAGCACGGCAGTGAACCCGTGTGAAGCATCTAGTGCAAACTTCCTGGTTACGTGGAACGCGGATAATGTCACTCCTTGACCCCGTGGAAAACGTCCAGAGCGGATCCTGGTCCTCGCAGAGCGTGGCAGTGAACCCATGCGAAGCATCCAGAGCGGAGCCTAGTCCTCGCCTAACGCGGCAGTGAACCCGTGTGAAGCATCTAGCGTGAATTTCCTGGTTACGTGGAACGCGGATAACGCCACTCTTTGACCCCGCGGAAAACGCCCAGAGCGGAGCCTGGTCCTCGCCGAGCACGGCAGTGAACCCGTGTGAAGCATCCAGAGCAAATATTGGACTGTGGAGTCCTTAAAATCCACGGACTATGACGTCCTTAACCTCGACCGTGATGTCTTAAAACTAACGATCAACCACCACGATTCCCTACGGATACCGCCTCGGTTTAAGGGTACATCTCTTCACTCCTTTGATACCTGGCGTTGTAATTCCTCAACGTTTTCAAAGAGGTGAAGGGTCCCTGCAACCAAACATTGGACTGTGGAGTCCCTAAATCCACGGACTATGAGGTCCTTAACCTTGACCGTGATGTCTTAAAACTAACATCGGACTGTGGAGTCCTTAAAACCACGGACTATGAGGTCCTTAACCTTGACCGCGACATCTTTAAACTACAATACCTGGAGAAACCCCTAACCCCGTAAGAAACGGATAAGGGTGACCACATTCAACACTTGCAGGTCCTCACGACCGGTAAAAAAAAAAAATCTCTCCTGTGAGACCCTTACGACTCTCAAGGGAAAACCCGCTTAAGAATCCTCACGATTCTTAAGAAGAACTTACACCTATAGGATCCTCTCGACCTGTAGGGAGAAAAACCCTTTATGAGACCCTCGTGGCTCATAAAATGTAAAAGTCTTAGGAAGCAGATCTTAACCCTGAATCCTGAGCCATCACTGTCCTACAAAGAGATCAAGATAGAATATCCGCAGAATACATTCAATGAAAAGGAGACACATCATTAAGAGGAAAACTATATCTTTTATTCATGAACCAAAATGGATACAAAGTGCAATCTATGAAGGAAACAAAGAAAAAGATACTCTTATTCATGAGTATGTACAAAAAAGGGGAAGAAAAGATACAAATCCTCAAGTCGGCGGGCGGCGCAGTAATTTGACCAACTCATCGTTTTGTTGTTGAGACATGGCTTCATGATGCAAGATATCCAGAAGATGAGCCTCCGCCTGAGCTTGCTGAGTCTGATACGAAGCAAGCCGAGCTTCGAGCTCTTTCTCAGTGGCTTTGTGAGCCTCAACCCTCTCACGAGTGAAGGTGGCTGCTTTATCGAGAGCCACCACCTCTTTGATGGATTCCTGAAGCACCCGCCACAATTCATATGCTTTATTGGCCCTGGCTGTGAGATTGGCTTGAAGCACGCCCAGCGCCTTAGAGGCTAGCTCCCTCTCCGAGAATTTGCGGTCAAGCCTCTTCTCACATGACGTCATGTTGGCCGCACATCGTGCTATCAGACCTCGTAACTCCGCTTTTGCAGCCACGGCCTCCGAGGAAAGGCGAGAACACTCGAGGGCGTACAAACAAGCCTCCACCTTCCTACAGAACTCCACCCAGACCCGCACCACCTCCTCGCTATGATAAGTGGCGAGAAAAGGAAGGGAGCCGTTAGCTTCAGCGGCGAACGCTTCGGCTGTGGTCGTACTACCAGCGCGGAGCTCCTCGATGAAGGAAGATAGGGAGACCAGGCTCAATTGGGCCAAGCGTTCTGAAGCCCGCAAAGCGTAGGGGCCGGGCGGCATCACAATGAGTGATTCCAAAGCCATGGAGACTGGCAGGGCTGTTCAGATTTGGCAAATGTTAGTAAAACTCTTAAACGCAGAACAAACGGGACTATAATAAAATGTCACTCACCGACAGTCATGCAAGTAGGAGCTGAAGGTTCCCCTGGCCCTTCAATGACCTCGACCTCATCGTCGGCTTCCAAAACTATAAGAGACATCAACGTCATTTCACAAGATAGTAACAATGCTATGATAAAAAATGGCGAATGCCACTAACCTTGCCCAGAGGAAAGGACAATACGCTGAGGGGGGATCGCCTGCGGGGCTGCCATCTCCAATAGATGCTGAAATGATTGGCGAGGCGACAGATCCGCGATCGTGGCTGCCAAACCGCGCAATTCTGGGAAAGATAAAAGATTTCAGACCATGGAAGGGTTACTAAATTAAAACGCGGAGGGATACCTTCGACACTCCTCCCATTCTGAGCCGGGGGGATAGCAGCCTCAACGGTCTCCGCCGTGACCTCAGGCTCCAACAAAAGGAGAGTAGTCCCGACTACCTCGCTTCCAGCCTTTGGGCCACCCTCAGCAAGAGTCATTGGGATGGCGGCCTCCAGAAGAGCATCCCCCGAAGGGGCAAGCACTCCCTGATCAAGAACCGCTGCTGGAGGTTCAATCACGAGAGGAGCAGCCTCATCAGCCCCCTCCACACCCAGCACGGCCTCGTTGAGAATTTCGGCGGGCTTTAGCTTCAAGGGGCCAGTAGCGAGCTCCCCCAGCGTTGAAGATTCTGCACGATTCAAATAAAATAATGATACATACCCACGAGCATAAATAATCGAAAAGACTACAAAAGAAGCACAGCGTACCTATACGCAAAGAAGCCCTCAACATGGCTTCTTCAAGCCGCTTCTCCTTCTCAAGGAGATAAGCTCGCCGAGGTTCAAGGGTAGACTCATGACCGCCGGTTCATAAAGAGAGTGCATCAGCTGCGTCTTCTGAAGCGACCTGCTTCAAAGCCCTTTCCCCTCATTCCTCCAAAGGGCCGATAAATCGCCGCCGAATCCACGAAGGGTCTTCGTAAAAAATTACAGCGGGATAAGACTTCTTCGGAACCTTGGCATTATGGGACGGGTCTTTCGAACGCCGTAAGGCCTCAGCCAGTTGTGCAGCCTCCTCGTCAGCCGAACTCGGGAAGAGAAGCCCAGCATCTGACCCTTGCAAGGCCAAGGGTTCGTCTTCAAGGATGGGCTCAGATCCCACCACAGAATCAAGCGGGGTAGTAGCCACTTTCCTCCGTCGTTTAGACCCACAGCCGGCCGCTGAAGATGACCGCTTCCTCCGTCGCGAAGCCTTAGGGCGACGCTGGCCCACATAGCCTTCAACACCCTCGTCCCTGTTACCCTCACTCGGTGCCACAACCAAGGACGACGTCGACGTCGTCGACGCCGCGGGGGGCGGTGCCGCCACCGGCAGAGGTGCTACCACTGGAGCCCGTCTACCTCGCAATCGAGAACCCAAGGGCACACCAGCGGTCGGAGTAAGGTCTACCCCTGACTCCCCCGGAATGAGGGCAGCGCCAATTTCCCTCAAAGGGAAGCGGACTGGAACCCTCGGTCGCAACTCAACTCTCGAGACCTGAGGAGGGGCGTCATGACCAAGAAGAACCCTTCTTTCTTCAGCAATAATTGGGGTGACCCGATGAAGATACCAGCCTGTAAATGCACCCACGCATCGAGGGATGTACTCGGCTTCAGGGACCATGAAATGAGAGCCGGTGTTCAGCCTCATGAAATGATGAGCGGCATCACGAACAGCATCGAGCGAAGGAATTGGAGCGATCATAAAGGCCTCAAAAGGAACACCCTGGTCGTATCCGAGCTGCCGAGCAAATCTTTGAGGATTGTACCGCATAAAAAGGGCTGCACTATCCTGGCGAAACACCAAGTAGCCCGGTCTAATTGAATACATGTATGTGGCCTCTCGGGGCTTCAGAGAAGGCGCGTTGTCCTTTGACTGGTCCCAAAGTTGCTGAACAGGACCCGAAGGAGAAGACAGAACCTGATCGTTAAAAGCTAACCCGCCGGCGGTGGCGTGAGGGGAAATCAGCACCCGAATATCCCCAAATTGAGTTGGATCGGCAGCAGAAGCACCTACCAGTCGCATAAGTCGCGGGAAGGTATAGGCGTCGTAAAAAGCGGGCCTTTGATGCATGGCAAAAGACCCCAGCACATGCATTTCGATCCACGACATGAAGTAATGAAGCGAAAAGTTCACTACGTCCACGCCAGGCGTAGAGGTATTAGCCGCAGTACCCAATCCATTATAAAGGTGCGCCAGGGCCGGGATACCAATGGCCAACCGCGTTCCCTCAGCAATACGATGTGCCGGGTAGATGACCGAGGCTCTCATGAAGCGGCGATGCATGGGGATAACGAACAAACTGAGCCAGACGCTAATAAACCCCACAAAGAACGTCTCCTCGTCCATGCCTGGGACAGCAATGGATTCAAAAGAGATCGGCGATATAATAGGAATGTAATACTGAGGTAGATCTGATTCGTTGGTCGGCAACCTCTTCGGACCAAACCCAAAGGGGTCCCCAATGTTGGCAAACTTTGGGGCTGTCTTCGGTAAGGCATCCTCACGAATGAAACGAGCAATGAAGCTCTTGAAAGTAACGCCTTGCTCCTCAGACTCGGTGAATAATCGATCAAAAATGCCTAGGGCCCTAATTAAACTAGGGCGCTTGTGTCGAACAGCATTCTCAGCAGATAAGCTGTCAACTGGGGCGGGCTCGGGTTCAAAAACGTACTCGTCAGGGGGCAGCAACTCCTCATACATATTACCCCTTATCGGCAACCCCGAGATATCATAAAATTCGGCTAAAGAAATCGAAACCTCGCGATCTCCCAGAAGAAAAGCATTAGTGGGAAAATTCCACTGGTTCAAAAACGCTTTGTCCCACCAGGCATGCGGGGACTTGTAATGGAATAGCGACGCGTATACGGCCTGATAAAGCCCGACTTTCTGCAATCGCGCCCGATGGGCGGAAAGGATGTAGCGAGCCCAGAGAAGGTAGCCCGTAGGATGCCTGGGAGTGAGCCCTATCTTATAAATCTGCCCCCACGGGTGGGCCTCACCCTGGCAGATGCGCCGTCCCAAGATGTCTATAGCCGGGATCGGATGGTTCGGAATGCCGGTCGTCGAAGGCTCCAGCCTCCCCGTTGGAGTCCAGTTGGGCATTTCCACGGCAAAAGCTGTCCTTGGAGGATCCATCGGTAAAAACGGGAAAGTGGGCTCCGTTGGCACCGCGCAAAGAAAACTCCTGCGACCTTGAATAATCTGACTGTACCAAGGTCCCCATTGAAGAAGGTTGGCGCAGTTCGGGTCATGGGCTCTAATCATTGCCATCGCCTCTTCATCAGACGGTGACTGAGGAAAGGCCGCCTCTGAGCGAGAGAAAGGAAAGCGTGGAGCAGAAGCCATCACACCTGAAATCCAATAAAGGGAGGCCGTTAAAAGAAAAGTTAGCGATATATGTTCATGCACGAACATGAAGACTAATTGGAGAAAGCAACAGCAAAGTTTCCCGGGACCATTGGCTACAAGACACATGGGCCCCACAGAATCCGGATGACGGCTCATTAATAATGAGACCAAACAGTTACAATAAAACAAAGGGAACATCCCCATTTAATAAAGAATGATGACCATGCATGTCACGACCCGAAAGTACGGAACATGACCGGCACTTAGACTACGAACGTCTCAAGGCGTACGTATGCTAAGTAAACCGAAACCCAGAAATCCAAACCAAGAGAAGAAGTAGAGAATAGGAAGAACCATATCAAATCAACCTGTATGCAACATAATATACAATGCCCAAAGGCGAGGATCACAACAGAAATGAAACTCAACCAGCAAGAACCCATGGAAATATAACACGCGACTCTAAGGTCGAAAGAATAAGTATCACTGGTCTCAAACTCAAATAGGTACATGTTCTGGTTGATGGAAATTCTAGATACAACTGAAATATAATATACAACGTATGACGATGAGTATGATACAATAAAACCCACCTACTAGCAAGTCACCCGAATGGAACAGTGCCCGCAAAGCCGTAATGAAATCCGAACGGCAACACCTGCAAGAAACTGGGGCACAACGGGGGTGAGTTGCCAACTCGTGAGTAGAAAAAGATCTACGAACAGAAATCGCATGTATGACGCAATCCTAGGTCATACAGTCAATATATATAATCCTCAAATATATATATATACAGCAATCTCTAACCATGGTTAGTGTAAATATCTAACCCAAGTGTAACCCATGTGTCTGTGCCAGTGCATCAAGTGGCAATATATATATATCATACGAATGATGTATGAATGCATGAAACAGAATGCATGTACTGAAGAAAACTTCTTTTGTAACCTTGTGAGATTTCTGTATTTTTAAAATGAGGTATCACGATGAAATCAGCATAAAACAGTGCCTAGCATCGGCACAAATCATAAATCTCAATGTCTCGATATCTCTGTATCACAATCTCTGTACCTCAATATCTCAAATCTCAATGTCTCAATCATAATATCCAGGGCGCCGTCAGTCCAGATCGGCCCCTACCATCCATCTCATGACTACGACGGTATCCTCCGGATATCCGACGTGTCGGGTAATATCACCGGTCGGTCGTGCTCCCCTGCCAGGCTCAACGCCATCTCCTGCGATCTTCTTGCCCCGGGGTACCGCACCGGGCCCCCCATGTACCCGAAATGGTTCCTCCACTCCTCGAATCGGGTCTCGAAATACATAAGCAAACTCATGGTGGACGACTCATACATCATGGAAAAACCGCATTTTTATTAAAAAGAGAAGGCAGCTTATTTGTATGTTTTGCAGTTTTCCTCCAAATCCAGAAAACATCATGGAAATCCGAATCCAAATCATCAATAGCATGTGAAATCATGAATATAAGCATGAGAATCCATGAATGCCGCATATAATGAGTAACAGTATGCATGAAGTGACCAGTGATAGCTACAATGTCAAGCTAACATAATAAGCAAGCATACTAATATCATGTCACTACTAGCTAGCAAGCTAAATCAAGCAATAATATTTTCTAAGTGTTCGTGACACGGCAATTACCGATGAAGATGTGTGTGCGGCAGAAAATAAGTGTATGTGGAACATACGCATCATCGGTATTGGTGCTGGTGTCCTAACAGCATGATAGCAATAATAGAATATGAATCACAACAGTATGCGATGCAGAGCAACAATAATAATGTGCGAGAACTGAAATACTGAACACCATGATCACTAAACTGCATCTAATGTCATAATGAGTTATACTGCTATACCACTAAAAGGCTGAGCTAAATCTAACAGTAGGTAAGGGAAACCACCTAACCTCTGAGTCGATACATATATATACATATAATCGGTGATCCCGCCTCGATCATATCACATCCGATACCATATCTCTATAATCGGTTATTCCCAAGTCAAGTAGGTGGATCAAACATCAAAATACAGCTCGTACGTAAATCCGTCGTACGGCATCCCCAAATCCGGGTACGGGTCAATATCATATTTATCATGTCATTCATCAAGTATTCTCTTTATCAAGATCATCATAATCTGGGTACTGACCTATGTCTAGTACAATAATAACATCATCAACATAATCAAAATCTGACTACTGATCGACAGTCTAGTATATATAGATACTATCCTCATATATCATCACAAGAGTATACATCGCCCAAGGCGGCCTATCATAAATATCCTGACATACCATATCATATCCCATCGTATATCATAATCATATGTCGATCACATAATATATATGTCGCTATTACTATGGCATCATCATTCAAAATCCTCTAAGGTATCAAGGTGTATCTTAATTATGAGTTCTATCATATCACTGATATCGTAATCTCAGATCAACTCATCGACTCATATCAATCCCATGTATCATCCTCAAATCCATGTGAACACATATCTATTTGCAATCCCATAACCACATATGAACAAGGATGTATGCAAGTATGTATGTGTGTATGTATGTGTAGTGCACCCACTACCCTATGGTTTCGTAACCTTTCACCCATCCAATATACCAGTATCCATTTAACATCAATAATAATCCTAACAACAATTAATAATTGTAGGTGTGTATACGCATGCGTATACATCACCTCGGACTGCGGGGGTGCTATACGCCATCCACCCGACTTCTCCCCGTAGATATAAATCTACTCACCTGGTTATGTGTGCCGGTGCCGATGTCACCGTTTGCATCTCCAACGCCTCGACTTCACGTGAGTACCTACAAGAATATCACAAGCTAAAACTCATGAAAACCATGTCGGAAACCAAAATGGTGCACACTACGCCCATAGGTAAAATCCTGTGACCTTGTGGGCAAAAACAGCCAATATCCTCTGTCGTCGACGTCCGAACGCCACCCGACAGATACGAATCATCGAATATCAAAATCCATACGAAAACACGTCGTAAAACAAACGCCAACTGACGAAAATGAACCCAAATTTTACCCTAACAGGAACCAGTCAAAACTAGACATGCCGGGGGACAATTCTACATGAAAAAGGGGCTGTGCACGCAAAACGAGGCAGTTTTATACTGCTCTGGTCGCAAATTGCGGCCAGAATGATGAAATTTGCGGCCGGGATTTGGAATTGGTGGCTAGGGCTTTGGGTAGCGGTTCCAGGGTGCCTGCACAGCTCACTGACATGCCGACTTTTCCCTAGAAGATCCCGGGTGAAAGCAGGTTCCAGAAAGGCCTCAAAAATCGACAAAAATGCCAAAATACGCCAAGTCGAGCAACTCTGGTAACTTACTGGAAATTTAGGGTTATATTGGTTACAATGGTCTCAAAAACATCTAATAAGGTTATACTAACGATCAAAACCAATACTAGGTCAAGTTTCACTCAAATTTGCCTAAACTAGCACAATGTCACAAATAAAACAGTAACTTTCAGCTATTTAACCAGAACTGAGCAAGAACTGAGTTGGGAAGTGAGATTATACCTCAAGGGGGTCCTAAGATGTAGGAGAAGAGGGAATGAAGGAGGAGGAAAGGGTCGGTTGCTGGTGGGGTGCTGTTCCTTCAGCTGATCTGCTCCTTGTTGCTGTTTCAGTGGCTGCAGCTGCTGCTTGAAATTTTTCTTCTTTCCTTTTCTGTTGAGCAGCAGCCACTGCTGATGTTGTGTGTGAGTTTTGTGGTTTTGGTGTTGTGAAGGTGTGTTCCTGTGTTGGGGGTGATATGGTGGTATATGATGGTGCAGGGCTGTTTCAAATGAAGTTGCTGCTGGTGCTGGAATTGGGACTGATGGTTGGTATTGGGCTGATGTTTACCTTCAGCTGCAGTTTCAACTATAATGATGCTGCTAGTGTGAGTGTTGAAGTTGGTGTGGCTGCTGAAGCAGCAGGTGTAGGTGGGGCTGATGTGTTGGGCTGATGTAGCTATTGATGTTGATTGAAATTAAGGCTGATGTGGTTGAATCAATGGCTGTTGCAGCAGCTGATGTCTGCTAGGCTCTTGGCTGAAATGTGCTGATGTTGGGCTGAAGTGTGAGAGTGAGGTATTGTATGATAGTGGTGTGTGGTGTTGTAGTATATGATGTTGTTGAATGGGCTGTTGTTGCTGTAGTCAGGAGAGAGGTGAATGTGAGTGAGTGAGGAATGATGTGATAAATGAGAGGGAATGGTATGAGTGAGAGGGAGGGTAAAGAACACAAGGGATTATAGAATGAAAATGGGTCATGGCTCACCCTAACCACCTCTCTCTCTCTCCCCCCTAACCAAAGTCAACACAACCCTAATCCAATTGTAAACAAAGCCACACCCTTAATTAACCCTATTAACCTAACCAATACACTAATTAACCCAATTACCCTAATCAAATGGTCCACCCACCATGGTCACCTAAGCATGGTTCAACCCTAGGCTCAACATGGGTCCAAAACATGAGACAAGTGTAGAAAAATGTTATGTGAATATCCTTGCACAAAAGCCAAAAATGAAATTAGCGATTTTTAATCGCGGTTAACAACAATATAGCATTTACGTAACCATAAAAGCTTAAAAATAACATATTTCCACAAAATAACATATTTTAGAATTTCAATAATTTTCCCAAAATTTTCCATATTTATCGGTATTTAATTATACCGGCTATTAAAATATTCATTAAAAATTAATATTAAATTCTGAAAATTCCCAAAAATAATATTTTATTTTTTTTGAAATGTTACAGTCTTCCCCCCTTAAAGAAATTCGGTCCCCGAATTTTAAATTTAAACTCCCAAATTCTAAAACATTTCAATAAAATGTCCAAGTTAACGGGGCTCCGAAATCATCAATCCACAGAACGCATCATAGCGCAATACATGCGCATGAGTAACGAGCAGATAACTCAAAATCAAAACTCCGTCAAGCATCTCACAATCATCGGAGTCAAGGTAAAACACGAATGCCAAATCCAAGGCAAAGCCAATATGCTATAATCGGAACTATGCAGGTAAATACCAAATCCGTGCATGTAAATATCTGAAGGAAATGTATGCCAAATTCTTTGAAATCGATGTGCAATGCACATAACACTGCACAGTAGCGGATGCCTCTATAAGAAAATAATCATATATGTATATCTCTTTTGTTTAATGTGCACGTCCCGCCGTCTTGAAAACAATTTGAAGGGTTTCCTTGTTTTAAACGTTTCGTGTCATATCAGACACATATGTAAATAATGAGACTATAGCTCGCTTTTGGAAATCCCTTTGAAAACTGTCAATGCATGCAAAATATATCCAGGTACTGTCCTCTGACTAGTCCTGCTCAGTACGAAAATCAATCGCAATATCATAAAAATGTACTGCTCCATAGAAATCAATCCCCAAAAATGCATATGAAAACCCTGTGCGTCCGGTGCGCACGGAAATCAAAATCCATACCTGTGCCAATCAGGTGCACAAAAACGACATCAAGGTGCAACGGGTGTGCACACGGCATCGGTCATAGGCAACGTGTGTGCCTGACCGCAAGATCAGGTGCATCTGTCATGCACGAAAAATCTCGATTTAGTGCATCTAGTGTGCACCAAATCGCATCTCATAACGGGCGCCCAACATGCGCTAACAATCCAAATCCGGTGCATAAAATGCACAAAAGAAATATCGAACATCACCCTCGAAATCGAAGTCCAGTGCATCCAAGTGCACAAAATACATGTCACTGCACTGCAAGCACATATGAACTATACCGAGTGCAAGACCAAATATTGTGCGTGCATACGCAGAAAATCAATTCAAATGTCTAAACCCCTTAAATCACAAACATGTAACCAAAGCATGAAAACGATACCAAGTGCAACAACTTGCAAAAATCATATATACTCAATCATCAGAATCAAATCATGCGAATAAATCCTCCAAAACATCGAAATCAATAATGGAGGAATAGTACCGCTCAAGCACATCCTCCAAGAATCTCTGGCCAACTGTCGCGGTCACTCGTAGGACGTCTTGTCGACGATTCTGAACTCTGGCCTGCTGGTGTGCGTAACATTGACAACTCCTGAGTCCAAGTCTTCTCTGTGAATTATCAATCTCACGATCCATCGGCTCATCGGCCCTGTCAGGTGTGCTAACGGGGTCGATTCCGTTTTGGCACTTCTCTGGTCATCTCTCGGTCAATTATCGTGACCACTCGTAAGGCAGCACATCACTGGTGTCGGCCTCTGGCTCTCTGAATAGCATGTGACATATCCGATCCAGGATGCAAGTATCATTGCAGCAGTGTCCTGGAAGGAATCCTGCTCAAGGTCTCTTCTAAGTCTCATCTCTGTCAAATGTCCGGGAGTCATCGTCCTTACCATGTCTGCTCCTTGCTTCGAAATGGCTGCATACTCAGCGCGACTCCTTCTGGAAGGTATATCCAATTACAATGACTCGGTATACGCATCGCATCTCAGATGTCGGCGGAGGGGAACGTCATCATATCTAGATTTTGCATGAACCTCTTACTCCACTTTTCTCTACTGTCGACTGCTTCGAACTCGTCTCGTTGTGGCTGCATGGACTGAGCTCCAATGGCTATCCTCGTATCTGGAGTCTCCCAAGAAATGCATCTCGCCACCTAGCATCCGAATTAAGTCGAGCCATCCGATCGAGTCGTCAAAACCTCATAATCCCCCAAGAGCTCAACATCTTGGGTACAGTATAATAGTATCGAGTACATACCTCAGCATCGGTGGTCCAGCCGTAGAAGGGCAAACCCAAGCCTCACTAATGGCGCCGCAGAACCGCCGCAAACCCGAAGGTTCAAAGGCTTTCATACGGTCATTAAGTCGAGTTAGGGTTTCATTCTTCTAGAGGGACCATAGAATTACCTGCATGTCTTTCCGAATACTTTAAACTTGTAATAATAGGTTTCTGACATTCGATCGTCTCTGTCGACTCTCAACGTCTCCGCGTGAAGTCGTCTCTAGCTGGAATCAATCTATCCGATGACCTCGCATCGGGGTAGCGAACGGTCTACATATCCTAGTCTTTCATCCTTGGTGACTAGCGACCTTCTATCATCTTTTAGTACAGTCTCGTACCGCAATAGCTCCAACATCTAGGGCGATATCTCGTTGTTCGCAGCAATAGCTGCCTCACTCGTCTGCATGCTGGACAGTGCCTCAATCCTCATGAATGAGCAATCAATACACCAACGGTCATCAAAATCTGGCTGGCCTCTGTCAGTGGCTCAATCCTCTGGTGCTAATCCACACGTCCGAGTAATCTCATACAGCGATCCATCCATGCTCGTGGCACGAAACACAATCAAGACACATCTCTGCAATCGTGTGTCGCCGGAACTATGCTCGGGTCAGTCCTCGTTCGTAACGAGCTCATGCTGACCGCAACTCTAGCCGTAGCTCTCCCTGCCCGTAATTGTGGCAGCAAACCATAACTGCTACCGATGAGGCTAGATCAGGAAGGAATATGATACTGAACAAGGAAATGTACATCCTAAGGCTTCTTAAGTGGAGTGGCGTATCGTAAATATGCCGCGGACATACCACGGTACGTCACTCTACTTTAGTCACCTATTCCATCAACCAAGGGTCATCCTATACCCCGAAGGTAAAACCTAACGCTCTGATACCAACTTTGTCACGACCCGAAAGTACGGAACATGACCGGCACTTAGACTACGAACGTCTCAAGGCGTACGTATGCTAAGTAAACCGAAACCCAGAAATCCAAACCAAGAGAAGAAGTAGAGAATAGGAAGAACCATATCAAATCAACCTGTATGCAACATAATATAAAATGCCCAAAGGCGAGGATCACAACAGAAATGAAACTCAACCAGCAAGAACCCATGGAAATATAACACGCGACTCTAAGGTCGAAAGAATAAGTATCACTGGTCTCAAACTCAAATAGGTACATGTTCTGGTTGATGGAAATTATAGATACAACTGAAATATAATATACAACGTATGACGATGAGTATGATACAATAAAACCCACCTACTAGCAAGTCACCCGAATGGAACAGTGCCCGCAAAGCCGTAATGAAATCCGAACGGCAACACCTGCAAGAAACTGGGGCACAACGGGGGTGAGTTGCCAACTCGTGAGTAGAAAAAGATCTACGAACAGAAATCGCATGTATGACGCAATCCTAGGTCATACAGTCAATATATATAATCCTCAAATATATATATATACAGCAATCTCTAACCATGGTTAGTGTAAATATCTAACCCAAGTGTAACCCATGTGTCTGTGCCAGTGCATCAAGTGGCAATATATATATATCATACGAATGATGTATGAATGCATGAAACATGCATGTACTGAAGAAAACTGCTTTTGAAACCTTGTGAGATTTCTGTATTTTTAAAATGAGGTATCACGATGAAATCAGCATAAAACAGTGCCTAGCATCGGCACAAATCATAAATCTCAATGTCTCGATATCTCTGTATCACAATCTCTGTACCTCAATATCTCAAATCTCAATGTCTCAATCATAATATCCAGGGCGCCGTCAGTCCAGATCGGCCCCTACCATCCATCTCATGACTACGACGGTATCCTCCGGATATCCGACGTGTCGGGTAATATCACCGGTCGGTCGTGCTCCCCTGCCAGGCTCAACGCCATCTCCTGCGATCTTCTTGCCCCGGGGTACCGCACCGGGCCCACCATGTACCCGAAATGGTTCCTCCACTCCTCGAATCGGGTCTCGAAATACATAAGCAAACTCATGGTGGACGACTCATACATCATGGAAAAACCGCATTTTTATTAAAAAGAGAAGGCAGCTTATATGTATGTTTTGCGGTTTTCCTCCAAATCCAGAAAACATCATGGAAATCCGAATCCAAATCATCAATAGCATGTGAAATCATGAATATAAGCATGAGAATCCATGAATGCCGCATATAATGAGTAACAGTATGCATGAAGTGACCAGTGATAGCTACAATGTCAAGCTAACATAATAAGCAAGCATACTAATATCATGTCACTACTAGCTAGCAAGCTAAATCAAGCAATAATATTTTCTAAGTGTTCGTGACACGGCAATTACCGATGAAGATGTGTGTGCGGCAGAAAATAAGTGTATGTGGAACATACGCATCATCGGTAATGGTGCTGGTGTCCTAACAGCATGATAGCAATAATAGAATATGAATCACAACAGTATGCGATGCAGAGCAACAATAATAATGTGCGAGAACTGAAATACTGAACACCATGATCACTAAACTGCATCTAATGTCATAATGAGTTATACTACTATACCACTAAAAGGCTGAGCTAAATCTAACAGTAGGTAAGGGAAACCGCCTAACCTCTGAGTCGATACATATATATACATATAATCGGAGATCCCGCCTCGATCATATCACATCCGATACCATATCTCTATAATCGGTTATTCCCATGTCAAGTAGGCGGATCAAACATCAAAATACAGCTCGTACGTAAATCCGTCGTACGGCATCCCCAAATCCGGGTACGGGTCAATATCACATTTATCATGTCATTCATCAAGTATTCTCTTTATCAAGATCATCATAATCTGGGTACTGACCTATGTCTAGTACAATAATAACATCATCAACATAATCAAAATCTGACTACTGATCGACAGTCTAGTATATATCGATACTATCCTCATATATCATCACAAGAGTATACATCGCCCAAGGCGGCCTATCATAAATATCCTGACATATCATATCATATCCCATCGTATATCATAATCACATGTCGATCACATAATATATATGTCGCTATTACTATGGCATCATCATTCAAAATCCTCTAAGGTATCAAGGTGTATCTTAATTATGAGTTCTATCATATCACTGATATCGTAATCTCAGATCAACTCATCGACTCATATCAATCCCATGTATCATCCTCAAATCCATGTGAACACATATCTATATGCAATCCCATAACCACATATGAACAAGGATGTATGCAAGTATGTATGTGTGTATGTATGTGTAGTGCACCCACTACCCTATGGTTTCGTAACCTTTCACCCATCCAATATACGAATATCCATTTAACATCAATAATAATCCCAATAACAATTAATAATTGTAGGTGTGTATACGCATCCGTATACATCACCTCGGACTGCGGGGGTGCTATACGCCATCCACCCGACTTCTCCCCGTAGATATAAATCTACTCACCTGGTTATGTGTGCCGGTGCCGATGTCGCCGTTTGCATCTCCAACGCTTCGACTTCACGTGAGTACCTAAAAGAATATCACAAGCTAAAACTCATGAAAACCATGTCGGAAACCAAAATGGTGCACACTACGCCCATAGGTAAAATCCTGTGACCTTGTGGGCAAAAACAGCCAATATCCTCTGTCGTCGACGTCCGAACGCCACCCGACAGATACGAATCATTGAATATCAAAATCCATACGAAAACACGTCGTAAAACATACGCCAATTGACGAAAATAAACCCAAATTTTACCCTAACAGGAACCAGTCAAAACTAGACATGCCGGGGGTCAATTCTACATGAAAAAGGGGCTGTGCACGCAAAACGAGGCAGTTTTATACTGCTCTGGCCGCAAATTGCGGCCAGAATGATGAAATTTGCGGCCGGGATTTGGAATTGGTGGCTAGGGCTTTGGGTAGTGGTTCCAGGGTGCCTGCACAGCTCACTGACATGCCTACTTTTCCCTAGAAGATCCCGGGTGAAAGCAGGTTCCAGAAAGGCCTAAAAAATCGACAAAAATGCCAAAATACGCCAAGTCGAGCAACTCTGGTAACTTACTGGAAATTTAGGGTTATATTGGTTACAATGGTCTCAAAAACATCTAATAAGGTTATACTAACGATCAAAGCCAATACTAGGTCAAGTTTCACTCAAATTTGCCTAAACTAGCACAATGTCACAAATAAAACAGTAACTTTCAGCTATTTAACCAGAACTGAGCAAGAACTGAGTTGGGAAGTGAGATTATACCTCAAGGGGGTCCTAAGATGTAGGAGAAGAGGGAATGAAGGAGGAGGAAAGGGTCGGTTGCTGGTGGGGTGCTGTTCCTTCAGCTGATCTGCTCCTTGTTGCTGTTTCAGTGGCTGCAGCTGCTGCTTGAAATGTTTCTTCTTTCCTTTTCTGTTGAGCAGCAGCCACTGCTGATGTTGTGTGTGAGTTTTGTGGTTTTGGTGTTGTGAAGGTGTGTTCCTGAATTGGGGGTGATATGGTGGTATATGATGGTGCAGGGCTGTTTCAAATGAAGTTGCTGCTGGTGCTGGAATTGGGACTGATGGTTGGTATTGGGCTGATGTTTAGCTTCAGCTGCAGTTTCAACTATAATGATGCTGCTAGTGTGAGTGTTGAAGTTGGTGTGGCTGCTGAAGCAGCAGGTGTAGGAGGGGCTGATGTGTTGGGCTGATGTAGCTATTGATGTTGATTGAAATTAAGGCTGATGTGGTTGAATCAATGGCTGTTGCAGCAGCTGATGTCTGCTAGGCTCTTGGCTGAAATGTGCTGGTGTTGGGCTGAAGTGTGAGAGTGAGGTATTGTATGATAGTGGTGTGTGGTGTTGTAGTATATGATGTTGTTGAATGGGCTGTTGTTGCTGTAGTCAGGAGAGAGGTGAATGTGAGTGAGTGAGGAATGATGTGATAAATGAGAGGGAATGGTATGAGTGAGAGGGAGGGTAAAGAACACAAGGGATTATAGAATGAAAATGGGTCATGGCTCACCCTAACCACCTCTCTCTCTCTCTCTCTCCCCCCTGACCAAAGTCAACACAACCCTAATCCAATTGTAAACAAAGCCACACCCTTAATTAACCCTACTAACCTAACCAATACACTAATTAACCCAATTACCCTAATCAAATGGTCCACCCACCATGGTCACCTAAGCATGGTTCAACCCTAGGCTCAACATGGGTCCAAAACATGAGACATGTGTAGAAAAATGTTATGTGCATATCCTTGCACAAAAGCCAAAAATGAAATTAGCGAATTTTAATCGCGGTTAACAACAATATAGCATTTACGTAACCATAAAAGCTTAAAAATAACATATTTCCACAAAATAACATATTTTAGAATTTCAATAATTTTCCCAAAATTTTCCATATTTATCGGTATTTAATTATACCGGCTATTAAAATATTCATTAAAAATTAATATTAAATTATGAAAATTCCCAAAAATAATATTTTATTTTTTTTGAAATGTTACAATGCACGTCCCCCCAATGGGATCTGTCTCGGGCTCTACAGTGAACCCAACAAAATCAAAGGAATTAAATTCCCATGAAAAGGCATCATTACAAAATCTCCATCGCATTAATGGCAGAAGAACAGCCTCGGGCCAAGAGACCCCAAGGAGCCTCTGTGTGAAGAAATTGAATTCTTCATAGGAATTAAATTCCTTATCAGGAAAAAGGGAATTAAATTCCCGGGAATAGTTTGGACGGAATTAAATTCCATGGAGTCAAAACGCCATCGATGTTTCCCCGAAGATCATCTAAGCCCTAAAAGATCTATGGTTTGAAGATTAAGCCGTTTTCATGTTCTTATGGAAAATATGAAGGAGAAAGGGTAAAAACCCTTGTTTTGGATTTAAAATCCAGAGAAATGTGAGGTCCACCGTTGTCCAAGAACATTACCTGAGGAAAAAGGATCCTCTTCGAACAGAGTTAAACTCTGAAGATTGTTTCAAGGCAGAGAACTAAGCCCTGGAAGAAGAGAATTAAATTCTCAAAGAAAATGTTCTCAGAGGAAGAAGACGAGCAGAGTGAAGGCTCCTATGAAGAGACAGCGGTATTTATAGAAAACAATGGAAACGCTTCATCTCCCAAATCCCTAAATGAATCCAACGGTCGCAAGAGGTGACAGCGTTGCACTCACGTGCAGACACGTGAGAACAACGCTGTGGGGGCATTTGTTTCCTGATTTAAAATCAGGAAAGCTTCTGTGAAAAGCTTCAGAAGAGGGTCACGTGATTACACGTGACTAGCGGTCACGTGTTGGCACGTGACACCTAAAAACGTCATCAAGGCAAGTTCGATTCCCTGACTACGAAGAAGAAAAGGAAAAGCTTCAAGGAGAGTCACGTGCTCCCACGTGATCAGGGTCACGTGGCGACACGTGACGTTGAAATGCAAGCGTCAAAGGCACGTCGGTTAACTGACCAAGTCAAAGAAAAGGCTTCAGAAGAAGTCACGTGCTCCCACGTGACCACGGTCACGTGTTGGCACGTGACGTTCAAGGCAGCAAACGCGTTTTCTGAACAACCAAGGAAAGAGAGTTCAAACAAGGGTTACGTGCTTACACGTGACCAGGGGTCACGTGGTAGCACGTGACGTTTAAGCAGCAATCAGAAGACACAGCGCAGAAAGCTCATTCCAAAAGGGGGGTCACGTGCTCACACGTGACCATGGGTCACTTGGTCACACGTGACCGGCTTTCAAAGCCCATTTTATCAACAGAATTAAATTCTGAAAGAAATTCAGATCTTTCCAAAGGAAAGCGGTTATCTGGAACCAATCAAATTAAAGATTCAGAGGTCATCTATTTATGGAAAATCTCGGGTTTGGAAAGATTTCCCCCTTAAATCTAACCAAAATAAAAAGGGAGAATCTCTGGATTTGAAATCCAACGGTGAATAAAATTCACCTAATAATCCAAAGGTCCAGAACGAATGAAGGATGCAAATCAAATCTCTCAATGAAGATTCGTCACAAAACTAATTTATTCGGCTGCTTCTCCTATAAATAGGAAGGAAGAGATACAAAAAAGATACACATGCGTAGAGGAAGAAAAAAGGAGGAGAGCTTTGATACTTTGAAAAGACTTGGATCTTCTGCAAAAAACCCTAGGTAAGAAAGGGAAGGCCTTTTGAAAGAAGGAGAATTTAATTCTCAACAGAGTTTAACTCTGAGACATAAAACAGAAAAGCATATTTCTTCTCTCTTTGATAGAGGATCTGCAAAATGCACATCTCCCCTTAAGGTTGAGAATTTAATTCTCAATGGGTTGAGATCCTGCCATGCAGATCCAAAACATAGAGAAGGAATGCAAGCATGAGAATTTAATTCTCACAGAACTATAGGAATTTAATTCCTTTAAGATAAAAGTAGGGCTTGACCCTGTATCATGGGAATTTTATTCCTTCAAAATAAAAAGAAACAGGGTTTAACCCTAATTAAGAACTTAGTTCTGTTGAAACAACGGGAATTCAATTCCTCTAATCATAATCTAACAGGGACTGGAAGTTTAATTCCTTAAAAAGCTTTTATTAGGGTTTAACCCTATTCAGCCCTCCACATAAATGAGGAATTTAATTCCTACAGAAGATTCAGGGTTCGATCCTACTCCAGAATATAAGTCTTCAAAAGGAAGTAGGAATTTAATTCCTTTGAAAATTAAAGCCCGAGGAATTTAATTCCTGAAAAAAGATGAACAGATCCTCTAAAAACGACATACATAGTGGCAGGGTCACGTGCCACCACGTGACCCCCCAAGAGATCTATAGAAAACCCTTTGAGGCAATCCCTCACGTGACCCACGTGACCCTTAACAAAAGCTCTAACAAATGAGCATATGAATGCCCATCACGTATTGGCACGTGATGCTCTGAAAGATGCAACGATTTCAGCAGAATAAATGGAAAGAGGGCGCTCTCACGTGTTGCCACGTGACCCCTTTTGCCTTAGTGTTCAACACTAAATTGGAACTCTCAAACCCAGTGTTAAAACACTGTTGGGCCTTAACATTTAACAATGATTAAAAAAGCCTTATTGGCAGTGTTCAACACTGATCTGTTTTAGTGTTTAACACTAATTTGAAAAAGCCTTATTGCTGTTGTTTAACACCAATTATCTCTTAGTGTTGAACACTAACTTGTTAACTTCATTCCCAGTGTTCAATACTGATTGCTCTGAAGTGTTTAACACTAGGCTTTGGCCCGATCGGCTGAAGGGATAGAGGCAAAGCCTCTCCCTCAATGGACCAACAAGAAACCAATATTCCAAACCTGATTGGACTTAGCCCAAGCTGGCTATAAGTCCTTAATTCATGATTAACTGGGCCAGTAGGCTCATAACATAATTAATGGGTCTTGATCCCAAATTGGGCCCAGGACTATTTAAGCCACTCCGGTTCTAGGGTACATCTCTTCACTCCTTTGATACTCAGCATTGTAATCCCTCAATGTGTTCAAAGAGGTGACGGGTCCCGACGACCGCACATTGACATGGACTGTGGGGTCCTTAAACCCATGCCTAATGCAAAATTCCTCGTCACATGGAACGCGGATAACGTCACTCTTTGACCCCGCGGAAAACGTCCAGAGCGGAGCCTAGTCCTCGCCGAACACGGCAATGAACCCGTGTGAAGCATCTAGTGCAAAATTCCTGGTTACGTGGAACGTGGATAACGTCACTCTTTGACCCCACGGAAAACGCCCAGAGCGGAGCCTGGTCCTCGCCAAGCACGGCAGTGAACCCGTGTGAAGCATCCAGAGCACATACCGGACTGTGGAGTCCTTAAACCCATGGACTATGACGTCCTTAACCTTGACCGAGATGTCTTAAAACTAACGATTGACCGCAATGTCCTTAAACTACCCATGGACCGCAATGTCCTTAAACTACCCATGGACCGCAATGTCCTTAAACTAGAACCATAGAGCCTCCATATGCTCTTTCGTCGGAGCTAAACGTTCATGTTTAAGTTGATCTTAGCCTCAAAGATGGCTAACGCGTCCTTAAACCTTCAAGCAGACTGGACTATGAATCCCCCTAATTAACTCTGGCTCGAGGGTACATCTCTGAACTCCTCTGACATCCGTCGTTGTAATCCTTCAACGTCGTCAGAGAGGTGACGGGTCCCGACGGCCACACATACGAGGGACCACTATGTCCTTAAACTGGAACAATGGAGTCCAAACGCTCCTTTGTCGGATCTAAACGATCCCGTTAAGTTGATCTTGGTCTCAAACTAGACTAATATATCCTTAACGAATGTTCGAGTTGATCTTAGCCTCAAGTATGGCTAACGTGTCCTCAAACCAAACCCCCCCAAACCCAAATCTAAGATAACACGGATTTGGACTAGTCCATGCCCTACGGGCGACGACATAACTCGGTCTCCGTAAACGATCCACGGGCAGGAAAACATAAAACAAAAACACACGACACGATGTGACCATCTGGAGAAGGAGAAAGTTGTTACCGCGATGCGGTAGCGTAATTAACTGCAGGGGCTTGCGCCTGCAGGGAAGAGCGTCCCCACAATCAAAAACCCCTCAAACGAGGGGGAATCTGACGAAGTCTGCTACATCGGACGCATCCGTCTAAACCTCCGATACATGGCGCTATGGATCGAATTGGCATCTTCGGAGGGGCAGACGGATAGCACCAATTGGCATCTGCCCCGAACCTCAGGCGAGACGCACCTGACGTCCCGCGTGTCCGTTCGGAGGTCACTGAAGATATCACTTTGGATGACCAAGTCGCGAAAGAACTGGCGGCCAAAGACCCTCCTAGGAGGAGTAAAGTGGACTATAACATCCTCACGCATCTAAGGAAGCTACCTTCTCAGCTTAGCATTCTCGACGCTCTCCTATTATCAAAAGAAGCGCGGGACTCACTAATTAAGGTATTACAAGAACCTGAGCAATTCCAAGCCTTTCTCGCCACTGAAAAGATGAAGGACGAACTGGAGGAAGTGCATACGGCCGACGTCACTTTCGGTGATGAAGAACTCCTTCTCGGAACGTGCGACCACAACCGTCCCCTATATGTCTCCGGATACTGCCATGACATCAAGATAGGCAAGATCCTGGTGGATAATGGATCCTCCGTCAATCTCCTTAATGTTCGGGTGTTGAAGGAAATCTGCATGAGCGTGCAACACCTCGCTCGTGACAAAATTACTATCTCCGGTTTCGACTCACAATCGTCACGGACTCTCGGGTCCGTAATACTAACGTTACGCCTCGGGCTTCTCGTCACAGACATCAAATTCCATGTCATTGACGCCAAGACCTGCTACAACGCCTTGCTCGGCCGTCCTTGGCTACACGAGTACAACATCATCCCTTCTACACAACATCAGTGTATGAAGTACTTTAAAGATGGTTTCGAGTATACTGTAACAGGCGAGTTGAACCCATTTTCTGTGAACGAAGTCCGCAAATACGAGGATGCGAAATACTTTTTGCCAGATTTCGAGGATACGGAAAGGTGTCGCAACCCGGAGAACAAAGCCGCCGCCACCATCCCTGTTTTCGGGAGCGATACCGAAGAAGAGGAAGAGATAGTTTATACAGGGCCATCTCAACGTAACAACCTGGGGACGCCCACCCCCATACTGGTCTTCGGAAGTGATTCAGAAGATGAGGTCAATGCCGTATTCTCCAATCAGCTTTCAATGCAAGCACCCCTTAGCGATGACCATAGTTTGCAAATCACTATGGTACCGCGAGAACACTACAAAGATCTCGACACGCTTCAAGCTCACAGTGTGCAGGACCTGCAAACGTTTTACGTCCCTCCTAGACGTAGGGGCAAGAAGGTGATCCTATTTTACCGATCCTCAGAGTCGAAAATAGAGAAAGAGATCTGGCATGGCGCAGATGCTACATGCGACAGACTCCAGCCCATCCGTCTGCCCAGATACTATACGAACGGATTAAAGAAGCTATTGGAACGCCAAGGAGTACCCTTAAAACAAACTGTCCGACAGTCTCGGTTCTACAACAGGATTTGGGATGTCCCTGGAACCCAACGCAAATTGCCCAACGGGAAAATGGAGACACTTGGGCTTGGATACGCGAGAACCGGAAAACGAGAGCTGGCCCACAGCAGCTACGCTATATATACCTTTGATGAAGAAGAGGACGCCCTGTCAGGAGATGCCAATCCCTCATCAAAACCAGACCCTGCGATTGAAGCACCAAGTCCGTCGTTTGAAGAACAAACGGGCAAGCCTATAAGGAAAAAGGGTCAGAAAGCTCGGGAAGACCACAGCCGCGAAACGACCATCTATGAGAAGGCCAGGACGCAACGTCTATTTCAACAGACTGCAAAAGACAAAGATGTTCATCCTTGTCAACCCATCATGCGAAAGGCCCGATGCGGAGATGGAAATAAGTCGAGAAGCGGAAGGAAGAGCCGACAACAACGACGCAGGATTAGAAGGTCACGGGTGCTGCACGGCTCGGACCCGTCCTTCATAGAAAAGATGAGTCGAGCGTATTCCTTCCCCCGAGACAAGACGGAAAGGTTACTCAAGCTCGCCCTAAAACATCAGATGATCACGCTTCCAGAGTCTAGACACCCTGAACAAGCTAATAAGGCCTCTCGCTCGGGCTATTGCTCTTATCACCGAGCCATAGGACATCCTACCGAAGACTGCTTCACCTTCAAGAACTGGGTCGAGGACCAGTACCGACGGGGCAGATTCACTTTATCCAACAGCTGGAAAGTAACGCCGCCACAAAAGCATGAACCCAAGGCCGCAAGAGCGAAACCGGATCCACCTCAGTCCCGGAAGCGGATTCGCGCCTGTTATACGATTACGATATTAAAAGAAGAGCCCGAGAACATGGATGACCTTCCCTAATGCTTTGAGAACGGCGATGATGAGGTGATCTCAGAATTTCCGCCCGCTCTGAAAGAACTGGAAGATGGTATACATACTACGGCAGATAACCTCAGGAAGATTGAGTTGGGATCGGCAGATGACCCGCGACCGACATTCGTCAGCGAGCTACTCTTTGAAGAAAGGGTGGCTGCGTTAAAGAACGTGCTTCTACAGCATAAAGACTGCTTCGCGTGGAACTACTCTAAGATGCCAGGATTAGATCCGGAAGTTTCTGTGCATAAATTAGCAATATCCCCAGATATCAAGCCAGTCAAGCAGGCGCCAAGAAGGATGCGACTCGAGCTAGAGATGAGCATCAACGCCGAAGTCAAGAAGCTGATCGATTCTGGATTTAATCAAGAAGTTCAATATCCCGACTGGATCGCCAATATCGTCGCGGTAATGAAGAAGAATGGGACGGTACGCATATGCGTGGATTTCAGGGATCTCAATAAAGCCTGTCCAAAGGATGATTTCCCAGTACCGGTAACCGAGCTAATGATAGATAACACGTCCACTCACGAGGTTTTCTCCTTTATGGACGGTTCGTCAGGATACAATCAGATAAAGATGCATCCCGAAGACCAGAAGCACACCGCTTTCCGGACCCCTTTGGGTATATTCTGCTATAGGGTTATGCCCTTTGGTCTAAAGAACGCTGGCGCTACCTATCAAAGGGCAATGACAAAGATCTTCGATGACCTCATACATGACATCGTTGAGTGTTATATCGATGACCTCGTAGTAAAGAGCATGTCATACGAAGAGCATTTAAAGCATCTGGAGACTGTGTTTCAACGCCTCCGGCAATATAATTTGAAAATGAATCCCCTCAAATGCGCGTTTGGAGTCTCCTCGGGCAAATTCCTGGGGTTCATCGTTCGACACCGAGGTATTGAAATAGATCCGTCAAAGATTAAAGCGATCATGGAAATGCCTCCGCCAAGAACCCTCAAACAGTTGCGGTCTCTCCAAGGGAAGCTCGCAAACATCCGGCGATTTATCGCAAATCTTTCAGGCAAATGCCGCCCCTACAGTCACCTGATGAAGAAGGGAACCCCATTCGTTTGGGATCAAAAATGCCAAGGTGCACTAGACGAGATCAAGCAGTACCTGCAGAACCCGCCGGTATTGGCAGCGCCGGTCAAGGGAAAACCCCTCATTCTGTATACAACCGCCCTCGAAGGTTCCTTGGGCGCATTATGGGCGCAAGAGAACGATCAGAGGAAAGAGAGAGCACTCTACTACTTAAGTCGAGTTCTACTGGGGGCAGAAAGTAATTACTCTCCCATTGAAAAACATTGCTTGGCGTTAATCTTCGCGATAACAAAGCTCAGGCACTATGCGTTGGCACACGAAGTCTGCCTCATCTCGAAGGTGGACCCTCTTAAATACTTGATGTCAAAAGCCATATTGACGGGACGACTCGCTAAATGGGCCCTGCTCTTGATGGAGTTCTCGATAACATATCAACCTCTCAAGGCAGTGAAAGGCCAGGCCATTGCCGATTTCCTCGCTGAGCACCCGATACCGGCCGATTCTCCTTTGAATTGTGACTTGCCGGACGAGCATGCATTTGATGTGATTAGCGGTGGAAGCACCCGATGGGAACTCTATTTCGATGGAGCGTCCTCCGTAAAGAAACAAAAGCAAGGTATCCCAATGATCAAGTCAGGGATAGGCCTCATCTTTGCGACTCCACAGGGAGGGATAATATGCTTCGCCTTCTCCTTAACAGAGCCGAGGACAAACAATGAAGCTGAATACGAAGCCCTGATAGCAGGACTCGAGCTTGCCATTGACATGGGAATTGAAGACCTCCTCATATACGGGGATTCTCAGCTGGTCGTTAGTCAAGTAAATGGTGACTACCAAACGTGCAAACCGGAGCTGGTGAAGTACGGCGAAAGGGTGCAACAACTATTGTCCCAAATTCCCTCCTACACTTTGGAGAACATACCACGCGCAGAAAACAGTAAAGCAGACGCATTGGCTAAGCTTGCTAAAGAACTGGCTGACGAGAACCTCGATGATGTCAGAATCGTGGTACAAAGCCGTCGAGTGTTCACCCCCGCAGAAATACCTCCGGAATTATATAAAGAGGGAGCGACTGAGCAGAAGACCCTACAAATAAAAGACCAGGAGAAGGCCGAGGACTGGAGGGAAGTCTTCATAGACTACTTTAAGTACCGCCGAATGCCCAAAGAAGCGTCCTCAAGACATCAGCTCATGAAACGAGCCCTATCTTTCGCTCTCGTCAACAATACTCTATACAAGAGATCATTTGATTCCCTATGGCTGAGATGCTTAGGATCTGACGAAGCAGAAAGAGTCATTCAGGAAGTTCATGACGGACTTTGCGGTTCTCACCAAGCAGGCCCGAAGGTGAAGTTAAAGATTAAACGAATGGGCTACTACTGGCCCACGATGATCCAGGACTGCCTCGAGTATGCAAAACAATGCCACTCATGCCAGATTCATGGAGACTTCATCCACCAACATCCGAATCCGCTACACCCAACGGTGGCCAGCTGGCCATTCGAGATGTGGGGGACTGATATAGTCGGCCCCATTGAGCCAGCATCATCTCGGGGACATCGTTTTATCCTGGCGACAACTGATTACTTCTCCAAATGGGCAGAGGCAGTACCACTGAGGGAAGTGAAGACGGAGAATATCCTCCATTTCTTCAAGACGCACGTCATCTATCGGTTTGGAACCCCACGGCGGATTATCTCCGATAACGGGCCAGCCTACAGAAGCCATAAGATTAGCCGCTTCGCACAACAGCACAATATAGATTGGAGGTATTCTTCAGTTTACAACCCACGAGCCAACGGTCTGGCCGAGGCCTTTAATAAGACCTTGACGAAGATCATAAAAAAGACCGTTTCCCGGAATAAGAGAGACTGGCACGAGAGGCTGCAAGAAGCCCTTTGGGCTTATCGAACTACATTCAAGACGGCCACGAACACGACGCCGTACGCATTGGTATTTGGGACGGAAGCAGTACTCCCCCTTGAGATAGAGTTACCCTCTCTACGAGTGGCAGTCCACCACGAGCTGACGGACGAAGAAAATGCTCACTTTCGGCTTGAGGAGCTTGATGCCCTCGACGAAACCCGACTCATAGCGCAACAACATCTGGAAGCCTACAAAGAAAAGATGACGTGCTCGTACGAAAGATTGACCAGGTCGAGGACATTCCGCCAAGGCGAACTCGTGCTAGTGGTCAAGAGACCTATGATCCCCAATCGTGCCAAGCGGGGGAAATTTGAGCCAAACTACGAAGGCCCATACATCATAGACAAGGTCTACCAGGGTGGTGCCTATCTACTCGTGGACATGCACGGTGAAAGACCTTTCAGGCCAATAAACGGCCGTTTCTTAAAGAAATACTACGCTTAATGAGCCATAGCCCGGGTCAATGATAGATGACGACGACTATGTCCGCTCGCTATCTTCCTAGGCTTAGACTTTACAAGCAGTGGCTGGCCCTCCCATAACGATGGACCGAAACGTCCATAAACTATCGTCGGACCGAAATGTCCTTAAACTAACGACGAACTGAAATGTCCTTAAAGTAACGATGGACCGAAACGTCCTTAAAACTAACGACGGACCGAAACGTCCTTAAAACTATCAACGGACCGAAATGTACTTAAACTAACGACTGACCGAAATGTCCTTAAACTAACGATGGACCGAAACGTCCTTAAAACTAACGACGGACCGAAACGTCCTTAAAACTATCCAAGGACCGAAACGTCCTTAAACTAGCGACGGATCGAAACGTCCCTGAAACTACTACCGCAGCATCGTCAGGTTGACACAAAAAAAAATAAAATAAAAAAATATTAAAAAAAAAATAAATAAAAAAAAACGGTATGTCCATAAGCAAAAGGGGAACGGATGAAAACCCGAAAGGGCTCCGTGAGTAAAAACAGCAGGACTACCGGCGAGTGTTTGTGAAAACCTGAAAGGGCGCAACCTCGTTAAAAGACACTTACAAGATCCTCTCGACCTTGTAAGGAGAAACCACCCGCGTGAGATCCTTACGACTCACAAAGGAGTAACACACTTAGGGATCCCCACGATTCCTAAGGAGAAAATACGCTTACGAGATCCTCACGACTTGTAAGGAGAAGTCTCTTATGGGACCCTCACGGCTCATGAGACTTGAAAGCCTTAAGTTACAGAAACCTAAACCTGTTCTTAAGCAAATCCCCCACAACCCTCGATACTGCCCTACAAGCGGCTCATACTGACCCTTGTATACAATCCACGGGCGCGAATAAACATTTCCCCAGCAAAGTCCAACCCTTGTAGGTCCTCTCGACCCAGGGGAGAAAGCCCTCTTGTATGATCCTTACGACTTACAGAGGAACACACGCTTAGGAATCCTCACGATCCCGAAGGAGAAAACACACCTGCAAGATCCTCACGACTTGTAGGGAGAAATACCTTTGTGAGACCCTTACGGCTCATAAAGTCAAAAGCCTTGGTCGACGGGACCCTTAACCCTGTTTGCCAAGCCACCTTTGTTCGTCATCGACAAAGGCAGACGATGATTCGCCACTGGCAAAATTCCAGCTGTGGTGATGCTGATGCCGAAATCAGGTACCTTAAATCCAGGCTGGCAGCGAAAAAGCTAGCGAGCCACACATGCCTACAAAATAGCCGAAATGATGGGGCAATCGCGACCTTCGCAATATGAAAGCTGAAGTGATAGAACATCGCGGAAAAAGGAATAAAATAAAAGTGAAATCCTCGCCCTACAGGTGATGTTACATCTACCCCTGTATACAATCCAGGGGCGCAAACAAAGAAGTGACCATACTTCTTCCCCAGACTTCATCATAAGGAGAAGCTAAATCTCGACGGGCCGCAAGCGACCTAGAGATCATCCCAACATTCGTCTCGTAACGACGGACACAACTTCAAGCGGAGCGGAACAGCGGTAACTCCCAGTTCCATGGCTCGGTGGTATACATATCGCCAACAGTCAAACCCCCATCCCGTGAAATGCGGATACAATCAACAAACTTCCTGGTTACGCGGAACGCGGATAATGTCACTCTTTGACCCCGTGGAAAGCATCCAGAGCGAAGCCTAGTCCTCGCCGAGCACGGCAGTGAACCCGTGTGAAGCATCTAGTGCAAACTTCCTGGTTACGCGGAACGCGGATAATGTCATTATTTGACCCCGTGGAAAGCATCCAGAGCGGAGCCTAGTCCTCGCCGAGCACGGCAGTGAACCCGTGTGAAGCATCCAGTGCAAAATTCCTGGTCACGTGGAACGCGGATAACGTCACTCTTTGACCCCGCAAAAAACGTCCAGAGCGGAGCCTAGTCCTCGACGAGCACGGCAGTGAACCCGTGTGAAGCATCTAGTGCAAAATTCCTGGTCACGTGGAACGCGGATAACGTCACTCTTTGACCCCGCAGAAAACGTCCAGAGCGGAGCCTAGTCCTCGCCGAGCACGGCAGTGAACCCGTGTGAAGCATCTAGTGCAAACTTCCTGGTCACGTGGAACGCGGATAACGTCACTCTTTGACCCCACAGAAAACTTCCAGAGCGGAGCCTAGTCCTCGCCGAGCACGGCAGTGAACCCGTGTGAAGCATCTAGTGCAAACTTCCTGGTCACGTGGAACGCGGATAACGTCACTCTTTGACCCCGCAGAAAACGTCCAGAGCGGAGCCTAGTCCTCGCCGAGCACGGCAGTGAACCCGTGTGAAGCATCTAGTGCAAACTTCCTGGTTACACGGAACGCGGATAACGTCACTCTTTGACCCCGTGGAAAGCGTCCAGAGCGGAGCCTAGTCCTCGCCGAGCACGGCAGTGAACCCGTGTGAAGCATCTAGTGCAAAATTCCTGGTCACGTGGAACGCGGATAACGTCACTCTTTGACCCCTCAGAAAACGTCCAGAGCGGAGCCTAGTCCTCGCCAAGCACGGCAGTGAACCCGTGTGAAGCATCTAGTGAAAACTTCCTGGTTACGTGGAACGCGGATAATGTCACTCTTTGACCCCGTGGAAAACGTCCAGAGCGGATCCTGGTCCTCGCAGAGCGTGGCAGTGAACCCATGCGAAGCATCCAGAGCGGAGCCTAGTCCTCGCCTAACGCGGCAGTGAACCCGTGTGAAGCATCTAGCGCGAATTTCCTGGTTACGTGGAACGCGGATAACGTCACTCTTTGAGCCCGCGGAAAACGTCCAGAGCGGAGCCTGGTCCTCGCCGAGCACGGCAGTGAACCCGTGTGAAGCATCCAGAGCAAATATTGGACTGTGGAGTCCTTAAAATCCACGGACTATGACGTCCTTAACCTCGACCGTGATGTCTTAAAACTAACGATCAACCACCCCGATTCCCTACGGATACCGCCTCGGTTTAAGGGTACATCTCTTTACTCCTTTGATACCTGGCGTTGTAATTCCTCAACGTTTTCAAAGAGGTGAAGGGTCCCTGCAACCGAACATTGGACTGTGGAGTCCCTAAATCCATGGACTATGAGGTCCTTAACCTTGACCGTGATGTCTTAAAACTAACATCGGACTGTGGAGTCCTTAAATCCACGGACTATGAGGACCTTAACCTTGACCGCGACGTCTTTAAACTACAATACCTGGAGAAACCCCTAACCCCGTAAGACACGGATAAGGGTGACCACATTCAACACTTGCAGGTCCTCACGACCGGTAAAAAAAAAATCTCTCCTGTGAGACCCTTACGACTCCCAAGGGAAAACCCGCTTAAGAATCCTCACGATTCTTAAGAAGAACTTACACCTATAGGATCCTCTCGACCTGTAGGGAGAAAAACCCTTTATGAGACCCTCGTGGCTCATAAAATGTAAAAGTCTTAGGAAGCAGATCTTAACCCTGAATCCTGAGCCATCGCTGTCCTGCAAAGAGATCAAGATAGAATATCCGCAGAATACATTCAATGAAAAGGAGACACATCATTAAGAGGAAAACTATATCTTTTATTCATGAACCAAAATGGATACAAAGTGCAATCTATGAAGGAAACAAAGAAAAAGATACTCTTATTCATGAGTATGTACAAAAAAGGGGAAGAAAAGATACAAATCCTCAAGTCGGCGGGCGGTGCAGTAATTTGACCAACTCATCGTTTTGTTGTTGAGACACGGCTTCATGATGCAAGTTATCCAGAAGACGAGCCTCCGCCTGAGCTTGCTGAGTCTGATACGAAGCAAGCCGAGCTTCGAGCTCTTTCTCAGTGGCTTTGTGAGCCTCGACCCTCTCACGAGTGAACGTGGCGGCTTTATCGAGAGCCACCACCTCTTTGATGGATTCCTGAAGCACCCGCCACAATTCATACGCTTTATTGGCCCTGGCTGTGAGATTGGCTTGAAGCTCGCCCAGCGCCTTAGAGGCTAGCTCCCTCTCCGAGAATTTGCGGCCAAGCCTCTTCTCACATGACGTCATGTTTGCCGCACATCGTGCTATCAGACCTCGTAACTCCGCTTTTGCAGCCACGGCCTCCGAGGAAAAGCGAGAACACTCGAGGGCGTACAAACAAGCCTCCACCTTCCTATAGAACTCCACCCAGACCCGCACCACATCCTCGCTATGATAAGTGGCGAGAAAAGGAAGGGAGCCGTTAGCTTCAGTGGCGAACGCTTCGACTGTGGTCGTACTACCAGCGCGGAGCTCCTCGATGAAGGAAGATAGGGAGACCAGGCTCAATTGGGCCAAGCGTTCTGAAGCCGGGCGGCATCACAATGCGTGATTCCAAAGCCATGGAGACTGGCAGGGCTGTTCAGATTTGGCAAATGTTAGTAAAACTCTTAAACGCAGAACAAACGGGACTACAATAAAATGTCACTCACCGACAGTCATGCAAGTAGGAGCTGAAGGTTCCCCTGGCCCTTCAATGACCTCGACCTCATCGTCGGCTTCCAAAACTATAAGAGACATCAACGTCATTTCACAAGATAGTAACAATGCTATGATAAAAAAATGGCGAATGCCACTAACCTTGCCCAGAGGAAAGGACAATACGCTGAGGGGGGATCTCCTGCGGGGCTGCCATCTCCAATAGACGCTGAAATGATTGGCGAGGCGACAGATCCGCGATCGTGGCTTCCAAACCGCGCAATTCTGGGAAAGATAAAAGATTTCAGACCATGGAAGGGTTACTAAATTAAAACGCAGAGGGATACCTTCGACACTCCTCCCATTCTGAGCCGGGGGGATAGCAGCCTCAACGGTCTCCGCCGTGACCTCAGGCTACAACAAAAGGAGAGTAGTCCCGACTACCTCGCTTCCAGCCTTTGGGCCACCCTCAGCAAGAGTTCGTGGGATAGCGGCCTCCAGAAGAGCATCCCCCGAAGGGGCAAGCACTCCCTGTTCAAGAACCGCCGCTGGAGGTTCTATCACGAGAGGAGCAGCCTCATCAGCCCCCTCCACACCCAGCACGGCCTCGCTGAGAATTTCGGCGGGCTTTAGCTTCAAGGGGCCAGTAAGGAGCTCCCCCAGCGTTGAAGATTCTGCACGATTCAAATAAAAATAATGATACATACCCACGAGCATAAATAATCGAAAAGACTACAAAAGAAGCACAGCGTACCTATACGCAAAGAAGCCCTCAACATGGCTTCTTCAAGCCGCTTCTCCTTATCAAGGAGATAAGCTCGCCGAGGTTCAAGGGTAGACTCATGACCGCCGGTCCATAAAGAGAGTGCATCAGCTGCGTCTACTGAAGCGACCTGCTTCAAAGCCCTTTCCCCCCATTCCTACAAAGGGCCGATAAATCTCCGCCGAATCCACGAAGGGTCTTCGTAAAAAATTACAGCGGGATAAGACTTCTTCGGAACCTTGGCATTATGGGACGGGTCTTTCGAACGCCGTAAGGCCTCAGCCAGTTGTGCAGCCTCCTCGTCAGCCGAACTCGGGAAGAGATGCCCAGCCTCTGACCCTTGCAAGGCCAAGGGTTCGTCTTCAAGGATAGGCTCAGATCCCACCACAGAATCAAGCGGGGTAGTAGCCACATTCCTCCGTCGTTTAGACCCAGAGCCGGCCGCTGAAGATGACCGCTTCCTCCCTCACGAAGCCTTAGGGCGACGCTGGCCCACATCGCCTTCAACGCCCTCGTCCCTGTTACTCTCACTCGGTGCCACAACCAAGGACGACGTCGACGTCGTCGACGCCGCGGGGGGCGGTGCCGCCACCGGCAGAGGTGCTACCACTGGAGCCCGTCTACCTCGCGATTGAGAACCCAAGGGCATACCAGCGGTTGGAGTAAGGTCTACCCCTGACTCCCCCGGAATGAGGGCAGCGCCAATTTCCCTCAAAGGAAAGCGGACTGGAACCCTCGGTCGCAACTCAACTCTCGAGATCTGAGGAGGGGCGTCATGACCAAGAAGAACCCTTCTTTCTTCAGCAATAATTGGGGTGACCCGATGAAGATACCAGCCTGTAAATGCACCCACGCATCGAGGGATGTACTCGGCTTCAGGGACCATGAAATGAGAGCCAGTGTTCAGCCTCATGAAATGATGAGCGGCATCACGAACAGCATCGAGCGAAGGAATTGGAGCGATCATAAAGGCCTCAAAAGGAACACCCTTGTCGTATCCGAGCTGCCGAGCAAATCGATGAGGATTGTACCGCATAAAAAGGGCTGCACTATCCTGGTGAAACACCAAGTAGCCCGGTCTAATTGAATACAAGTATGTGGCCTCTCGGGGCTTCAGAGAAGGCGCGTTGTCTTTTGACTGGTCCCAAAGTTGCTGAACAGGACCCGAAGGAGAAGACAGAACCCGATCGTTAAAAGCTAATCCGCCGGCGGTGGAGTGAGGGGAAATCAGCACCCGAATAGCCCCAAATTGAGTTGGATCGGCAGCAGAAGCACCTACCAGTCGCATAAGTCGCGGGAAGGTATAGGCGTCGTAAAAAGCGGGCCTTTGATGCATGGCAAAAGACCCCAGCACATGCATTTCGATCCACGACGTGAAGTAATGAAGCGAAAAGTTCACTACGTCCACGCCAGGCGTAGAGGTATTAGCCGCAGTACCCAATCCATTATAAAGGTGCGCCAGGGCCGGGATACCAATGGCCAACCGCGTCCCCTCAGCAATACGATGTGCCGGTTAGACGACCGAGGCTCTCATGAAGCGGCGATGCATGGGGATAACGAACCAACTGAGCCAGACGCTAATAAACCCCACAAAGAACGTCTCCTCGTCCATGCCTGGGACAGCAATGGATTCAAAAGAGATCGGCGATATAATAGGAATGTAATACTGAGGTAGATCTGATTCGTTGGTCGGCAACCTCTTCGGACCAAACCCAAAGGGGTCCCCAATGTTGGCAAACTTTGGGGCTGGCTTCGGTAAGGCGTCCTCACGAATGAAACGAGCAATGAAGCTCTTGAAAGTAACGCCTTGCTCCTCAGACTCGGTGAATAATCGATCAATAATGCCTAGGGCCCTAATTAAACTATGGCGCTTGTGTCGAACAACATTCTCAGCAGATAAGCCGTCAACTGGGGCTGGCTCGGGTTCAAAAACGTACTCGTCAGGGGGCAGCAACTCCTCATACATATTACCCCTTATCGGCAACCCCGAGATATCATAAAATTCGGCTAAAGAAATCGAAACCTCGCGATCTCCCAGAAGAAAAGTATTAGTGGGAAGATTCCACTGGTTCAAAAACGCTTTGACCCACCAGGCATGCGGGGACTCGTAATGGAATAGCGACGCGTATACGGCCTGATAAAGCCCGACTTTCTGCAATCGCGCCCGATGGGCGGAAAGGATGTAGCGAGCCCAGAGAAGGTAGCCCGTAGGATGCCTGGGAGTGAGCCCTATCTTATAAATCTGCCCCCACGGGTGGGCCTCACCCTGGCAGATGCGCCGTCCCAAGATGTCTATAGCCGGGATCGGATGGTTCGGAATGCCGGTCGTCGAAGGCTCCAGCCTCCCTGTTGGAGTCCAGTTGGGCATTTCCACGGCAAAAGCTGTCCTTGGAGGATCCATCGGTAAAAACGGGAAAGTGGGCTCCGTTGGCACCGCGCAAAGAAAACTCCTGCGACCTTGAATAATCTGACTGTACCAAGGTCCCCATTGAAGAAGGTTGGCGCAGTTCGGGTCATGGGCTCTAATCATTGCCATCGCCTCTTCATCAGACGGTGACTGAGGAAAGGCCGCCTCTGAGCGAGAGAAAGGAAAGCGTGGAGCAGAAGCCATCACACCTGAAATCCAATAAAGGGAGGCCGTTAAAAGAAAAGTTAGCGATATATGTTCATGCACGAACATGAAGACTAATTGGAGAAAGCAACAGCAAAGTTTCCCGGGACCATTGGCTACAAGACACATGGGCCCCACAGAATCCGGATGACGGCTCATTAATAATGAGACCAAACAGTTACAATAAAACAAAGGGAACATCCCCATTTAATAAAGAATGATGACCATGCACGTCCCCCCAATGGGATCTGTCTCGGGCTCTACAGTGAACCCAACAAAATCAAAGGAATTAAATTCCCACGAAAAGGCATCATTACAAAATCTCCATCGCATTAATGGCAGAAGAACAGCCTCGGGCCAAGAGACCCCAAGGAGCCTCTGTGTGAAGAAATTGAATTCTTCATAGGAATTAAATTCCTTATCAGGAAAAAGGGAATTAGATTCCCGGGAATAGTTTGGACGGAATTAAATTCCATGGAGTCAAAACGCCATCGTTGTTTCCCCGAAGATCATCTAAGCCCTAAAAGATCTACGGTTTGAAGATTAAGCGGTTTTCATGTTCTTATGGAAAATATGAAGGAGAAAGGGTAAAAACCCTTGTTTTGGATTTAAAATCCAGAGAAATGTGAGGTCCACCGTTGTCCAAGAACATTACCTGAGGAAAAAGGATCCTCTTCGAACAGAGTTAAACTCTGAAGATTGTTTCAAGGCAGAGAACTAAGCCCTGGAAGAAGAGAATTAAATTCTCAAAGAAAAAGTTCTCAGAGGAAGAAGACGAGCAGAGTGAAGGCTCCTATGAAGAGACAGCGGTATTTATAGAAAACAATAAAAACGCTTCATCTCCCAAATCCCTAAATGAATCCAACGGTCGCAAGAGGTGACAGCGTTGCACTCACGTGCAGACACGTGAGAACAACGCTGTGGGGGCATTTGTTTCCTGATTTAAAATCAGGAAAGCTTCTGTGAAAAGCTTCAGAAGAGGGTCACGTGCTTACACGTGACTAGCGGTCACGTGTTGGCACGTGACACCTAAAAACGTCATCAAGGCAAGTTCGATTCCCTGACTACGAAGAAGAAAAGGAAAAGCTTCAAGGAGAGTCACGTGCTCCCACGTGATCAGGGTCACGTGGCGACACGTGACGTTGAAATGCAAGCGTCAAAGGCACGTCGGTTAACTGACCAAGTCAAAGAAAAGGCTTCAGAAGAAGTCACGTGCTCCCACGTGACCAGGGTCACGTATTGGCACGTGACGTTCAAGGCAGCAAACGCGTTTTCAGAACAACCAAGGAAAGAGAGTTCAAACAAGGGTCACGTGCTCACACGTGACCAGGGGTCACGTGGTAGCACGTGACGTTTAAGCAGCAATCAGAAGACACAGCGCAGAAAGCTCATTCCAAAGGGGGGGTCACGTGCTCACACGTGACCATGGGTCACGTGGTCACACGTGAACGGCTTTCAAAGCCCATTTTATCAACAGAATTAAATTCTGAAAGAAATTCAGATCTTTCCAAAGGAAAGCGGTTAACTGGAACCAATCAAATTAAAGATTCAGAGGTCATCTATTTATGGAAAATCTCGGGTTTGGAAAGATTTCCCCCTTAAATCTAACCAAAATAAAAAGGGAGAATCTCTGGATTTGAAATCCAACGGTGAATAAAATTCACCTAATAATCCAAAGGTCCAGAACGAATGAAAGATGCAAATCAAATCTCTCAATGAAGATTCGTCACAAAACTAATTTATTCGGCTGCTTCTCCTATAAATAGGAAGGAAGAGATACAAAAAAGATATACATGCGTAGAGGAAGAAAAAAGGAGGAGAGCTTTGATACTTTGAAAAGACTTGGATCTTCTGCAAAAAACCCTAGGTAAGAAAGGGAAGGCCTTTTGAAAGAAGGAGAATTTAATTTTCAACAGAGTTTAACTCTGAGACATAAAACAGAAGAGCATATTTCTTCTCTCTTTGATAGAGGATCTGCAAAGTGCACATCTCCCCTTAATGTTGAGAATTTAATTTTCAATGGGTTGAGATCCTGCCATGCAGATCCAAAACATAGAGAAGGAATGCAAGCATGAGAATTTAATTCTCACAGAACTATAGCAATTTAATTCCTTTAAGATAAAAGTAGGGCTTGACCCTGTATCATGGGAATTTAATTCCTTCAAAATAAAAAGAAACAGGGTTTAACCCTAATTAAGAACTTAGTTCTGTTGAAACAACGGGAATTCAATTCCTCTAATCATAATCCTACAGGGACTGGAAGTTTAATTCCTTAAAAAACTTTTATTAGGGTTTAACCCTATTCAGCCCTCCACATAAATGAGGAATTTAATTCCTACAGAAGATTCAGGGTTCGATCCCACTCCAGAATATAAGTCTTCAAAAGGAAGTAGGAATTTAATTTCTTTGAAAATTAAAGCCCGATGAATTTAATTCCTGAAAAAAGATGAACAGATCCTCTAAAAACGACATACATAGAGGCAGGGTCACGTGCCACCACGTGACCCCCCAAGAGATCTATAGAAAACCCTTTGAGGCAATCCCTCACGTGACCCACGTGACCCTTAACAAAAGCTCTAACAAATGAGCATATGAATGCCCATCACGTGATGGCACGTGATGCTCTGAAAGATGCAGCGATTTCAGCAGAATAAATAGAAAGAGGGCGCTCTCACGTGTTGCCACGTGACCCCTTTTGCCTTAGTGTTCAACACTAAATTGGAACTCTCAAACCCAGTGTTAAAACACTGTTGGGCCTTAACATTCAACAATGATTAAAAAAGCCTTATTGGCAGTGTTCAACACTGATCTGTTTTAGTGTTTAACACTAATTTGAAAAAGCCTTATTGCTGGTGTTTGACACCAATTATCTCTTAGTGTTGAACACTAACTTGTTAACCTCATTCCCAGTGTTCAACACTGATTGCTCTGAAGTGTTTAACACTAGGCTTTGGCCCGATCGGCTGAAGGGATAGAGGCAAAGCCTCTCCCTCAATGGACCAACAAGAAACCAATATTCCAAACCTGATTGGACTTAGCCCAAGCTGGCCATAAGTCCTTAATTCATGATTAACTGGGCCAGTAGGCTCATAACATAATTAATGGGTCTTGATCCCAAATTGGGCCCAGGACTATTTAAGCCACTCCGGTTCTAGGGTACATCTCTTCACTCCTTTGATACTCGGCATTGTAATCCCTCAATGTCTTCAAAGAGGTGACGGTTCCCGACGACCGCACATTGACATGGACTATGGGGTCTTTAAACCCATGCCTAATGCAAAATTCCTGGTCACGTGGAACGCGGATAACGTCACTCTTTGACCCCGCGGAAAACATCCAGAGCGGAGCCTAGTCCTCGCCGAACACGGCAATGAACCCATGTGAAGCATCTAGTGCAAAATTCCTGGTTGCGTGGAACGTGGATAACGTCACTCTTTGACCCCACGGAAAACGCCCAGAGCGGAGCCTGGTCCTCGCCAAGCACGGCAGTGAACCCGTGTGAAGCATCCAGAGCACATACCGGACTGTGGAGTCCTTAAACCCATGGACTATGACGTCCTTAACCTTGACCGAGATGTCTTAAAACTAACGATGGACCGCAATGTCCTTAAACTACCCATGGACCGCAATGTCCTTAAACTACCCACGGACCGCAATGTCCTTAAACTACCAGCGGACCGCAATGTCCTTAAAACTACCCGTGGACCGCAATGTCCTTAAACTAGAACGATAGAGCCCCATATGCTCTTTCGTCGGATCTAAACGGTCCTGTTTAAGTTGATCTTAGCCTCAAAGATGGCTAACGCGTCCTTAAACCTTCAAGCAGACTGGACTATGAATCCCCCTAATTAACTCTGGCTCGAGGGTACATCTCTGAACTCCTCTGACATCCGTCGTTGTAATCCTTCAACGTCGTCAGAGAGGTGACGGGTCCCGACGGCCACACATACGAGGGACCACTATGTCCTTAAACTGGAACAATGGAGTCCAAACGCTCCTTTGTCGGATCTAAACGATCCCGTTAAGTTGATCTTGGTCTCAAACTAGACTAATGTATCCTTAACGAATGTTCGAGTTGATCTTAGCCTCAAGTATGGCTAACGTGTCCTCAAACCAAACCCCCCCCCCCAAACCCAAATCTAAGATAACACGGATTTGGACTAGTCCATGCCCTACGGGCGACGACATAACTCGGTCTCCGTAAACGATCCACGGGCAGGAAAACATAAAACAAAAACACGCGACATGAAGTGACCATCTGGAGAAGGAGAAAGTTGTTACCGCGATGCGGTAGCGTAATTAACTGCAGGGGCTTGCGCCTGCAGGGAAGAGCCTCCCCACAATCAAAAACCCCTCAAACGAGGGGGAATCTGACGAAGTCTGCTACATCGGACGCATCCGTCTAAACCTCCGATACATGGCGCCATGGATCGAATTGGCATCTTCGGAGGGGCAGACGGATAGCACCTATTGGCATCTGCCCCGAACCTCAGGCGAGACGCCCCAGACGTCCCGCATGTCCGTTCGGAGGGGAACAGATTCTGGCACGCCCGGTGGGACACGCGGGATAACGTCTGGGGATGCCCTCCGAACGGACACGCCGGGACGTCTGGGGCGTCTCGCCTGAGGTTCGGGGCAGATGCCAATTGGTGCTATCCGTCTGCCCTCCGAAGATGCCAATTCGATCCATGGCGCCATGAATCGGAGGTTTAGACGGATGCGTCTGATGTAGCAGACTTCGTCAGATTCCCCCTCGTTTGAGGGGTTTTTGATTGTGGGGACGCTCTTCCCTGCAGGCGCAAGCCCCTGCAGTTAATTACGCTACCGCATCGCGGTAACATCTTTCTCCTTCTCCAGATGGTCACTTCGTGTCGTGTGTTTTTGTTTTATGTTTTCCTTCCCATGGATCGTTTACGGAGACCGAGTTATGTCGTCGCCCGTAGGGCATGGACTAGTCCAAATCCGTGTTATCTTAGATTTGGGTTTGGTGGGGGGGTTTGGTTTGAGGACACGTTAGCCATACTTGAGGCTAAGATCAACCCGAACATTCGTTAAGGATACATTAGTCTAGTTTGAGACCAAGATCAACTTAACGGGATCGTTTAGATCCGACAAAGGAGCGTTTGGACTCCATTGTTCCAGTTTAAGGACATAGTGGTCCATCGTATGTGTGGCCGTCGGGACCCGTCACCTCTCTGACGACGTTGAAGGATTACAACGACGGATGTCAGAGGAGTTCAGAGATGTACCTTCGTGCCAGAGTTAATTAGGGGGATTCATAGTCCAGTCTGCTTGAAGGTTTAAGGACGCGTTAGCCATCTTTGAGGCTAAGATCAACTTAAACAGGACCGTTTAGCTCCGACGAAAGAGCATATGGAGGCTCTATGGTTCTAGTTTAAGGACATTGCGGTCCATGGGTAGTTTAAGGACATTGCGGTCTATGGGTAGTTTAAGGACATTGCGGTCCATGGGTAGTTTAAGGACATTGCGGTCAATCGTTAGTTTTAAGACATCTCGGTCAAGGTTAAGGACGTCATAGTCCATGGGTTTAAGGACTCCACAGTCCGGTATGTGCTCTGGATGCTTCACACGGGTTCACTGCCGTGCTTGGCGAGGACCAGGCTCCGCTGTGGGCGTTTTCCGTTGGGTCAAAGAGTGACGTTATCCACGTTCCACGTAACCAGGAATTTTGCACTAGATGCTTCACACGGGTTCATTGCCGTGTTCGGTGAGGACTAGGCTCCGCTCTGGACGTTTTCCGCGGGGTCAAAGAGTGACGTTATCCGCGTTCCACGTGACCAGGAATTTTGCATTAGGAATGGGTTTAAGGACCCCACAGTCCATGTCAATGTGCGGTCGTCGGGACCCGTCACCTCTTTGAAGACATTGAGGGATTACAATGCCGAGTATCAAAGGAGTGAAGAGATGTACCCTAGAACCGGAGTGGCTTAAATAGTTCTGGGCCCAATTTGGGATCAAGACCCATTAATTATGTTATGAGCCTACTGGCCCAGTTAATCATGAATTAAGGACTTATGGCCAGCTTAGGCTAAGTCCAATCAGGTTTGGAATATTGGTTTCTTGTTGGTCCATTGAGGGCGAGGCTTTGCCTCTATCCCTTCAGCCGATCGGGCCAAAGCCTAGTGTTAAACACTTCAGAGCAATCAGTGTTGAACACTGGGAATGAGGTTAACAAGTTAGTGTTCAACACTAAGAGATAATTGGTGTTAAACACCAGCAATAAGGCTTTTTCAAATTAGTGTTAAACACTAAAACAGATCAGTGTTGAACACTGCCAATAAGGCTTTTTCAAATTAGTGTTAATCATTGTTGAATGTTAAGGCCCAACAGTGTTTTAACACTGGGTTTGAGAGTTCCAATTTCGTGTTGAACACTAAGGCAAAAGGGGTCACGTGGCTACACGTGAGAGCGCCCTCTTTTCATTTATTCTGCTGAAATCGCTGTATCTTTCAGAGCATCACGTGCCATCACGTGATGGGCATTCATATGCTCATTTGTTAGAGCTTTTGTTAAGGGTCACGTGGGTCACGTGAGGGATTGCCTCAAAGGGTTTTCTATAGATCTCTTGGGGGGTTCACGTGGTGGCACGTGACCCTGCCTCTATGTATGTCGTTTTTAGAGGATCTGTTCATCTTTTTTCAGGAATTAAATTTCTCGGGCTTTAATTTTCAAAGGAATTAAATTCCTACTTCCTTTTGAAGACTTATATTCTGGAGTGGGATCGAACCCTGAATCTTCTGTAGGAATTAAATTCCTCATTTATGTGGAGGGCTGAATAGGGTTAAAGCCTAATAAAAGCTTTTTAAGGAATTAAACTTCCAGTCCCTGTTAGATTATGATTAGAGGAATTGAATTCCCGTTGTTTCAACAGAACTAAGTTCTTAATTAGGGTTAAACCCTGTTTCTTTTTATTTTGAAGGAATTAAATTCCCATGATACAGGGTCAAGCCCTACTTTTATCTTAAAGGAATTAAATTCCTATAGTTCTGTGAGAATTAAATTCTCATGCTTGCATTCCTTCTCTATGTTTTGGATCTGCATGGCAGGATCTCAACCCATTGAGAATTAAATTCTCAACCTTAAGGGGAGATGTGCACTTTGCAGATCCTCTATCAAAGAGAGAAGAAATATGCTCTTCTGTTTTATGTCTCAGAGTTAAACTCTGTTGAGAATTAAATTCTCCTTCTTTCAAAAGGCCTTCCCTTTCTTACCTAGGGTTTTTGCAGAAGATCCAAGTCTTTTCAAAGTATCAAAGCTCTCCACCTTTTTTCTTCCTCTACGCATGTATATCTTTTTGTATCTCTTCCTTCCTATTTATAGGAGAAGCAGCCGAATAAATTAGTTTTGTGACGAATCTTCATTGAGAGATTTGATTTGCATCCTTCATTCGTTCTGGACCTTTGGATTATTAGGTGAATTTTATTCACCGTTGGATTTCAAATCCAGAGATTCTCCCTTTTTATTTTGGTTAGATTTAAGGGGGAAATCTTTCCAAACCCGAGATTTTCCATAAATAGATGACCTCTGAATCTTTAATTTGATTGGTTCCAGATAACCGCTTTCCTTTGGAAAGATCTGAATTTCTTTCAGAATTTAATTCTGTTGATAAAATGGGCTTTGAAAGCCGGTCACGTGTGACCACGTGACCCATGGTCACGTGTGAGCACGTGACCCCCCCTTTGGAATGAGCTTTCTGCGCTGTGTCTTCGGATTGATGCTTAAACGTCACGTGCTACCACGTGACCCCTGGTCACGTGTGAGCACGTGACCCTTGTTTGAACTCTCTTTCCTTGGTTGTTCTGAAAACGCGTTTGCTGCCTTGAACGTCACGTGCCAACACGTGACCCTGGTCACGTGGGAGCACGTGACTTCTTCTGAAGCCTTTTCTTTGACTTGGTCAGTTAACCGACGTGCCTTTGACGCTTGCATTTCAACGTCACGTGTCGCCACGTGACCCTGATCACGTGGGAGCACGTGACTCTCCTTGAAGCTTTTCCTTTTCTTCTTCGTAGTCAGGGAATCGAACTTGCCTTGATGACGTTTTTAGGTGTCACGTGCCAACACGTGACCGCTAGTCACGTGTAAGCACGTGACCCTCTTCTGAAGCTTTTCACAGAAGCTTTCCTGATTTTAAATCAGGAAACAGTTATTTAAAAACTTTAATTTCCAAACATGATTTCCTTACTTTTCAAAAACAGTTTTCCTTATTTACTCTTTAAATGGTTTTAGATTGCTGGGCTTTTGGCTTACTTGGATCAGATGGGGTCCTATAGACTTCATATGGTTCATGGGCCAGTCACGTGCTCTTTCGGGTCGTGACAAAGTTGGTATCAGAGCGCTAGGTTGACCTTGGTTCAAGTCTAAGTTTGACTATATGGAGCCTAGGGCGTTATCTATATAAGGAACTTAGGCTTGACCTTACGGAACTTAGACTTGGTCGAGGGGGTATTAGACCCAAACTTTCGTCGTGTAGGATGACCCTTGGTTGATGGAATAGGTGACTAAAGTAGAGTGACGTACCGTGGGTATATTCCGCGGCATACTTACGACACGCCACTCCGCTTAAGAAACCTTAGGTTGTACATTTCCTTGCATTGTGTCATATTCCTTCCAATGATCTATCTTCATCGATACTGGTTATGGTTTTGCTGCCGCGATTGCACGAGCAGAGTGAGCTACGGCTCGAGTTGTCAACATGAGCTCGTCGCGGACGAGGACTGACCGGGGCGTGATTCCAGAGACATACGGTTGCATTGAGGCTTCGTATTTTGTGTTTCCGCACTATGGGCGTTTGACAGATCGCTGCTGTGAGATTTCTAGGATGTACCGGACGGTACCAGAGGATTGAACCACTGATAGAAGCCAGCCAGGATGTGATGACCGTTGATGTATCGCTTATTCATGATGGTTGAGGCGCTGCTTAGCGTACCGACGAATGAGCCAGTTGTTGCTGCGAGTGATGAGATATCGCCCAGATGATTGGAGCTACTGCAGCATGAGCATATTTTTAGAGATGTGATAGTGAGTCGCTAGTCACCGAGGATTAATGACTAGGACATGTGGTTCGTTCGCTTACCCCGATGCGAGGTCATCAGATAGATTGATTCCAGCTAGAGGCGACTTCACGCAGATTCGTTGAGAGTCGATTGAGACGATCGAAGGTCAGGAACCCATTTTCCAAGTTTAAAGTATACGGAAAGACATGCAGGTGATTCTATGGACCCTCTAGAAGAATGAAACCCTAACTCGACTTAATGACCGTGTGAAAGCCTTTGAACCTTAGGGTTTGCGGCAGTTCCTCGGCGCCATTAGTGAGGCTTGGGTTTGCCCTTCTACGGCTGGACCACCGACGATGTGGCATGTACTCGATACTATTAAACTGTATCCGAGATGTTGAGCTCTTGGGGGATTGTGAGGTTCTGACGAGTCGATCGGATGATTCGACATCATTCGGATATCATGTGATGGGACACTGCTTGGGAGACTCCAGATACGAGCATAGCCGTCGGAGCGCAGTCTGTGTAGCCATGATGAGATGAGTCCGAATCAGTCGATAGTGGAGCAAGGTGGAGTAAAGAGTTTGCACGAGATTTCGACGAGATGACGTTCCACTCCGCTGACATCAGAGATGCGATATGCACGCTGAGGACGTGTTCGGCTAGATATCTTCTACTGAGTGATGAAGATACTGAGTTCGTGATTTCGAGTCCGTGTTAGAGACTTCGGGTGGACCGTAGCCGAGGACATTGCAGTGTGCAGATAAAGACGCGACGTCGAATGGTCGATGATACAGACAAGTGGGACAAGAAGTTCGTGCGAGAGGCAGACGAGCTGTTACTACACCCCGTTAAGATTAAAGGCCGGACATGCATACAGAGGCGCAGAGATGCGACCAGCTTCCGAGGAGATGTTGTACTAAGGACGCAGAAGTCCAGAGAGCGAGAAAAGATTACGCCAGAGTACCAGCCTCCTTACAGTTTGGCTTAGGCAAGATCAGAAGAGACCTTGAGTAGGATTCCTTCCAGTACACTGCTGCAATAAGAGTTGCATCCAGGATCGGATGTGTGATATGCATTCAGAGGACCCGAGGTCGGCGCCAGAGATGTGCTGCTTTACGAGCGGTCGTGAGGATTGACCGAGAGATGACCAGGGAAGTGCAAGAACGGAATCGTTCCTGTCAGCACACCTGACCGGGCCGATGAGCCGATGGATTGCGAGTTGGTAATCTACAGGAAAGATAAGGAACCAGAGGCAGAGGACGCCAGCCGCGAGCAAGAGGCAAGTAGATATCTTGCGCCGTTAGCATCGGATGTACCGGTACCTTCTCGACCCTGAAGGAGGGTATACCGACGACGGTAATTATGATTTGTGATTTTGTGATTTGATTATCACGTATCCGTTGCTTTGGATTTCGGTATTTTGGGCGATCTATTCGCATGATTTAGTCTTGATGACTGAGTTTCATGATATTTGATTTTGTGCACCATGGTTGCACCTACTGTGTATTTATACCTTGTACATAGTTATTACTCTTGAGCTGTTGATTGCGATTTCATGCCTATTTTATGCTGGTGATTTGATTTACGCTTCCAGCAGAGTTTCATGTAATTTTATTGTTTTGATTTTGCACTCGGTATAGCTTATATGTGCTTGTAGTGCATCGATATGTGTTTTGTGCCCGCAGCTGTACACGTTTATGATTTTCTTCATATCTGGATACACTTGGTATTGCTGCTTACGTATTTGAGTTATTGCTTGGTATTTGTGCATGGGATGCACCAGTTCTATACTTCGTGCATTTGTCGCACCAGTTTTATGTTTCTTGCGTTTATCGCATCAGATTTATATTTCGTGCCTTTGTTGCACCGGATTTATATTTTGTGCATTACGATTGCACCTGACTTCGATTTGATGCCTTTCGGTATGTCGATTTTGATTGTGATATTGATGTGGATTCTTGCACTCCGTGCTTTTGACTGGACTTACGCATATTCGACGTTGCTATTGGATTTTGTGATTCCGTGCATATTGAGTGTGCAGGGTCTAGATTTTCATTCGTGCATGATGGATGCACCGATTTGGATTTTCGCGCATGTTGGGCGCATGTTTTGAGATACGATTTTGGGGCACACCAGATGCACTAAATCGAGATTCTTCGTGCATGTCAGATGCACCTGTTTTGGCTGTCAGGCCCACATGTTGCCTATGACAGATGCTTCGTGCACACCCGTTGCACCTAGATGTTGTTTTGTGCACATGTTTAGCGCATATTTGGATTTTGATTTCCGTGCGCGCCAGACGCACAGGGTGGTGTTATGTGCATTTTTGGAATTTATTCCTTTTGGAGCAGTACATTTTTATGATGTGGGATATTTGCTTTCATACTGAGCAGGACTAGTCAGTGGACAGTGCCTGGATATATTTTGCATGCATCGATAGTTATCGAAGGGATTTCCGAAAAGCGAGCTATAGTCTCAGTATATACCTACGTGTCCGATATGACACAAAACGTTTTAAAAACAAGGAAACCCTTCTGATTATTTTCAAAATGGTGGAACGTGCTTATTAAACAAAGGATATATATATACACATATATATTTATTTTCTTATGAGAAACGTCCGCCACTGTGCAGTGTTACGCGCATTACACAGCGACATAAAAAGATTTGGCATACAGTTGCATCAGCTAATTACATGTATAGATTGGGTGTCTACATGTATAGTCTTGGTCCATATCATATTGATTTTGTATTGGATTTGACATTGTGTCGTTACCATGACTCCGATGATTGCGGATACTTGATGGAGTGTTGCTTTTGAGTTATCTGCTCAGTACTCATGCGCATGCATTGCGCTATGATGTTTTTATGTATAGATGATTTCGGAGCCCCGATGACTTGGAATTTGTATTGAAATATTTTAGTATTTGGGGGTTTAAATTTAAATTCGGGGACCGAATTTCTTTAAGGGGGTAGATTGTAACGTCTTCAAAATAATAAAATATGATTTTTGGGAAATTTTATAATTTAATATTATTTTAATGAATATTTTAATATTCTGGTATAATTAAATACAGATAAATGGGGGAAAATTATGGAAAATTCTAAAATAGGGTATTTTAAGGAATTGCCTCGTTTTCTGTGCATGCCCCCATTTCCTCTAGTTTTGACCCTGAGTATGTCTAGTTTTGACTGATTCCATTTAGGGTGAAATCTGGGTTGATTTTCCTATGTTGGTGTATAATTTAGGACTTGTTTTAGCATTGATTTTGGTATTTGGTGATTCATTCCTGTCGGGTGGCGTTTGGACGTCAACGACAAGTGGATTTTGATTGTGTTTACATGCGAGTCGATAGGTTTTTACCTATGCGGGTAGCGTGTGCTATTTTGGTTTCCGATGTGATTTTCATGTGCTTTAGCATTGTGATATACTTGTTGGTACCCCGCGTGATGTTGAGGCAAAGGAGGTGAAGATAGCGACATCGGCTTTGGCACACGAGAAGCAATGTGAGTAGATTTATATCTACGGGGAGAAGTCGGGTGGATGGCGTATAGCACCCCCGCAGTCCGTGGTGATGTATACGAATACGTATACACACGAATATTTATTATGTGTTGTTTAGGGTTATTGATGGTAATAATGATATTTTGATGATAAGAATATATTGGTTTAGTATAGTGTGAACCCTAGAGTAGTGGTTGCACTCACACATACATTTACACACATACTTGCATTCATTCTTTCATTTATTAGAGTGCATATGATGGTGCGTATATCTACACATGGGTATGGGACTATGTGTTTATATACGGGATTTGAGGATGATACGTGGTTTGAGATGATACTTGATGTGAGGCCGTGAGATCGGCGATGTGACATAGCTTGTCTTCGAGGTGCGATATGATAGTTTTAGCGGGCCTTTGGACATGTGCTTTACCCGCATTCATATTTTTATAGATGGTATCGATTTGTACTAGACTTAGAGTAGTACCCCAGATTATGCGATCTGATGATAGTGATACCTGATATGTGATGAGGTACTGTGACATTGACCCCTACCCGGCTATTGGGATGCCGTACGACGATCTACCGTACGAGCCGATATTGATGATAGATCCGAACACATGACTCGACGATATCTTACGATATGTTATTGAGGCGGGATCACCGACTATCATATCTATATATATTGACTCAGATTAGGTGGTTTCTTACCCCTCCTGTCTAGATTACTTAGTAGACATTAGACTGGACCGAGTCATACCTATTTGAAATTAACGAATCGGGGATATTTTAAAGATAGGCAGAAGGGTCATACGGATATTTTCAAATGATGTATCTTTTCTTAAAACACCGTAGCCCTTGTTTTTCCAAAAGCCCTGATTCATCTTATTTCAAATGGCACCCCTGCATGACTTGTACAGATTGGTGTAGATTCTTTTCTTCTGCGTTGATTATTCTATTCCGCATATTCATGCTATTTGCATTGCATCGCTTGTACTGTGGTTATATTTCAGTCATGCTGCTAGGACACCAGCACCATTATCGATGATGCATATGTTCCACGTACACTTGTTGCCGGCTCACACACTCATCATCGATAATTGCCATGTCACTACACTGTAGTACTATTGCATTCAGTATATGATCCTTTCATGACATGATGATATGCATACCTTCCTTTACATGTCGCATACTTCATGCTTTTGATTATACGCATTGAGATATGTTGTTTCTATGATATTTCTGGATTTGGGAACCGAGAGTGTTTCAAAAGAGAATATGTCATTGCTTTAAAAACCCGGTTACCCTTGATATGATATTTCAGTGCGTCCACCATGTGTTTTCTCGGTGCTGAGAGCGACATGTGAAACCCGAATCGAGGAGTGGATGGGCCGATTGCGGGTACATGGTGGACCCGGTATGGTTCCCCTCGGCAAGATGATCGATGAGCTTTGCCGATTGAGCCTGGAGGCGGGCGAGTACCTACCGGTGATTGGTTGGACCTGGCGGTTATCCGGAGGATACTGACCAGAGTCGATGGATAGATTTGGGCGTCCTTCCGGGGCCGAGGGCCGATACCGCAGACAGAGCCCGCGGGCCGATCCGGACTGACGGAGCCCGATATATGAGGATTTATGTGCCGATGCTGGGCACAGTTTTCATGATGTTTTCGAGTGCCGATGCTGGGCACTCCGGTTCCATGATTTTGACGTGTCGCGAGGGACACGGGTGGGTTATATCCTCATATTTCCATGCACAGGTTTCATGATATTTACTTGCATGATGGTTATTGTCATTGGGTGACGAGTGGACGGGATCCACGTGTGTGCAGATTTGATTACATTGATCATACCTCATATTCATGACATGCTATTACCTGAGGCACTAGCACGAGCACTTGGCATTACACTCATGTAGAGATTACTTGGCATTACACTCATGGTTATTGTCATTGGGTGACGAGTGGACAGGATCCACGTGTGTGCAGATTTGATTACATTGATCATACCTCATATTCATGACATGCTATTACCTGAGGCACTAGCACGAGCACTTGGCATTACACTCATGTAGAGATTACATTGCCAGTTTAGCATGCTTCAGCTTTATTCATATTGAGGTTTATTTATATCTGATCGTATTGACCTAGGATGGGTCATGCATTCGATCTTTGCTTGTAGATATTTTCTATTCACGAGTTGGCAACTCACCCCCGTTGTGCCCCAGTCCTTGCAGGTTTTTGCCGTACAGATTCCATAACGGCATTTCTGGCACACTGCTTCCTTATGGCTGACTTGCTTGGATAGGTGGGTTCTTTTGTATCAGAACCGTCATTGTTCATGTATCATTTATTGTATCTAGAATTTCCATCAACCAAAACTTGTTTATTGTTTCAGACTTAGAAAACAGTGTTGTTTTATTTCGACCTTAGAGTCGCGCTAGTAGTATTACGGTTTTCTAGCTGTTTTGAGTTTCTTTTTTTTTGGGTTTTGATCCTCGCCCTTTGGCGTTGTATATTATTATTTCTTGCGTGGTTGTGACCGTCGATGGACGAAGAGCTAGCTCCCGCTTGGGGATGCCTTTTATCATTTCATATATATTATTCTTGTTGTACCCCGTTCGGGGCCAGTTTTTACAAAGGAAACTCTGCCGAAATTTTCAGGAAAGGTTACACATTTTAAAAAAATGCATATTCGGCTTAGTTATTTAAAAACTTTAATTTCCAAACATGATTTCCTTACTTTTCAAAAACAGTCTTCCTTATTTACTCTTTAAATGGTTTTAGATTGCTGGGCTTTTGGCTTACTTGGATCAGATGGGGTCCTATAGACTTCATATGGTTCAAGGGCCAGTCACGTGCTCTTTCGGGTCGTGACAAATATACGACGCCGTAGCGAAGAATGAGCAAAAAGTAACATCCCAGAATAATCACTGCAAATATAAAGTCGGCTCCCACGAGCTCGACACCAGAATACAAAAATTTACATCATCGTCCTCACATTGTCTCTAAGTCAAGTACATATATGGTAGATGGAGAATACTTGATACAAAAGTGTATACAATAAAAGTAACCAGATACCACAACCTACCTAAATAGCAAAATAGCTCTCGCACCAACTGTAGTGGTATCTGAAGCCAAAAGATGCAAAAAGGCAGCCTGCCGCGACTACTCTGAGGGGAAACATGCAAATACTGTGGCACAACGGGGGTGAGTTGCCAACTCGTGAATAGAGATAAAATATAAAGGTAATCACGAGCATACACGTACTGCGCTATGCTATCATATGCCAGCAGGTAAATCTATATGCGACAAACAGTAAGTGCAATAATCATGCAAATGCTCTGACAGGTAAAATAACTACAGGATGAGATACATGATAATCACTGCTGAGCATGGGATAAACAACATCTACACGAAATATCAATCGTCGAAAAATAAATAGTCGGTGCCCAAGCTGCACCCAAATCACAAATAAACTCAGGCGCCGGCACTCTCCTCGACCCTCAAATCCTGTACATCTCCGAGAATCACGAGTGCCCAACATCGACACCCAAAATATCATAAATACTCGTGTCCAGCATCGACACGCAAATCCTCATACATCGGGCTCCGTAAGTCCTGATCAGCCCACGGGCTCGGTCTGCGTTATCGGCCCTCGGCTCCGGCAGTACGGATCATCCCGCATCCATCTCTCGACTCTGGTAAGTATCCTCCGGATAACCGCCAGGTCCAACCAATCACCGGTAGGTACTCGCCCACCTCCAGGCTCAATCGGCAAAGTCCATCGATCATCTTGCCGAGGGGAACCATACCGGGTCCACCACGAACCCGCAAACGGATCATCTACTCCATGAATCGGGTTTCAAACACACGTCTCAGCACCGAGAAAACGCGTAGTGGACGCACCAAAATAGCATATCACGAGAAACCAGGTTTTCAAATAGTGCATCTTTTCTTAAATAATTCCACGGTCCTCAAAACCAGAAATCACATAAAAATCCAACACCAATGAGTAAATTAAATACGATGTGCTATGTACATCAAGTCATCATAATATAGGTACAAGGGAGAAACCGCGTTTCTTAAGATAGTTCAGTTTTCAAAGACAGCATGCGGCTTCCAATTTCTATGAAAATCATATCGAATCATATGTGAAATGAACTACAGTATAATGATCATGGCAATTCTACAGGGAGTGTGTCATGGCAATTACTAACGGTGTGTGTGTAACATGCAGATTAGTGGTCGTGCAACATAAACTGTTAGTAATAGTGTGGTGTTCTATCGATTCTAAGTTTTCATACATGTAGCAGGGAATGCAGTATGCAACAACAGTATCCATGAACAGTCAATGTAGGTAAATGCAATGTATAGCTATATGTCCTATCAGCCCTGACGTAGAACGCCATACGGGCGATATCCCCGTAGATGTTAAATCTACTCACCGAAGTCTCGCGCTAAGTGTAACCGACGACTTGTTTCCCCTTCTTCGCAGCGTCCGTCTCACTCGCCTGCGAACCTAGATTTACACAATATATCACACATAAGCTCAAATCCACCAAAAACGCAATATTAAGGTCAAACTAAAAACCAGCGTTGCAAACCAAGCGCGCGTGTGTGCGATACGCTAAAACGTGTGATCACTCTCCTGAAGCTAACCTAACGCGTCGCGATACGCAGCACAACCCAAAACCACACACGTATCACGTGTGTCGCGAAGATTTAAAATACGGAAAATAGGGTAATAAGTCCTAGATTTTGATACAGAATTGAAATTACAAAAATAAATGTATCATAAAACCCCAAATATCAGCAGACACCAACCACCAAAACCCCAACCCAATACCCTCCCTTCTGGTCGCAATTTGCGGCCAGAATGATGATTTTGGCGGCCTGGGTAGGTGGGTGGGCTTCCGGGTTTGGTGTGTGCACTCCATACATACTGTGTATATCCCAGTAATTACAATTTTATTCTGAAACACCCCGGGTAGTAGCAGTTTCATCAGAACCCAATTTCAAGTTAAAAATCACACTTTGCACTAAATTGAAACTTTAGGGTATTTTTTCTAAAATATGAAACAAACCTAAATCTAAATCACCTATATAACTCATCACCAAGCTAATCAAGCCATAAGGATATCACTTTTAACATAACTTCACTAAATCCCCTTATAAAGCACAAAACATGCATAGAATGTGATATTTTGCTAGAAATACTATAAGTTATGTAAAAGAGGTGCTAAGGGTGAGTTAATACCTTCAAAACACCTTAAGAAACACCAAAAATCTCTGCTTTTTCCTCAAGTGTGCAGATCCACCACCAAACACCTCAAAAGCTCATTTTTTTCTATGATTTGTGAAGGAAAAGTGTTGTTTTGGGTAGGGTTTGAATGAGGAACTAAAGAGAAGTGAAAAGAGAAGAGAACATGGAGAAAAATGGGGGTTTTCTGCTAGATTTTTCTGCAGAATTTCTGAATGAGGGAAAGAGAGAGAAGAGGAAAAGAAAAGGGGTCAAAAAGTCAATTTTTTTTCCTACCTAACACCATGCCTCATATTTTATTCAAATTTGGAATTATGAAAAGATTTATGACATGATTAAAATGGTGGGGATAAGTTAGCAACCATGCAACAAAAGAATGGCTAACACTTTAAACCTAGGTCTCAAAAATGTGCTAAGTGTGCATGGTGCACTTAACACAAAATTTCACACTTAGGGTAACAAAACTAAAAATAATTAACAACCCTATAAATATATATATATATATAAATGCCCATTAAAACACTTCACAACACAAAAGACCACTAGCCAAGAAGGAAAATAAGCTATCCGTTTTTTTAAAAACACGCACACCTGCTAATTAACGCGGAAACATTCTAAACGAATTTCAAGGTGTTACATCATAACCTAATGAGCACCTGTATACATGTTAGGTGATCCAACTGATACCAGTGGCTTGTGAGACCGGTCACCGCCCCTCGTCGTGGTCTCGACTGTATACACAAGTCTACTCTGGAGTATCGATGCCCTGTCTCGAAACTCCTACGACTAGGGACGCTTTAAGGATGTGCTTATAGACCCCAGCTACCACGTATATGATCGCCATCATACTGCTGGTAGTCAAGCAAGAATCCTAAGGGCTCTATCAACATGCAATAGTGAACTAAAACATGTATATGCTGATAAAGACAAACAAGATAGCATACTATCATCTCGAGCAAGACTGTCGTATCGGTATAGGTCCTACCTCAATCATTGAAATCACGTACCTACGATCCAATTATTGACTTTGAGGGCACTATATCCAACAGAACTTATTTTATTCAGTTGTATCTAGAAACTCCATCAACCAGACATGTATATTTTTTTGACTTAGCAGACCAGTGTTGTATATTCTTTCGACCTTAAAGTCACGCGTTGTATTATTATGGATTTCATGCTGTTTTGAATTTCCTTTTGAATTTTGAGCCTCGCCTTTCGGCGTTGTATATTATATTGCTTGCGTGGTTTTGCCCGTCGATTGACAAAGAGCTAGCTCCCGCTTGGGGATGCCTTTTATCATTGATGTATATATTTATCATGTTGTACCCCGTTCGGGGCCAGTATTTACAAAGGAAACTCTGCCGAAATTTTTAGAAAACACTTGTGATGTTAAAATGCATATTCGGCTTATTTTAATAAAACATTTCTTCAAAATGGTTTTAGATTTCTTGGCTTTTGGCTTACTTGAATTAGATGGGGTCCTATAGACTTCATATGATTCAAGGGCCGGTCACGTGCTATTTCGGGTCGTGACAGGTTGCGGGGGTGCTATACGCCAGCCAGCCGACTTACCCTGTAGATATACATCTACTCACCTTCAATCCTCGCTTTGCCGAAGTCAATGACGCCTAGCTCTCCCTTGTCGTCACGAAGTCCACGCGAAGGTACCTACAGTTCAAGAACATCGTATTGTAAACAAGAATCGAATACGAAAACCGATACGGCACGTGGAGTGCACATAGGTTAGAACCTACGGCCTACACATGCAAGAATAACCAAACAACTCTCTACGTTGACGTTCAAACATCAAACGACCGAGTCAAAACTCAAGTCATTAAAAGTCGTAAACGAAAACAGAATGTAACACTTTAGAATGCAGTTAGTGTTAATTAAGCGATAATGCGGGTTTTTAATGAAATTTAACCAATAATTATTTTAAACATGTTTATTTAATTAATTAATATTTTTATTTAATTATTTTTATACTTGCACACACATGTGCATGTTAAATTAGGGTTAAGGAGGTGTTAACCATGCTTTACTAGCCATAGAACAGTTAACCATTTCTTTTCAACATGTCAAGTTACTTTTACACATGTATATCTATTTTAATTAGTGTTAAGAAAAAGGGGTTTTAAATTGTTTTTGGAAATAAGAAGAGAAGAGAAGAGAAGAATGAATTATTGGAAGAGACTTTTAGAGGCATGGTTGCCAATTAATGAAGAGAGAGAGAGAGAGAGTGAGTGCAAGGCTTACACTCACCTCACACTCACACTCTCTCATTCCTCACACTCATATAGAAATTCTTCATCTCATACACTCTCATTCTCACCTCACTCTCTCAATTATCTTGTTCTTCTCCTCCTTCACCAAGTTCTTCACCTGAATTTCCTTCACCACAAATCCTAAGCCTAAACCTTCATTAAACCTCACTAAACCCTTCGCAACTCGTGCTAAAGCCTATTGTGATGACTTGGAGCTTGGAAAGCTATGGTTTTTCCCAAGTTTTGGTGAGGTAGTGATTTTTAACTTTTTATTAGGCTTTAAGAGAGTTTGTGTGCTTATTAGTTTCAGTTTTAAACACTAAAGTTTGAGTTTTTGTGCAAATATCGTATTTTTGTGTAATTTTTGATTCTTTGTGATCAGCTGTTGTTAGGGTGATTTATTATAAAATCTAACAACACAGTAGAGTAGTGAGTAAGCTCTCAGTGTGCACCTGAAACCCGGACCCCACCTTACACTGTTCACCCGGCGACATTCCACAAATGTCCGGCACCGCTGGTCTTCTTACGAGGATATGTGTTGGGATTTGTAGGGTAGCTGTCTGTAGGTTATTCTTGGTGTTTGGTACTGTTTGATTTTCCTATATTGTTTGTAGGCGAAATCTGGAACCACTTAACTAGTTTCTAGTGTTTCGGCAACGCACGATACGGATATCCGACACGGTTTAAGTGCTTCGTGTAGCTTACAGCCTTAGGTTTGGTTTAGGGTGTCGCTACACGCGTTAGCCACTAAGCTAGCACTTGATAGCTTGTGGGAGTCGATGTGTTGGTTTAAGCGTTGTTGCGTGTATTATCGGAAGGTTTCTAATTGCACTTGTTATGTTTTCGTGTGATATTAGGATCGATTGCGTGGACTTCGGACACTACAAGGAAAGGGAAAGAGGTGATCGGATTCACCTAGCTCGAGATCGTCGGTGAGTAGATTTGAAATCTATGGGGGAATCGCCCGTATGGCGTTATGCGTCGAGGGTTAGATTCAGTGATATGACTATATGCTTATATGTGTGTGTGTATCGATTGTGCATGAGTACCATTGTGGCACATCCCATTACCTGTTGCATATGGAAATTGTATTAATTAGACACGACACCATTACTAATGGTTCATGTTGCACGAGCATCAAACCGTTTGCCACACACACACCGTTAATAATTGCCATGAAACGCATAATATAGAAATTACCATGGATTATATATTGCATCGCTTTCTTTATCATTAACAGTTAGATATTAATTCTTGTTCTATTGCGCATATGAATTGTATCATACTTACATACATTAATATAGTCACATATTTACTCTTATATGATGTTGCATTTCGATTTCGGGGATTTGGGAAACCGCAAGATATCTTTGAAACTTAATATATTTAAAAAGAGCGGTTTTCCCTTGATATGCTCATATTACTGTTCTATGTTGCATACCTTGTATTTCATGGATATAGGCATTGAGATACTGATTTCATGCGATTTCTGGATTTGAGAACCATGGATATATTTCAAAGGAAATTACAATTTGTTTTAAAAACGCGGTTTCTCATGATGTGATTTCTAGGCGTCCACCATGAGTTTTCTCGGTTCTGAGTTGTCAGCATACCCGATTCGAGGAGTGGGAGGCGTTGTCTACGGGTACATGGTGGACCCGGTAAGGTACCCCGGGGCAAGAAGCTCAAGATGTAGACGATGAGCCTGGAAGGAGAGAACACTACCTACCGGTGATAGTTTGGGCCTGGCGGTTATCCGGAGGATACCGACCGTAGTCGTGAGATAGATATGGGCCGATCCGAACTGACGGAGCCCATGGGCCGTGTTGGATATATGTGTGCCCTAGAGGCCATTATATGTATAGTGGATGCTTGGACACACACACACACACACACACACACACACACATATATATATGTATATTTTGATATATGACTTTCTTGCTCGACATGATAGTATGCTATCTGGTTTTACTTTATCTGACATGTTTACTTGATACTGTTCATTTGATACATGTTAATAAAGCCCTAAGCATATTTTCTTGACTTCCATGGCTATGATGAAGATCATACTAGTAGGGCATGTGTAGTCTATAAGCATATCATTAAAATGTTCCTAATCGTAGGTATATCGAGATAGGGCATCGATATTCCAGACTAGACTAGCATATACGTTTCTTGACCCATATGATGGGCGATGGATGATCTCATATCAATTGGTGTTGTGACATCGAAGATTGTTTATGGGTGCTCAATGTAGACTGGGCACACTGAATGGACTCACATAGAATTCCTATATGGTATTGTATCTATCGTCGGATAGCAGTTCTCTGGTGACACTGGTGCATGTTAGTCTGTAGACACGAGATCGTCATAGAGCCTTTTATTTTCTCCAACTGTACTTTGATTTCCACCCTTCCACGGCTCTATTGAGTCGTGCAAACAGGTGGCTTTTGGTTATAGTCTCGAGACACATGGAGACAGTGAGCGATATGAGGGGTTTCGTCTATCCCGGTATTAGGAGTTGATGTTGTGCAATGTGCGATTGGCTTTGACTTGAAGTCCCTGGCCAGGGCTGATGAGATTTGCTGATAAGTGTTATCAGTAGTTTCTCGACCGGTCATAGACCAAATCGACATGACTTACTGAGTTATTAGGGCTCGGCGATTCCATCCCTAGACTTGATATGCAGCATATCAGATGAAGAGACCGGACTGTACGGTAAGTGTTGCCAATGGCTCGATGGGAGTTTTTACGGGTTTGCTTGTTTTTCTTCTGATCGCTGAATACCTGGGTGGCCGTTATGTTTAGCTGACCGCTTGCGGCTTGTAGGTGTTTTGATATGATTATCACCTACTCCCGGCGTATTGACGAGTCATAGAGTCCCACACAGGATTTCTCTAGCTCAGGCGAAATGATGTGGTGTGCATATGAGATATGCGCAGGAGCTCGATTAAATACGAATATGTGATACCGTATTTTAATCGGACGTTCAATATTGATCGGGTCGCATTTGATGTGACCGATTTATTAAATCAAGTGTTGATTTAATATTATCTTTTCGCTCACTTTTAATTAACCCTTTTTCTTTTGGATGTATGCATGTACGTTCACACATACACATGATGATGTGCATGCACAAATACACACATACATATGTGTCATGGTTGATGATACAAAGGAGATGGCAATATAAGACTCACAAGGTTGATAAATATCTAGATTTTTGTTAATGATTTTGTCACGACCCAAGGTTTGGCCCGTGACCGGCACTTAACCACGTAACGTCTACAGGTGTAACGCGGCTAAGTAAGTCGAAACCTAGAAATCAAAAACAATAAAAGTATAGAGTGCTTAAGCTTTAAATGGAAGCATTAACTAAAATATTAAGAATTCTTAAGTGAACAATCACCAAGATAACAATATACGACGCCGTAGCGAAGAAAATGAGCAACAAGTGGGAAACATCACAGATAGAATAAACTGCATAAGTAAAGTCGGCTCACAACGAGCTCGACACCAGAATACAAAATAATATACATCGTCCTCACAACTGGTCTCTAAGTCAATACATAAGTGGTAGATGGAGAGTACTAGATACAACAATGTACATAACTGAAAGATAAATAGATACCACACAAAACCCACCTATCCGCAAAAGAACTAGTATGTCAACTGTAGGGGTATCTGTGTCAAAAGATGCAAGAAAGCAGCCTGCCGCGACTACTCCGAAAGGAAACCTGCAAACACTGTGGCACAATGGGGGTGAGTTGCCAGCTCGTGAATACAAGATAACATATAAAGGTAATCGCGAGTATGCACGTGCTGCGATACTCTAGCCTTTACCAACAGATAACATCTATATGATGAACTGGATGCTCAAATCATGCCACAAGTGTGATCTAATAACATCTCCATATGATGAGCAAGACATGTGACAATCAGGTATAACAATGCAATCTAACAACCCTATATAGAATGAACAGGGTATGCAATGATTGTGCAAGCATGTTAATACAGGATGAGATATCAATTTACTACATACTGAGCATGGGAAATATAACATCTACACGGAATGTCATCGTGGAAAGTATAATCGGTACCCATCATTGCACCCAAATCCCAATACTACCCGGGCGCCGTCATCCTCATCGGTCCTCAAATCCTGTAAATCTCATAACATCGTGAGTGCCCAACATCGGCACCCAAAATATCAAAAAATACTCGTGTCTAGCATCGACACGCAAATCCTCACATATCGGGCATCCGTCGGTCCGGGTCAGCCCACGGGCTCTGTCTGCGGTATCGGCCTTCGGCCCCGGTAGTACGATTCGTCCCGTATCCATCAATCGACTATGGTCAGTATCCTCCGGATAACCGCCAGGTCCAACCAATCACCGGTAGGTAGTAGTCCCTCTGCCAGGCTCACCGTCTACTACACAGCGAAACCGTTCTCACCCCGGGGTACCATACCGGGTCCACTATGTACCCATAATCGGCCTCATCCAACTCCTCGATTCGGGTTCACATATATCACTCTAGCACCGAGAAAACACATGGTGGACGCACCGAAATATCATATCAAGAGAAACCGGGTTTTTAAATAATTAACTATTCTCTTTTGAAATATCCACGGTTCCCCAAATCCAGAATTAACATGGAAACAACATATCTCAATGCGTAATCTAAGCAAGTATGAAGATATCAATGTATGTGTGCACTGGTATGAGTATACAGTGTGCATGTGCGCAGGTATAAAGATATCAATGTATGTGTGCACTGGTATGAGTATACAGTGTGCATGTGCGCAGGTATGAAGAAATCAATGTATGTGTGCACTGGTATGAGTATACAGTGTGCATGTGCGCAGGTATGAAGATATCAATGTATGTGTGCACTGGTATGAGTAAGTGATATATATGTGCCCAAATATGGATATAACATATGCTGTTATGCGGCAAATCATGAAAACTTCAATAAAGCGGAATCGATATGATATATGATTTATAGCAATCCTATAATGTGAGTGTCATGGCAATCACTAACGGTGTGAGTGTAGCATATAAATCGTGCTCGTGCAACTTGAACCGTTAGTGACAGTGTATTTGTTAGTTATATGTATGCCCTAGAGGCCATTACTGTACATACGATGTATATTGTAGTGTATGCTAGGACATATATAGGGAGGACTTTCTTGATCAACATGATAGTATGCTATCTGGTTGTACTTTATCTTAACATGTACTCTGATTGTCTCTATGTTACATGTTGATAAAGCCCTTAGGATATGTACTCGACTACTGGGACTATGATGAGATCATACTAGTGGGGCCACGGTAGTCAATTAGTAAATCCTATAACTGTTCCTAGTCGAGGATGTATCGACACAGAGCATCGATGCACCAGAGTAGACTAGCGTATACGCATCTTGACCCATATGATGGGCGATGGATGATCCCATATCCATCGGCGTTTGACATCAAGGATGGTGTAAGGGTGCTCAGTGGAGACTGGGTACACTGGACGGACTCGCCGAGAACTCCCAGATGGTATTATACCTTACGTAAGATGGCAGTTCTCAGGTGACACTGGTACAGAGTAGTCTGTAGACCCGAGATCGTCATAGAGTCTTGTGTGATTCCCACTGTACTTTGATTTCCATCATACCACGTCCAAGAGGGCATGAAAAAAGGTGGCTTTTGGGTACAGTCCCGAATCACATGGAGGCAATGAGCGATAGGAGGGGATTCGTCTCTCCCGGTATAGGGAGTTGATGTTGTGCTGTGTTTGATTGGCTATAACCGGAAATCCCTGGCCACGGTTGCTGAGATTTACTGGTAAGTGTTATTAGTAGTTTCTCGAACTGTTATGGACCTCATATCGACACGACTTATCGAGATACTGGGGTCTGACGTTTACCACCCCTAGACGAGATATGCAACATATCAGACGAAGAGACCGGACTGTACGGGAGTGTTACTGATTGGATTCACAGGAGAATGTACAGGCTTGCTTGTTGATCTTATGATCGCTCAATACCCGGGTGGCCGTTACGTTTAGTAGACCGCTTGCGGCTTGTGGGTGTTTGATATGATCATCACCTACTGCCGGCGTATTGACGAGTCTTTAGAGTCCTACACATAGGTTTCCTGGCTCAAGCGAAACGGAGTAGGAGCACATATGTGATATGTACGGGACCGAGATTAATACGATATGAGATACCGTATTCTATTCTCGCGATTCGTGACATTGATCGGTTGTATGCGATATAGCCGAGTTATCGGATCAAGTGTTGATTCTATAAGTTGTTACACATGATATTAGTCGGTTATAGCCGGATTATTAAATCAAGAGTTGATTAAATAATTTAATGTATAATTATATATTTGATATATTACATTACATTAACTAGTATTAGCTCACTTAAGATTTATTTTCTCACTTGATTGTGCATAAGTGTATATGTGATATATATTTGTGTACAAATGATTGTGTCATGCTTGATGATACATCAAAGATGGGTGTATGAGACTCATACCAAGATTAGGGTAAAGATTAGGGTTTTTTTTATATATTAAGAATAACAAAAGAGAAAGACTTTGTCAAAGATCTCAAGCTTTCATGAAGCTTGTGAAAACATTGACAAAGTCAACTCTTTTGGATATTTAGTTAACCCAACCCTTAACCATATACCTTGGTCAATTCTGTGCATGAGTTAAGCATGATAGCTTAACTCACCCATGGTTACATTATTGAAGAAGGATTAATTCATAAGTTAAGCAAACAAAAAGGTTAGGCTCAAAGATTATACCTTACTAGACCCTATGAAGCAGGAAGAAGGAGGTAAGGATCTGGAATGCTGCAGCAGCTGCTGGGGCTGCTGTTAATGTTGCTGCTGCCACTGCCTGCTGCTGCTGTTGTCACTGCTTGCTGCTGCTGTTGCTATTGCTGCTGCTGATGCTGCTTTCTGCTGCTGCTGCTCATGGTGCTGCTGCTGCTGCTGCTAGGTTAGTGTGTGTGTGTATGTGAGAGTTGTGAGAATGAGGAGGAAATAAATGTGGCACCCTAGTCAACCCTTCTCTCTCTCTCTCATTAAATGAGCATGGCTCAAGCCATATTGCCCATACTCTCACTCTCCCTCCAAGTCAACAAAATCAACATCATTTCTCATATTTAAAAAAAAAAGAAAACAACACACATAAATAAAAACCCAAATTCACCTAATAAGAATCAATTAAATTATAGAAAATGGGTTAATCCATCATGCTAGCTAATCATGGTTTAACCCCAAATCTATACCTTAGTTTACATGCACAAGTGTGTGTGCGCCTAGAAAAATTCTAATAAAATATTCATTAATTAGGATAAAAAATTTGAAACTTAATTTGGTAAACTTTTTATTAAAACTATATATTCAAATATAATTAACCCCTAAACACAACCTAAGGTGTTACAATCTTCCCCCCTTTACGAAAATTCGTCCCCGAATTTTAAAATACAAAGCTACGCATACCTTCAGAGAGATGAGGGAACTTCTTCCGCATCTCGCCCTCAGCCTCCCAAGTGATCTCTTCACCGTTTGGGATGCGCCAAAATACCTTCACTGATGGCAAGACCTTCGATCGAAGTTTCTTCGCCTGCCGGTCCAATATTACGACTTGTTGTTTGGTGAACGAAGGATCACGGTCGAACTAAATGGTCTGGCGCTGAATCCAATGAGAAAGGTCATGAAGGTAATTGCAAAGTATCAACATAGGGAATATGGGGTCAATACTCAATAATCTGGGTGGAAGTGCCAAATTAAAGGCAACGAACCAACTCGCCTTAAGGATCCAAAAAAAACTTACTATCATGGAAAGCTTCCCAAAACTCAACATGTTATTTATCGGAAATTTCCATGGGAATACATGATCTGCCATTGCGAACTCGAATCTGCGACCATCTTGGTCAGCATCTGATCTCTATCCGCAATGGACAATTCTCATCCTGACCTAAAACAACTGGATCATTTCCGAGGTTTCTAAACTTGCTGAGGTCCAATAATCCTATAACACGGAGTTAGGAAAACAGACTGGTGATCGACACGACCTAACCTCTAAGCCTAAAGGTTACCAATTGGAGTGTCTCCTGATAACTGCTATCAAAGGAGAACCCTATCGATGGCAAACAACGATCCCCAACTGTCGACAACAATTTCTACATACACACAACTTAACAAGAACAACGGAGCAAACTGAGTATCACCGGATGACAAGCATCCGAATGGAGTCACATCTTGACCAAACCTGGGTGGACACCATAAAAATTTCGGGGAGATCTGCTCTCGTTCCCTCTTCGGAACGGTTAAAGGTTGCAACTCTCCAGCCGGTCTCAGTTGCTCAACCATAGCACACAACAAGACATACACCTTGAAATGAATCCCGAGACTTCTCTTTCTGTCCCTGCCCACCCGTAACTACCTCATAAGTCACGTTAACAGTTGGTAGGGCATGAATGAGTACAGAGAGTTGACCGATGTGCCTACCCTAGGATTCCACATCTCTATCCCATAATATTAGGTACACAAGGATCTCCCTAAACTAGCACACCCTTGCCACAAGTCAAGGATTCCAAATCATTACCCAGTCGAGTAGGCTCCAGTATCTCTGACGAACAAGCGTCGGTGGGCAGTGTCTCGCGAAAGCGATTTAGGAAAAGTGGTCGGGCGGGGACATGAGCAAGCTGTCTCCTCAGTAGAGACGAACTTATTCTGTACTCAACGATCGCACAAGAACTGTAAATCTGCGGAGGACTATCACAACAATCAAAATCCACCGTAGGAAAATGTACATTTAACTCTGGTGGTCCGTGAAAATCTGACACGACTCTCAATCAAGTAGTGTCTCTAAATCTCCAACGCAAAACCACCTCGGCCATCTCCAGATCATGAGTGGGATATCCTTCTCGTACTTCCTCCAAATGTACGGAAGCAAAAGCGATAACTCCATTGTGTCACCTCAGTACACATTCGAGCCCTACTCAGGAAACATCACAGTTAAACCACAAAGTCGCCCGTACCAAAAAGCAAAGAAGGAACCGATGCATTTGTTAACCGAGTCATCAACTGCCGAAACTCCGTACACAAGCCTCAGTCTAAAGAAAAGAAGCCTCCATTCCGGTCAATTTAGTCAACGGTGCAGCATTACACTAGCAATCCTGGAAGAAACGGTGGTAAAAACCTGCTAAGCTCAAAAATCTGCGGACCTTCGTCTGGCTCACAAGTCTGGGCCTAAACTGTACGGCCACGATCTTCCTCAGAACCATACAAAATCGTCCCCGTAACTACAGGACCTAGGAGTCAACACAAACAAGCCTGAAGGAACACTCCGAGAATCTACCAAACCACTGGGGTTCTCCTAGTATCTGTAAAACAGATCCTCAAGTGCTACCCTATCCCTCAAGGCACACTACAATGACTAGGATGTCGTAAATAACTCAATAATATATGGTCGAGGAATGGCCCGAAGAAATCTGGTTCATCCCACCTACGAATGCTGCTAGAGCATTGGTGAGTCCAGTGACACACCCAAAACACTCAAAGCCTATAGCACGCACAATGCAGTCTTCGGAATGTCATCACTCTGAACCCGCAACAATAGTGACCTGATCCCAAACAAACTTAGACTAGGTCTCGTACTCTGATGCTGATCGAAGAAATCGTCAATGCGAGGTCCAGGATACCTATCCGCACCGTAAGCCAGTTCAATTGACGATTCATCAATACACAACCTCAATCTGTCGTCTTTCTCCTTGACGAACAGAAATAGGAACTTCCTAATGCGAAACACTCAGACGCACAACTCCCTCAACAACCACTCTGCAGCAGATCCTTAGCTCCTTAAGCTTCGCCGGCTCATCTGGAACGACGTCGGAAAACTCTCGCACAAAAGTAAGCTGGTCTAACAAACCAACTGTGGCTACGGCATCACGAATGAACGCCAAGAATCCACGACATCTCGTCAAAGGCCGACTAGCGAAAAGGCTAAATTCAAGCTGGGAGAGGCGGCACAACTATGCGCCTGCACAACAAGAACTGACTCGCCGGGGAAAACAAAACCTAACCGTTTCCTCACGGTAGTCCATAACTCCTAGCACGTAGATAGCCATCCCATGCCTAGGAGAACGCTAAATCCCACATCTTTAGGTGTCACGACCCGCAAGGTACGGAACGCGACCAGCACTTAAGTTACGACACGTCTCAAGGCGTCCGTAAAATAAGTAAGCCGAAGCCCAGAATACAAAACCCAATTAAGAATTAGAGTGAAAGAAGCCAATTTATTTTAAGCATTCTACTCCATTAAATCACATCAAGTTCCCTTTTAAAATCAACTTTCCCTTTTTCCAAAAATTCCGGCAGAACCTCTTTTGTAAAAAGACCCGCCCCCAAACGGGTGTAAACAAGAAAAAGGCATCCCCAAGCGGGAGCTAACTCTTCGCCTCAAGACGGTCGCAAATCCCACGCAATATAAATACAGTGTGCATAAATAAGAATGGAAGCACAGATAAAATAACATGTCGACTCAAGTGAGTTCGACCCCACATAACATAAATCCATAAGTCTCACAACCTCGTCTCTAGGTCAATATACAGTAATCCAAATAAACTGGTACAGCTGAAATAGTAGTAGTAGATGTAGTACTCTAGATACAACGATCATAATAAGGTGGTACAAATGATAACAACCCACCTATGAGCAAAAGCCTCGAAGCCAGGCAAAGAGAGCAAAAGAGGCAAAAGAGTCCGCCGCTACAGTGCTGACGGAACGGACCTGCAGAAAAGCTGTGGCACAACGGGGGTGAGTTGCCAGCTCGTGAGTAATAAATAGCATCTACAAAGGCTATCGCATGTATGCACATAAGTATACTAGCATCTCTAAACAGGTGTAGCTACGGCACTAGCAAGTATGTATGCATTATCAGTATGCTAACAAGTATGAATGTCATATGGATGTACTAACATGAATGTATGCTATATGAGTCAACTCAAGGTCTCAATATGTAAGTACAAGAACTATCCTTTCTTTGTTTTGAAACTATTTTTAGTACCAGCATAGTATCCATGAAATCAACAAAAATCCGTGTCTAGCAACGACACCTCAAAACTGGCTTAAACTCATGTATCCATGTCAAATATCTCTCATCTCAGCCACCCGGCTGATCTAACCCAAATATCCATATCTCTAACCAGCGGCCGCGGTCGGTATCCTCTGGATATCCGCCGTTCCAAATGAAGTCACCGGTAGGTAGTCCGTCCCCTGCCAGGCTCAACGCCATCTCCTGTGATCTTCTTGTCCCGGGGTACCTTACCGGGCCCACCATGTACCCGAGACGGTTCATCCACCCCCTCGAAACGGGTCTCGAGAACACAGTAAACTCATGGTGGACGACACTTTACATCATTAGAAAACCGCAACTTTTATTTTTAAAAGATCATAAGTTTCAAAGTCTTGCGGCTTTTCCTCAAATCAAGAAATATCATAAATCTCGTGAAATCATCATGGGTGCATATATCAATGATAATGAATGCCAATGGTATCAATGTTCAAGTTGCAATGTATGATTTATACTAGGCATGAGCAAGTGATGTAACGATATATATGCTTGAGAACGGCAATTCTTATGATTTCATCTTTATTATTTATTGCAATAGTACAGGTTTAAACAATTAACATGTTTGGATTCATAGTTATCTAGTGTCGTGACATTGCAATTACCAGGGTGTGGGTGTACACATGAATAGTGCTCGTGCTGCATATAAAAACCTGGTAATGGTGCATGTGTTCTACATAATGAGTTGTGGGTACAACATATGGATCTTAACTGCAGCAATTATTATGCAAGTACTATCATTTCTAATGTCACAAGAAAGTGTTAAAGTTCGGTTTTCAAATTTCCTAATTTATCGGGCGACTTGCGCCATCCAAACGATCGTCCCCCGTAGATGTTAAATCTACTTACCCGGGATCCCGCACTAGGTGTGTCCGATCACCTGCTTTCCTTTCTCTGCCGCGCTTAAAGTCCATGCCGGCGAACCTAGAATTTACAACAGTCATAATATATCAGGAAAATCCTGCAAAACACGATATATCGATAAAAGGATATGCGGACGTGAAACTAAAACGCGTGTGCAAACGACACGTCGCGACGCGCACAAACCCACCAGAACCCACCTGACACGCTGTGTCGCGCAGCGCGCCACCGAACCACGCGTATCACGCGCGTCATACAAGACTTAAAACATCGAAAACACGTTACAAGCTCCATATTTTTCCTCTGGACCCAACTTGAAAAGTTATAGATATCAAAAACCCTAGCTACCCAGAGTAAACCCACACACCAAAACCCAACACCCCCACCCCCATTCTGGCCGCAAATTGCGGCCAGATACAATATATCTTCGGCCATAAAAGGGAGTGGGGTCCCCGTGTTTTGTGTGGGTGTTTCTTCTAAGGTCACTGAGCTACAGTCTTCTCAATTTTTACCTGAGTGGATCGGGTCAAAAGCAGGTTTCAGAAAGGTTAAAAAGTCGCTAAAACTGCCAATTTACGCCAAGTCGGATAAATTGGGTATCTTGTTAAATCAGAGGCAATTCTCTGGTTAACTGGTCTCAACAGCACCTACTTGGGTTACTCTAACCATCACAACCCTTACATTCTCAAAATTCCCCTAATTCACCCCCAAAACTACTACTAAACACACAATAAACACTAAAATAAGCTAGATATTCATAACTTTAGTAATTTAGAGTCGGGTTAAGGGGGTTATACCTCTAGAGACCCTAGATGAAAGAGATGTGAGGAAGTAGAAGAGTGTGTGCTGTTGCTACAGCTCCTGGGCTGCAAAACTCGGCTGGAAATGAGCTGAAATGCTTCACTGCTGCTGAAGCTGATGCCGTTTGTTTGGGCTGAAAATGTTGCTGTTGCTGTTGCTTTAGCTTGGTGTGGTGTTGTGTTATTTTGTGGTGCCGTTGTAGCAGCAGGTGGAAAAGATGTTGAAGTGTTTGTGGTGGAGTGTGGGGTGTAGTGATGTTGTGTGAGTGTGGCTGAAGTTGGGGGGGCTGTTGTGCAGCTGCTGCTGATGTTTTATGGTGTTTGCTTGGCTGTATCAGCAACTTCTGTTGCATTGGAGGCTGGTTTTGTGGCTGATGATGTTGTGGTGCTGATGTGAGTGTTAAGTAGCTTTAGTATTGTGGTAGGGGGGGCTGGTTAGGCTGATGTAGATGATAGGGTTTAGCTTCAGCTGCTGATGCTGATGCCTACAGGCTGTTGTGCTGATGCAGGCTAATGTACTGCTTCTGAAGAATGGTTGCTGAAGTGGGGCTGAAGGGTTTGTTTTGGTGGCTAAATGATGTTGATATGGTGTGAGTGAGAGGGAGAGAAGAGAGTGAAATGATAGTGTGAAAGGGAGTGTGAGAGAGACATGCCAAAAAGTAGTGAAATGAAATGGGGTGTGACATAACCATAGCCACCATTCTCTCTTCCCTCTTTAAATGCTTGCATGACACCCATCACAATCTCACCTTCTCATCGCAAGTCAACCATAACCCTAATCACCCTTAACCAAACCTAAAACTCACAATTAACTCAATTATCTTAACCAAGGGCCTAACCCACCATGGTTGGCTAAACATGGTTAACCCACCATGCACACCCAAACTTGGTAACCCTAGGCTTAACCCTAGTTATCATGCAGAAGTGTGTGTGGTCGAGATAAAATTCTACAAAAATAACCATAATACCAGATAAATTATTAGAATCCTGTTTTGGTAAACTTTTTACCAAAACCCCCACATTAACACACAAATACCACTAACCCTAACCTCAGGTGTTACAGTCTTCCTACCTTAAGAAAATTCGTCCCCGAATTTAAAATATGCAACTACGCGTACCTTCAAAATAATGAGGGAATTTCTTCCGCATCTCTCCCTCGGCCTCCCAAGTGATCTCCTCACTATTCGGGCTATGCCAAAGAACCTTCACTGACGGCAGGACCTTTGATCGAAGTTTCTTCACCCGCCGATCCAATATCTCAACTGGTTGTACGGTGAACGAAAGGTCGGGCTCGAGCTGAACGGCCTGATGTTGAATCGTGTGGGAAGGGTCATGAAGATATCTGCGTAGCATCGACACATGGAAGACGGGATGAACATCTGAAAAGCTGGGTGGAAGAGCCAAACGATATGCAACAGCGCCGATGCGCTCGAGGATCTCGAAGGGACCTACGAACTTAGGGCTAAGCTTTCCCTTTCGCCCAAATCGCATCATGCCATTCATCGGAGAGACCCTCAGAAAAACATGGTCGCCAACTATGAACTCTAATCTGCGATGGCGTCTATCTGCATATGATTTCTGCCTGCACTGCGCTGCTCTCATCCGGTCTCGAATCAACTGCACTTTCTCGGTCGTCTCCTGCACAACCTATGGCCCGAAAATACTGCTCTCGCTCAGCTCAGCCCAACAGACGGGCGATCTTCATCTCCTCCCATACAAGGCCTCGAAAGGAGCCATCTGGATAGTATCCTGGAAGCTGTTGTTGTAGGAGAACTCCACTAACGGTAAATGACGATCCCAGCTACCGCCAAAGCCCAAAACGCACGCTCTGAGCATGTCCTCGAGAGTCTGAATAGTCCGCTCTGACTGTCCGTCGGTCTGCGGATGAAATGTTGTGCTGAAGCTCAAACGAGTGCCCAAAGCCTCCTTAAGTCTCTGCCATAGTCGGCTGGTAAACTGGGTGCCTCGGTCTGATACGATGGAATTCGGTACGCCATGCAACCGGACGATCTCGTCGATGTAGATCTGGGCATACTGAGCAAAACTGAAAGTGGTCTTCACTAGCAGGAAGTGAGCCGCTTTCGTCAATCGGTCCACGATCACCTAAATGGAGTCGCACCCTCGACTGGTCCTGGGCAGACCCACAACGAAGTCCATCGAAATCTGCTCCCATTTCCACTCCGGAATGGGCAAAGGCTGCAACTCTCCTGCTGGCCTCTGGTGTTCGGCCTTGACTTGCTGGCAAGTCAGGCATCTTGATACGAAATCGGTGACCTCCCTCTTCATTCCGTCCCACCAATAGACATCTTTCAAGTCGCGGTACATCTTGGTGGAACTTGGATGAATGCTGAACGTAGATTTATGTGCCTCCTCCAGAATCTCACGTCGCAGCACCTCCGAATCTGGTACGCACAATCGAGTTCCAAGTCGTAATACTTGTTAGTGTTTATGCCGTAGAAGGCCATTACTGTATCATACTAGCTTGTATATTACTTAATGGAAGCTTGGGATATTCACATGTATATAACAGTCTTGCTAAACATGGTAGTATGCTACTTGGTTTTTCTATCTTAATATGTGAGTGAACGTATTGATAGAGCTCTTAGGATCTTGCTTGTCTACCAGCGTTGTGATGGCAGTCACACTAGTGGGGGCTGGGTAGTCTACAAGCACATCCTTATTCAGGTCCCTGGTCGTTGGATTATCGAGACAGAGCATCGATACTCCGGAGTAGACTAGTGTGTACGCTTCTCATCCCAGTTGGGGAGATGGTCTGTCCCACAGCCGTCAGTACGTCGTACTGGAGATAGTATACAGGTGCTCGTTAGGTTACGGGTACACCGGACAGGACTCACAGGGAACTGTTGGTTGGTTTGATACCAGTCGTCGGTGAACAGTTCCCAGGTGACATGAGTACAGCGTAGTCCGCAGACTTGACACTGCTACTTCGCCTCGAGTGTGTCCCACTGTTCTTAGATTGCTACCCTACCACGGCTCAAAGGAGTCGTGCAAACAGGTGGCAGTTGGGTGCAGTCCCGAGCACTTGGAGGCAGTGGCGGTTAGACAGGATTCGTCCCTCCCGGTATTGGGAGTAGATATCGTGCTGTGTCAGAGAGCCATTACGCAAAGTCCCTGGCCAGGGCAAGCGAGGTTTGCTGGTAGGTTCCAGTAGTTTCTCAGGGTGTAATGGGCTTCACTCCGACACGACTTATACCGCTATTAGGGGACTGACGCTTGCCGCCCCCCTAGGCCCGATATGCGATAGTCTTGGACGAACGGACCGGACTGTATGGAGATTGTCACATCAGACTCAGTAGGAGTTCGGATGGGTTTACTCATCGGCCTTCTTATCGACAACTACCTGGGGACCGTTACGTACAGCTAGTGCCGCTTGCGGTCTGTGGTTAAACCCACTGCCAGCGTAGTAGTCGAGTCTCTAGAGTCCCACACAGAGAGTTTCCTACTCCAGGCGAAACGATATAGAGGTTGCATGGTTTTGCGACAAAGGGTTCGGACGCATACGTGCGTTTACGCGCGTACGACTTTCGGACAGTTTTTACCAGTCGGCTTTGGTTTAAGCCAGTTACTGGTATCCGGTTATTGGATTTTTACAGTCTAAAGTTTTTCCGTATTTTTACGGATCGGAGGGGCGTTCTCGTAATTACTCGAGAAGCTTCTAGAAGATGTGACTAAGGAGGTTTCTTTTGGATAAGAGAGTGAGTCATGGTGGTGATTCATTCATTTCATTAATGCACATTTATTGCTTAATGACTCATGCTAATGAATCACCACTAGATATTTCATGAAGCATGCTTATTCATTTCTTTTTATTCATTATTGAAAAATAAGAATGCTTCATAATATTATGATACACTCTCTCTCTTCTCTCATTATCTTATCACACATTCTCTCTCCTCAAGCTCTCATCTTCAAACCCTAATCCTTAATCCTCATGTGTTGAGATCAAAGGATTAGTTAGACTAAACAATCCATAACCTTTACTCTACATCATCCTTTCATCTTTGATTAGCAATCAAAGTTGATTAGTTACCTCAAGTTAGAGGTTTAGCTTGGAGTTTCGCTCTCGGGTGGATCGTCTACTACCTAGAGAAGGTCGAGGAGAACAAAGGAGGACGTAAAGAAGAAGGACCGGTTTCATTAGGTATAATCCCTAATCACTTGTGAAAAGAAACTCATTGAATACGGTTATTTATAGTTTAGCTTCGATTCAAGCGGTTAGTCGATGTTCGTTGTTTAAACTTGATAAGTTTTGAAAATTCCGCCTCCCCACAAGTACTGGGGTGAAGTACATCGACTTACAGTGGTATCAGAGCCTCGCTAAACAATAAATAACCTAGTTGCAAATTTGTACGAATTTCGAACGGAAAAACGAAGCCGGAAAACCCTAATAAAAATCAGTTTCTGTCGAATCCAAAATGATGTCCTAAAATTTTTCAGGGATGTTCAGAAAGCTTGACATGGGTCCAGGAGAACACCCAAGAAAATTGGGCCCATGACTCGGCTAAAGAGCCGCGGAAGCACGGCGGATCCCACCGATCCGCCGCGGTTCCGCCGCCGAGTTGCCGAGTCATGATCCCAAATTTTTTGTGTGGGTCCCCTGTGATATTTAGTGTTTTCTGGAATATTTAATTATTGCTCAGGTTACTGTTTAACAGAGCAGATTTTGGAGCAATATTGATGTTGTTTATTCGATCGAATTGTACAGTATTTGCGTATTGGATTATATCTGTGATTGTTTAATGTGTTCGTAAACCTCCCCTAACTGCTAGTATGTCGGTTGGCAGGGGTTGCACATTTCTGAAATGGTTATATCTGTTTGTGCATATAAACTGTATTGGACTGTTGTGGTGTATAGCCGGGGTTAGCAATGGGTTATTGATTAATTCATTTGTTGTAAATGTAATTTGTTGTAATATTATTTTCGCGGGGCACTTCCAGGTTGTGGTTGTAGCCACCGTTGTATTATTTCATTTTACTGTTTTTGCTCCTAGGACTGACCCAAGGTGGGGTACACAAACTGCCGGGTGGGTAGTTTGCCGTACCCGTAGGGGTCGAGGGTGGGGTAAACGGCTATTCATCACAACTGTGTAATCTGTCTTTTCTTGCAGGCTCAAAAGAAATACAGATTGCTTGCAAATCCAATATTGTTTATCTGTGTTCTGGAATGAATATCATTGCGTCAGACGAATGTAAAATATCTATATTTATTGTAGCTATTTAGACGTCACTTATGTTTTACACCCGCGCTAGCCCAGCCCCCGCTCTGTCGTTAGTTAAGTAACCTAACGGGTGATGACGGGACCCCGTGGCGAATGCGGATGGCATAAGAGGACGTTATATTTTCGTTGTTTTCTGCAATGATAGGTTAATGATGGGACGCATTATCTATAATGCAAAGTAAAACAAACCAACGTTTAAATCGTTGGAACAATTTAAAAGAAACCACTCGGTTATTTTTAAAACAGATATTTTTAAATGCGGAGCTTTAACCGCTCCTTTTAAAAGCTATCAGCTTCCTTCGGTTATATCAAGTTCACTACGTTTATGGTTTCGCCAAAACCAGTCGTAGCCCTCCGTCATTTCATTTGGGTATTCAGTAGTATTCAAGCTATGCATTTTGGCCAAAGTCAAGGCATAGTGTTTGGTAGCTACTGGGTTTTCATTTGTTGCATAAGATAGATGAGTTAGTTTGGGACAGTCGTATTATCATTTGACCAAAGTCAGGGGTATATACGGATGGGTTCAAATTGACAAGATAATGACGGGTAGAACTTGACATGTGACTTATGACATTTTGACCAAAGCCAAGGTCATAAGAGCATGGGGCAAAAACTTATATCGGGAATTTCTAAAGAAACTGAAATTTGCAAAGAGATGCATACCATTTGGAGTTTGATGAATGTTGGTAGGATTCCTTCAACATTATCATACGATGATATTTGGATCCCGATCCTACTGTGAGTATATGCTACTTATCAGGATATTCGTCGCTTAACGATCAATGCTATAAACCTAGTAGGTGTCCAGAAAAGTGTCAGCGGGGTTACGCCCCCAGAGAAAAGAGGTTATTTAATTAAGGAACTTCGCGAAAGCGTTGGAAAACCTCCCTCGAAGTATCGACACCGGCCTGGCTGAACGGTTAAGCAAGTATTGTACGGTGAGAATAGTCTTGGCTAATTCTTCTTTTATGGTTTGAGGAAGGATTCGAGAAACAGTGGGAGCCATCCAGTTTAGATAAACTAAAAACCACTCTAAACTTGCAAGAGCATCATGCTAAAGAGTTTTCTTCTCTCTCTCCTAATTGCAGCGACCCTGAAAATGACTGGACTTAAGTTACTTTTAGAGAAAAATATACCGACGGGGCCAAACTATAAAGATTGGCTGCGGAATGTCAAGATGGCTTTGACCTATGACAAACTGGGGTACGTCCTCACCGCTACAGCACCTGCTGTCCTTGGTCCCAAATCCAGCAATGCGGATAAGGAAATCCGCAAAACCTGGGATTTAGATTGCGCGAGAGCCAAGTGCATCGTGCTTGCCTCGATGAACAATGAACATCAGAGGAGGCACGAGGATATGTCCCTAGATGGCATATTTCTCCATACAAAGGAACTTTATGGAGAGCAATCTCGTATAGCAAGATACGAGACCTCTAAGAAACTGTTTCGAGCGAGGTTGGCTGTCGGGTCATCGGTAGGTGAACATGTCCTACAGATGATCGGCTATATTGAAGAGCTCGCGGACCTTGGGACGACTTTGGATAATGAGCTCTATACAGACCTTGTTCTCCTGTCCCTTCCTCCCACCTACGCCCAGTTTATCCTCAACTTCAATCTTCAAGGAAAAGAAGTTGAACTTGCGGAACTCCTGAACATGTTAAGGAGTGCAGAGGGCACCTTGCAGAAGGCAAGGGAAACACCCGCTATGTTTGTTGGCGGTTCATCTTCTTCCGGGTCCAAGGCTAGGGCCAAAGGAAGGAAGAAGAAGGCCGCACCCAGACCTAGAGGAGGTGTTAGTAAGGTGGGAAAGAAGGGAAAGAAAAAGTTTACAGCACCGGTAGTTGGCCTGGATGAGTGCTTCCATTGCACAGGAAAGGGCACTGGAAGAAGGATTGCAAGGCGTGGAACGCCAAGAACCAGGAACCGAAGCAAGCTGTGGCTTCGACTTCAGGTGTGTTTGTAATTGAGAATTGTCTGTCGATCAACTCTACTTCCTGGGTATTGGATACCGGATCAGGATCTCATATTTGCAATTCTTTGCAGGCACTGAGAAACCGTAGAGTGCTGAAGGAAGGTGATATGATCCTCAGGGTTGCTAACGGAGCTAGCGTGGGAGCTGCGTCCGTCGGGGATTATCACCTAGGATTGACGAGTGGACACATTTTGGTTTTACATAACTGTTATTTTGTACCCAGCTTAACGTGTAATATCATATCAGTTTCCTTGTTATCAAATAAAGGTTATGATTTCACGTTTGTAAGAGATGTTGTCAACATCCACCTTAATCATGGTTTGATTGGGTCCGGTACTCTAAATAACGGCATATATGTATTAAACCAACTCCAAATTTTCAATGTCCAGAACACACTAAAAAGAAAGTCTCCAGATTTAAATAAAGCTTTCTTATGGCATTGTAGACTGGGTCACATCAATGAGAGAAGGTTGACTAAGTTGCATAGAGAAGGATATTTGGACACGTTCGAATATCAAACCTATGACACTTGTCAATCTTGTCTCAAAGGAAAGATGACAAAGACTCCATTTACTGGACAAGGAGTAAGAGCGAGCGAGCTCTTAGGACTCATACACAGTGATGTATGCGGTCCAATGTCTACACATGCGAGAGGTGGTTTTTCCAATTTCATTACTTTCACGGATGATTACTCAAGATACGGATTCATTTATCTGATGAAACATAAATCCGAGGCTTTTGAGAAATTCCAAGAGTATAAGAATGAAGTAGAAAACCAAACCGGCAAAAGTATAAAGACACTTAGATCTGATCGAGGTGGAGAATACTTGAGTGCCGAGTTCCTAGGTTACCTAAAAGAGAAAGGAATTCTCTCTCAGCTTACTCCTCCATACACTCCACAGCATAACGGTGTATCGGAGAGACGGAATCGAACCCTATTGGATATGGTACGATCCATGATGAGTAATGCTGAGTTACCGCGATCTTTCTGGGGTTATGCGCTTGAATCAGCGGCATATCTTCTGAACAGAGCTCCTACCAAGACTGTGCCTACCACTCCATATCAGATGTGGACTGGGAAGAAACCCCATCTTCAGCATATGAAGATTTGGGGATGTCCAGCTTTTGTTAAAAAGCAGCATGTGGACAAGCTCGAGGCACGATCAGTAAAATGTATGTTTGTGGGATATCCAAAGAACTCCAAGGGATATTTTTTCTATTACGCAGAGGAACAAAAGGTTTTTGTTTCTCGTAATGCCCATTTTCTGGAAAATCAGTTTTTAGAAAAGGAAATAAGTGGGAGCGAAATAGAACAGGAAGAAATTCCAGAACCACAAACTGCTACTGAAAGTTTGGTAGAACCAGAGGTTCAAGAAGAACAGAACATTTCCGCACCCCTCCGCAGGAGTAGTAGGCCGTCTCATCCGCCTGAGAGATACTACGGTTTTCTCATTGACGGGGATAGAGAGGATTACATCATAGATAATGATGAACCTACTGACTTCCAGCAGGCCATCCAGAGCGGCGACTCGGTACGATGGCTAGATGCAATGCGGACCGAGATGGAGTCCATGTACACTAACAAAGTATGGACTTTGGACTTTGCTCCAGATGGTGTAAAACCCATAGGATGCAAATGGATCTTCAAGAAAAAGATTGGTGTAGATGGACAGGTGGAAACCTATAAGGCTAGACTTGTTGCAAAGGGTTTTTCGTCAAAGACCTGGTTTGGACTATGACGAAACCTTTTCTCCAGTGGCTATGCTCAAATCCATTCGGGTCCTTCTTGCTATTGCTGCCTTCCATGATTATGAAATCTGGCAGATGGACGTAAAGACGGCTCTTCTGAATGGAAATTTAGAAGAGAGCGTCTATATGGATCAGCCAGAGGGTTTCAATCAGAGTGGGAGCAGCGGGAAAGTATGCAAGCTGCTTAAGTCCATTTATGGACTAAAGCAGGCATCGCGGAGTTGGAACATCTGTTTTGATGAGACAGTCAAAGAATATGACTTTATCAAAAATCCAGATGAACCGTGCATATATAGTAAAGTTGTGGCCAGAAGTGTCGTATTCCTCGTCTTGTACGTGGATGACATTCTATTGATAGGAAATGACATTCCTATGCTACAATCTGTCAAAGGATTCTTGTCACACAGGTTCTCCATGAAAGACCTGGGTGATGCCTCTTACATTCTGGGGATCCGGATCTATCGTGATAGATCCAAGAGGATGTTGGGACTTTCGCAGTCCAGGTATATCGACACTGTACTGAAAAGATTCAGTATGGAAGATTCTAAGCGCGGTAATCTACCGGCTTGTCACGGAATCACCCTCTCCAAAGAGATGTCTCCCAAGACTGATTTGGAAAGGGAACGCATGTCTATTATACCCTACGCTTCTGCGGTAGGCTCTATAATGTATGTGATGTTGTGTACCAGACCAGATGTAGCTTACGCACTAAGCGTGGTAAGCCGGTATCAGTCAGACCCAGGGGAGAAACACTGGATAGCAGTAAAGAACATTCTCAAGTACCTGAGGAGGACTAAGGAGATGTTCTTGGTTTACGGCGGAAAGGACCTCAGGTTGGAGGCCTTTGCTGATTCCGGCTTCCAGAGTGATAAGGACGATTCCAAGTCCATGTCGGGTTATGTCTTTACCCTCAATGGAGGGGCGGTGTGCTGGAAGAGCTCCAAGCAGGACACCGTTGCTGACTCGACGATGGAAGCGGAGTATATAGCTGCTTGCGATGCCGTAAAAGAAGCAGTCTGGATGAAGAAGTTCCTAACAGAACTTCAGGTGGTTCCTACCATAGTTGATCTAATACCTCTGTATTGCGACAACAACGGAGCTATAGCTTTAGCGAAGGAACCAAGGTCCCATCAGAAGTCCAGACACATCTTGAGGCGGTATCACCTGATCAGGGAGATCATTGATCGTCAGGAGATCGAGGTTCGGAGAGTTGCTTCAGAAGAGAACATTGCTGATCCATTCACGAAGGCCCTTCCTCAGATTCAGTTCGAGAGGCTACTCGAGATCATTGGTCTACGATATGCCAGTACATGGCCCTAGTGCAAGTGGGAGATTGTTAGTGTTTATGCCCTAGAAGGCCATTACTGTATCATACTAGCTTGTATATTACTTAATGGAAGCTTGGGATATTCACATGTATATAACAGTCTTGCTAAACATGGTAGTATGCTACTTGGTTTTTCTATCTTAATATGTGTGTGAACGTATTGATAGAGCTCTTAGGATCTTGCTTGTCTACCAGCGTTGTGATGGCAGTCACACTAGTGGGGGCTGGGTAGTCTACAAGCACATCCTTATTCAGGTCCCTGGTCGTTGGATTATCGAGACAGAGCATCGATACTCCGGAGTAGACTAGTGTGTACGCTTCTCATCCCAGTTGGGGAGATGGTCTGTCCCACAGCCGTCAGTACGTCGTACTGGAGATAGTATACAGGTGCTCGTTAGGTTACGGGTACACCGGACAGGACTCACAGGGAACTGTTGGTTGGTTTGATACCAGTCGTCAGTGAACAGTTCCCAGGTGACATGAGTACAGCGTAGTCCGCAGACTTGACACTGCTACTTCGCCTCGAGTGTGTCCCACTGTTCTTAGATTGCTACCCTACCACGGCTCAAAGGAGTCGTGCAAACAGGTGGCAGTTGGGTGCAGTCCCGAGCACTTGGAGGCAGTGGCGGTTAGACAGGATTCGTCCCTCCCGGTATTGGGAGTAGATATCGTGCTGTGTCAGAGAGCCATTACGCAAAGTCCCTGGCCAGGGCAAGCGAGATTTGCTGGTAGGTTCCAGTAGTTTCTCAGGGTGTAATGGGCTTCACTCCGACACGACTTATACCGCTATTAGGGGACTGACGCTTGCCGCCCCCCTAGGCCCGATATGCGATAGTCTTGGACGAACGGACCGGACTGTATGGAGATTGTCACATCAGACTCAGTAGGAGTTCGGATGGGTTTACTCATCGGCCTTCTTATCGACAACTACCTGGGGACCGTTACGTACAGCTAGTGCCGCTTGCGGTCTGTGGTTAAACCCACTGCCAGCGTAGTAGTCGAGTCTCTAGAGTCCCACACAGAGAGTTTCCTACTCCAGGCGAAACGATATAGAGGTTGCATGGTTTTGCGACAAAGGGTTCGGACGCATACGTGCGTTTACGCGCGTACGACTTTCGGACAGTTTTTACCAGTCGGCTTTGGTTTAAGCCAGTTACTGGTATCCGGTTATTGGATTTTTACAGTCTAAAGTTTTTCCGTATTTTTACGGATCGGAGGGGCGTTCTCGTAATTACTCGAGAAGCTTCTAGAAGATGTGACTAAGGAGGTTTCTTTTGGATAAGAGAGTGAGTCATGGTGGTGATTCATTCATTTCATTAATGCACATTTATTGCTTAATGACTCATGCTAATGAATCACCACTAGATATTTCATGAAGCATGCTTATTCATTTCTTTTTATTCATTATTGAAAAATAAGAATGCTTCATAATATTATGATACACTCTCTCTCTTCTCTCATTATCTTATCACACATTCTCTCTCCTCAAGCTCTCATCTTCAAACCCTAATCCTTAATCCTCATGTGTTGAGATCAAAGGATTAGTTAGACTAAACAATCCATAACCTTTACTCTACATCATCCTTTCATCTTTGATTAGCAATCAAAGTTGATTAGTTACCTCAAGTTAGAGGTTTAGCTTGGAGTTTCGCTCTCGGGTGGATCGTCTACTACCTAGAGAAGGTCGAGGAGAACAAAGGAGGACGTAAAGAAGAAGGACCGGTTTCATTAGGTATAATCCCTAATCACTTGTGAAAAGAAACTCATTGAATACGGTTATTTATTGTTTAGCTTCGATTCAAGCGGTTAGTCGATGTTCGTTGTTTAAACTTGATAAGTTTTGAAAATTCCGCCTCCCCACAAGTACTGGGGTGAAGTACATCGACTTACAATACTCCATGATCGTCGATCATGAACTCGGAATCTCTGCCCTGCCTGATCTGCTCCATGATCTCTGAAAGTCTGCCGTCACTGGGCTGTGCCTCTCGGATGCGGTCAAGTAACTGCGGACGTGCTCGAACGTGCGCAAGCTACCACCTGACGGAGTGAACTCAAACTCCACCCGGCTGTCGCATAAAATCTGCCAGTCTGCTGACGACTGCCTCTGCACTGCGCGCAAGCAAGATAGACTACCCCCGGGCCTCCTGCTCAAAGCATCCGCCACTACGTTCTCCTTGCCTGGGTGGTACAAGATCTCACAGTCGTAGTCCTTCACCAGCTCCATCCAACGATGCTATCTCAGATTCAGGTCTCGCTGCTGGAAAATATACTTTAGGCTCTTGTGGTCAGTGAATATTTGGCACGACTCACCGTATAGGTAATGTCACCAAATCTTAAGTGCAAAGACCACAGCACCCATCTCCAAATCATGAGTAGGTTAGTTCTGTTCATGTTTCTTCAATTGTCGCGAAGCATAAGCGATCACCCTGTCATGCTGCATCAACACGCATCCTAACCCCACCCGTGAAGCATCACAATAAACCACGAATCTGCCTGATCCTGAGGGCAAAGATAATACCGGCGCCGTAGTCAGGCAAGTCCGCAGCTGCTGAAAACTGTGCTCGCACTCCTCCGTCCAAACGAAAGGAACTCCCTTCCGGGTCAAACCGGTCAAAGGTGCAGCAATACGGGAGAAGTCCTGAACGAAGCGCCTGTAGTAGCCCGCCAGGCCTAGAAAACTACGGATCTCCGTAACCGATGTCGGTCTGGGCCACTGCTGAACGGCCTCAATCTTCTTTGGGTCCACACATATGCCATCTCTCGTAATCACGTGACCCAAGAAACTAATCTTGTCCAACAAGAATGCACATTTGGAAAATTTTGCGAAGAGTTGGTGCTCCCTCAGAGTCTGCATCGTAATCCGCAAGTGCTGCTCGTGCTCCTCTCTGCTCCGGGAATACACCAAAATATCGTCGATGAATACTATGATGAACAAGTCTAGATACGGCCTGAATGCACGGTTCATCAAGTCCATGAATGCAGCTGGGGCATTGGTGAGTTCGAACGACATCACCAGAAACTCATTGTGTCCATAGCGTGTACGGAAAGCTGTCTTCGGTATATCCTCCCCTCAGACTCGCAGCTGATGGTATCCTGATCGTAAGTCGATCCTCGAAAAATAGCCCGCACCCTGAAGCTGATCGAACAAATCATCAATGCGCGGCAACGGATATCTGTTTCACACGGTAACCTTGTTCAGCTGGCGGTAGTCTATACATAAGCACAAACTTCCGTCGTTCTTCTTGACAAACAGGACCGGATCACCCCATGGAGAAACGCTGGGTCGAATAAGTCCTTTATCCAGGAGATCTTGCAGCTGAACCTTCAACTCTCTATGCTCCGCCGGGGCCATCCGATAAGGTGGTATAGAAATAGGCACCCAGCCCGGAGTTAAATCAATACAGAACTCGACATTGCGCACAGGCGGTAGTCCTGGCAGCTCATCAGGGAAAACATCGGGGAATTCGCATGCAACCGGAACCCGGTCTAATGGAATATCTGTAGCTCTAGTATTGCATACATTGGATAGAAATCCCCGACATCCCTTTCTCAACAGCTGATCAACGCGAAGAGAAGAAATCAACATGTGAGGGGTGGCACCATGGTCCCCCTGCACAACAAAAGCCGACTCGCCGGGAAAACAAAATCTAATTATTTTCTCGCGGCAGTCCACAGACGCATAGCACGTGGCTAAACAATCCATGCCCAAAAGAATGTCGAAGTCCAACATCTCAAGAAGGATCAAGTCGACAGGCAGCTCTCGCTCGCCAATGCGGACGGTACAGGATCGGAACACGTGCCTAGCAACAAATGACTCTCCCACAGGAGTGGTCACAACAAGCGGCTGATCAAGCAAACCGGACTCTCTACCCAAACTCGGCACGAAGTGTGTGGCAACATAAGAGTGCGTAGATCCGGGATCAAACAACACGTGTGCACTAATAGAGCAAATAGATAGGGTACCTGTCACGACGGCATTGGATGCCTGTGGATCCTGGGGTGTCAACACAAAAACTCGGGCCTGACCTCCGCCAATAGCGGGGTGACCTCGGCCATGGCCTTTGCCTCCTCGTCCCCTCTGGATAGGTCCGCCGCGTCCATGGCCTCTGGGTGCACCTAACTGGCGTGGAGCATCGCCTGTGGCAGAAAGTAGAGCTCTCTGAGGAGGGGGCGGTGATGGTGGTAGCGTCACATGTGGAGCTGTCGCCGCTCCCTGTCGTCTCGCTGGACAATCTCTAACACGGTGGTGCAGGCTCCCGCACCCAAAGCATCCTGGCGACGCCTGCTTTCCCTGTGGGTACGAACCATACAGCTGACCTCGTCCAAACCCCCTGCCGGCCCTATCTCTCGGAAAGAATCTGGCATGCTGCCCCTGATCTGGCGTGCCGGTATGAATCCTCTTCGGTGTGGGAACGGCCGAAGTCGCTGAAATACGTGCCTCCATCCGCAACGCTGTATCCATAGCTGCTGAATAGGTATCGAAGTGCTGGGCACCAATGGCAAGAAATAGCTGGGAATCCAATCCCTGTATGAACCTCTTCACCCTCTTCGCTTCGGTATCCACCAGATACGGAGCATATCGAGACAACTGTGTAAACTGGACGTCATACTCAGACACCGTCATCCCTGATGTCTTGATCATGGCCTCAAAACTACAAGCTCGGGCGTCACGAATGCTTTCCGGGAGATAACGAGTCAGAAAGACTGCTGTAAACTCGGTCCACGTCATGGACGGTAGACCTGCGGCTCGACATCTCAGAACTGACTCCCACAATATCTGCGCGAGGCCCTCTAGTCGGAAACACGCCAGCTCTACCCATCGGTCTTCAGAACACCTCTGCGAGCGGCAGATCCTGGCCAAACTGTCAAGGAACGTCTGCGGGTCCTCTGCTGCATCGGTACTCATGAAGACTGGAGGTCTCAGCCTCATGAACTCCTGTAGCGAAACCGGAATGGTCGCGGTGGTAGTAGTTGGAGCAGGTACCATAGTAGTCTGGGATGTAGTGGGTACGTCCTCCGGCCTCGGTGCACGACTGGCCGCAACTAAGGATCCCACCATCTGGCGCAGCTCCTGCATACTCCCCATCATCTATCGCAGCTCCTCCATACCAGTCTTATGCCTATCCACATGGATTGGGGAAGGCGGATCAGTCTGTCCCTGCGGTGTAGGCATACCACCCTGCTCAGTCCTAGTCTCGGACGAGCCAGCTCGAATCTCGTCTCGGGCGGCAGCCCTCTGCGCTCTGGTAGCCCTCTATGGCATAGTGACTGGTACAGGAAACAGGATAATAAGAACGGTGCAATAGAATCATAGGATACATGGAATCAAAGAAGGAATTCCAAGCCAGAAAATCCTAAAGTCACTTAGGCGGAGTACCGTGTCACAAGTATGCCGCGGACATACGTACACTACGTCACCCTGCTTAAGTCACTTACTCCATCTACTAAGGGTCATCCAACACTCAGAAAGGTAAAACCTATCGCTCTGATACCAACTTTATCATGACCCGCATGGTACGGAACGCGACTGGCACATAAGTTACGACACGTCTCAAGGCGTCCGTAAAATAAGTAAGCCGAAGCCCAGAATACAAAACCCAATTAAGAATTAGAGTGAAAGAAGCCAATTTATTTTAAGCATTTTACTCCATTAAATCACATCAAGTTCCCTTTTAAAATCAACTTTCCCTTTTTCCAAAAATTCCGGCAGAACCCCTTTTGTAAAAAGACCCGCCCCCAAACGGGTGTAAACAGGAAAAAGGCATCCCCAAGCGGGAGCTAACTCTTTTCCTCAAGGCGGTCACAAATCCCATGCAATATAAATACAGTGTGCATAAATAAGAATGGAAGCACAGATAAAATAACATGTCGACTCAAGTGAGTTCGACCCCACATAACATAAATCCATAAGTCTCACAACCTCGTCTCTAGGTCAATATACAGTAATCCAAATAAACTGGTACAGCTGAAATAGTAGTAGTAGATGGGGTACTCTAGATACAATGATCATAATAAGGTGGTACAAATGATAACAACCCACCTATGAGCAAAAGCATCGAATCCAGGCAAAGAGCGCAAAAGAGGCAAAAGCGTCCGCCGCTACAGTGCTGACGGAATGGACCTGCAGAAAAGCTGTGGCATAACGGGGGTGAGTTGCCAGCACGCGAGTAATAAATAGCATCTACAAAGGCTATCGCATGTATGCACACAAGTATACTAGCATCTCTAAACTGTTGGAGATAGTTCCCTCATAATCAATTATTGGATCACAGGTACGTGATTGCAATGATTGCGGAGGACCTATCCCGGAAGGACAGTCTTACTCGAGATGATAGTATGCTATCTGGTTTGTCTTTATCAGTCGTGTACATGTTCAGGTGACTGATTGCATGTTACACTTTGATAGAGCCCTTAGGATCTTGCTTTACTACCAACAGTATGATGGCGATCATATACGTGAGAGTTGGGTAGTTTATATGCATATCCTTAATTGTGGTCCCTAGTCGTGGGAGTTTCGAGACAGGGCATCGATACTCCGGAGTAGACTAGTGTGTACAGTCGAGACCCCGACGAGGGGCGGTGGCCGGTCTCACAGGCCACTGGTGTCAGTTGGATCACCTAAGATGTATACAGGTGCTCATTGGGTTATGAGTACACCGGACAGGACTCGCCGGGAATCTGCTAGTTAGTATTATATCTACCGTCAGATAGCAGTTCCCTGGTGACATGTGTACAGGTTAGTTCATCGACCTGAGGTCGTCATTTGTCTCGTGTGAGTTCCCACAGTGCTTTGATTTCTACCCTACCACGGCTCAAAGGAGTCGTGCAAACAGGTAGCTTTTGGGTACAGTCCCGAGCCATATGGAGGCACGTGAGCGGATCGGCAGGGGATTCGTCTCTCCCGGTATTGGGGGCGAGGTCGTGCTGTGTCTAGGAGAGCCATTACACAAAGTCCATGGCCATGGCAGGAGATTTACTGGTAGGTACTCCAATAGTATCTCAGGGTGTTATTGGGCTTCACTCCGACACGACTTATACTGCTATTGGGGGTCTGACGTTACTAGCCCCCTAGGCAGATATGGGATACTCATTGAGGAACGGACCGGACTGTATATACATTGTCACTGTTAGGCTCAGTAGGGTTTTCCGGATGAGTGCGCTCATCGGCATCCCTTGAGGTCAGTCCATGGGCAGCCGTTACGCATTGCTAGTGCCGCTGACGGTTTGTGGTTAAACCCACTGCCAGGGTACTGACGAGTCATTAGAGTCCCCCACAGACAGATTCCCAAGTTCGGGCGAAACGTTGTAGAGGCCGTATGGTTTTATGGCAGGGTTCGGAAAATGCACGTGCGTTTACGCACGTATCGATTTTCGGACAGATGATACTGGTCGGCTTTGGTTTAAGCCGGATCCGAGTATTATATTGAGTAGGTATAATATCTTTGTCTCAGTTGCATTTGTATTCGGTCGTAATACAAATGCGGGTATTTTTATACAGTTTCGGGGTTTTCCTGAAAGTCGTTTCAGGATCACTTTTGGAAGTTGCCAGTTTCCAGTTTTCTATCAGCCGTCTTTTAACATTTGGTTAAAGGAGGATTTATCTTTTCTTGGATGAGAGTGAGTCGTGCTTCTAGAAGGTTCTAGAAGGTTCTAGAATTTGTGACAAGGCTAAGTGACTCATGCTTTGGTTTCATTACATTCTTGTTTTGGTTAAGATCTTTATGTTGATATTTTCATGTGTTCATATTATGATAAGGATGGTGGTTTATGGTCACCTCCTTATCTCCTCCTACACTCACCCTCCACCTTCATATATGAATGAAAGGCCTCCTCTCTCATTATCTCTCTTACTTGAGTTTTCATTTGCTAGAAAAGATTATGATAGGTTTTATCGGTGTATGGAATTTCACAGTCCATTTCATTCCATCACCCGATTGCTTCGGCAACTTCATTAACCGATCGTCCACGGATTTGGACGAAGTGAGACAAAGTCATCTACTCATTCTCTACATCATTCTTGGTCGTCTCTTTTGGCAAACTTGATGATCGAGTTGCCTCGAGTCAGAGGCGGGAGCCCGTTTAAAGAACGATCATGTGGTGCCACCTCGACGAGGAGATCGGAGATCGACGAGATCGGAGCAGCCGCAACGGAGCGTGGGATGATGGTTGAAGAACGAAGGACTCGGATCGTTCGGTATAACATTCCTACACTCTTTACAACTTGTTAGTTTAGCAATAATGGCAGATCCGGGTTAAAGTATACGATAGCGCCAGTTTAAAAGTTTTTGTTCCGCATTTGGCGTCTGTAGACTGCCGGGGCGCTAGCGTAGACTTACAGTGGTATCAAAGCCTCACCATTTTGCTATACTAACTTGTGCTAACGCGTTTAAAACATCGATCCGACCGGAAATCAAAAATTGTAAAATCCATGCCCGACAGTTTCTGTTAATTTTAAATGGTCTCAAAATTAAATTCTACATGTCTCAGAAATGTGTGCAGGCTTTTCTAAGAACGTCGTACAAATTTGAGCATGTCAGTCGACAAGACAGCCGCGGAAACGCGGCCAAACCCATGGTTTGGCCGCGCATCCGCGGCAGTTCTGGGCGATCATGCCCCCAAATTTGCACAGTGTGTTCCCCTTTGCAAATTGGGATTTTTGGTAAATATCGTTTTGGCCCAGGTTTTGTTACTGTTCACCAGTAAGCAATGGGGCCCACTTTTTGATATTTGGTCTTTGGTCGATCGAAATTTAAACACGTTAGTTTACAGTGCTTACATTATATCTCCGACCGGGAATGTCATTTGATCGGTAAACCGCGTTTAATTGCTATAGTTCTTTTAGACGGGTTTGCGAACGTGACATTCGCGTTGATGTTCTGTGTTGTGCTGTGAGGTTGCGGATTTGTCGTGGTGGATAGCAGTGTGCAATGGTAGTGCAGTTTGTGTTTATTTGTACATTTGATATTGCGGGGCGAGCGTCCAACTTGTGGACTGCCGTCACTGCCTGTTGTATAATATTCTTTTGGGGCACGACCAGGTTGCGGTCGATGTACCTATTGTACTATTTTTCATTACTGTACTAGGTTTTGCCCCGAGACGGAGTGCACGGATAGCCGGGCTCGGGAGGGAAACGGCTCCGCATCTCATGGCTTTGAGAGGCAGAGGGGCCCCACTCTAGAATTGGCAGACTATTCGCCGCACTCGTAGTGGGTACAGGTTGACCCAAGGAGGGGTGCCCAAGATTACCGGATTCCGTGGAGTGATGGGTGGTCCATTCACTATGCTGTAGGGGGCTGCCTCGCTTCAGGTTTTGGCGGGTAACATGCCGCACCCGTAGGGGTCTAGGTTTCATTGCACAGGCTATCCACACGACAAGGGAATGTCGAGTTTCAGCAGCGGCTCTGTGAAACTCGGGGATCCCAGATTATCTGTATTGTTCTGTGATGCTTATTACTTTTCTGTAATGTTGCATACTATCACGCCTGGAGCGATTATGTATATTGGTTTATATACTATTAGATGTTGTATATGTTTTACACCCGCGCTAGTCCAGTCCCCGCTCTGTCGTTAGTTAAGTAACCTAACGGGTGATGACGGGACCCAGTGACGAATGCTGATGGCATATACGTACATTTTATTTTCGTTCTTTTCTGGTGTGATTAAATGATGGGACTGCGTTGATTCTGATCAACGCAAAGTAAAAACAAACCTGTATACAGTTGTTGGAACAATTTAAAAGTGTTATTGCAAAGACGTTTTCTTTTGTTATGCATAGCGGTATTCAGTGGAATATCTTGCACCTCATTCGACGAGGCAAGGGCCGATATCCCTTCACCGGGACTGACCCCTTGGACAGAAGTTTGCGTCAGAGTAATAACTTCACTATAGTCGATTACAAGTTGCTTTGCATAGCGGTATTCAGTGGAATATCCTGCACCTCATTCCACGAGGAAAGAGCCGAGATCCCTTTACCGGGAGTGACCTCTTTAGAAAAAGGTTTTCGCCACTATATTTTAAAAAGCTATCAGGTTCCTTCAGCGATATCAAGTTCACTACGCTAAAGGTTTTTCGCCAAAAACCAGTCGTAGCCCTCCGTCACTTCTTTTGGGTATTCAGTAGTATTCAAGCTATGTATTTTGACCTAACGCCAAGGCATAGTGTTTGGTAGCTGCTGGGTATTCAATTGTTGCATAGATAGATGAGTTGGTTTGGGACAGCCGTTCTGCCATTTTGACCTAACGCCAAGGGCATGTGCGGGTGGGTTCAAATTAACAAGATAGTGATGGGTAGAACTTGGCATATGACTTATGACATTTTGACCTAACGCCAAGGTTATAAGAGCATGGGGCAAAAATCATATCAGGAGTTTCTAAAGAAAATGAAACTTACCGAGTATGCGCATACCTTCTGGAGTATGAGTAACGTGGATGCATTCCATCACGTTATCATGTGATGAGAGTTGGATCCTGATTCCCACTGATGAGTTGGTTTACTCTTCGGGTGATCCCGATTGATTCTTCTTTAGGTTTGGAGGAGAATTTGACAGGACAGTGGGAGGTTTCCGGATTAGATAAAGTGATGACCATTCTGATCTAGGTTAGAGTGCACGCAGAGTGTTTCTTTTCTCTCTCTCTCTTTGGCAGCGACCTTTGACCGACCCTAGACTATGACTCAGTGACCAGGTTGACCGAACCTTCTTAAAATACTGGCTTTTGGATTGTCTGAGTTGCATAAGTCATTGCCACTCCTTCTTTTACCCTTTGCATTTCTCAGAACACCCGTATTACTACGGATATCCACTTCCATTGGATAGATCCATCGTATGGTTATATACGAACTCGAAGGGACTTCTTCGGGGATGGATCCAGGTTCAGGAGAAATAGAATTAGTTTATTCAGTTGTCTTTTATTATCACCTTCTCTCAGGTTGCCAGAGCTCCTTGGTTTAGGAGAGTACACCTATTACGCCTATTGGATAGTCTTATTCCAGACCATAGGCTGGTGCCGAAAGGTAGGGAATGAAGAAAACCAATTAGCCTAAGTAGGGTGTGCAGAAGGTAATATGTAAAGACAAAATAAAGGGATTAGAAAGAGGGCAAAGTAAATTGCGACTGATATCATTCACGACCAAAACCGCGTACTTCATCGCCGCTCCTATTTCACCTTTAAAAAGAATAAGGTATTATTCAGTTGTCTTTTATCGTCACCTTCTCTCGAGATGCGAGTTCTCCTTGGTTTAGCAGGGTACACCTATTATGCTTACTGGATTGTCTTCTTCCAAACCATAGGCTGGTGCCGAACGGTAGGGAAGGAAGAAAACCATTTAGCCTAACGATGGTGTACAGAAGGTAACGACTAAAGACAAATAAAGGGATTTGGAGAGATGGCAATAAAATATACGGTTGAAGTCATGAATTGGATTATGGAAGAGGCATTGCTATGAATACCATGATACCCCTATGAAACATTTTCATGTTTCAGTGCATTGTTAAAGGAAAAACTGTTTTCCCGATTAGTCACTTACTCCAAGGGTATGTATTTACCAGGTTTCATTCTCATATCTGTATGGTTTTACAGATGATGAGTGGGAGTAAGATATTGGGAATTAGGTGATTATCCTCATTATATCGGAATTCGTTGTAATTGGTGATATTTGAGGAAATCGCCAGGGTACAGTTTTCCACCTACAACGCACAGGTTTTGAGTTGTTTAACTCAGTGGACTTATACAGAGTATTGTATGTTGTCCAAGTGTCCATCAGGACAAAGGGGTAGGTCCTCGTACTATGTTCTGTTTACTTATAACTTCTCTAGTATTTAGACGAGTGTTTCGTAGAAATACAAGGTCTAAGTTTTGAGAAGTTGTGGGTATAAGAATAAAGTAGAGAACCAGGTATCACAAGTATCGGGATTCTTCAAAGAGATCGAAGATGTAGATTCTTGTGATTGGTATTGAGATGATAGTGATGGTTTTGAGAAACATGTTTCTCTTTCAGGTTACTCATAATTGGATGGATTCCTAAGTTGAGTAATGCTGATTAGCCTCTTTCCATTAAGTTGATATGCACTGGAGACAGCTGCATGATTTGAATATGGCTCCAATTAAATTAGTGCCAAAGTTTCTATATTGGATATAGAATGGATCGTACCTTAAAAGAAGTTAAGGTACGGGGAGTTGTCCAGCTTATGATTAAAACCAGACACTGGATAACTCAGGGCACGTTTCTATAATGGCTGTTTGTGGGTTGACCCTGGCTATGACGAGGGTTGATATTCTACCATTTGGAAGATCAATAGTGATATTGTTCTTGACTCGCCACAGTTTTAGTAAAAATGGATCTTTTTCAGAAAACAAAAGTGGGAGTATGGTAGAACTGGAAGTGATTCCAGAACCGCGAACGATTACGGAAAATTTAATAGGACCTATACATTCAATCAGGTTTGACATTCCAATTGCCACTCCGCAGGTATGGTAGGTAACCTCAGATACCCGAGAGGTACTTCGGTAGCCTCAGAGACGGTGACAGGGAGGTTCTTATCTACCAAGACTTGACACTACTGTTGTTCCAGGATATGAGACCCGGTAGGAGGGTTGTCATAGTCAGTGGGAGCAACGGAAGCATAGTGGGCAAGATGCTTACATCTATTTATAGACTTGAGCAGTTATAGCGGAGATAGATCATCTAATTTTGATGTGACGGTCATGGGTTTGACTTCAATCAGAAAAAGGGGATGGATCAGTTAAGAGGGTAGTAGGGTGTGATGTCATGGTATCTGGATGACATACACAAAGTAGGAAGTAAAATTCCTATACTACGATCGGTTGTACTGTGGTCGTCACACAGTTGTTTCTCCAGACAGGACATGGATATAATATTAGACATTCTGGTTTCTGGATCTATGGTTTTAGATCTAGATTTGGGTGGTTTCCCAATGTGGGTACTTTGACAGATATTCTAATGGTTTTTAGAATAGTTGACTCCTAGCATGGTAGTGTACCTGCAGGTGATGGAGTCACCCTCTCTAAAGGTGTCGTATAGACTAAAGGGGAGAGGGATGTGCATGATTGGCAGATCACTTGCTTCGGAAATTGAGTCAATCATGTGATGTCAAGTACCACACCAAATGTTGGTTTTGCACTAGATGCAATAAGTTTGTATTAATCCAATCCTGGAGAAACATAAGGAAGCAGTTTCAGAACATAAGTGCATGTTCTACGGATTTGATGACGGCAGCCTCCTTCGGGGGACGATTATCATTCCAGGCTTCAAAGGTGACATGGTTGACAGAGTGATTGTCAGAGTTTTACTTTTTCCCTCTGACGAAGAGGGACAGTATTATAGACAGGTGGTCCAAGAGGATACTGTGGGAAGCAAGGTGCCCGATACTGATTAGGTTCAGTGATCGATTCAGTCTAAGAAGTTTGGATATGGAGTTCATTTATGAACTAAGGTCCCATCAGATATCCAGAAATGTTCTAAGACAGGTATTACTCAATTCGGGAGATGGTTTTCTCCGCGAACTTGAGATTAAGAGAGATATAGAAAGATACTTCTAGGCGGATCCACTCACCGAGGTTATTTCTCGAACACAATAGTTTTACAAACGGGCTTTGTGAAACTGATTAGTAGAGGGGTTGGATGTTCGGTTTCACACGGGCTATGAGTAGTCGACATCGCAATATTAGCCTTGAGTGCAAGTGGGAGATTGTTGGAGATAGTGCCCTCATAGTCAATTATTGGATCGCAGGTACGTGATTGCAATTATTGCGGAGGACCTATCCCGGAAGGACACTCTTACTCGAGATGATAGTATGCTATCTGGTTTGTCTTTATCAGTCGTGTACATGTTCAGGTGACTGATTGCATGTTACACTTTGATAGAGCCCTTAGGATATTGCTTTACTACCAACAGTATGATGGAGATCATATACGTGAGAGTTGGGTAGTTTATATGCATATCCTTAATTGTGGTCCCTAGTCGTGGGAGTTTCGAGACAGGGCATCGATACTCCGGAGTAGACCAGTGTGTACAGTCGAGACCCCGACGAGGGGCGGTGGCCGGTCTCACAAGCCACTGGTGTCAGTTGGATCACCTAAGATGTATACAGGTGCTCATTGGGTTATGAGTACACCGGACAGGACTCGCCGGGAATCTGCTAGTTAGTATTATATCTACCGTCAGATAGCAGTTCCCTGGTGACATGTGTACAGGTTAGTTCATCAACCAGAGGTCGTCATTTGTCTCGTGTGAGTTCCCACTGTGCTTTGATTTCTACCCTACAACGGCTCAAAGGAGTCGTGCAAACAGGTAGCTTTTGGGTATAGTCCCGAGCCATATGGAGGCACGTGAGCGGATCGGCAGGGGATTCGTCTCTCCCGGTATTGGGGGCGAGGTCTTGCTGTGTCTAGGAGAGCCATTACACAAAGTCCATGGCCATGGCAGGAGATTTACTGGTAGGCACTCCAGTAGTATCTCAGGGTGTTATTGGGCTTCACTCCGACACGACTTATACTGCTATTGGGGGTCTGACGTTACTAGCCCCCTAGGCAGATATGCAATACTCATTGACGAACGGACCGGACTGTATATACATTGCCACTGTTAGGCTCAGTAGGGTTTTCCGGATGAGTGCGCTCATCGGCATCCTTTGAGGTCAGTCCATGGGCAGCCGTTACGCATTGCTAGTGCCGCTGACGGCTTGTGGTTAAACCCACTGCCAGGGTACTGACGAGTCATTAGAGTCCCTCACAGACAGTTTCCCAAGTTCGGGCGAAACGTTGTAGAGGCCGTATGGTTTTATGGCAGGGTTAGGAAAATGCACGTGCGTTTACGCACGTATCGATTTTCGGACAGATGATACTGGTCGGCTTTGGTTTAAGCCGGATCCGAGTATTATATTGAGTAGGTATAATATCTTTGTCTCAGTTGCATTTGTATTCGGTCGTAATACAAATGCGGGTATTTTTATACAGTTTCGGGGTTTTCCTGAAAGTCGTTTCAGGATCACTTTTGGAAGTTGCCAGTTTCCAGTTTTCTATCAGCCGTCTTTTAACATTTGGTTAAAGGCGGATTTATCTTTTCTTGGATGAGAGTAAGTCGTGCTTCTAGAAGGTTCTAGAAGGTTCTAGAATTTGTGACAAGGCTAAGTGACTCATGCTTTGGTTTCATTACATTCTTGTTTTGGTTAAGATCTTTATGTTGATATTTTCATGTGTTCATATTATGATAAGGATGGTGGTTTATGGTCACCTCCTTATCTCCTCCTACACTCACCCTCCGCCTTCATATATGAATGAAAGGCCTCCTCTCTCATTCTCTCTCTCACTTGAGTTTTCATTTGCTAGAAAAGATTATGATAGGTTTTATCGGTGTATGGAATTTCACAGTCCATTTCATTCCATCACCCGATTCCTTCGGCAACTTCATTAACCGATCGTCCACGGATTTGGACGAAGTGAGACAAAGTCATCTACTCATTCTCTACATCATTCTTGGTCGTCTCTTTTGGCAAACTTGACGATCGAGTTGCCTCGAGTCAGAGGCGGGAGCCCATTTAAAGAACCGATCAAGTGGTGCCACCTCGACGAGGAGATCGGAGATCGACGAGATCGGAGCAGCCGCAACGGAGCATGGGATGATGGTTGAAGAACGAAGGACTCGGATCGTTCGGTATAACATTCTTACACTCTTTACAACTTGTTAGTTTAGCAATAATGGCAGATCCGGGTTAAAGTATACGATAGCGCCAGTTTAAAAGTTTTTGTTCCGCATTTGGCGTCTGTAGACTGCCGGGGCGCTAGCGTAGACTTACATAAACAGGTATAGCTACGGCACTAGCAAGTATGTATGCATCATTAGAGTGCTAACAAGTATGAATGTCACATGTATGTACTAACATGAATGTATGCTATATGAGTCAACTCAAGGTCTCAATATGTAAGTACAAGAACAATCCTTTCTTTGTTTTGAAACTCTTTTTAGTACCAGCATAGAATCCATTAAATCAACAAAAATCCGTGTCTAGCAACGACACCTCAAAACTGGCTCAAACTCATGTATCCATGTCAAATATCTCTGATCTCAGCCACCCGGCTGATCCAACCCAAATATCCATATCTCAAACCAACGGCCGCGGTCGATATCCTCTGGATATCCGCCGTGCCAAATGAAGTCACCGGTTGGTAGTCCGTCCCCTGCCAGGCTCAACGCCATCTCCTGCGATCTTCTTGCCCCGGGGTACCTTACCGGGCTTACCATGTACCCGAGACGGTTCATCCACCTCCTCGAAACGGGTCTCGAGAACACAGTAAACTCATGGTGGACGACACTTTACATCATTAGAAAACCGCAACTTTTATTTTTAAAAGATCATAAGTTTCAAAGTCTTGCGGCTTTTCCTCAAATCCAGAAATATCATAAATCTCGTGAAATCATCATGGGTGCATATATCAATGATAATGAATGCCAATGGTATCAATGTTCAAGTTGCAATGTATGATTTATACTAGGCATGAGCAAGTGATGTAACGATATATATGCACGAGAACGGCAATTCTTATGATTTCATCTTTATTATTTATTGCAATAGTACAGGTTTAAACAATTAACATGTTTGGATTAATAGTTATCTAGTGTCGTGACATGGCAATTACCAGGGTGTGGCTGTACACATGAATAATGCTCGTGCTGTATATAAAAACCTGGTAATGGTGCATGTGTTCTACATAATGAGTTATGGGTACAACATATGGATCTTAACTGCAGCAATTATTATGCAAGTACTATCATTTTTAATGTCACAAGCAAGTGTTAAAGTTCGATTTTCAAGTTTGCTAATCTATCGGGCGACTTGCACCATCCAAACGATCGTCCCCCGTAGATATTAAATCTACTCATCCGGGATCCCGCGCTAGGTGTGTCCGACCACCTGCTTTCCTTTCTCTGCCGCGCTTGAAGTCCCTGCCGGCAAACCTAGAATTTACCACAGTCACAATATATCAGGAAAATCCTGCAAAACACGATATATAGATAAAAGAATACGCGAGCGTGGAACTAAAACGCGCGTGCACACGACACGTCGCGACGCGCACAAACCCACCAGAACCCACATGACACGCTGTGTCGCGCAGCGCACCATACAACCACGCGTATCACGCGCGTCACACAAGACTTAAAACATCGAAAACACGATACAAGCTCCAGATTTTTCCTCTGGACCCAACTTGAAAAGTTATAGATACCAAAAACCCTAGCTACCCAGAGTAAACCCACACACCAAAACCCAACACCCCCACCCCCATTCTGGCCGCAAATTGCGGCCAGATACAATATATCTGCGGCCATAAACGGGAGAGGGGTCCCCGTGTTTTGTGTGGGTGTTTCTGCTAAGGTCACTGAGCTACAGTCTTCTCAATTTTTACCTGAGTGGATCGGGTCAAAAGCAGGTTTCAGAAAGGTTAAAAAGTCGCTAAAACTGCTAATTTACGCCAAGTCGGATAAATCGGGTATCTTGTTAAATCTGGGGCAATTCTCTGGTTAATTGGTCTCAACAGCACCTACTTGGGTTGCTCTAACCATCACAACCCTTACATTCTCAAAATTCCCCAAATTTACTTCCAAAACTACTACTAAACACACAATAAACACTAAAATAAGCTAGATATTCATAACTTTAGTAATTTAGAGTCGGGTTAAAGGGTTATACCTCTAGAGACCCTAGATGAAAGAGAAGAGAGGAAGTAAAAGAGTGTGTGCTGTTGCTACAGCTCCTGGGCAGCAAAACTCGGCTGGAAATGAGCTGAAATGCTTCACTGCTGCTGAAGCTGATGCCGTTTGTTTGGGCTGAAAATGTTGCTGTTGCTGTTGCTTTAGCTTGGTGTGGTGTTGTGTTATTTTGTGGTGCCGTTGTAGCAGTAGGTGGAGAAGATGTTGAAGTGTTTGTGGTGGAGTGTGGGGTGTAGTGATGTTGTGTGAGTGTGGCTGAAGTTGGGGGGGCTGTTGTGCAGCTGTTGCTGCTGTTTTATGGTGTTTGCTAGGTTGTATCAGCAACTACTATTGCATTGGAGGCTGGTTTTGTGGCTGATGATGTTGTGGTGCTGATGTGAGGGTTAAGTAGCTGTAGTATTGTGGTAGGGGGGCTGGTTAAGTTGATGTAGATGATAGGGTTTAGCTTCAGCTGCTGATACTGATGCCTACAGGCTGATGTGCTGATGCAGGCTAATGTACTGCTTCTGAAGAATGGTTGCTGAAGTGGGGCTGAAGGGTTTGTTTTGGTGGCTAAAAGTTGATGATATGGTGTGAGTGAGAGGGAGAGAAGAGAGTGAAATGATAGTGTGTGTTGGAGATAGTGCCCTCATAGTCAATTATTGGATCACAGGTACGTGATTGTAATGATTGCGGAGGACCTATACCGGTAGGACAGTCTTACTCGAGATGATAGTATGCTATCTGGTTTGCCTTTATCAGTCGTGTACATGATCAGGTGACTGATTACATGATACACTTTGATAGAGCCCTTAGGATCTTGCTTTACCACCAACAGTATGATGGCGATCATATACGTGAGAGTTGGGTGGTTTATACGCAAATCCTTAATTGTGGTCCCTAGTCATGGGAGTTTCGAGACAGGGCATCGATACTCCGGAGTAGACTAGTGTGTACAGTCGAGACCCCGACGAGGGGCGGTGGCCGGTCTCACAAGCCACTGGTGTCAGTTGGATCACCTAAGATGTATACAGGTGCTCATTGGGTTATGAGTACACCGGACAGGACTCGCCGGGAATCTGCTAGTTAGTATTATATCTACCGTCAGATAGCAGTTCCCTGGTGACATGTGTACAGGTTAGTTCATCGACCTGAGGTCGTCATTTGTCTCGTGTGAATTCCCACTGTGCTTTGATTTCTACCCTACCACGGCTCAAAGGAGTCATGCAAACAGGTAGCTTTTGGGTACAGTCCCGAGCCATATGGAGGCACGTGAGCGGATCGGCATGGGATTCGTCTCTCCCGGTATTGGGGGCGAGGTCGTGCTGTGTCTAGGAGAGCCATTACACAAAGTCCATGGCCATGGCAGGAGATTTACTGGTAGGTACTCCAGTAGTATCTCAGGGTGTTATTGGGCTTCACTCCGACACGACTTATACTGCTATTGGGGGTCTGAAGTTGCTAGCTGTCACGACCCGAAAGAGCACGTGACTGGCCCTTGAACCATATGAAATCTATAGGACACCATCTGATCCAAGTAAGCCAAAAGCCCAGCAATCTAAAACCATTTAAAGAGTAAATAAGGAAAACTGTTTTTGAAAAGTAAGGAAATCATGTTTGGAAATCATGTTTGGAAATCAAAGTTTTTAAATAACTAAGCCGAGTATGCATTTTTTTAAAATGTGTAACCTTTCCCGAAAATTTCGGCAGAGTTTCCTTTGTAAAAACTGGCCCCGAACGGGGTACAACAAGAATAATATATATGAAATGATAAAAGGCATCCCCAAGCGGGAGCTAGCACTTCGTCCATCGACGGTCACAACCACGCAAGCAATAATAATATACAACGCCAAAGGGAGAGGATCAAAACCCAAAAAAAAAGAAACTCAAAACAGCCAGAAAACCGTAATACTACTAGCGCGACTCTAAGGTCGAAATAAAACAACACTGTTTTCTAAGTCTGAAACAACAAACAAGTTTTGGTTGATGGAAATTCTAGATACATTAAATGATACATGAACAATGGGGGTTCTGATACAAAAGAACCCACCTATCCAAGCAAGTCACCCATAAGGAAGCAGTGTGCCAGAAATGCCGCTATGGAATCTGTACGGCAAAAACCTGCAAGGACTGGGGCACAACGGGGGTGAGTTCCCAACTCGTGAATAGAAAATATCTATAAGAAGAGATCGAATGCATGACCCATCCTAGGTCAATACGATCAGATATAAATAAACCTCAATATGAATAAAGCTGAAGCATGCTAAACTGGCAATGTAATCTCTACATGAGTGTAATGCCAAGTGCTCGTGCTAGTGCCTCAGGTAATAGCATGTCATGAATATGAGGTATGATCAATGTAATCAAATCTGCACACACGTGGATCCCGTCCACTCGTCACCTAATGACAATAACCATCATGCAAGTAAATATCATGAAACCTGTGCATGGAAATATGAGGATATAACCCACCCGTGTCCCTCGCGACACGTCAAAATCATGGAACCAGAGTGCCCAGCATCGGCACTCGAAAACATCATGAAAACTGTGCCCAGCATCGGTACATAAATCCTCATATATCGGGCTCCGTCAGTCCGGATCGGCCCGCGGGCTCTGTCTGCGGTATCGGCCCTCGGCCCTGGCAGGACGCCCAAATCTATCCATCGACTCTGGTCAGTATCCTCCGGATAACCGCCAAGTCCAACCAATCACCGGTAGGTACTCGCCCGCCTCCAGGCTCAATCGGCAAAGCTCATCGATCATCTTGCCGAAGGGAACCATACCGGGTCCACCATGTACCCGCAATCGGCTCATCCACTCCTCGATTCGGGTTTCACATGTCGCTCTCAGCACCGAGAAAACACATGGTGGACGCACTGAAATATCATATCAAGGGTAACCGGGTTTTTAAAGCAATGACATATTCTCTTTTGAAACACCCTCGGTTCCCAAATCCAGAAATATCATAGAAACAACATATCTCAATGCGTATAATCAAAAGCATGTATTATGCGACATGTAAAGGAAGGTATGCCTATCATCATGTCATGCAAGGATCATTTACTGAATGCAATAGTACTACAGTGTAGTGACATGGCAATTATCGATGATGAGTGTGTGAGCCGGCAACAAGTGTACGTGGAACATATGCATCATCGATAATGGTGCTGGTGTCCTAGCAGCATGACTGAAATATAACCACAGTACAAGCGATGCAATGCAAATAGCATGAATCTGCGGAATCGAATAATCAACGCAGAAGTAAAGAATCTACACCAATCTGTACAAGTCATGCAAGGGTGCCATTTGAAATAAGACGAATCAGGGCTTTTGTAAAAACAAGGGCTACGGTGTTTTAAGAAAAGATACATCATTTGAAAATATCCGTATGGCCTTCTGCCTATCTTTAAAACATCCCCGATTCGTTAGTTTGAAATAGGTATGACTCGGTCCAGTCTAATGTCTACTAAGTAATCTAGACAGGAGGGGTAAGAAACCACCTAATCTGAGTCAATATATATAGATATGATAGTCGGTGATCCCGCCTCAATAACATATCGTAAGATATCCTCGAGTCATGAGTACGGATCTATCATCAATATCGGCTCGTACGGTAGATCGTCGTACGGCATCCCAATAGCTGGGTAGGGGTCAATGTCACAGTACCTCATCACATATCAGTTATCACTATCATCAGATCACATAATCGGGGTACTACTCTAAGTCTAGTACAAATCGATACCATCTATAAAAATATGAATGCGGGTAAAGCACATGTCCAAAGGCCCGCTAAAACTATCATATCGCACCTCGAAGACAAGCTATGTCACATCGCCGATCTCACGGCCTCACATCAAGTATCATCTCAAACCACGTATCATCCTCAAATCCCGTATATAAACACATAGTCCCATACCCATGTGTAGATATACGCACCATCATATGCACTCTAATAAATGAAAGAATGAATGCAAGTATGTGTGTAAATGTATGTGTGAGTGCAACCACTACTCTAGGGTTCGCACTATACTAAACCAATATATTCTTATCATCAAAATATCATTATTACCATCAATAACCCTAAACAACACATAATAAATATTCGTGTGTATACGTATTCGTATACATCACCACGGACTGCAGGGGTGCTATACGCCATCCACCCGACTTCTCCCCGTAGATATAAATCTACTCACATTGCTTCTCGTGTGCCAAAGCCGATGTCGCTATCTTCACCTCCTTTGCCTCAACATCACGCGGGGTACCTACAAGTATATCACAATGCTAAAGCACATGAAAATCACATCGGAAACCAAAATAGCACACGCTACCCGCATAGGTAAAAACCTATCGACTCGCATGTAAACACAATCAAAATCCACATGTCGTTGACGTCCAAACGCCACCCGACAGGAATGAATCACCAAATACCAAAATCCATGCTAAAACAAGGCCCAAATTATACACCAACATAGGAAAATCAACCCAGATTTCACCCTAGATGGAATCAGTCAAAACTAGACATACTCAGGGTCAAAACTAGAGGAAATGGGGGCATGCACAGAAAACGAGGCAATTCCTTAAAATACCTTATTTTAGAATTTTCCATAATTTTTCCCCATTTATCTGTATTTAATTATACCAGAATATTAAAATATTCATTAAAATAATATTAAATTATAAAATTTCCCAAAAATCATATTTTATTATTTTGAAGACGTTACAATCTACCCCGCTTAAAGAAATTCGGTCCCCGAATTTAAATTTAAACCCCCAAATACTAAAATATTTAAATACAAATTCCAAGTCATCGGGGCTCCGAAATCATCTATACATAAAACATCATAGCGCAATGCATGCGCATGAGTACTGAGCAGATAACTCAAAAGCAACACTCCATCAAGCATCCGCAAACATCGGAGTCATGGTAACGACACAATGTCAAAACCAATACAAAATCAATATGATATAGACCAAGACTATACATGTAGACACCCAATCTATACATGTAATTAGCTGATGCAACTGTATGCCAAATCTTTTTAAGTCGCTGTGCGATGCGCGAAACACTGCACAGTGGCGGACGTTTCTCATAAGAAAATAACTATATATGTGTATATATATCCTTTGTTTAATAAGCACGTTCCACCATTTTGAAAATAATCAGAAGGGTTTCCTTGTTTTTAAAACGTTTTGTGTCATATCGGACACGTAGGTATATACTGAGACTATAGCTCGCTTTTCGGAAGACCCTTCGATAACTATCGATGCATGCAAAATATATCCAGGCACTGTCCACTGACTAGTCCTGCTCAGTATGAAAGCAAATATCCCACATCATAAAAATGTACTGCTCCAAAAGGAATAAATTCCAAAAATGCACATAACACCACCCTGTGCGTCTGACGCGCACGGAAATCAAAATCCATATATGCGCTAAACATGTGCACAAAACAACATCTAGGTGCAACGGGTGTGCACGAAGCATCTGTCATAGGCAACATGTGTGCCTGACAGCCAAAACAGGTGCATCTGACATGCACGAATAATCTCGATTTAGTGCAACTGGTGTGCCCCAAAATCGTATCTCAAAACATGCGCCCAACATGCGCGAAAATCCAAATCGGTGCATCCATCATGCACGAATGAAAATCTAGACCCTGCGCACTCAATATGCACGGAATCACAAAATCCAATAGCAACGTCGAATATGCGTAAGTCCAGTCAAAAGCACGGAGTGCAGGAATCCACATCAATATCACAATCAAAATCGACATACCGAAAGGCATCAAATCGAAGTCAGGTGCAATCGTAATGCACAAAATATAAATCCGGTGCAACAAAGGCACGAAATATAAATCTGATGCGATAAACGCAAGAAACATAAAACTGGTGCGACAAATGCACGAAGTATAGAACTGGTGCATCCCATGCACAAATACCAAGCAATAACTCAAATACGTAAGCAGCAACACCAAGTGTATCCAGATATGAAGAAAATCATAAACGTGTGCAGCTGCGGGCACAAAACACATATCGATGCACTACAAGCACATATAAGCTATACCGAGTGCAAAATCAAAACACTAAAATTACATGAAACTCTACTGGAAGCGTAAATCAAATCACCAACATAAAATAGGCATGAAATCGCAATCAACAGCTCAAGAGTAATAACTATGTACAAGGTATAAATACCCAGTAGGTGCAACCATGGTGCACAAAATCAAATATCATGAAACTCGGTCATCAAGACTAAATCATGCGAATAGATCGCCCAAAATACCGAAATCCAAAGCAACGGATACGTGATAATCAAATCACAAAATCATAAATCATAATTACCGTCGTCGGTATACCCTCCTTCAGGGTCGAGAAGGTACCGGTACATCCGATGCTAACGGCGCAAGATATCTACTTGCCTCTTGCTCGCGGTTGGCGTCCTCTGCCTCTGGTTCCTGATCTTTCCTGTAGATTACCAACTCGCAATCCATCGGCTCATCGGCCCGGTCAGGTGTGCTGATAGGAACGATTCCGTTCTTGCACTTCCCTAGTCATCTCTCGGTCAATCCTCACGACCGCTCGTAAAGCAGCACATCTCTGGCGCCGACCTCGGGTCCTCTGAATGCATATCACACATCCGATCCTGGGTGCAACTCTTATTGCAGCAGTGTACTGGAAGGAATCCTACTCAAGGTCTCTTCTGATCTTGCCTAAGCCAAACTGTAAGGAGGCTGGTACTCTGGCGTAATCTTTTCTCGCTCTCTGGACCTCTGCGTCCTTAGTACAACATCTCCTCGGAAGCTGGTCGCATCTCTGCGCCTCTGTATGCATGTCCGGCCTTTAATCTTAACGGGGTGTAGTGACAGCTCTCCTGCCTCTCGCACGAACTTCTCGTCCCGCTTGTCTGTATCATCGACCATTCGACGTCGCGTCTTTATCTGCGCACTGCAATGTCCTCGGCTACGGTCCACCCGAAGTCTCTAACACGGACTCAAAATCACGAACTCAGTATCTTTATCACTCAGTAGAAGATATCTAGCCGAACACGTCCTCAACGTGCATGTCACATCTCTGATGTCAGCGGAGTGGAACGTCATCTCGTCGAAATCTCGTGCAAACTCTTTACTCCACCTTGCTCCACTATCGACTGATTCGGACTCATCTCATCATGGCTACACAGACTGCGCTCCGACGGCTATGCTCGTATCTGGAGTCTCCCAAGCAGTGTCCCATCACATGATATCCGAATGATGTCGAATCATCCGATCGACTCGTCAGAACCTCACAATCCCCCAAGAGCTCAACATCTCGGGTACAGTTTAATAGTATCGAGTACATGCCACAGCGTCGGTGGTCCAGCCGTAGAAGGGAAAACCCAAGCCTCACTAATGGCGCCGAGGAACTGCCGTAAACCCTAAGGTTCAAAGGCTTTCACACGGTCATTAAGTCGAGTTAGGGTTTCATTCTTCTAGAGGGCCCATAGAATCACCTGCATGTCTTTCCGTATACTTTAAACTTGGAAAATGGGTTCCTGACCTTCGATCGTCTCAATCGACTCTCAACGAATCTGCGTGAAGTCGCCTCTAGGTGGAATCAATCTATCTGATGACCTCGCATCGGGGTAAGCGAACGAACCACATGTCCTAGTCATTAATCCTCGGTGACTAGCGACTTACTATCACATCTCTAAGAATATGCTCATGCTGCAGTAGCTCCAATCATCTGGGCGATATCTCATCACTCGCAGCAACAACTGGCTCATTCGTCGGTACGCTAAGCAGCGCCTCAACCATCATGAATAAGCGATACATCAACGGTCATCACATCCTGGCTGGCCTCTATCAGTGGCTCAATCCTCTGGTACCGTCCAGTACATCCTAGAAATCTCACAGCAGCGATCTGTCAAACGCCCATAGTGCGGAAACACAAAATACGAAGCCTCAATGCAACCGTATGTCTCTGGAATCACGCCCCGGTCAGTCCTCGTCCACGACGAGCTCATGCTGACAACTCGAGCTGTAGCTCACTCTGCCCGTGCAATCGCGGCAGCAAAACCATAACCAGTATCGATGAAGATAGATCATAGGAAGGAATATGACACAATGCAAGGAAATGTCCAACCTAAGGTTTCTTAAGCAGAGTGGCGTGTCGTAAGTATGCCGCGGAACATACCCACGGTACGTCACTCTACTTTTGTCACCTATTCCATCAACCAAGGGTCATCCTACACGACGAAAGTTCGGGTCTAATACCCCCTCGACCAAGTCTAAGTTCCGTAAGGTCAAGCCTAAGTTCCTTATATAGATAACGCCCTAGGCTCCACATAGTCAAACTTAGACTCGAACCAAGGTCAACCTAGCGCTTTGATACCAACTTTGTCACGACCCGAAAGAGCACGTGACTGGCCCTTGAACCATATGAAGTCTATAGGACACCATCTGATCCAAGTAACCCAAAAGCCCAGCAATCTAAAACCATTTAAAGAGTAAATAATGAAAACTGTTTTTGAAAAGTAAGGAAATCATGTTTGGAAATCAAAGTTTTTAAATAACTAAGCCGAATATGCATTTTTTTAAAATGTGTAACCTTTCCTGAAAATTTCGGCAGAGTTTCCTTTGTAAAAACTGGCCCCGAACGGGGTACAACAAGAATAATATATATGAAATGATAAAAGGCATCCCCAAGTGGGAGCTAGCTCTTCGTCCATCGACGGTCACAACCACGCAATCAATAATAATATACAACGCCAAAGGGCGAGGATCAAAACCCAAAAAAAAAAGAAACTCAAAACAGCCAGAAAACCGTAATACTACTAGCGCGACTCTAAGGTCGAAATAAAACAACACTGTTTTCTAAGTCTGAAACAATAAACAAGTTTTGGTTGATGGAAATTCTAGATACAATAAATGATACATGAACAATGGCGGTTCTGATACAAAAGAACCCACCTATCCAAGCATGTTACCCATAAGGAAGCAGTGTGCCAGAAATGCCGCTATGGAATCTGTACGGCAAAAACCTGCAAGGACTGGGGCACAACGGGGGTGAGTTGCCAACTCGTGAATAGAAAATATCTACAAGCAGAGATCGAATGCATGACCCATCCTAGGTCAATACGATCAGATATAAATAAACCTCAATATGAATAAAGCTGAAGCATGCTAAACTGGCAATGTAATCTCTACATGAGTGTAATGCCAAGTGCTCGTGCTAGTGCCTCAGGTAATAGCATGTCATGAATATGAGGTATGATCAATGTAATCAAATCTGCACACACGTGGATCCCGTCCACTCGTCACCCAATGACAATAACCATCATCCAAGTAAATATCATGAAACCTGTGCATGGAAATATGAGGATATAACCCACCCGTGTCCCTCGCGAAACGTCAAAATCATGGAACCAGAGTGCCCAGCATCGGCACTCGAAAATATCATGAAAACTGTGCCCAGCATCGGCACATAAATCCTCATATATCGGGCTCCGTCAGTCCGGATCGGCCCGCGGGCTCTGTCTGCGGTATCGGCCCTCGGCCCTGGCAGGACGCCCAAATCTATCCATCGACTCTGGTCAGTATCCTCCGGATAACCGCCAGGTCCAACCAATCACCGGTAGGTACTCGCCCGCCTCCAGGCTCAATCGGCAAAGCTCATCGATCATCTTGCCGAGGGGAACCATACCGGGTCCACCATGTACCCGCAATCGGCTCATCCACTCCTCGATTCGGGTTTCACATGTCGCTCTCAGCACCGAGAAAACACATGGTGGACGCACTGAAATATCATATCAAGGGTAACCGGGTTTTTAAAGCAATGACATATTCTCTTTTGAAACACCCTCGGTTCCCAAATCTAGAAATATCATAGAAACAACATATCTCAATGCGTAAAATCAAAAGCATGTAGTATGCGACATGTAAAGGAAGGTATGCCTATCATCATGTCATGCAAGGATCATATAATGAATGCAATAGTACTAAGTGTAGTGACATGGCAATTATCGATGATGAGTGTGTGAGCCGGCAACAAGTGTACGTGGAACATATGCATCATCGATAATGGTGCTGGTGTCGTAGCAGCATGACTGAAATATAACCACAGTACAAGCGATGCAATGCAAATATCATGAATATGCGGAATCGAATAATCAACGCAGAAGTAAAGAATCTACACCAATCTGTACAAGTCATGCAAGGGTGCCATTTGAAATAAGACGAATCAGGGCTTTTGGAAAAACAAGGGCTACGGTGTTTTAAGAAAAGATACATCATTTGAAAATATCCGTATGACCCTTCTGCCTATCTTTAAAATATCCCCGATTCGTTAGTTTGAAATAGGTATGACTCGGTCCAGTCTAATGTCTACTAAGTAATCTAGACAGGAGGGGTAAGAAACCACCTAATCTGAGTCAATATATATAGATATGATATTCGGTGATCCCGCCTCAATAACATATCGTAAGATATACTCGAGTCATGAGTACGGATCTATCATCAATATCGGCTCGTACGGTAGATCGTCGTACGGCATCCCAATAGCTGGGTAGGGGTCAATGTCACAGTACCTCATCACATATCAGTTATCACTATCATCAGATCGCATAATCTGGGGTACTACTCTAAGTCTAGTACAAATCGATACCATCTATAAAAATATGAATGCGGGTAAAGCACATGTCCAAAGGCCCGCTAAAACTATCATATCGCACCTCGAAGACAAGCTATGTCACATCGCCGATCTCACGGCCTCACATCAAGTATCATCTCAAACCACGTATCATCCTCAAATCCCGTATATAAACACATAGTCCCATACCCATGTGTAGATATACGCACCATCATATGCACTCTAATAAATGAAAGAATGAATGCAAGTATGTGTGTAAATGTATGTGTGAGTGCAACCACTACTCTAAGGTTCGCACTATACTAAACCAATATATTCTTATCATCAAAATATCATTATTACCATCAATAACCCTAAACAACACATAATAAATATTCGTGTGTATACGTATTCGTATACATCACCACGGACTGCGGGGGTGCTATACGCCATCAACCCGACTTCTCCCCGTAGATATAAATCTAGTCACATTGCTTCTCGTGTGCCAAAGCCGATGTCGCTATCTTCACCTCCTTTGCCTCAACATCACGCGGGGTACCTACAAGTATATCACAATGCTAAAGCACAAGAAAATCACATTGGAAACCAAAATAGCACAAGCTACCCGCATAGGTAAAAACCTATCGACTCGCATGTAAACACAATCAAAATCCACTTGTCGTTGACGTCCAAACGCCACCCGACAGGAATGAATCACCAAATACCAAAATCCATGCTAAAACAAGGCCCAAATTATACACCAACATAGGAAAATCAACCCAGATTTCACCCTAGATGGAATCAGTCAAAACTAGACTTACTCAGGGTCAAAACTAGAGGAAATGGGGGCATGCACAGAAAACGAGGCAATTCCTTAAAATACCTTATTTTAGAATTTTCCATAATTTTTCCCCATTTATCTGTATTTAATTATACCAGAATATTAAAATATTCATTAAAATAATATTAAATTATAAAATTTCCCAAAAATCATATTTTATTATTTTGAAGACGATACACTAGCCCCCTAGGCAGATATGCGATACTCATAGATGAACGGACCGGACTGTATATACATTGTCACTGTTAGGCTCAGTAGGGTTTTCCGGATGAGTGCGCTCATCGGCATCCCTTGAGGTCAGTCCATGGGCAGCCGTTACGCATTGCTATTGCCGCTGACGGTTTGTGGTTAAACCCACTGCCAGGGTACTGACGAGTCATTAGAGTCCCCCACAGACAGTTTCCCAAGTTCGGGCGAAACGTTGTAGAGGCCGTATGGTTTTATGGCAGGGTTCGGAAAATGCACGTGCGTTTACGCACGTGTTATTTTTCGGGCTGATGATACTGGTCTGCTTTGGTTTAAGCCGGATCCGAGTATTATATTGAGTAGGTATAATATCTTGGTCTCAGTTGCATTTGTATTCGGTCGTAATACAAATGCGGGTATATTTATACAGTTTCGGGGTTATCCTGAAAGTCGTTTCAGGATCACTTTTGGAAGTTGCCAGTTTCCAGTTTTCTACCAGCCGTCTTTTAACATTCGGTTAAATAAGGATTTATCTTTCCTTGGATGAGAGAGAGTCATGCTTCTAGAAGCTTCTAGAAGGTTCTAGATGATGACTAGGCTTCATGACTCATTAGTGCATTAATGGTTTTTTGATGATGTGTTTAATGACTCATGCTTTGATATTAATGGTTTTGTTTTCCTTTTGATATTTGTTCATAATATCTTTTGCTTAAGGTTACTCTCCCCTCTCCTACGGTCACCTCCCTCTTCTACAACTAGTGGCCGGCCCCTTTCTGTGAGAGAGTGTGAGAATGATTTCATTTTGGAGAGAAAAGACTATGGTTAAGGGTGCATGGAAATTTCATTACCTCTTTCATTCCATCACCCGATAAAAATGGCAGCTTCATTAACCGATCGTCCACGGACTTGGACGAAATGAGACAAAGTCATCTACTCATTCTCTACATCATTCTTGGTCGTCTCTTTTAGCTAACTTGACGATCGAGTTGCCTCAAGTCAGAGGCTGGAGCCCGTTTAAAGAATCGTCGACGTGGTGCCACCTCGACGAAGGAATCGGAGATCGGAGCAGCCGCAACGGAGCGTGGGATGATGGTTGAAGAACGAAGGACTCGGATCGTTCGGTATAACCTTTCTACACTCTTTACAGTTTGTTAGTTTAGCAATAATGGCAGATCCGGGTTAAAGTATACGATAGAACCAGTTAAAAGTTTTTTGTTCCGCATTTGGCGTCTGTAGACTGCCGGGCATCCGCGGCCACTGTAAGTCTACGCTAGCGTCCCGGCAGTCTACAGACGCCAAATGCGGAACAAAAAACTTTTAACTGGCGCTATCGTATACTTTAACCCGGATCTGCCATTATTGCTAAACTAACAAACTGTAAAGAGTGTAGAAAGGTTATACCGAACGATCCGAGTCCTTCGTTCTTCAACCATCATCCCACGCTCCGTTGCGGCTGCTCCGATCTTCGATTCCTTCGTCGAGGTGGCACCACGTCGACGATTCTTTAAACGGGCTCCCGCCTATGACTTGAGGCAACTCGATCGTCAAGTTTGCTAAAAGAGACGACCAAGAATGATGTAGAGAATGAGTAGATGACTTTGTCTCACTTCGTCCAAGTCCGTAGACGATCGGTTAATGAAGCTGCCATTTTTATCGGGTGATGGAATGAAAGAGGTAATGAAATTTCCATGCACCCTTAACCATAGTCTTTTCTCTCCAAAATGAAATCATTCTCACTCTCTCTCACACAAAGGGGCCGGCCACTATTTGTAGAAGAGGGAGGTGACCGTAGGAGAGGGGAGAGTAACCTTAAGCAAAAGATATTATGAACAAATATCCTAAGAAAAACAAAACCATTAATATCAAAGCATGAGTCATTAAACACATCATCAAAAAACCATTAATGCACTAATGAGTCATGAAGCCTAGTCATCATCTAGAACCTTCTAGAAGCTTCTAGAAGCATGACTCTCTCTCATCCAAGAAAAGATAAATCCTTCTTTAACCGAATGTTAAAAGACGGCTGATAGAAAACTGGAAACTGGCAACTTCCAAAAGTGATCCTGAAACGACTTTCAGGATAACCCCGAAACTGTATAAATATACCCGCATTTGTATTACGACCGAATACAAATGCAACTGAGACAAAGATATTATACCTACTCAATATAATACTCGGATCCGGCTTAAACCAAAGCCGACCAGTATCATCAGCCCGAAAAATGACACGTGCGTAAACGCACGTGCATTTTCCGAACCCTGCCATAAAACCATACGGCCTCTACAACGTTTCGCCCGAACTTGAGAAACTGTCTGTGGGGGACTCTAATGACTCGTCAGTACCCTGGCAGTGGGTTTAACCACAAACCGTCAGCGGCACTAGCAATGCGTAACGGCTGCCCATGGACTGACCTCAAGGGATGCCGATGATCGCACTCATCCGGAAAACCCTACTGAGCCTAACAGTGACAATGTATATACAGTCCGGTCCGTTCGTCTATGAGTATCGCATATCTGCCTAGGGGGCTAGCAACGTCAGACCCCCAATAGCAGTATAAGTAGTGTCGGAGTGAAGCCCAATAACACCCTGAGATACTACTGGAGTACCTACCAGTAAATCTCCTGCCATGACCATGGACTTTGTGTAATGGCTCTCCTAGATACAGCACGACCTCGCCCCCAATACCGGGAGAGACGAATCCCCTGCCGATCCGCTCACGTGCCTCCATATGGCTCGGGACTGTACCCAAAAGCTACCTGTTTGCACGACTCCTTTGAGCCGTGGTAGGGTAGAAATCAAAGCACAGTGGGAACTCACACGAGACAAATGACGACCTCAGGTCGATGAACTAACCTGTACACATGTCACCAGGGAACATCTATCTGACGGTAGATATAATACTAACTAGCAGATTCCCGGCGAGTCCTGTCCGGTGTACTCATAACCCAATGAGCACCTGTATACATCTTAGGTGATCCAACTGACACCAGTGGCTTGTGAGACCGGCCACCGCCCCTCGTCGGGGTCTCGACTGTACACACTAGTCTACTCCGGAGTATCGATGCCCTGTCTCAAAACTCCCACGACTAGGGACCACAATTAAGGATATGCGTATAAACCACCCAACTCTCACGTATATGATCGCCATCATACTGTTGGTGGTAAAGCAAGATCCTAAGGGCTCTATCAAAGTGTAACATGTAATCAGTCACCTGATCATGTACACGACTGATAAAGGCAAACCATATAGCATACTATCATCTCGAGTAAGACTGTCCTACCGGTATAGGTCCTCCGCAATCATTGCAATCACGTACCTGTGATCCAATAATTGACTATGAGGGCACTATCTCCAACAATCTCCCACTTGCACTCAAGGCTAATTATTGCGATGTCGACTACTCACAGCCCGTGTGAAACCGAACATCCAACTCCTCTACTAATCAGTATCACAAAGCCCGTTTGTAAAACTATTGTGTTCGAGAAATAGCCTTAGTGAGTGGTTCCGCCTAGAAGTTTCTTTCTATATCTCTCTTAATCTCAAGTTCGCGGAGAAAGCCATCTCCCGAATCGAGTAATACCTGTCTTAGAATATGTCTGGATATCTGATGGGACCTGGTTCATAAATGAACTTCAAATCCAAACTTCTTAGACTGTATCGATCACTGAACCTAATCAGTATCCGGCACCATGCCACCCACAGTATCCTCTTGGACCACCTGTCCATAATACTGTCCCTCTTCATCAGAGGGAAAAACTATAACTCTGACAATCACTCTGTCAACCATGTCACCTTTGAAGCTTGGAATGATAACCGTCTCCCGAAGGAGGCCGCCGTCATCAAATCCGTAGAACATTTACTTATGTTCTAAAACTGCTTCCTTATGTTTCTCCAGGATTGGATTAATACAAACTTATTGCATCTAGTGCAAAACCAACATTTGGTGTGGTACTTTACATCTCATGATTGACTCAATTGCCTAAGCAAGTGATCTGCCAATCATGCACATCCCTCTCCCCTTTAGTCTGTAAGACACCTTTAGAGAGGGTGACTCCATCACCTGCAGGTACACCACCATGCTAGGAGTCATCTATTCCAAAAACCATTAGAATATCTGTCAAAGAACCCACATTGGGAAACTACCCAAATCCAGATCTAAAACCATAGATCCAGAAACCAGAATGTCAAATATTATATCCATATCCTGTCTGGAGAAACAACTGTGTGACGACCACAGTACAACCGATCGTAGTATAGGAATTTTACTTCCTACTTTGTGTATGTCATCCAGATACCATGACATCACACCCTACTACCTTCTTAACTGATCCATCCCCTATTCTGATTGAAGTCAAACCCATGAATGTCACATCAAAATTAGATGATCTATCTCCGCTATAACTGCTCAAGTCTATAAATAGATATAAGCATCTTGCCCACTATGCTTCCGCTGCTCCCACTGACTACGACAACCCTCCTACCAGGTCTCATATCCTTGAACAACAGTAGTGTCAAGTCTTGGTAGATAAGAACCTCCCTGTCACCGTCCTTGAGCCTACCGAAGTACCTCTCGGGTGTCTGAGGTTACCCACCAAATCTGCGGAGTGGCTATTGGAATGTCAAACCTGATTGAATGTATAGGTGCTATTAAATTTTCCGTAATCGTTCGCGGTTCTGGAATCACTTTCAGTTCTACCATACTCCCACTACTGTTTTCTGAAAAAGAACCATTTTACTAAAACTGTGGTGAGTCAAGAACAATATCACTATTGATCTTCCAAATGATAGAATATCAACCCTCGTCATAGCCAGGGTCAACCCACAAACAGCCATTACAGAAACGTGCCCCGAGTTATCCAGAGTCTGGTTTTAAGCATAAGCTGGACAACTCCCCGTACCTTAATAACTTTTAAGGTACGAACCATTCTATATCCAATATAGAAACTTTGGCACTAATTTAATTGGAACCAGATTCAAATCATGCAGCTGTCTCCAGAGCATATCAACTTTAATGGAAAGAGGCTAATCAGCATTACTCAACTTAGGAATCCATCCAATTATGAGTAACCTGAAAGAGAAAACTCGTTTCTCAAAACCATCACTATCATCTGAATACCAATCACAAGAGTGTGAAAGCGAGTGTGAGAGAGACATGCCAAAAAGTAGTGAAATGAAATGGGGTGTGACATAACCATAGCCACCATTCTCTCTTCCCTCTTTAAATGCTTGCATGACACCCATCACAATCTCACCTTCTCATCACAAGTCAACCATAACCCTAATCACCCTTAACCAAACCTAAAACTCACAATTAACTCAATTATCATAACCATGGGCCTAACCCACCATGGTTGGCTAAACTTGGTTAACCCACCATGCACACCCAAACTTGGTAACCCTAGGCTTAACCCTAGTTATCATGCACCAGTGTGTGTGGTCGAGATAAAATTCTACAAAAATAACCATAAGACCAGATAAATTATTAGAATCCTGTTTTGGTAAACTTTTTAACAAAAACCCACATTAACACACAAATACCACTAACCCTAACCTCAGGTGTTACACTAGGAGGACCAAAACAACAAACGAATCTCTATCTCCTATCTGATTGGCACACAACCGAATGACGTGTCGCGCAACAAAAGAATCGCTGACAGAAGTTAACACAACAAACGGCTAATCTATCTAGCACGACTCTCGTCCTAAACTCGGCACGAAGTGTGGAAACATACGAGTGCATGAACCCGGATCAAACAATACGTGTGCAACAAAAGGACATACTGAAAGAGTACCTGAAACCACAGCATTGGACGCCTGGGCATCCCGATGAGTCGAAGCAAAAACTTGGGCATGCCCTTCATCTGCGACTGACCGAACTCCTCCTCTACTAGCCTGGCCTCTCTGCGCGAACCCTCCGCGTCCACGATGTCTCAGAATACGACCCTGATGTGGTGTGAAGGAACACTGCCTGATGAGGTGTTGAAGGCTTCCGCATCGTAAACATCTACGCGCTGACTGCTGTCCTGCCTGGGAATGAGAGCCAAACGACTATCCTCGTCCTAAGCCTCTACTCTGGGATGGTACACCAGAACGATTCCTCAACTGTTCCGGAACTCTCACGGTCTCTGGAAGACGTGTCTCGTAAACTTGGGCTGCCTCTACCGGTGCTATGTAGGGGACGGAATACTGCATGATGATCGCAAGGAACAACTGGGTTACAGGGGTGACAACCACCTGTCACTGCGCTCGAACGACCTCCACCAATGAGCTCATCGCCTGGCACAAGCCCTGCATCTCTACCACTAGTCTAGCGATCTGATCTGCCGTAGGATGAACAATCTGCACTGGTACAATGGGTGTACTACCCGGATCAGTCCTCGTCTCCGACGAATCAACTCGAATCTTGGCTCCCGCGGCCGTTCTCTGCGCCCTCATAGTCCTTGGCGGCATAATGGGTGAAAGAAATTAAGATTCGATGAGGATACGAAAATCGAATCACAAGGATGTATACAATCATGAAGGAAATTCAATCAATAAGTCCTAAGGTCGCTTAGGCAGAGTACCGTGTCGTGAATATGCCGCGGAACATACGCACGCTACGCCACTCTGCTACAACTGCCTACTCTATCATACCAGGGTCATCCTACACTCCGAAGGTAAAACCTACGCTCTGATACCAACTTTGTCACGACCCAAGGTTTGGCCCGTGACCGGCACTTAACCACGTAACGTCTACAGGCGTAACGCGGCTAAGTAAGCCGAAACCCAGAAATCAAAACCAATAAAAGTATAGAGTGCTTAATCTTTAAATGGAAGCATTAACTAAAATATTAAGAATTCTTAAGTGAACAATCACCAAGATAACAATATACGACGCCGTAGCGAAGAAAATAAGCAACAAGTGTGAAACATCACAGATATAATAAACCGCATAAGTAAAGTCGGCTCACAATGAGCTCGACACCAGAATACAAAATAATATACATCGTCCTCACAACTGGTCTCTAAGTCAATACATATGTCACGACCCGAAAGTACGGAACATGACCGGCACTTAGGCTACGAACGTCTCAAGGCGTACGTGCTCTAAGTAAGCCGAGCCGAGAAATCCAAACCAAGAAAAGTGGTGGAGTGAAGGAAAAACCATATGTAAAAAAACCAGCTTGCAACATAATATACAACGCCTAAAGGCGAGGATCACAATAGAAAAGGGAACTCAACATATGGAACACAGAGAAATATAACGGGCGACTCTAAGGTCGAAAGAATAAACACCACTGGTCTCTATCTCAAATAAGTACATGTTTGGTTGATGGAACTTCTAGATACAACTGAAATATAATATACAAAGTATAATGATGGGTATGATACAAATAACCCACCTACTAGCAAGTCACCTGAAGAAGCTGTGCCCGCAAAGCCGTAATGGAACCTGTACGGCAACACCTGCAAGAAACTGGGGCAAAACAGGGGTGAGTTGCCAACTCGTGAATAGAACACATCTACGAACAGAAAATCGCATGTATGACGCAATCCTTGGTCATAGGATCATAATATACAATCCTCAAGTATATAACCAGCATTCTATAACCATGACTAAGGTAGCTATCTAACCCAAATGTAATCCCATGTACCCGTGTCAATGTCAGTGCCTCAGGTAGCAATGCATCATATGAATGATGTATGAATGCATGAAAAGTGTGATCAATGTAATCAAGTCTGTATGTGATCAATGTCTGTATATAGGTGGATCCCGTCCACGTATCACCTAATGACAATAAGCATCATGCATGTAAATATGAGGATATGGTCAAAATTATGAAAACACATCATGAAACCTGTGCCCAGCATCGGCACGGAACATAGCCTCAATCTCAATATCTCAATTTCTCTGATAAGTCTCACCATCTAGGTCGCCGTCAATCCAGACCGGCCCCTACCATCAATCTCAAGACCACGACGGTATCCTCCGGATATCCGACGTATCGGGTAAAATCACCGGTCGGTAGTGATCCCCTGCACAGGCTCAACGCCATCATCTGCGATCCTCTTGCCCCTGGGTACCGCACCGGGTCCACCATGTACCCGCAATCGGTCTCATCCGCCTCCTCGAATCGGGTTTCACATGTCGCTCTCAGCACCGAGAAAACACATGGTGGACGCACTGAAATATCATATCAAGGGTAACCGGGTTTTTAAAACTTTTACATAATCTCTTTGAAATACCCACGGTTCCCAAATCCAGAAATATCATAGAAACAACATATCTCAATGCGCATAATCAGGAAACATGATGTATGTGACATATAAATGAAGTGCAAGTATAACAGTATATCATGCAACATGGAATAATAGTATGCACATACAAGGGTCATATCCTGATGCAATAATACTACTGTGTAGTGACATGGCAATTACCGATGAAGATGTGTGTGAGCTGGCAAGTAAGTGTACGTGGTACATACGCATCATCGGTAATGGTGCTAGTGTCCTAACAGCATGATGTCAACAATAGAATATGAATCACAATAAGTATGCGATGCAGAACAACAATAATAATAAGCGGGAGCTGAATACCAAATACCAGGATAACTAAACTGCATCTAATGTCATAAGAGTCGTATAGCTACACCACTATAAGGCTGAGCTAAAGCTAATAGTAGGTAAGGGAAACCGCCTAACCTCTGAGTCGATACATATATATACATATAGTCGGTGATCCCGCCTCGATAATATCACATCCGATACCGTATTGCTATAATCGGTTATCCCCAAGTCAAGAGTGCGGATCAAATATCAAATTACAGCTCGTACGTAAATCCGTCGTACGGCATCCCCAAATCTGGGTACGGGTCAATATCACATTCATCATATCATCCATCTAGCATTCTCTATATCAAATATCATAATCTGGGTACTGACCTACGTCTAGTACAAAGCTAATATCATCACTATCATCAAGATCTGACTACTGATCAACAGTCTCGTATGAATCGATATCATCAGCACCTATCATCTCAAGGAGTAAACATCGCCGAAGGCGGCCTATCATACTAATCTTGTCATATCATATCATGTCCCATCTCGTAACGTACTCACATGTCGACCATTTTGTATATATCACTATTCCTATGGCATCATCATCCCAAAAATCTGCTAAAGTATCAAGACATATCTCAAATATAAATTATACCATATCACCGACATCGTAATCTCGGGTCAAATATCATCGACTCACCTCAAACCCAAGTATCGTCCCCAAAACCGTATGTGAACACATAGTCCCATACCCACGTGGACACATATCTATATAGAATCCCATAACCACATATGTAATAAGGATGTATGCAAGTATGTATGTGTGAATATGTATGTGTAGTGCACCCACTACCCTAGGGTTCGTAACCTTTATCAACCCAACACACCAATATCCATTTTAACATTATTATCGATCCCAAATGACATATAATATTTGTATATGTGTATACGCATCCGTATACATCACGACGAATTGCGGGGGTGCTATACGCCATCCACCCGACTTCTCCCCATAGATATAAATCTACTCACCTTTCATTATGCATGCCGGTACCGATATCGCCATTTGCATCTCCAATGCTTTGACGCCATGTGGGGTACCTACAAGGATATCACACGCTAAAACACATGAAAACCACGTCGGAAACCAAAATGGTACGCGCTACGCTCATAGGTAAAAACCTGTAGCCCAGCGTGCAAACACAGCCAACAACCTGCTGCCGTTGGCGTTCAAACGCCACCCGACAGTCACTAATCATCGAATACCAAAATCCATACGAAAACAAGTCGTAAATCATGCGCCAACCTAAGAAAATCAACCCAGATTCTACCCTAACTGGAATCAGTCAAAACTAGACATACCCAGGGTCAAGTTTACATGAAATAGGGTTGTGCACGCAAAACGAGGCAATTCCCTTCTGCTCTGGCAGCAAATTGCGGCCAGAAGGAATAAAACTGCGGCCGGAAAATGGAGGTTGGGGCTAGGGTTTTGGGTGTTGGTTCCTATCTTCCTGCACATCCTACTGCCAAGTCAATTTTATCTTAGGGCATCTCGGGTTGTAGCAGATTCCAGAAAGGTCGCAAGATCGACAAAGTCGCTAAAATACGCCAAGTCGAATAACTCTGGTATTTTGATGAAATCTGGAACAAATCTTGGTTAAACTGGTCTCACATACCCCTAATAAGGCTACTCTAACATTCAAAAACATCCCTTGGCCAAATCTCACTCAAAATCCCTAAACTAGCACTAGATTACAAATATAACAGTAATTTCAGCTAATTATCCAAAACTTAACAAGATAGGAGTTGGGTTGCAAGATTATGTTAGTGTATATGCCCTAGAGGCCATTACTGTATCATACTAGTTTGTATATTACTTAATGGAAGCTTGGGATATTCACCTTGTATATACAATCTTGCTCAAAATAGTAGTATGCTACTTGGTTTGTTTCTAATTCAATGTGTACATGTGTTTATTTTAGTATATCGCCTATACACATTAGTGGAGCTCTTAGGATCTTTGCTTGATTACCAGCGTTGTGATGGCAATCACACTAGTGGGGCTGGGTAATCTATAAGCACATCCTTATGCAGGTCCCTGGTCGCAGGACTATCGAGACAGGGCATCGATACTCCGGAGTAGACTAGCGTGTGCGCTTCTCATCCCAGTGTGGGAGATGGTCTGTCCCACAGCCATCAGTACGTCGTACTTGAGAGAGTATGCGGGTGCTCGTTGTGTTACGAGTACACTGGACAGGACTCGTCGGGAACTGACTAGTTGGTATTATGCCTATCGTCAGTTATCAGTTTCCAGGTGACATGAGTACAGCTTAGTCCGCTGACTTGACACTGTCACTTCGCCTCGAGTGTGTTCCCACTGTACTTTGATTACTACCCTACCACGGCTCAAAGGAGTCGTGCAAACAGGTGGTAGTTGGGTGCAGTCCCGAAGCACTTGGAGGCAGTGACGGTTAGACAGGATTCGTCTCTCCCGGTATTGGGGGTTGACATCACGCTGTGTCTACGAGAGCCATAACACGAGAAGTCCCTGGCCAGGGCAAACGAGATATACTGGTAGGCTTCCAGTGTTATCTCAGGGTGTTTTGGGCTTCACTCCGACACGACTTGTACCGCTATTGGGGGACTGACGTTTACCGCCCGCTAGGCCTGCCATGCGATGTATCAGACGAACAGACCGGACTGTACGGAGAATGTCACATTCAGACTCAGTAGGAGTTCAGATGGGTTTCGCCTCGTCGGTTTTCTTGTCGGCATTACCTGGGGACCGTTATGCACAGCTAGTGCCGCTTGCGGTCTGTGGTTAAACCCACTGCCAGCGTAGTGTCGAGTCTTTAGAGTCCCACACAGAAAGCTTTTCGCCTTTAGGCAAAAGAGTAGAGGTCGCATGGTTTTGCGACAGGTCGCATGGTTTTGCGACAAGGTTCGGTCACATCCGTGCACTTGTGCACGTACAGTGTCCGGACAGTTTACACTAGCGGGCTTTGTTTTAAGCCGGATCCTAGTGTACGTATTGGGATTGGATTTATCCAGTTTGTATTCGTGTTCCTCGGAACGCGGATTCGGGTGTGTATGCACAGTTGACGGGGAGACAGAGGCAGCGGATTCTCATTAGGGTTGTTGACAGTTGACCGTTGACTATTTGACTTTTTGCTCAACCCTAATGAGAATATGATATATGATTAACAATTATATTAATTAAGTATTATGGTGACATGGTTGTTGACTTGTTGACTTTGTTGACTTTTGTTGACTTGTTGACTTTGTTGACCGGTTGACTAGGCTTGACTAGTTGACCATCATGATAACCATAGCCATCATTTCATGGCAAAGACTTTTGCTTGCTTGTCATTTATGCAAAATGAGTGCATGAAATGATATGGTTATGGTTGCTTCAACCATCACATAACACTTGATTCGTATGATGAGTTATCATTGTTTTTGATTATGAGAGGGTGAAAGGCAAAAGAGAGGCTCATTCTTACTTGCTCATTCTCTCTCTTGTTCTTAAGCTCTCTTGTTTTTGCTCTCACCCTCTTCCTCTTGCTCCCCTCTCTTGACTCTATGGTTCTCTTGTCTCATGAGTTGAGAATCAAGAACCGTAGATAAAATCCCATACAAACTCTTCTCTACTCACTCTAGTTCACAAGGTTTGGCAAACCGAGTGAACTAGTTTCTTCAAAGTTCGAAGAAGGAGCCAAAATTTGGAGTTTTCAGGTGGATCTATCTTCGGCGTACGGAGACGACGGGAAGAAGCCGATCCGGACCACCATCGGAGTTTGAAGACGAAGGAGTTCAAGTCAAGCAAGGTATAACCCCCTAACCGAGTAGTTAGCAACTCGTAGTTAGGTTGTTAGCTAGATGTTTAACAAAGATCTGGGTTATAAGTCCATGTTACCACCTATATAAAAATCGTTTTTTACCAAATTCCGCATGCCCGAAAGTACCGGGAGAGGTAGCATGGACTTACAGTGGTATCAGAGCCTAGTTAAACTCTATCTAACATGTTAGCAAAGTAGCTAGAAGATCGATCAAAGAAAAGTCCCGAAATGAACCCCGAAATTCGAACTTTCTGTCGATTTTAAAAGTGCTGGAAAACTTTTTTGAAATACACCAAAAATCGGCTCAGGCTTTTGTGTGATCACCCACCAAATTTTGTCCAACGATCGAGTCAAAGAGAACTTTCTGTCGATTTTAAAAGTGCTGGAAAACTTTTTTGAAATACACCAAAAATCGGCTCAGGCTTTTGTGTGATCACCCACCAAATTTTGTCCAACGATCGAGTCAAAGAGCCGCGGAAATGCGGCGGGAGCACGCTCCCGCCGCGGAACCGCGGCCGAGTTGACTCGGCCTAGGTCCAAGTTTGGTGCAGTGTTATTCTGGGGTTGTTTTGGGATTTTTGGAATATATATTTTCTGCCCAGATTTTCCAGAACAAAAATTTTATTTTTGGAGCCTATAAATCCGTATTTTTTGATCGAACTTCTAAAAAACTTTAGCTGACGGGTTTTTCTGTAAAGTGATATTTGTATTGAACGTCTACTAATCGCTATAAGTCGATTAGTGGGGATTATACAAATCTGTGATCTGTAATGTTGCTGGAATGTCTATATAGATATGTTGGATTGTCGCGGGTGAATAGCCGGGGGTTGTGAGACGAGAGTTTTCTTTTCTTTCAATTCATGTAAATTTGTAAATTGATGTAATAATTATTTGTATGGCCGCACAACCGGGTCGGGGCTGTAGCCGTCATTGTATAATTTCTTTTTACTGTTTTTGCTCCTAGGATAGACCCATGGAGGGGTGCACAAACTACCGGGTATGCCGAAGTGCCGAGTGGCCTACTCACGGGGATGAGGGATGTCGCTTCGCTTCGGGCACTTGGCGGGTAGTTTGCCGCACCCGTAGGGGTCTTAGGTGGGGTATTGGCTATTCACCGCGACCGTGTAATCTGCTTTTCGTTACAGGCTCGTACGAATTGCAGGTTCCTAGTATATCCAATGTGTTCATCTGTGATCTGAAATGTTTATCATTGCAGTATATCTATATATGATATTATTTAGGCGTTGCTTATGTTTTACAGCCGCGCTAGCCCAGCCCCCGCTCTGTCGTTAGTTAAGTAACCTAACGGGTATTGACGGGGCCCCGTGGCGAATGCGAATGGCATAAGCGTACGTCATATTTTGGTTGTTTTCCGCAATGGTAGGATTAAATGATGGGACACATTTAAAGAACTAATGGAAGAATATCGCGCATTAAAAGAACTAATGCAAGAAAATAAACCATGTAAATGTCGTTGGAACACTTTCGAAAAACCACTCGGTTCTTTTCAAAACAAACTTTTAAAATGCGGAGTTTGAGTCACTCCATTTAAAAGCTATCTCGTTCCATCGACTAAATCAAGTTCACTACGTTCACGGTTTCGCCAAAACCATTCGTAGCCCTCCGTCGTTTCGCATAAATGGTCAATAGTATTCAAGCTATGCATGTTGGCCAAAGTCAAGGCATAGTGATTGGTAGCTATTGGGTATTCATTTGTAGCATAGATAGATGCGTTGGTTTGGGACAGTCGTACTGCTATTTTGGCCAAAGTCAAGGGTGGGTACGGGTGGAACCAAATTAACCTGGATAATGATGGGCAGAACTTGACATGTGACTTATGATATTTTGGACAAAGTCAAGGTCATAAGAGCATAGGGCAAAAATCCACATCGGGAGTTTCAAAAGAACTGAAACTTGCTAGTATTTCATACCATTTGGAGCGTGATGATTCTGGTAGGATTCCTTCAGTTTCGTCACGCGATGATATTTGGATCCCGATCCTACTGTGAGTATATGCTACTCCTCGGGAAATTTCTCACTAATCGATCAATGCTATAAACCTAGTAGGTGCCTAGAAAGGTGTTAACGGGGCTACGCCCCCAGGGAAAAGAGGTTCTTGAATTAAGGAACTTCGCGAAAGCGTTGGAAAACCTCCCTCGAAGTACCGACACTGGCCTGGCTGAACGGTTAAGCAAGTATTGTGCGGTGGGATTGATCCTGACTAATTCTTCCTTTTTGGTTTTAAGGAGGGATTCGAGAAACAGTGGGAGCCATCCTGTTTAGACAAACTAAAAACCACTCTAAACTTGCAAGAGCATCATGCTAAGTGTTTCTTCTTCTCTCTCCTAATTGCAGCGACCAATCGAAATGACTGGACTCAAGTTACTTCTAGATAAAAACATACTGACAGGGCCAAACTACAAAGATTGGCTCAGGAATGTCAAAATGGCAATCACTTACGACAAGCTGGGGTATCTTCTTACCACCAAAGCTCCCCCTGTCCCTGGTCCCACTTCCAGCGTCGCTGATAAGGAAATCCGTAAGACTTGGGAGATTGATAGCGCGAAGGCCAAGTGCCTCGTACTTGCCTCGATGGAAAACGAACATCAGAGGAGGCACGAGAATATGGACCTTGAATCCATATTTCTCCATACAAAAGAACTGTATATTGCAATCTCGTATCGCAAGATACGAAGCGTCGAAAAAGTTATTTTCGGAAAGGATGGCCGTCGGATCATTAGTAGCAGAACACGTGCTTAAGATGATCGGCTACATTGAGGAGCTCGCGGACCTAGGGACCATATTGGAGAGTGAGCTCTATACAGACTTAGTTCTCCAGTCCCTTCCTTCCACTTACGCCCAGTTTATACTGAACTTCAACCTACAAGAAAAGGATGTTGAACTTTCAGAGCTCCTCAACATGCTGAGGAGCGCAGAGGGCACCCTACAGAAAGGTAGGGAAACATCCACTTTGTTTGTAGGAGGATCATCTTCTTCTAGGTCCAAGGCGAAAGCCAAGGGAAAGAAGAAGAAAGCCCCCGCCAAACCAAGGGGCGGTGTTACTAAAGTGGATACGAAGGGAAAAGCTAAAGCAACAAAGATAGTGGGGAAGCTTGTGGATAAGGAAGAATGCTTCTATTGTGATAAGAAAGGACACTGGAAGAATGATTGCAGGGCTTGGAAAGCCAGAACCCAGGAATTGAAGCAGGTTGCAGCTTCAGCTTCAGGTGTGTATGTTATTGAAAACTGTCTTTCAATAAACTCTACTTCCTGGGTATTGGATACCGGATCAGGATCTCATATCTGTAATTCTTTGCAGGCGTTGAGAAACCGTAGGGTTTTGAAGGCAGGTGACATGACCCTCAGAGTTGCGAACGGAGCTAGCATGGATGCTAAAGCCGTGGGGGACTATCACCTGGGAATGTCAGATGGACATGTTTTGGTTTTGCGTAATTGCTTTTTTGTACCCAACGCAACTTGTAATATCATTTCTGTATCTTTAGTTTCTAAAGAAGGTTATGAATTTGCGTTTGTAAGTAATGTTGTAAACATTCACCTTAATCAAGTTTTGATTGGGTCAGGTACATTGAGTAATGGTATATACGTATTAAACCAACCACAGATTTTCAATGTCCAGAATACACACAAAAGAAAGTCTCCAGAAATCAATCAGGCTTTCTTATGGCATTGTAGACTGGGTCACATCAATGAGAGAAGGTTGACGAAGTTACATACAGAAGGATATTTGAATGCGTTCGAATATCAATCGTATGCCACTTGTCAATCCTGTCTCAAAGGAAAGATGACAAAGACTCCGTTTACTGGACATAGAGTAAAAGCGAGCGAGCTCTTGGGACTCATACACAGTGACGTGTGCGGTCCAATGTCTACACATGCGCGAAGCGGTTATTCTTACTTCATTACTTTTACGGATGACTTCTCAAAGTACGGTTATGTCTTCTTAATGAAACATAAGTCCGAAGCCTTTGGAAAATTCCAAGAGTATAAGAATGAAGTGGAAAAACAAACGAGCAAAAAGTATTAAGATTCTAAGATCGGATCGAGGTGGAGAATACTTAAGTGCCGAGTTCCTGGACTATTTAAAAGAGAACGGTATTCTCTCTCAGCTTACTCCTCCATACACCCCGCAACATAACGGTGTATCGGAGAGACGGAATCGGACCCTATTGGATATGGTACGGTCCATGATGAGTAACGCTAAGTTACCGTGATCATTCTGGGGGTATGCGCTAGAATCAGCTGCATACCTTTTGAACCGAGTTCCCACTAAGACTGTGCCTACCACACCATTTGAGATGTGGTGTGGGAAGAGGCCCCATCTTAATCACATTAAGACATGGGGAAGTCCATCTTTTGTCAAAAAGCAGCATGCGGACAAGCTCGAGGCACGCTCAGTACAGTGCAAGTTTGTGGGATATCCAAAGAATTCCAAGGGATATTTCTTCTACTGCGAAGAGGAACAAAAAGTTCTTGTTTCTCGTCATGCCCACTTTCTAGAACACCAGTTCTTAGAAAAGGAAATTAGTGGGAGAGCAGTAGAACTGGAAGAAATTCCAGAACCACGGACTATTACTGAAAGTTTAGTGGAACCAGAGGGTTCGAAAGAACAGGACATTCCTACGCCGCTCCGCAGGAGTAGTAGGCAGACTCATCCGCCCGAGAGATACTACGGTTTTCTCATAGACGGGGATAGAGAGGATTGCATCATAGATTATGATGAGCCTACTAGCTTCCAGCAGGCCGTTAAGAGCGTTGACTCAGTGAAATGGCTGGATGCAATGCGGACCGAAATGGAGTCCATGTACACCAACAAGGTATGGACGTTGGACATTGCACCAGACGGGGTAAAACCCGTAGGATGCAAGTGGATCTTCAAAAGGAAGATTGGTGTAGATGGACAGGTTGAGACCTATAAAGCTAGGCTGGTAGCAAAGGGTTTTCGTCAAAGACCTGGCTTGGACTATGATGAAACCTTTTCTCCAGTAACCATGCTGAAATCCATTCGGATCCTTCTTGCCATTGCTGCCTTCCACGATTATGAGATTTGGCAGATGGACGTAAAGACAGCTTTTCTAAATGGAAATTTAGAGGAGTGTGTCTATATGGACCAGCCAGAAGGTTTCATTCAGAGTGGGAGCAGCGGAAAGGTGTGCAAGTTGCTTAAGTCCATCTATGGACTAAAGCAGGCATCACGGAGTTGGAACATCTGTTTTGATGAGACGGTCAAAGAATTTGGCTTTATCAAAAATCCAGATGAACCATGCATCCATAGTAGATTTGTAGCGAGAACTGTAATATTCCTCGTTTTATACGTGGATGACATTCTCTTAATAGGAAATGACATTCCTATGCTACAATCTGTCAAGGGGTTCTTGTCACACAGGTTCTCCATGAAAGACCTGGGTGATGCCTCATACATTCTGGGTATCCGGATCTACCGTGACAGATCCAAGAGGATATTAGTACTTTCACAGTCCATGTACATCGACACCATACTGAAAAGATTCAATATGGAAGATTCCAAGCGCGGTAACCGACCGGCTTGTCACGGGATCACCCTCTCTAAAGAGATGTCTCCCAAGACTGATTTGGAGAGGGATCACATGTCTATTATACCCTACGCTTCTGCGGTAGGCTCTATAATGTATGCGATGTTGTGTACCAGACCGGATGTAGCTTATGCACTGAGTGTGGTAAGCCGGTATCAGTCAAACCCTGGGGAGAAACACTAGATAGAGGTAAAGAACATTCTCAAGTACCTGAGAAGGACTAAGGAGATGTTCTTGGTGTATGGCGGAAAAGACCTCCAGATCGAGGCCTTTGCTGACTCCAGCTTCCAGAGTGACAAGGATGATTCCAAGTCCATGTCGGGTTTTATCTTTACCCTCAATGGAGGGGCGGTGTGTTGGAAGAGTTCCAAACAGGAAACCGTTGCAGACTCGACGATGGAAGCGGAATACATCGCTGCATCTGATGCCGCAAAAGAAGCTGTCTGGATAAGGAAGTTCTTGAAAGAGCTTCAGGTGGTTCCGTCCATTGTTGATCCAATACCTCTGTATTGCGACAACAACGGGACTATAGCTTTAGCGAAGGAACCCAGGTCCCATCAGAGATCCAGACACATCTTGAGGCGGTATCACCTGATCAGGGAGATCGTGGATCGCCAGGAGATCGAGGTTCGGAGAGTCGCTTCAGAAGATAACACTGCAGATCCATTCACCAAGGCCTTTCCCCAGACTCAGTTCGAGCGGCTGATCGAGATGATAGGTCTTCGATACGCCAGTACATGGCCTTAGTGCAAGTGGGAGATTGTTAGCGTATATGCCCTAGAGGCCATTACTGTATTATACTAGTTTGTAAATTACTTAATGGAAGCTTGGGATATTCACCTTGTATATACAATCTTTCTCAAAATAGTAGTATGCTACTTGGTTTGTTTCTACTTCAATGTGTACATGTGTTTATTTTAGTATATCGCCTATACACATTAGTGGAGCTCTTAGGATCTTTGCTTGATTACCAGCGTTGTGATGGCAATCACACTAGTGGGGCTGGGTAATCTATAAGCACATCATTATGCAGGTCCCTGGTCGCAGGACAATCGAGACAGGGCATCGATACTCCGGAGTAGACTAGCGTGTGCGCTTCTCATCCCAGTGTGGGAGATGGTCTGTCCCACAGCCATCAGTACGTCGTACTTGAGAGAGTATGCGGGTGCTCGTTGGGTTACGAGTACACTGGACATGACTCGTCGGGAACTGACTAGTTGGTATTATGCCTATCGTTAGTTATCAGTTCCCAGGTGACATGAGTACAGCTTAGTCCGCTGACTTGACACTGTCACTTCGCCTCGAGTGTGTTCCCACTGTACTTTGATTACTACCCTACCACGGCTCAAAGGAGTCGTGCAAGCAGGTGGTAGTTGGGTGCATTCCCGAAGCACTTGGAGGCAGTGACGGTTAGACAGGATTCGTCTCTCCCGGTATTGGGGGTTGACATCGCGCTGTGTCTAGGAGAGCCATTACACGAGTAGTCCCTGGCCAGGGCAAACGAGATATACTGGTAGGCTTCCAGTGTTATCTCAGGGTGTTTTGGGCTTCACTCCGACACGACTTGTACCGCTATTGGGGGACTGACGTTTACCGCCCCCTAGGCCCGCCATGCGATGTATCAGACGAACAGACCGGACTGTACGGAGAATGTCACATTCAGACTCAGTAGGAGTTCAGATGGGTTTCGCCTCATCGGTCTTCTTGTCGGCATTACCTGGGGACCGTAACGCACAGCTAGGGCCGCTTGCGGTCTGTGGTTAAACCCACTGCCAGCGTAGTGTCGAGTCTTTAGAGTCCCACACAGAAAGCTTTTCGCCTTTAGGCAAAAGAGTAGAGGTCGCATGGTTTTGCGACAGGTCGCATGGTTTTGCTACAGGTCGCATGGTTTTGCGACAGGGTTCGGTCACATCCGTGCACTTGTGCACGTACAGTGTCCGGACAGTTTACACTAGCGGGCTTTGTTTTAAGCCGGATCCTAGTGTACGTATTGGGATTGGATTTATCCAGTTTGTATTCGTGTTCCTCGGAACGCGGATGCGGGTGTGTATGCACAGTTGACGGGGAGACAGAGGCAGCGGATTCTCATTAGGGTTGTTGACAGTTGACCGTTGACTATTTGACTTTTTGCTCAACCCTAATGAGAATATGATATATGGTTAACAATTATATTAATTAAGTATTATGGTGACATGGTTGTTGACTTGTTGACTTTGTTGACTTTTGTTGACTTGTTGACTTTGTTGACCGGTTGACTAGGCTTGACTAGTTGACCATCATGATAACCATAGCCATCATTTCATGGCAAAGACTTTTGCTTGCTTGCTCATTTGTGCAAAATGAGTGCATGAAATGATATGGTTATGGTTGCTTCAACCATCACATAACACTTGATTGGTATGATGAGTTATCATTGTTTTTTATTATGAGAGGGTGAAAGGAAAAAGAGAGGCTCATTCTTACTTGCTCATTCTCTCTCTTGTTCTTGAGCTCTCTTGTTTTTGCTCTCACCCTCTTCCTCTTGCTCCCTCTCTTGACTCTATGGTTCTCTTGTCTCATGAGTTGAGAATCAAGAACCATAGATAAAATCTCATACAAACTCTTCTCTACTCACTCTAGTTCACAAGGTTTGGCAAACCGAGTGAACTAGTTTCTTCAAAGTTCGAAGAAGGAGCCAAAGGTTGGAGCTTTCAGGTGGATCTATCTTCGGCGTACGGTGACGACGGGAAGAAGCCGATCCGGACCACCATCGGAGTTTGAAGACGAAGGAGTTCAAGACAAGCAAGGTATAACCCCCTAACCGAGTAGTTAGCAACTCGTAGTTAGGTTGTTAGCTAGATGTTTAACAAAGATCCGGGTTATAAGTCCATGTTACCACCTCTATAAAAATCGTTTTTTACCAAATTCCGCATGCCCGAAAGTACCGGGAGAGGTAGCATGGACTTACAGATTATACCTCACGAAAATCCTAGAATGAAGGAGAAGGGAAGGAGGAGGAGAGGAAAGGGGTTGTTGCTACTGGGCTGCTCCTTTTGGGCTGTTTGTGTTGCTGTTTTTGTGTGCTGAAGCTGTTTGCTTGGGATTTGTTTGGGTTTGCTGTAGCTTCAGCAGCTACTGTTGTTGTTTTGTGGTGAGTTGTTGTGAGTTTGGTGTGGGTATGGTGGTGTGGTGATGTTGCAATGATGCTAGGGGTTGTTTCTTGCTACTGTAGCAGCTGATGCATTTGGGGCTGTTTCTAGTGTTTGTAAAGGTGCTGATACTGTTGTATTGAAGTTGTTGATGGGGGTGTATAGATGTGGGACTAGTGGCTGTAGCTGCTGTAGCTGTTGTAGGTGGCTGATGTGACAGCTTGTAGCGGCAGCTAGGGGGCTGATGTGTGGGTGAAGGGACCTGATGCAGCTGCTGCTGGGGTGTGCTGATGCAAGATTGGGGGCTGATGGATTATTTCAGCTGAATTCAGGGGCTGATGTGCTGATGGTGGCTGAAGTTGTTTTGAAGTGGTGTGATGTGTGAGAGTGAGAGGTAGTATGAAATAGCACAAAGGATAATGAAGAAGGAGATGGATCATGGCACACCCTAGCCACCTATCTCTCTCTCTCTCTCTTGAAACATGTTAGCACCTACAAGCCATCATGGCTCACTCTCTCCCTACATAAGGTCAACTAACACTAATCACCCTTAGACAAGGCCAAATCCCTTAGGTTAACTAATTAACCTAACAAAATGGTTCAACCCACCATGGTCAACTAAACATGGTCCAACCCTAGGCTACCATGACCAAAACAAGAAACAAGTGTAACAAGTGTAGAAATGTTATGGTGCACAATTTGCACAAAAAGACCAATTAGCGATTTTTAATCGCGACTAACACCAACATAGCATATAATTCATCATCAAAACGGTAAAATGGCATATTTCCACAAAATAACCTATTTTAGAATTTCCATAAGTTTTTCCCAAAATTTTCCCCATTTATCGGTATTTAATTATACCGACTATTAAAATATTCATTAAAAATTAATATTAAATTATGAAATTTCCCAAAAATAATATTTTATTTTTTTTGAAATGTTACAACATAAGTAGAAGATGGAGAGTACTAGATAAAACAATGTACATAACTGAAAGATAAATAGATACCATACAAAACCCACCTATCCGCAAACGAACTAGTATGTCAACTGTAGTGGCATCTGTATCAAAAGATGCAAGAAAGCAGCCTGCCGCGACTACTCCGAAGGGCAACCTGCAAACACTGTGGCACAACGGGGGTGAATTGCCAACTCGTGAATAGAAGATAACATATAAAGGTAATTGCGAGTATGCACGTGCTGCGATACTCTAGCCTATGCCAACAGATAACATCTATATGATGAACTGGATGCTCAAATCATGCCACAAGTGCGATCTAATAACATCTCCATGTGATGAGCAAGACATGTGATAATCAGGTATAACAATGTAATCTAGCATCCCTATATAGAATGAACAGGGTATGCAATGATTGTGCAAGCATGTGTACTATATCAGGTACAATGGATACAGGATGAGATATCAATTTACTACATACTGAGCATGGGAAATATCACATCTACACGGAATGTCATCGTGGAAAGTATAATCGGTACCCATCAATGCACCCAAATCCCAATACTACCCAGGTGCCGTCATCCTCATCGGTCCTCAAATCCTGTACATCTCATAACATCGTGAGTGCCCAACATCGGCACCCAAAATATCAACAAATACTCGTGTCTAGCATCGACACGGCAATCCACACATATCGGGCATCCGTCAGTCCGGGTCAGCCCACGGGCTCTGTCTGCGGTATCGGCCCTCGGCCCCGGCAGTACGAGTCGTCCCGTATCCATCAATCGACTCTGGTCAGTATCCTCCGGATAACCGCCAGGTCCAACCAATCACCGGTAGGTAGTAGTCCCTCTGCCAGGCTCACCGTCTCCTACACAGCGAAACCGTTCTCGCCCCAGGGTACCATACCGGGTCCACCATATACCCGTAATCGGACTCATCCAACTCCTCGATTCGGGTTCACATATATCACTCTAGCACCGAGAAAACACATGGTGGACGCACCGAAATATCATATCAAGGGAAACCGGGTTTTTAAATAATTAACTATTCTCTTTTGAAATATCCACGGTTCCCCAAATCCAGAATTAACATGGAAACAACATATCTCAATGCGTAATCTAAGCAAGTATGAAGATATCAATGTATGTGTGCACTGGTATGAGTATACAGTGTGCATGTGCGCAGGTATGAAGATATCAATGTATGTGTGCACTGGTATGAGTATACAGTGTGCATGTGCGCAGGTATGAAGATATCAATGTATGTGTGCACTGGTATGAGTATACAGTGTGCATGTGCGCAGGTATGAAGATATCAATATATGTGTGCACTGGTATGAGTATGTGGTGTATATGTGCCCAAATATGGATATAACATATGCTGTTATGAGGCAAATCATGAAAACTTCAATAAAGAGGAATCGGTACGATATATGATTTATAGCAATCCTATAATGTGAGTGTCATGGCAATCACTAACGGTGTGAGTGTAGCATATAAATCGTGCTCGTGCAACTTGAACCGTTAGTGACAGTGCAGTGTCCTATGATATCATTTCTATATGCAACAATAAGGTATGCTACTACAGTCCATATGAACATCTATACTAAATATCCTAACACGCCCTGACGCTTAACGCCATACGGGCGATTTCCCCGTAGATGTTAAATCTACAAACCCGGTCGTGCGCTACTCGTAGCCGACTACCTGCTTCCCTTTCTTAGCTTCGCCCGATGAACCCGCCTGCGAACCTTGAATTTACACAAGAATCCATATATAAGCAACCACCTCGCAAGACGCCATATCTAAGCCAAACGATACGCTCACGTCGCGAACTAAACACGCGTGTGTACGATACGCTAAAACGTGTATACGCGTCTAAAACTAACCCGACACGTCGTGACGCGCTGGATCACAGAACCCACACGCGTATCGCGCGAACCAAACGCACTAGAAATATGATATAACGTCCCAGATGCTACCCAGGTGAGAAACTCACAAAATTGCACATACCACTGGACTTAAAATAACAACAGACTCCTACCCACACAGACCCAACCCAAGACTCCCCTATCTGGCCGCAAATTGCGGCCAGAACTAATAAACCGGTGGCCTCACTATAGAATGGGGGCTTCGTGATCAGGAGGTGTGGTCTATACCTATCTAGTGTTCTCCAGTTAACTCAATTTTAACCTGAACTACTCGGGCCTATAGCAGATCACAGAGAACCAAAATTTCACCTTAAAACACTAAATTTTGCAAATATGAAACCTTATGGTATTTTGGTGTAATCATGGGTCAAATTAGGTTTACATGGCCTCAACAACACCTAATTAGGCTAGGTTAACCAACACTAACAACACTTAACCATAAGTCTACACAAATCACCATTTCAAGACCAAAATCTCCCTTTTATACAAACCGAAGCAAATCCTACATAAGTTAAGCAAACTAAAGGGTTAGGCTCAAAGATTATACCTTACTAGACCCTATGAAGCAGGAAGAAGGAGGTAAGGATCTGGAATGCTGCGGCAGCTGCTGGGGCTGCTGTTGATGTTGCTGCTGCCACAGCCTGCTGCTGTTGTCGTCACTGCTTGCTTCTGCTGTTGCTATTACTGCTGCTGATGCTGCTGTCTGCTGCTGCTGCTAATGGTGCTGGGGCGGCTGCTGCTAGGTGAGTGTGCGTGTGTGTATGTGAGAGTTGTGAGAATGAGGAGGAAAGAAATGAGGCACCCTAGTCAACCCTTCTCTCTCATTAAATGAGCATGGCTCAAGCCATATTTCCCATACTCTCTCTCTCCCTCCAAGTCAACAAAATCCACATCATTTCTCATATTTAAAAAAAAATAAAACAACACACATAAATAAAAACCCAAATTCACCTAATAAGAATCAATTAACTTAAAGAAAATTGGTTAATCCATCATGGTAGCTAATCATGGTTTAACTCCAAATCTAAATCTTAGTTTACATGCACAAGTGTGTGTGCGCCTAGAAAAACTCTAATAAAATATTCATTAATTAGGATAAAATATTTGAAACTTAATTTGGTAAACTTTTTATTAAAACTATATATTAAAATATAATTAACCCCTAAACACAACCTAAGGTGTTACAGATTTAAAGGAAAAAGGAAATTAGCATAATGACCCATTTTCTACACACTTCTTCCTCGACCATTGACATTAACCATGGTTTAATTTCCTTTTGTTCTTTAACCCATCTAAACAATATCTAGATATTTAGCCAACCATGGTTATATGTGAGAGTGTCTCATATATAATATTTTCATATTCATTTTTGAAAATAAGTTGTCATTATTATTCATAAAAGTTTATGCCATCTTCATCCTCCTCCTTCTGCAAGCTCTCTTGAGTTCTGTTTTAAGTGAGGAACTTAAAAAGATTGGGTTTTTAAGTGAGTTTACAAACCACACAACCATTCTACACTACCCTAGCCCTTTAGTGTAGAGTGTTTCCTTCATTTTGTGAAGATAAGAGCTTGATCTAGGAATCTCCGGGTGGATCATCGTTGACGACGAAGAACCTCGAGCGGAGTCGTTCCAAACCTTGTGTAAACCTGTAGGATTCCTAAAGACCGAAGGAGTTGGCTACAAAGGTTGTATTTCCTTTTTCTTTAGTTTAGACTTCACATAATGATGTTATTACCCAAATCTCTAGTTACGATTCGTAGTTCGTTTGTAATAGCCCTCTTTAAAAAGAAACTTCACTACTTTATGATGTTGTAACCCAATTAGAGGCGCTACTACACACTAACATGTATCAGACCCTAACTAGAGCTTTAGGGTAAGCTGGACAACGTTTAAAAACTCAATCGAACATGAAAAATGCGATTTTTACATGCTCACTGGAATTTTTTTCAAAAGATGGAATTTTTGTAATTAAAAATATGCAGAAAATAGAGCAGGGTTTTCTATGGATCCCCAAGAAAAAAGAGCGCCTAACTCGACTCAATGACCGCGAAACCGCGGCTAAATAGGTGTATTTGCGGCGGTTCCGCGGTGCCGTTGGTGAGGCTTGGACCGTACGCTCTTGCGTTGATCCGTAGGTACCATATATGCTCTCTGAGAATTTTTTATGCAGGTTCAAGTGTTGAGATCTATTACTACAGTGGGTATGTTTATGCGTTGATTGATATATTTTAACGTTTTCTATGCTTTTCAATTGTTGATGTGATATGATGTATAGGATCGTCCTGATTGAATGGTTGGGGTTTTATGTGAGACGAGAGTTTATCTTTTCATTCATGTAAAATTCATTGTATATATTATTCTTTTAATGGGGCACATCCGGGTTGAGGATGATGTCTCCATTGATGTATATTTTACTTTTCCGCATTTGGATAGACCCAAGGAGGGGAGCATCAGTGACCGGGTTCTGGAGTTCAGTTGGAGGCCATCTCGAGGAGTCGAGACCGGGTCTCCTAAACTCCATAATTGGAAGGGTCACTTGCCGCTCTCGTAGGGGTCTAAGGGTGTGGGTTTGGCTATTCATCACGAGCGTGGAATCCGTATTTTCTATCTTAGGCTAAGTAGAAAATACGAAGTTCCTAGTATATCCTATATTTTCATATATGTGTTTCTGCTACTAATTATTCTGTGATGTGATTGCTTAATATCTGAGACGAATGTGATATTGTTATATATGTGATATGTAATACTGCATTTCATTTCTTTCTGTAATGGCTTAGGAACTTAAATGATGGGAATACATTAATAAGATTAATGTAAAAGAAAAGAAACCTAAAGATGTTGTAGAATCGGATTTGAAACCCACTCGGCTCCTTTTTATGAAAAAGCAAGTTTCTAAAGATGCGGAGCTTAAGCTACTCCTTTTCTAAAAACAATTAGATTCTACAACGAAATCAAGTTCAAAGCGTTAAAGGTTTTCATAAAAACCATCTGCAACCCTCCGTCATTTTAGGAAGCAGAGTACTTAGTATTCGTGCTACGTATGTTGATTATAGTCAAGGCGTAGTGTACGGTAGCTAAGTGATGTCTTCCTAAAAATCATATGATGCGATCAGTTAGGACATTCATGTGATTATGTTGATCATAGTCAAGGGTCATATGGGCGGGTCTAGTTAATCTCGAAATGACGGGTAGAACTTGACTAGCGTTTATGATATGTTGACCATAGCCAAGGTCATAAGCATCTAGGGGTAAAAACCATATCGGGAGATTCAAAAGTTGTGATTTGCAATGAGATTACATACCATCTATATGATATTTGGATCCCGATCCCACTGTAAGTAAGAGTTACTCCCGGGAGAATTTTGCACTTTATAATTAGCTAATCCAGTAGGTGTCTAGAAAGGTGTTAACGGGGTTTGACCTCTGGGAAAAACGAGGTTTATTTTAATTAGGTCCGTGCGCAAGCACGGGGAACCTCCCTCAAAGTACCGACACTGGCCCGGCTGACCGGTTAGCGAAACTGTAGAATGCAATTAATCCTGGCTAGTTTTCTTTTCAGGTTTGAAAGAAAATTTGATAAAAGCAGTAGGAGACATCGATTAGATAAAATAATAACCAATCTGATCTTTGCAAGAGCATTTTTCTGAGTGTATTCTTTTCTCTCTCCTAATGGCAGATACCGATGACGGGACTTAAGCTTCTTTTAGAGAAAAACAAACTGACTGGACCAAATTATAAAGAATGGTTGAGGAACTTGAACATTGCACTCACATATGATAAAGTATCATATGTCCTCACTACCAAAGCCCCACCCGTCCAAGGACCTGAATCATCTGTTTCGGATAAGGAGATCCGAAAAACATGGGATATTAATTGTAACACGGCCACATGCCCTGCGCTTGATTCTATGGACAGTATCCATCAGAAACAGCACGAGAAGATGGATATACAATCCATCTTTCTTCATACAAAGGAGTTGTATGAACAGCAATCTCGTACTTTACGCTACGACGCATCTCGAAAGCTGTTTCAGATGCGGTTGGCCCCCGGTGCATCAGTAGGAGACCATGTTTTGAAGATGATTAGTCTTATTGAAGAACTTAAGGAACTGGGATAGACTATGGATAATGAGCAATATACAGATATTGTTCTGTAGTCTCTCTCCTCCGTCTTTGCTCCGTTCATAGTGAATTTCAATATGAACGATTTGGAGAAATCATTGCCTGAACTTTTCAATATGTTGAGAAATGCAGAGAGCACGTTTAAGATAGCGAAAACTCTAGCTCTACTTTATGGGCCATCTTCCTCTTCAGTCCCGAAAGCCAAGGCCAAGGGAAAGAAGAAGAAGAATCCCACCAAGCCGAGAGGCTGAGTTCAAAAGGAGAAGGGGAAAGACAAATCTGGGACCGCGGGAAGTGGAAAAGGAGAATGTTTTTACTGCCACAAGTCGAGACACTGGAAACGCAATTGTGCTTTGTACCTTGCAGATCTCAAGAAGAAGAAGCATGTTGATGCTTCCGCTTCAGGTGTGTTTGTAACTGAAAACTATTTTTCATTTAACTCTACATCTTGGGTATTAGATACCGGTTCTGGTTCTCACATCTGTAATTTTATGCAGGGATTGAGAAACTGTAGAGTTTTGAAGACTGGGGACCACACTCTACGGGTTGGAAATGGTTCCACTGTACATGTTGTATCCGTAGGAGAGTATCATCTGTGGTTGCTTTCAGGATGTATTTTGGTTTTGAACCCTTCTTATTTTGTACCTGGTATGCTATGTAATATAATATCCGTATCTTTGTTGGACAATGAAGGATATCATTTTGTGTTGCAAAATAATGTTTTGAACATTAACTTGAATCAGCAGTTGATTTGGTATGGTACCCTAAGAAACGGAATTTACGTCTTAAACCAACACACAGTTTTCAATATACAACATACAAACAAAAGAAAGATTTCAGATATAAATGAATCTTTTCTTTGGCATTTTAGACTTGGTCATATTAATGAAACATGACTAAACAAACTACATAAAGATGGATATTTAAAACCTTTTGAATAAAAATCTTATGCGACTTATCAGTCTTGTATCAAAGGTAAAATGACCAAAACTCCGTTTATTGGACACGGAGAGAGAGCTACAAAACTCTTAAGCCTCATACATAGTGATGTATGTGGACCAATGTCTACACATGCTAGAGGCGGTTTTTCATATTTCATCACTTTTACTGATGATTTCTCAAGATTCGGACACGTGTTTTTATTGAAAAATAAATCCGAAGCCTTCGAGAAATTCAAGGAGTACAAACTTGAAGTAGAAAAACAAACTGGCTCGAGTATCAAGAAACTTCGATCAGATCGAGGTGGAGAGTATTTAAGCACTGAGTTTTCAGACTTCTTAAAAGAGAATGGGATTCTCTCTCAACTCACTCCTCCGTACACACCACAGCACAACGGTGTGTTAGAACGGAGGAATCGTACCCTATTATATATGGTACGGTCCATGATGAGTGATACTGAGTTGATACATTCCTTTTAGGGGCATGCATTAGAGACAACAATTTATCTATTGAACAGGGTTCCATCAATGACCGTGTCTACCACTCCATATGAGATATGTTGTGGAAGGAGACCATCTCTTAAAAGAGTTAGGATTTGGGGTTGTCCGGATTTTGTCAAAAAGCAGAATCCGGATAAACTCGAGACACGATCGGTCATGTGTAAATTTGTGTGATATCCAAAACACTCGTATGGATATCTATTCTACCACAAGGAAGAACAAAAGGTGTTTGTTTCTCAATATGCCACATTTTTGGAAAATGAAATCTTTATAGACAGTACTGATGGCAAAGTGGTAGAACTATAAGAGGTTCTAGAGACACAAATTACTCAGGACGAATTGGTTGAAACTGATGTTGCAGTAGAACTTCAAGAACCTCAGCCGCTCCGGAGATCCAGTAAAACTTCTTCTCGCCCGCCGGAGAGATACTATGGGTTTCTCATTGATGGTGATAGAGTAGATTGCATCATAGATGATGATGACCCTACTAGTTTTCAGCAAGCTATCACGAGTGGTGACTTAGTGAAGTGGCTGGATGCCATGAGATCCGAAATGGAGTCCATGTACACCAAAAAAGTATGGACTTTAGACGTTGCACCTCCTGGGATAAAACCCGTTCGGTGCAAATGGATCTTTAAGAGAAAGATTGGTGTAGATGGATAGGTAGAGACCTATAAAGCATGGCTTGTAGCGAAAGGTTTTCGTCAAAGACCAGGACTGGACTATGATGAAACTTTCTCTCCAGTAGCAATGCTTAAATCTATTCGGATCCTACTTGCTATTTCTGCTCACTACAACTATGAAATCTGGCAGATGGATGTTAAAACTGCATTTCTAAATGGTGATTTAGAAGAGTGCGTTTTTATGGATCAGCCAGAGGGCTTCATTGACAGTGGGAGCAGCGGAAAAGCATATAGGTTGCTTAAATCCATTTATGGATTAAAGCAGGCATCTCGGAGATGGAACATCTGTTTTGATGATACAATCAAAGAGCTTGATTTTATCAAAAATATAAATGAACCATGTATTTATAAGAAGATTGTAAGGAGTACTGTCACTTTCCTCGTATTGTACGTGTTAGTTATATGTATGCCCAAGAGGCCATTACTATACATGTGTTGTATATTGTAGTGGATGCTTGGACATATATAGGGAGGACTTTCTTGCTCGACATGATAGTATGCTATCTGGTTACTCTTTACCTTAACGTGTATATTGATTGTCTCTCTGTTACCTGTTGGTAAAGCCCTTAGGATGTGTACTTGACTACCTGGACTGTGATGCGGATCATACTAGTGGGGACATGTTAGTCCATAAGTACATCCTTCATGGTCCCTAGTCGTGGGTATATCGAGACGGGGCATCGATATACCAGAGTAGACTAGCGTATACCTTCTCGATCCATACAGATAGGCGATGGATGATCCCATATCCATTGGTGTTTGACATCAGAGATGATATACGGGTGCTCAGTGGAGACTGGGTACACTGGACGGACTCGCCGAGAACTCCCAGATGGTATTATACCTTACGTCAGATGGAAGTTCTCTGGTGACACTGGTACAGGTTAGTCTGTAGACCCGAGATCGTCATAGAGTCTTCTGTGATTCCCACTGTACTTTGATTTTGACCTTACCACGTCCAAGCGGGCGTGCAAAACGGTGGTTTTTGGGTACAGTCCCGAGTCACATGGAGGCAATGAGCGATAGGAGGGGTTTCATCTCTCCGGGTATTTGGGGTTGATGTTGCGCTGTGCTCGATGGGCCATAACAGGGAAGTCCCTGGCCAGGGCTGATTTAGAGATTTACTGGTAAGTGTTACCCGTAGTTTCTCAACCCGTTATGCGCCTCATATCGGCACGACTTATCGGTTATTAGGGTCTGACGTTTACCACCCCTAGACTTGATATGCGACATATCAGACGAGGAGACCGGACTGTACGTTAGTGTCACTGTCAGGCTTTTTGCAGGAGTTGGAGCGGGCTTGCTTGCTGATCTTCTGATTGCTCAATACCCAGGTAGACGTTACGTCCAGCTAGTACCGCTGACGGCTTGTGTGTGTTTGATATGATCATCACCTACTGCCGGCGTATTGACGAGTCTTTAGAGTCCTGCATAGAGGTTGTACTGGCTCAGGCAAAACGAGATAGGAGCGCATATGTGATATGTGCGGGACCGAGAATGATGCGAGTATGTGATACCGTATTCAATTCTCACGATGATTGTATCGATTGGTTGTATGCGATATAACCTAGTTATCGAATCAAGGATTGATTCGATAAGTCGATACATTGGTTATTAGTCGGTTATACGCGATATGACCGGATCGTTAAATCAAGTGTTGATTTAATGATTTAATGTATAATTATATATTTGATATATTACTTTACATTAACTAGTATTGGATCACTTAAGATTGATTTTCTCACTTGATGTGCACAAGTTGTATATGTGATATATTTTTTGTGCACAAGATTGTATCATGTTTGATGATACATGCAAACTTGGGTGTGTATGTTTTAAACCATAGTTTAGGTTAATGGTTAAGGTTTTATTTATTTATTTATTTATTTAATTTTGGAAAAACAAAATGGTGGCCTTTTTGTTTCTTTGCTAGAAGCTTCATGAAGCATGCTAGCATCTTTGAAAAAGTCTTGCCATTTTGTTTTTATCCTTTAACCTAACCATCAACCTAAACCCTAGTTTATTCTCTACATGTGTTAAATCACCCATGGTTGCAATATGATAAGGCTTCACTTGATTTTCTTTAATTGATAATTCATTCTTTTCTTTCTTCTTCTTCTTCTTCTTTTGAAGAAAAAGAGATAGCTTGCTAGAAAATTTCAAGTGAAGATTTAGAGTGAGAAATCAAAATCTAAAGAGTACCCACTTCCTATCTCACCATCCTCTACTAGACTAGTACTTTAGTTTAGGGTGTTTGCTTTACTAATTCTATGGTTAGTGAGGTAGAAGCTTGAGTCCGTATTCCCTCGACGTAGATCATCTTCGGCACCGAAGACTTCAAGCGATCCCGTTGCAATTTCCTCATGGAGCCGTCCGAGAGTCCGGGAGTTGGTTGATCGCAGCGAAGGTACATCGTCACGGAGCTATGGAAGTGGAGGACCGGATCTACAAAGGTTGTAGTCCCTTTCCCTTAGTGATAATTGTGATCTACTGGCTTTATGTTTCGCCTAATATCTAGTTAACGATCTTGCTTCGGGTTGTTAGGCACCTAATTTTTTTAATCCGGCATGGTCGATGCCTTGTAGAGCCTCCTTAGTGTGCCTAGTAACCCTACAGTACGTAGATGACATTCTCTTAATAGGAAATGATGTTTCTATGCTGCAATCGGTCAAATTATTCTTATCACAAAGTTTCTCCATGAAGGACCTGGGTGATGCCTCGTGCATTTTGGGCATAAGGATCTATAGAGATTGATCCAAAAGGTTATTGGGATTGTCCCAATCAAAGTACATTGATACCATCCTAAAAAGGTTTAGTATGGAGCATTCCAAGCATGGTGCCTTGCCCGCTTGTCATGGAATCACACTCTTTAAGGACTTCTGTCCGAAGACTGATGAAGAGAGAGCTCGCATGAGCATTATACCATACACTTCAGCCGTAGGATCTATAATGTATGCGATGATATGTACTCGCCCTGATGTAGCTTATGCACTAGCTGTAGTAAGCAGGTATCAATCCAACCCAGGGGAGCAACACTGGGTAGCCGTGAAGAACATTCTTAAGTACTTACGAAGGACTAAAGAATTGTTCTTGGTGTATGGTAATGGGGATCTCCAAATGAAGGCCTTTACCGATTCTACCTTCCAAAGTGATAAGGATGACAGTAAATCTATCTCAGGGTTTGTATTTACCCTCAATGGAGGGGCGGTATGTTGCAAGAGTTCCAAACAGGATACCGTTGCAGACTCCATGATGGAAGCTGAGTATATTGCTGCAAATGATGCTGCCAAGGAAGCCATCTGGATGAGGAAGTTTGTTGCGGAGCTAGGAGTAGTTCCAACCATTATTGATCCAATACCATTGTATTGTGATAATAATGGAGCTATGGCATTGGCCAAAGAACCCAGATCCCATCAAAAGTCCAGACACATCCTTAGGCGATATCATTTGATCCGGGAGATAGTTGATCGCCACGAGATCGAGATTCGTAGAGTAGACACAGAGGATAACACCGCAGATCCATTCTCCAAGGCACTTCCTCAGTCGCAACATGAGCGACTTTTTGAGATGTTGGGTATGAGATATGCCAATAATTGGCCTTAGTGCAAGTGGGAGATTGTTGGATATATGTGTGCCCTAGAGGCCATTATATGTATAGTGGATGCTTGGACATATATATATGTATATGTATATTTTGATATATGACTTTCTTGCTCGACACGATAGTATGATATTTGGTTTTACTTTATCTGACATGTTTACTTGATACTGTTCATTTGATACATGTTGATAAAGCCCTAAGGATATTTGCTTGACTTCAATGGCAATGATGCAGATCATACTAGTGGGGCATGTGTAGTCTATAAGCATTGTTGGGTCCCGGCAGCGCCCCGGCCATCGAAACGCGGCGAAAATGCGGAACAAAAATTTCTGAAACCGGCGCTACCGCTACCCGAATCCCGGATCGACTTTAAACCCTAAACTAGCAAATCAAACTAAGAGTTTGAATTGTTATACCGAGTTAATCCGAGTCCTTCGATCTTCATTCCAAGCTCCTAGCGGTTCCTTGATGTGGTTTTGTCGCCGGACTTCCGCCAACTCCGATGATCCACCCGAGAGAAACGACGCAAGATCCAACCTCGTCGAGGATTTACAGGACGTTTACCACCGCTAGACTAGATATGCGACATATCGGACGAAGAGACCGGACTGTACAATTAGTGTTACTGACAGGATTTACAGGAGTATGAGCAGGTTTGCGTGTTGATCTTCTGATCGTTCAATACCCGGGTGGCCGTTACGTTTAGCTGACCGCTTGCGGCTTGTGAGTGTTTGATATGATCATCACCTGCTGTCGGCGTATTGACGAGTCTTAGAGTCCCACATAGGAGTTTTCTAGCTCAGGCGAAAAGATGTGGTGTGCATATGAGATATGCGCGGGAGCTCGATTAAATGTGTGTATATGATACCGTGTTTTAATCGGGCGTTTTCTATTGGTCCAGTCGTATGAGATATGACCGGTTTATTAAATCAAGTGTTGATTTAATATTGACTTTTAGCTCACTTGTTTAAAACCTTTTCTATTTTGATGTGTGCATGAATGTATGTATGCATATATACATGTTGATGTGAATGCACACATACATACATACATGTGTCATGGTTGTTTATACATAGGAGATGGCAATGCAAGACTCACATGGTAGATATATATGCATATATATTTTTATTATTGAGAAAAAGAAATGATTAAATCATGGTTGAATTTTCTTCATCACTATTCTTTACTTGACCTAAGTTTTGACCATGGTTTCATTTCCTTTGTTCTTTAACTCAATAATGAAAATATCTAGATATTTATTGACCATGGTTACTTGAGAGAGTGTCTCTCATATATATTTTCATTTCTTATTTTATTATGAGAATTACCATAAAAACAAAAGAGCTCAAGCTTTGCCATCTTCATCTTCTTCCTCTCTCATGCTCTCTTGTGATTTCCATTGAGTGAGGAAATTAAAAAAAAAGGGTTTTTAAGTGAAAACACAAACCACATCACTATTCTACCCTTGTCTAGCCTATTAGTGTAGATTGTTTGCTTCACCTTTTGCTTGATCAAGTAGAGCAAGGAGCTTGACCAAAGGGACTCCGGGTGGATCGTCGTGTACTTGGAAGGGTTCAAGCAAGCCGGTTCAAACTCTAGGAGAACCAACGAGTCAAGGAGGGAGGACGACAAATGTTGTATTTCTCCCCACTTTGTGTTAGACACTACTTTGTATGTGATACAATATGTTGTTACCCTAGATTTCTAGTTCGATTCATGGTTGGAATTGTTTAGCAACCCCTAAAATTTTGTTATAGCATGTGTGATGCAAACCTAACCCTAGGCATGGTGCCAAAGAATCCCTACAGTGGTATCAGAGCCAAGCTAGAAACTTACACGATGTTAAAAATAATACGAAACCGAAACAAATCCGAAAATACGGATTTCTGGAACCCTGAAAACTGCTCTCTGTCGATTTTAACATGGTCTACATAATTATTTAATCAACTGCAGAAGATTGTATGTGATACAACTAGAACACAGAAGAAATTTGAGGCCATTCCCTCGGATTTGGCACGAGCACCAATCCCAGAAAACCGGTGTGGTCGGCCCTAACTGCCCAGTTTTGCCTCGAATTTCTCCTGTGCTTTGATGTGTAGGTTTTAGGGTTTCAGGTATTGTTTGTTTAGCCCAAATTTTCATGTGATGATAATTGTGCTTAGGGGCTAATTCGTTGTATTTCGGAGTCGTATTTTTAACATTGTTTTTGGTACCTTGGACAACGTTTAACAGTTCGAACGAATATCACACACCACCTCATTACCCTCGCTAGAAATTTTCATGTGTTGGAATTTCCCAAGATGAACATATTCAGAAGATCGTGCAAGTATCCCTATGGACCCTCTAGAAGAACGTAACCCTAACTCGATCCTATGACCATGGAACCGCGGCTAAACCTTAGGGTTTTCCGTTGTCCTGTGGCGCCATAAGTGAGGCAAGGGTCGACCCTTCTACGGTTGGTCCATAGACACTGTAGCACGTTTTTGGGTATCCTAACTTTGCTCAACTGTTGAGCTCTCGGGGTAATTTGTGGGTGTTTGTTGATTCGATCGAAACGTTTAACATCGTCTAGATATTTGTGGAATGTGATACAACATGTGGAATTCATATAGTTAGGCATGAAATCCGAAGTATGTGATATTTCGGGTTTATGATGTCTAAGGTAATTGTGGATTCCAAATGTTGTAGTTTGACATTTTCTTTTCTGCGACCGTAAGTTTAGTATGCGGTGTATCACCGGTTTCGTTGGTATATATCAACGACAATTGGGGTACGCAAACTTACTTACGTTGATGACATGTGATGTTATGTGTTGCTGAGATATGATGTACAGGATTGTCGTGAATGAATGGTTGGGTTTTTTTTATGTGAGATGGGAGTTTTTATTTTTATTCTTGTAAAATTCATTGTATGTAATACTCTTTTATTTGGGGAACTTCCGGGTTGAGAATGATGTCACCATTGTTGTATATTATTTACTTTTCCGCATTAGGATAGACCTAAGGAGGGGAGAACAAGTGACCGGGTTCTAGGGTTCAGTGGGAGGCCATCTTGAGGAGTCGAGACTGGGTCTCCTAAACTCTAGAATTGGTAGGGTCACTTGCCGCTCTCGTAGGGGTCTATGGTGTGGGTTTGGCTATTCATCGCGACCGTGGAATCCGTATTTTCTAGTGTTGGATAAATACAAAATACGGACCTGCTAGACTATCCTATATTTTCTTGTGTGCTTCTGCTGTTGATATTCTGTGATGTGATCACTTTATATGCTGAGACGAATGCTATTATATATATGATATATAATAAACGTTGCTTATGTTTTGCACCCGCGCTAGTCCCACCCCGCTATGCCGTTAGTTAAGTAACCTAATGGTGCATAACGGGACACTGTGGCGAATGTGGATGCCATAAGCGTACGTCATATTTTCGTTTCTTCTGTGATGCTTAGGAAGCATAAACGATGGGACTTCATTAATGAGATTAATGAAAGAAAAGAAACCTAAAAGATGTTGTAGAACCAAATTTTCAAAAAGGGTAGCTATAGTTCTTGTTTTGCATAGCGGTATTCCTTGTAGAATATCCATCACCTTATTCGATAAGAAAAGAGCCGAGATCCCTTCATCGGGAGTGAACTCTTTAGCGAAACTAGCAGATGCTACAACTCATTCGGTTTTGTTTTTGATTGCTTGTATAGTTCCTGCTTTGCATAGCGGTATTTCTTGTAGAATATCATGCACCTTATTCGATAAGGAAAGAGCCGAGATCCCATCACCGGGAGTGACCTCTTTAGCGAAACTAGTAAAAGACTCAAAAACACTCCTTTTTCAAAAATCACTTGTTTTTACAACGATATCAAGTTTATTACGCTCATGGTTGTCTTAAAAACCTGCATAGCCCTCCGTCATTTTAGATAAGTACTACTTAGTATTCGTGCTACGTTTGTTGACCATGTTAAGGCGTAGTGTACGGTAGCTAATTAGTGCTTATCTGCTAAAGCATGTGATGTGATTGGATTAGGGTAGTCGTGCGATTTTTGTTGACCATGTCAAGGGTCGTGCGGGTGCGTTTAATTCAATCAGGAAATGACGGGTTGAACTTGGCTAGCGCATATGATTTGTTGAACATGTTAAGGTCATAAGTAGATAGGGGCAAAAGTATTATCGGGAAATTTAAGTGTTGAAATTTGCAATTAGATTGCATACCTTCTATGAGATAGTTGGATCTCGATACCCAATGCGAGTAAGAGATACTCCTGGGAGTGTTTTACACATGACAATTAGTCGATCAAGTAGGTGTCTAGAAATGTGTTAACAGGGTTACGCCCCTGGGAAAATGAGGTTTATTTTATTTTGGTCTGTGCAAAAGTAGGGGGAACCTCCCTCAAAGTACCAACACTGGCCTGGCTGAAAGATTGGCGAACTTGTAAGGTGTAATTAATCCCGGCTAGTCTTACCTTTTAGGGTTTGAAGGAAGATTTGATAAAAACAGTGGGAGTCATCCTGATTAGATAAGATAATAACCAATCTAATCTTGCAAGAGCGTACGCTAAAGTGTTTTCTTCTCTCTCTCTCCAGGTAGCGACCATGTCTGGCCTTAATCAAGATAATAATATGGATGTATTAACCAAACCCGCTTGTTATACTGAGCAGGGGAACATTGGTTCCGTTCTTTCTTATAATTGTTATAAGATTGAGCAGGGAATAGGGACATATCCGGATTCCCACGCCGCCCAAACGAAGAGTAAGCATGTTGATGCATCTTCTTCAGGTGTGTTAGTTACCGAGAACTGTTTCTCAGTTCACTCTACGTCCTGGGCATTAGATATCGGATCAGGATCCTATATATGCAATATGTTGCATGGGGTAAGGAAAGGTAGAGAACTGGGAATGGGTGATAGATCCATAAGAGTAGGGAATGGTGCAAATGTTGCAGCCAAAGCAGTTGGCGAATATCACCTCGTATTACCAAATGGTAATACATTGATTCTGAAAGAATGCTATTACATACCGACCCTGATATGCAATCTTATATCAGTTTCTTTATTAAGTAAAGAAGGATATAATTTTGTAGTACAGGATAATGTTATGAACATCTTCCTGAATCAAAAGTTGATTGGATCAGGCTCGTTAAATAATGGCATATACATTATAAATCAAGCCACTGTTCTTAACGTACAAAACACACACAAGAGGAAGTGTTCAGAGATGAACGAATCCTTCTTATGGCATTGTAGACTAGGTCATATCAATGCAACAGGACTAGCTAAGTTGCATAAGGATGGATATTTGAATCCATTCGAATTTTCATCTTATGACACTTGCCAGTCATGTCTCAAAGGCAAGATGACAAAAACTTTGTTTAGTGGACACGGAGAAAGAGTTATGGAACTCTTGTGACTGATACATAGTGATGTATGCGGAACCATGTCTACACATGCCAGAAATGGTTCCTCGTACTTCATTACATTCACTAACGATCTCTCAAGATACGGACATGTGTTCCTGATGAAACACAAGTTTGAAGCTTTTGAGAAATTCAAAGAATATAAGCATGAAGTCGAGAACCAGACGGGTAAAAGTATTAAAATCCTACGATCTGATCGAGGAGGAGAATACTTGAGCATTGAGTTCCTGGACTATCTAAAAGAGAATAGGATTCTCTCTCAGCTTACTCCTCCGTATACACCACAGCACAACGGTGTATCGGAACGGAGAAATCGCACCCTATTAGATATGGTGCGCTCTATGATGAGCACCGCTGAGTTGCCTATTTCCTTTTGGGGTTATGCGCTTCAGTTAGCAGCATACCTATTGAATCAAGTTCCATCTAAATCAGTGCCTACAACCCATATGAGATATGGAGGGGAATGAGACCATATTTTAAATGAGTTAAGATATGGGGTTGTTCAGCCTATGTCAACAGGCAAAATCCGGACAAGCTCGAGGCACGATCAGTTCTTTGCAAGTTTGTGGGATATCCAAAGAATTCACAAGGATATATTTACTACCACGCTGAGGAGCAAAATGTGTTTGTTTCTCAATACGCCACCTTTTTAGAAAAGGAATTTCTTATGAAAGAAATTAGTGGCAAAGAGGTAGAGCTGGGAGAACTTCCAGCAGCACAAACTGCAACTGACGATTTAATAGAACCAGAGGATTCAATAGTTCCCGACAAACCTCAGCCGCTCCGCCGATCTAGTAGGGTTCCCATCCACCTGAGAGATACTACGGTTTTCTCATTGATGGTGGTTGCGAGGATTGCATCATGGAATATGATGACCCAACTAGCTTCGAGCAGGCCATCACGAGTGGGGAATCTGTGAAATGGCTGCATGCAATGGGATCTGAGATGGAATCCATGTACACCAACAAAGTATGGACTTTGGAAGTTGCTCCTGAAGGGGTAAAATCCATTGGGAGCAAATGGATCTTTAAGAAGAAACTTGGTGTAGATGGAAAAGTTGAGACTTTCAAAGCTAGACTTGTTGCAAAGGGTTTTAGTCAACGACCAGGTATGGATCATGATGAAACCTTTTCTCCAGTGGCTATGCTTAAGTCCATCCGGATCCTACTTGCCATTGCTGCATACCATGACTATGAAATCTGGAAAATGGATGTTAAGACCGCCTTTCTAAATGGTGATTTAGAAGAGTGCGTGTACATGACTCAGTCAGAGGGATTCGTGGATAGTGGGAGCAGCAGAAAGGTATGCAAGCTGCTTAAATCCATCTACGGGTTAAAACAAGCATCGCGGAGTTGGAACATCTGTTTTGATGTGGTAGTCAAAGAGTTTGACTTCATCAAAAATGTAGATGAACCTTGTATATACAAGAAGGTGGCAAAGAGTATGGTTGTCTTCCTCGTATTGTACGTGGATGACATACTCTTGATAGGAAATGATGTTCCTATGCTGCACTCGGTCAAGCTCTTCTTATCATAAAGATTCTCAGTGAAAGATCTAGGTGATGGCTCCTACATCTTGGGAATTAAGATCTATAGAGATAGATCTAAAAGCATACTGGGATTGTCCCAATCCTGGTACATTGTCACCGTGCTAAAGAGGTTTAGTATGGAAGAATCCAAGCATGGGAGTTTACCCACGATCTCTGGACCCACTCTCTCCAAAGAGATGTCTCCCAAGACTGATTTAGAGAGAGCTCGCATGCAAGGGATACCCTATGCTTTGGCAGTATGCTCTTTCATGTAGGCAATGTTATGTACCAAACCCGATGTAGCATACTCACTAAGTATAGCGAGTAGGTATCAAGCAGATCCAGGAGAGAGTCACTGGACAGCTGTGAAGAACATTCTCAAGTACTTGAGAAGGACTAAAGTGATGTTCTTGGTGTATGGTAACGGTCAACTCTAAGCGGAGTCCTTTACCGATTCAAGCTTCCAGAGTGATAAGGACGACTCTAAGTCGCACTCGGGATTGTCTTTACCCTCAATGGAGGGGCAGTTTGTTGGAAGAGTTCCAAATAAGAAAACGTGGTAGACTCGACGATGGAGGCTGAATACATCGCTGCCAACGATGCTGCCAAAGAGGCTGTCTGGATGAAGAAGTTCATAAACGAACTTGGAGTGGTTCCTTCCATTGAGCATCTAATACCTTTGTATTGTGATAACAATGCAGCTGTGGCTTTGGCCAAGGAAACCAGGTCCCATCAGAGATCCAAGCATATTCTGAGGTGGTATCACCTGATCCGGGAGATAGTTGATCTCCGGGAGATCGAGATCAGGAAAGGTGACACAAAGGACAACACAGTGGATCCACTCATGAAGGCCATACCCCAGATACAGTTTGAGAGACTCTTTGGGATGTTGGGTATGAGATACTACAACAACTGGCCTTAGTGCAAGTGGGAGATTGTTAGTTATGTATATTCAATAGAGGCCATTGTTGTACATGTGATGTATATTATAGTGGATGCTTGGACATATATAAAGAGGACTTTCTTGCTCGATATGATAGTATGCTATCTGGTTGCTCTTTGTCTTAACATGTAGATTTGTATTGTGATATTGTCTTGCTCTCACATGTTGACGAAGCCCTTAGGATGCGCACTTGATTACCAGGACTATGATGGAGATCATACTAGTAGGGCCAGGGTAGTCCACAAGTACATCCTTTAATTGTTCCTAGTCAAGGGTGTATCGAGATAGGGCATCGATATTCCAGAGTAGACTAGCGTATACGCTTCTTGACCCATATGATGGGCGATGGATGATCCCACATCCATTGGTGTTTGACATCAAAGATGGTATATGGGTGCTCAGCGGAGACTGGGTACTCTGAACGGACTCGCCAAGAACTCCTAGTTGGTATTATACTTATCGTCAGATAACAGTTCTCTGATGACACTGGTACAGGTTAGTCTGTAGACCCGAGATCGTCATAGAGTCTTGTGTGATTCCCACTGTGCTTTGATTTCCACCTTACCACGTTCAAGAGAACGTGCAAAACGGTGGCTTTTGGGTACAGTCCTGAATCACATGGAAGCAATGAGCGATAGGAGGGGTTTCATCTCTCCCGGTATTGAGGGTTGATGTTGCGCTGTGCTCAATTGGTTATAATTGGAAGTCCTCGGCCACAGCTGCTATGGAGATCTACTGGTAAGTATTATCGGCAGTTTCTTGACCCGTTATGAGCCTCACATCGACATGAATTATCTGTTACTGGGGTATGACGTTTACCACCCCAAGAATACATTTGCGACATATCAGACGAAGAGACCGGACTTTACGGTTAGTGTTACTGACAGGATTTACAGGTGTATGAGCAGGTTTGCTTCTTGATCTTCTGATCGTTCAATACCCAGGTGGCCGTTACGTTTAGCTGACCGCTTGCGGCTTGTAGGTGTTTGATATGATCATAACCTGCTGCCGGCGTATTGACGAGTCTTAGAGTCCCACAAAGGAGTTTCCTAGCTCAGGCGAAAAGATGTGGTGTGCATATGAGATATGCACGGGAGCTCGATTAAATGCGTGTATACGATACCGTGTTTTAATCGGGCGTTTTCTATTGGTCCGGTCGTATGAGATATGCCCGGTTTATTAAATCAAGTGTTGATTTAATATTGACTTTTAGCTCACTTATTTAAAACCTTTTCTATTTTGATGTGTGCATGAATGTATGTATACATATATACATGTTGATGTGAATGCACACATACATACATACATACATACATGTGTCATGGTTGTTTATACATAGGAGATGGCAATGCAAGACTCCCATGGTAGATATATATGCATATATATCTTCATTATTGAGAAAAAGAAATGATTAAATCATGGTTGAATTTTCTTTATCACTATTCTTTACTTGACCTAAGTTTTGACCATGGTTTCATTTCCTTTGTTCTTTAACTCAATGATGAAAATATCTTGATATTTATTGACCATGGTTACTTGAGAGAGTGTCTCTCATATATATTTTCATTTCTCATTTTATTATGAGAATTATCATAAAAACAAAAGAGCTCAAGCTTTGCCATCCTCATCTTCTTCCTCTCTCATGCTCTCTTGAGATTTCCATTGAGTGGGGAACTTAAAAAGAAAAGGTTTTTAAGTGAGATCACAACCTACATCACCATTCTACACTTGTCTAGCCCATTAGTGTAGATTGTTTTGCTTCACCTTTTGCTTGATCAAGTGGAGCAAGGAGCTTGAGCAAAGGAACGCCGGGTGGATCATCGTGGACTTGGAAGGGTTCCAGCAAGCCGGTTCAAACTCTAGGAGATCCAAGGAGTCAAGGAGGGAGGTCTACAAAGGTTGTATTTCTTCCAACTTAGTGTTAGATACTACTTTGTATGTGATACAATATGTTGTTACCCTAGATTTCTAGTTCGATTCATGGTTGGAATTTTTTAGCACCCCCTAAAATTTTGTTGTAGCATTTGTGATGCAAACCTAACCTTAGGAATGGTGCTAAAGAATCCCTACATTTACTGCATATCCGTACTGTTATATTTATGTCATCAGATTAGATATTTCAGACTATCGCTTTTGTGCATACTTGCGATTATCTGTACGATGTTATTTACTATTCATGAGTTGGCAACTCACCCCCGTTGTGCCACTGTGTTTTGCAGGCTTGACTCTTAGTATAGTCATGGAAGGGCTTCTCATTGCATCTACTTCTGCGGATACCGCTACTGTTGGTCGTGATTTTGGATAGATGGGTGGTTTTGCGGGTATCTATATGATTCCATTATATATCTTATTTTGTATATAATACTCTCCATCTACTACTTTCTTATATTTGACTTAGAGACGAGATGTATGGGGATCGTTTTTGTATTATTTGTGGCTCTGGGTGTCGAGCTCGTGTGAGCCAGCTTTTTATTTATGTTGTGATGTTGTTTTCACTTCTTTATTGCTTATTTCTTTGCTACGACGTCGTATAAACATGTTGTGGTTGTGTTCCGCCTTTTAGCGTGAGTTGCACCCATTTGGGGTTGCTTTATATATATATTCTATGTTGTACCCGTTTAGGGTTAGTTTTTTTATAAAGGAGATGCTGCCGAAATTTTTAAGAAAATAAAATTTAAGTTTGAGGTTTTATAACTTGAGATTTCCAAATGTTTTAACTGTTTACCATTTTATCTTTTCATGGTTTAGATTTCTGGGTTTTTCGGCTTACTTGAATTACGTTACGCCTTTAGACGTTGCGTGATTTAAGTGCCGGTCGTGTTTCTAAATTTTGGTCGTGACAAAGTTGGTATCAGAGCGCTAGGTTTTACCTTTCGGAGTGTAGGATGACCCTTGGTATGATAGTGTAAGTAGCTTAAGCAGAGTGACGTAGCGTGTGTATGTTCCGCGGCATACTTACGACACGGTACTCCGCCTAAGTGACCTTAGGACATATTTTCTTTTAATTCCTTCCTTGATTCCATATATCCTTATGATTCAATTTTTATTTTCTTATCGAATCCCGTTACTTATTCCGGCCACTATGCCGCCAAAGACTACGAAGGCGCGGAGAGCTGACGCTAGAGCCGAGGTCGGGGCAGGCTCGTCTGAGACGAAGACTGACCATGGCGGTATGCATATTCTTCAGGAGCAGATTGATCCACCTTCTCCAGATCCTATTGCTAGGATAGAGGCCAGTATTCAGGATTTGCGTCAGATGATCGGATCCTTGAAAAAGATCAATCGAGCACAGAGATCATATGTTGCTCCACCTACGGTAGTTCCGGGACCAAAGCGGATTCGTACTGATATATCAGCTCATAGGCGAGTTCGCGGAGGCCGTGGCGGATTCTTTATCGGCCAGTTTTGTGGCTCATACCCACAGGGACAGCAGTCGTTCTTAGGATGTTTCTGGTGTAGGTGTCGAGATCACCGTGTCAGATTTTGTACCGTGAGGTGCCACGGCAAGACAACTGTTCCACATGTTACTTCACTACCTCAGAGAGCATTGCCTCTTATGCTTGTTGTTGCTTCGCGCCAGACTTATGCTCACAGAGGCAGTGGTCACAGTGGTTTTGTTCAGAGCGGACGTGGTGGAAGAGGCGGAGGACAGCCGGTTGCCATGTAACATTTCAGAAAATATAAAATATTATTTTTGGAATTTAATATTAAAATAATATATTTCGCGAAAATACCCGATTTGCGAAATTGGGGTTTTCGTAAAATGGTATAAATATATACCAATATTTGTGAAATAATTGGAGATTAAAATGATTTATTCATTTAAAAATATATTTATCGGATTTGGCATTTTTATAATTAATTATATGGAGTATAAATAAATAAAAAAATTGATTAGTGCACTACTAATCGCGATTAAGCCAAATCCGTGTTTCTACATTTTTCCATGGTTAGTGCACCATGACATGTTGCATTTGGTTGCATGTTGTTTCATTGGTATTTGTTGATATTTGGCTTTTAGAGAAAAGAAAATGAGAAAAGGGAAAGAGAGTGAATTATTGGAGAGAGAGAGAGGCATTAGTTGTGAGAGAGTGAGAATAAGAAAGAGAGAGTGGGGGGCTGCCTTCATTTCCCCACCTATTATTTTCTTCACCTCCTTCATCCTCAAGCTTCCTTCCACCTCCACCTCCACATATCATCTCAAAATCTTCATCAAAACCCTATACTCCCTTCATTAAAAATGATCCACACCTCCTCCTCAACACTTTGGACCTTTCAAAGTTGGATTTTGAAGACATTGAGCAACTCAAGAAAATTCTTGAGTTGCCAATTGAGGTATAATTCTAAACCATAGTTAAGTTATTGTGTGTAGTATACCCTATTGTTAATTTAGAGTTAAATCGTTGTTGATTAGTGATGTTTGGAAAATTCAAGATAGGGTTTGGATGTTGGTGTGGAATCATGATCTGTAGTAGGTGTCTACAAGACCCTAGTGGTGTTTTACTAGCCTAGACCCGGGATTAGAACCAAAATACGGATTTAGGAATGGTCCCATGTCGGGTTTTATGAGGAATTGTGGTGGTAATTGGAGTTCTCCTTTAACCTGGGAACTCTAGAAATTATTTATCGATTACTGAGAGGTATGTAGACACCCTTGAAGCTATCCCCAAGACCCGAGGACCCAACTCACTAGTGTGGCCACAAATTATCTCATTCTGGCCGCAACTTGCAGCCTTGGTACGATAGAATCGCCTCGTGCTTGGTCCATGGCTCCATTTTAGGCAAATTAGACCTACCCTATATGTAAAATTGGCTAATTGTACCTGTGGCAAAATTTGGAGGTGTTTTCTTGAGTTGTTGATTTATGGTTTCCGATTTCTGAAACTTGGTTTTTAGTATTTGATATTGTACTGGGCCGTTGGACGTTTGTACGTCAACGGACGAGGATTATTTGGTTGGTTTTGCATGCGTAGGCTATGGGTTCTAACCTATAGGCGATCTGTGTGCTGTATGTAAGTACACGGTAGCGTCCCGGCCGTCTAACAGACGCCAAATGCGGAACAAAAAACTTTTTAGCTGGCGCTATCGCATACTATAACCCGGATCTGCCATTAAAGATAAACTAACAAACTACAAAGTGGGTAGAAATGTTATATCGAACGATCCGAGTCCTTCGGTCTTCAACCATCATCACACACTTTGTTGCGGCTGCTCCGATCTCCTGAATCTCCAGTCTTCTCGTCCAGGTGGCACCACGTCGAGGGATCTTTAAACGGGCTCCCGCCTCTGAACCGAGGCAACTCGATCATCAAGTTTGCTAAAAGAGATGACCAAGATTGATGTAGAGAATGAGTAGAACACTTTGTCTCGTTACATCCAAAGCTATGGATGAACGGTTAATGAAGTTGCCTTTTGGATCGGGTGAAATGAGAAATCTAATTATCTAATTTCCATGAATCCTTAACCATATTCTTTTTAACAAAAATTCCTTATTTTCTTCAAGAGGGGGCCGACCACATATAAGTGAGGAGGGGGGTGAGTGTAGGAAAAGAGTGGTGACCGTAATGATATGATACTTATCATAACACATCATGATACCAATGACACACTTAAAACAATAAATGCAAACCAATGATCATTAACCTAGTCACCTTAACACATCATCATACATTTAATGCTAACTATGAATCATCAAGCCTTTTCACCATCTCGAAACTTCTTGAACCATGCACACACTCATGACTCACCTCAAGAAAAGATAAATCCGTATTAAACCGAATGTTTAATACGGCCGATAGAAAGCTGGAAACAGGCAACTTCCAAAAGCGATCCCGAAACGAATTTCAGGATAACCCCGTAACAGTATAAATATACCTGCATTTATATTACGACAGAATACAAATGCAACTGAGACAAAGATATTATATCTACACAGTATAATACTTGGATCCGGCTTAAACCAAAGCCTACCAGTATTATCTGCCCGAAATATGACACGTGCGTAAACGCACGTGCATTTTCCGAACCCTGCCATAAAACCATACGGCCTCTACAACGTTTTGCCCGAACATGGGAAACTGCTTGTGGGGGACTCTAATGACTCATCAACATACTGGCACTAGGTATAACCTCTAGCACGTCAGAGGTACTAGCTGTACGTAACGGTTGCCTATGTATTGATCGGAAGGGAAGCTGGCGAGCGAACTCATCCAGAAACCCTACCGAGTCTGATAGTGACAATATCCGTACTGTCCGATCCGTTCGTCTATGAGTATCGTATATAGGGCCTAGGGGGCTGGTAAATGTCAGACCCCTAATAGCTGTATAAGTCGTGTCGGAGTGAAGCCCAGAACACCCTGAGATACTACTGGAATACCTTCCAGTATATCTCGATTACCCTTTTCAGGGATTTCGTGTAATGGCTCTCCTAAACACAGCACGATCTCACCCCCAATACCGGGAGAGACGAATCCCTGACGATCCGCTTACTGCCTCCATTTGGCTAGGGATTGTACCCAACTAAAACATGTTTGCACGACTCCTTTGAGCCGTGGTAGGGTAGTAATAAAAGCACAGTGGGAACTCACACGAGACAAATGACGATCCCCGGTCGACAGACTAACCTGTACACATGTCACCAGGGAACTGCTATCCGACGATATGTATAATACCAACTAGCATGTTCCCGGCGAGTCCTGTCCGGTGTACTCATAACCCAATGCGCACCTGTATACATCTTAGGTGATCCAACTAACACCAATGGTTTGTGAGACCGGCCACCGCCCCTCGTCGGGGTCTTGACTGTTTACACTAGTCTACTTTGGAGTATCGATGCCCTGTCTCGAAACTCCCACGACTAGGGACACTTTAAGGATGTGCTTATAGACCCCAGCTCCCACATATATGTGTTAGTTATATGTATGACCTAGAGGCCATTACTGTACATACGATGTATATTGTAGTGGATGCTAGGATATATATAGGGAGGACTTTCTTGCTCGACATGATAGTATGCTATCTGGTTGTACTTTATCTTAACATGTACTCTGATTGTCTCTATATTACATGTTGATAAAGCCCTTAGGATATGTACTCGACTACTGGGACTATGATGAGATCATACTAGTGGGGCCACGGTAGTCGACGAGTATATCCTATAATTGTTCCTAGTCGAGTATCGAGACAGGGTATCGATGCACCAGTGTAGACTAGCGTATATGCATCTTGACCCATATGATGGGCGATGGATGATCCCATATCCTTCGGTGTTTGACATCAAGGATGGTGTACGGGTGCTCAGTAGAGACTGGGTACACTGGACGGACTCGCCGAGAACTCCCAGATGGTATTATACCTCACGTCAGATGGCAGTTCTCCGGTGACACTGGTACAGAGTAGTCTGTTGACCCGAGATCGTCATAGAGTCTTGTGTGATTCCCACTGTGCTTTGATTTCCATCCTACCACGTACAAGAGGGCATGCAAAAAGGTGGCTTTTGGGTACAGTCCCGAATCACATGGAGGCAATGAGCGATAGGAGGGGATTCGTCTCTCCCGGTATAGGGAGTTGATGTTGTGCTGTGTTCGATTGGCTAAAACCGGAAATCCCTGGCCAGGGTTTCTGAGATTTACTGGTAAGTGTTATCAGTAGTTTCTCGAACTGTTATAGACCTCATATCGACACGACTTATCGAGCTACTGTGGTCTGACGTTTACCACCCCTAGGCGAGATATGCGACATATCAGACGACGAGACCGGACTGTACGGGAGTGTTACTGTTTGGATTCACAGGAGAATGTACAGGCTTGCTTGTTGATCTTCTGAGCGCTCAATACCTGGGTAGCTGTTACGTTTAGCTGACCGCTTGCAGCTTGTGGGTGTTTGATATGATCATCACCTACAGCCGGCGTATTGACGATTCTTTAGAGTCATACACAGAGGTTTCTTGGCTCAGGCAAAACGGAGTAGGGGCACGTATGTGATATGTGCGGGACCGAGGATAATGCGATATGAGATACCGTATTCTATTCTCGCGATATTTGATATCAGCCGGGTCATCGGATCAAGTGTTGATTCGATGAATCCGTACGGATAAATATTAGTCGGTTATATGCGATATAGCCGGATTGTCGGATCAAGTGTTGATTCGATAATTTAATATATAATAATATATATGATATATTAAATTACATTAACTAATATTTTCTCACTAAAAGATTCTTTTTCTCACTCGGGTAATACATTGATATATATGCGATATATGTTAAATGTATTATTTTATTTTGTTACGATAAATATTATATATGTGATATATAATATTGTAACATAATATGATAACTAATGCAACTTGTTTAGTGGAGTTTAAACATGATTAGGGTTTGGATTAGGGTTTGGATTTCTAGATGTTTCTAGAAGGTTTTGGTTTTGTTTTGTGAAAGATATTTGTAAGTGACTCATGCTTTAACCCAACACAAACCCTAACCCTAGTTAATTCTCTACATGGGTTTAGTCAACCATGGTTGCATTATTCATCGTATTATTTCTTTTTCTATTCATCACAAAAGGATTCTAATCATTGTTCATCTTCTTCCTTCATTCTTTTCATAGAAAAAGCTTACTAGTTTTCTTCAAGTGATGAATAAATGTGAGAAAAAGATAAATAAAGAGCAAAAATCCTACTTCATCATCCTCATCTTCCCTTGCTATTTAGATGAGGGTGTTCACATCATTTCATGAGTGTTAGCTTGTGTTAACGGAACTTCAAGGTAGATCATCTTAGTATCGAAGATCGGAAGCAAAGGTTGCATCTTTCTCTTCGTAGAACCTCTCGAGAGTCCGGAATCCGATGATCGCAGCGAAGGGACCACAACACGGAGCATATGAAGTGAAGGACCGGATCTACAAAGGTTGTAATCCCTCTCACTTAGTGTTAAAGTTGTTAACATGTTAGTTTTCGCCTAATCTCTAGTTTAAAGATCCGTATTCGGGTTGTTCGGCACGGCTAATTTTTAAATCGGGCATGGTTGATGACTCGTAGACCCTTGTGCGCGTGCCTAGCAACCCTACAGTGGTATCAGAGACAAGCTAGAGCTTTAGGCGAAGTCTAGACGAAGTTTGAAGTCCGATCGAACCGAAATCCCATTTCCAAAATGCTCTCTGGACTTTTTTCAAAAACTGGATTTTTTCCAGATTAAAAATTGCTAAAAAATTCAGCACGGTCTTAGTTGAATTACTGTGAAATTCGAGGGGCTAACTCATCTAAAGCGCGGCGGAACCGCGGCATAAGCATGCCTTATGCGGCGGTTCCGGGGCCTAATGATGACGTCATCCCTCCATTTTTGCACAGTAATTTGTCACTTCAGCTTCTGGATTTTCTGGGAATTTTTAATATTTATTCAAGAGTTGAATTTTCCGGGGTTGTTTTGGGGATTCGATGATTCGATCGGAATATCAGATTTTGTCTATGTGTTTTTCGGATAACTTTTAGAAACTGTTAAAAAGTTCGAACGGATATCAATAACTCACTTTTTCCCCTGTCGGAAAATTTTTCAAAAGTTGGATTTTTTCTCGTGTTTAAGAATGTTCTAAGTCGTGCAAGTAACTCGGTGGACCCTCTAGAAGACAACAAACCTTAACTCGATTATGTGACCGTCTTGAACTGCCTTTTGAACCTTAGGGTTTGGGGCAGTACGGCGTGCCACATGTGAGGCGTTGGCTTGACCCTTCTACGGCTGGACCATTGGTACTGTGGCATGTGATGAATATTGTTAAACTGATTTCAAGTGTTGAGATATATTGGGAAATCTTGGGTGTTTGATGATTCGATTGGAAAGTTTAACTTTGTCTATTTATCTGGAATGTGATACAATATTTGGAATCCACACATTGTTCTGAGATAACTGATTTGAATATTATAGACATAGCAGTTTAGTCTCAGATGATCGGTTGCCACGGAATTTTGATGTGATCAAAAGTCCGTCGCAATCACGTAGAGTACGCGGATACTCGCCGGGTAAACTTAATAGACAGCTACGCCCCATAGCCCCGACCAAGTGACTGTAGGAGAACCCCGTCGTCGAAAGCATCCGTTCGGGTGCTCGCGGCAGCGGTGTTCCGCCTTAGTGCACTTCGTCGACGGCATCTGGGGGTGCGGCCGTCTACTAAAGTTTGCGACGAGCATTCGATCAGGACGTCGGGGATCTTGTTGAATTGCCCGACTTGATATTGAAAAGAGTTTTCGATAATGAGATTAAAATGCGGGGTTTATAATTGTTAGGCATGTGATGTCTAAGGAATTCATTTGGTTTGGAATGCGATGTCTAAAGGGTTAAGGATTCCAACTGTTGCAGTTTTACACTTTCTTTTCTGTGACCGTAAGCGTAGTATGTGGTGTATCGCCGGCTTCGTTGCTATACATCAACGACAATCGGGATAAGCATACTTGCTTACATTGATGATATGAGATATTATGTGCTGCTGTGATATGTTATATTGGATCGTCGCTTTTTGAATAACTGGGGGTTTTATGTGAGATGAGAGTTTTTTATTTTTCATTCATGTAAAATTTATTTGTATGTAATATTCTTTTATTGGGGCACTTCCACGTAGCGGAAGATGTCACCGTTGTATATTATTTACTTTTCCGCATTAGATAGACCCAAGGCGGGGAGCACAAGTAACCGGGTTCTAGGGTCCAGTGGGAGACCATCTCGAGGAGTCGAGACCGGGTCTCCTAACCCTAGAATTGGCAGTGTTACTTACCGCTCTCGTAGGGGTCTAGGGATGTGGGTTTGGCTATTCATCGCGACCGTGGAATCCGTGTTTTATACAGGCTCGTATTGAAAACAAGGACGTCCTAGTATATCCAATATTTCATATATGTTCTTCTGCTGCAATGTTCTGTGATGAGATCATATTAATGCCTGAGACGAATGTTTATATTATATATATGAGATATATGTTATATTGCAGATTTCGTTTCGAAAGAGATGCTTGTGAAGCATAATAAAATGGGACTTCATTAATGAGATTAATGAAATAAAAGAAACCTAAGATGTTGTAGAAACTTGTTTAAAAACTGGTAGCTCTAGTTCTTGCTTTGCATAGCGGTGTTCCTTGTAGAACATCCAGCACGTTATTCGATAAGGAAAGGACCGAGATCCCTTCACCGGGAGTGACTCCTTTAGCAATAACTGGCAGATGCTACAAACTCGTTTTGTCTTTTGATTGCTTCTATAGTTCTTTCTTTGCATAGTGATATTTGTGAAATATCCTGCACCTTATTCGATGAGGAAAGGGCCGACGATCCCTTCACCGGGAGTGACCCCTTTAGAAAAACTAGAAAAGCCTCAAAAACACTCCATTTAAAATCACTCGATTCTACAACGATATCAAGTTCATTACGCAAAGGGTTTTCTGAAAAACCCGTCGTAGCCCTCCGTCATTTCAGATAAGTACTGGTTAGTATTCGTGCTGCGTTTGTTGACCTTAGCCAAGGCGTAGTGTACGGTGGTAGCTGATTAGTGCTTATCTGTATAAGCATATGATGCGATTGAGTTAGGGTAGTCGTGCGACTTTGTTGACCTTAGCCAAGGGTCGTGCGGGTGGGTTTAATTCAATCGGGAAATGACGGGTTGAACTTGGCTAGCACTTATGATTTGTTGACCTTAGCCAAGGTCATAAGCTGCTAGGGGCAAAATATTATTGGGAATTTCAAGTGTTGAAATTTGCAATGAGATTGCATACCTTCTATGAGATAGTTGGATCCCGATACCCGCTGCGAGTAAGAGTTACTCCTGGGAGAGTTTTACACATTACAATTAGCCGATCAAGTAGGTGTCTAGAATGGTGTTAACGGGGTTACGCCTCTGGGAAAATGAGGTTTACTTTAATTAGGTTCGTGCGAAAGCACGGGGGACCTCCCTCAAAGTACAGACACTGGCCTGGCCGAATGATTGGCGAACTTTTAGCGTGTAATTAATCCCGGCTAGTCTTTCCTTTTAGGGTTTGAAAGAAGATTTGACAAAAACAGTGGGAGACATCCTGATTAGATATATTAGATAACCAATCTAATCTTGCAAGAGCATACGCTGAGTGTTTTCTTCTCTCTCTCTCCAGGTAGCGACCATATCACACCTTAATCAAGATAATAAAATGGATATATTGACCGAACCCGCTTGTTATACTGAGCTGGGGAACGTTGGTCCCGCTCCAACTTATAATTGTTATAAGACAGAGCAGGAAATTGGGGAATACCAGATTTCCCGTGCCGCCCAAACGAAGAAAGTGCATATTGATGCATCATCTTCGAGTGTGTTCATTACAGAGAACTGTTTCTCAGTATCCTTTACGTCCTGGGTATGTGATACCGGATCAGGATCCCGCATATGTAATCTGTTACATGGGCTACAGATAGGTAGAGAACTGAGAACGGGTGATAAGTTTCATGAGATAGAAAACGGTGCAAGTGTTGCAGCCAAGTCTGTTGGTCACTGTCACCCTGTATCACCAGAATACATTGATTCTGAACAAATGTTATTAGATACCGAACCTGATATACAAAATCATATCGGTCTCTTTATTAGTAAAGAAAAGATATAATTTTGTATTGTTGGATAATGTTTTGAACATTTCCTATATCAAGAGTTGATCGGTTCAGGCACGTCATCTAAAAGCATTGTCGTTCTAAATCAAACTACAGTTCTTAGTATAACGGAACACATACAAGAGGAAGAGTTCAGAAATGAATGAATCCTTCTTGAGGTATTGTAGACTAGGTCAAATCAATGCGACCCGACTGGCTGAAGTTACATATAGATGCATATTTAAATTAGTTTGAATTTACATCTTGTGAAACTTGCCGGTCATGTCACAAAGATAAGATGACCACAGCTCTGTTTGTTGGAAACAGAGAAAGAGTTAGTGAACTTTTGGGATTGATACATGCTGATGTATGAAAGTCCCCTGTCTACATATGCCAAGATCGGTTCTTTGTACTTCATTACATTCTCTGATAATCTCTCAAGATTCAGACATATGTTCCTGTTGAAACACAAGTCCGAACCTTTTGAGATATTCACAGAATATGAGTTAGAAGTAGAGAAACGAAAATAGGGGTAAAAAGTATTATGTCCTTTGATGTGATCAAGGAGGAGAATACTTGAGCACGGAATTCCTGGACTATTCTAAAGGAGAATGAGATTCTCTCTCAGCATTACTCCTCCGTATACACCACAACACGTCGGTGTATCGGGGCGGAGCAATAGCACCCTATTTGATATGGTGTGCTCTATGATGAGTACTACTGAGTTTCCTATTTCCTTTTTGGGTGTTATGCGCTTGAGAAGCTGCATACCTATTGAATAGGGTTCAAATCAAAACAGTTGCCTACCACTTCATATGTGATATGGAAAGGGAAGAGCCCATATCTTAAGTTTGTTAAGATTTGGGGTTGTCCGGCCTATGTCTAAAAAGCAAAATCCGGACAAGCTCGAGGCACGGTCTGTTATGTACAACTGGAAAGGTTCCAGCTATACAAACTACAGCTGATAATTTGGTAGAAACAAAGGATTCAATAGTTTCCAACGAACCTCAGCCTCTCCGCCGATCTAGCAGGGTTCCTCACCCACCTGAGAGATACTTCGGTTTCTCTATGATAGTGGGAGCGAACATTGCATCATGTGATGATGACCCAACTAGTTTCGAGCAGGCCATCAGGAGTAGGACTCTGTAAGAATGGCTGGATGCTTAGTGATCTAAGATGGAATCCTTATACACCAACAAAGTATGGACTTTGGTTGCTTTAGCTGAAGGGTTAAATCCCCATCAGGAGTGAGTATATCTTGAGAAGATTACTTGGTGTACATGGAAAAGTTGAGACTTTCAAAGCTATGCTTAAAGTCCATCCAGATCCTACTTGCCACGGCTACATACCATGACTACGATATCTGGTGGTTGGGTGTCATGACTGCTTTTCTAAATGATGTTTTAGAAAAGTGCATCTGTAAGTACACAGCCAGAGGGCTTCGTAGACAGTGGGAGCAGCGGAAACGTGTGCAAGATAATTTATAGGATAAAGCAGGCATCGCGGAGTTGGAACATCTGTTTTGATGTGGTAGTCAAAGAGTTTGACTTCATCAAAATGGTAGATGAACCTTGTATATACAAAAAGGTAGTAGGGAGTATGGTGGTGATCCTCGTAGAGTACGTGGATGACATACTCTTGATAGGGAAGGAGTTTCCTATGCTTCGCTCGGTCAATCTCCGCTTATCACAAGGATTCTCCATATAGGATCAAAATGATACCTCCTAAATCCTGGGTTTTTGGATCTATGAGATAGATCTAATTGGATGTTAGGATACTCACTAGTTGTAGTGAGATGGTATTAATCGATCCTGGGGAGAATCACTGGAAAGGTTCCAGGGTGATAAGGACGACTGAATGTCAGTCGCAGGCATTGTCTTTACCCTTAGTGGAGGGACGGTATGTTGGAAGAGTTCCAAGCAAGATACCGTGACTTACTAGACGATTTAAGGCAAGATACATCGTTACCAAGGATGCTACCAAAGAGGCAGTCTGGATATATATAAGTTCATAAAATGAACTTCGTTCCTACCATTGTGTGACAATGGAGTTGTGGCTTTAGCCAAGGAACTACCGTCCCATCAGAAATCCAGATATAATTCTTTGGCAGTATCACCTGATCATGGAAATGGTTGATCTCCAGGGAGATCGAGGTTAGGAGAGTAGACACAGAGGACAACAACGCGGATCCACTCACAAAGGCCTTTTTCCCAGTAGAGTCTTTTATGGGATGGTTGATTATGAGATACTTCAACCGCAGCTAATTGTTGGGTATGTGATACCACAACAGATGGCCCTAGTGCAAGTGGGAGATTGTTAGTTATATGTATGCCCTGGAGGCCATTACTGTACATACGATGTATATTGTAGTGGATGCTAGGACATATATAGGGAGGACTTTCTTGCTCGACATGATAGTATGCTATCTGGTTGTACTTTATCTTAACATGTACTCTGATTGTCTCTATATTACATGTTGATAAAGCCCTTAGGATATGTACTCGACTACTGTGACTATGATGAGATCATACTAGTGGGGCTACGGTAGTCGACGAGTATATCCTATAATTGTTCCTAGTCGAGGGTGTATCGAGACAGGGTATCGATGCACCAGTGTAGACTAGCGTATACGCATCTTGACCCATATGATGGGCGATGGATGATCCCATATCCATCTGTGTTTGAGATCAAGGATGGTGTACGGGTGCTCAGTAGAGACTAGGTACACTGGACGGACTCGCCGAGAACTCCCAGATGGTATTATACCTCACGTCAGATGGCAGTTCTCCGGTGACACTGGTACAGAGTAGTCTGTTGACCCGAGATCGTCATAGAGTCTTGTGTGATTCCCACCGTGCTTTGATTTCCATCATACCACGTCCAAGAGGGCGTGCAAAAAGGTGGCTTTTGGGTACAGTCCCGAATCACATGGAGGCAATGAGCGATAGGAGGGGATTCGTCTCTCCCGGTATAGGGAGTTGATGTTGTGCTGTGTTCGATTGGCTATAACCGGAAATCCCTGGCCAGGGTTGCTGAGATTTACTGGTAAGTGTTATCAGTAGTTTCTCGAACTGTTATAGACCTCATATCGACATGACTTATCGAGCTACTGGGGTCTGACGTTTACCACCCTTAGGCGAGATATGCGACATATCAGACGACGAGACCGGACTGTACGGGAGTGTTACTGTTTGGATTCACAGGAGAATGTACAGGCTTGCTTGTTGATCTTCTGAGCGCTCAATACCTGGGTAGCTGTTACGTTTAGCTGACCGCTTGCAGCTTGTGGGTGTTTGATATGATCATCACCTACTGCTGGCGTATTGACGATTCTTTAGAGTCCTACACAGAGGTTTCTTGGCTCAGGCAAAACGGAGTAGGGGCACGTATGTGATATGTGCGGGATCGAGGATAATGCGATATGAGATACCGTATTCTATTCTCGCGATATTTGATATCAGCCGGGTCATCGGATCAAGTATTGATTCGATGAATCGGTACGGATAAATATTAGTCGGTTATATGCGATATAGCCGGATTGTCGGATCAAGTGTTGATTCAATAATTTAATATATAATAATATATATGATATATTAAATTACATTAACTAATATTTGCTCACTAAAAGATTCTTTTTCTCACTCGGGTAATACATTGATATATATGCGATATGTTAAATGTATTATTTTATTTTGTTACGATAAATATTATATATGTGATATATAATATTGTAACATGATATGATAACTAATGCAACTTGTTTAGTGGAGTTTAAACATAATTAGGGTTTGGATTAGGGTTAAGCTTTCTAGATGTTTCTAGAAGGTTTTGGTTTTGTTTTGTGAAAGATATTTGTAAGTGACTCATGCTTTAACCCAACCCAAACCCTAACCCTAGTTAATTCTCTACATGGGTTTAGTCAACCATGGTTGCATTATTCATCATATTATTTCCTTTTCTATTCATCACAAAAGGATTCTAATCATTGTTCATCTTCTTCCTTCATTCTTTTCATAGAAAAAGCATACTAGTTTTCTTCAAGTGATGAATAAATGTGAGAAAAAGATAAATAAAGAGAGCAAAAATCCTACTTCATCATCCTCATCTTCCCTTGCCATTTAGATGAGGGTGTTCACATCATTTTATGAGTGTTAGCTTGTGTTAACGGAACTTCAAGGTAGATCATCTTAGTATCGAAGATCGGAAGCAAAGGTAGCATCTTTCTCTTCGTGGAACCTCTCGAGAGTCCGGAACCCGATGATCGCAGCGAAGGGACCACAACACGGAGCATATGAAGTGAAGGACCGGATCTACAAAGGTTGTAATCCCTCTTACTTAGTGTTAAAGTTGTTAACATGTTAGTTTTCGCCTAATCTCTAGTTTAAAGATCCGTATTCGGGTTGTTCGGCACGGCTAATTTTTAAATCGGGCATGGTTGATGCCTCGTAGACCCTTGTGCGCGTGCCTAGCAACCCTACAATATGATCGCCATCATACTGCTGGTAGTAAAGCAAGATCCTAAGGGCTCTATCAAAGTGTAACAGTGATAAAGACAAACCAGATAGCATACTATCATCTCGAGTAAGACTGTTTTATCGGTATAGGCCCTTTCTCAATCATCACAATCGCGTACCTGCGATCCAATAATTGAATTTGAGGGCACTATATCCAACAATCTCCCACTTGCACTTAAGGCTAATTATTGAGATGTCGCATACTCACAGCCCGTGTGATACCGAACATCCAACTCCTCTACTAATCAGTTTCACAAAGCTCAATTGCAAAACTATTGTGTTCGAGAAATCGCCTCAGTGAGTGGATCCTTCCTTATGTTTCTTTCTATATCTCTCTTAATTTCAAGTTCGCGGTGAAAAGCATCTCCCGAATCGCGTAATACCTGTCTTAGAATATGTCAGGATATCTGATCGGACTTGGTTCATTAATGAACTCCAAATCCAAACTTCTTAGACTGTATTGATCACTGAACCTAATCAGTATCCAGCACCATGCCTGCCACAGTATCCTTTTGGACCACCTGTCCATAATACTGTCCCTCGTCAGATGGAAAAACTATAACTCTGACAATAACTCTGTAATCCATGTCACCTTTGAAGCCTGGAATGATAACCGTCTCCCGAAGGAGGCTGCCATCATCAAATCCGTAGAACATGCACTTATGTTCTAAAACTGCTTCCTTATGTTTCTTCAGGATTGGATTAATATAAACTTATTGCATCTAGTGCAAAAACAACATCTGGTGTGGTACTTGACATCTCACGATTAACTAAATTGCCTAAGCAAGTGATCTGCCAATCATGCACATCCCTCTCCCCTTTAGTCTGTAAGGCACCTTTAGAGAGGGTGACTCCATCACCTGCAGGTACACCACCATGCCAGGAGTCATCTATTCTAAAATACTATTAGAATACTGTCAAAGTACCCACATTGGGAAGCTACCCAAATCTAGATCTAAAACCATAGATCTAGTTACCAGAATGTCTGATATTACATCCATATCCTTTGTGGAGAACCAACTGTGTGACGACCACAGTACGACCGATCGTAGTATAGGAATTTTACTTCCTACTCTGTGTATGTCATCCAAATACCAGGACATCACACCCTACTACCATCTTAACAGATCCATCCCCTATTCTGATGAAGTCAAACCCATTACTGTCACATAAAAAAATAGATGATCTTATCTCCGCTATATGTGCTCAAGCTTATAAATAGACATAAGCTACTTGCCCATTGTGCTTCCGCTGTTCCCACTGACTACGATAACCCTCTGGAAGAATAATAGATACGTACACTTCTAAAGCTAGTTTAGAACGACGCTATACTTATCCTCCTGCCGGGTCTCATAGTCTGGAACAACAGTAGTGTCAAGTCTGGGTAAACAAGAACCTCCCTGTCACCGTCCTTGAGGCTACCGGAGTACCACTCGGGTGTCTGAGGTTACCCACCATATCTGCTTAGTGGCTATTGGAATGTCAAGCCTGATTGAATATATATGTACGATTAAATTTTCCGTAATCGTTTGCGGTTTTGGAATCACTTCCAGTTCTACCATACTCCCACTATTTTTTCCTGAAAAAATCCATTTTACTAAAACTGTGGCGAGTCTAGAACAATATCACTATTGATCTTCCATATGGTAGAAAGTCAACCCTCGTCAAAGCTAGGGTCAACCCACAAACTGCCATTACAGAAACGTGCCTTGAGTTATCCAGAGTCTGGTTTTAAGCATAAGCTGGACAACTCACCGTACCTTAACATCGTTAAGATATGAACCATTCTATATAGAATATAGAAACTTTGGCACATATTTAATTGGAACCAAATTCAAATCATCCAACTGTCTCCAGTGCATATCAACTTAATGGAGAAAGGCTAATCAGCATTACTCAACTTAGGAATCCATCCAATTATGAGTAACCTGAAAGAGAAACAAGTTTCTCAAAACTATTAACTGAATACCAATCACAAGAATCTACATCTTCGATTTCTTTGAAGAATCCCGAAACTTGCGACACCTGGTTCTCTACTTTATTCTTATACCCACAACTTCTCAAAACTTAGACTTTGTATTTCTACGAAACACTTGTCTAAAAACTAGAGAAGTCACAAGTAAACAGAACAGATTACGAGGACCAACCCCTTTGTCCTGATGGACACTGGACAACATACAATACTCTGTATAAGTCCGCTGAGTTTAATAACCCAAAACCTGTGCGTCGTAGGTTGAAAACTGTACCCAGGCGATTTCCTCAAATATCACCAATTACAAAGAATTCCGATATAATGAGGATGGTCACCTAATTCCCAATAGCTTACTCCTACTGATCATCTGTAAAACCATACAGATGTGAGAAGCATACCTGGTAAATACATACCCTGGAGCAAGGGTTTAATTGGGAAATCAGTTTACAATTAACAATGCACAGTGTAATTGAAACATGAAAATGTTTCGAAGGGGTATCCTGGTATTCTTAGTAATGCCTCTTCCATAATCCAATTCATGACTATAACCGTATATTTCTTTGCTACCTCTCCATATCCCTTTATTTTTCTTTATTTATTACCTCCTGTACACCCCTTAGGCTAAGTGGTTTTCTTCCTTCCCTACCGTTCGTCACCAGCCTATGGTTTGGAAGAAGAATATCCAGCAAGCATAATAGGTGTACTCTCCTAAAACAAGGAGTATTCGCAACTTGAGAGAAGGTGATGATAAAAGACAAGTGAATAATACCTTATTCTTTTTCTCCCGAACTGAGGGAAAAAGCAAAGGTGAAAAAGGAATGGCGATGAAGTACGTTGTTTGGTTGTGAATGATAACTGTCGCAATTTACTTTGCCCTCTTTCTAATCTCTTTATTTTGTCTTTAGTTATTACCTTCTGTACACCCTACTTAGGTTAATTGGTTTTCTTCATTCCCTGCCTTTCGGCACCTGCCTATGGTTTGGAAGAAGACTATCCAATAAGCGTAATAGGTGTACTCTCCTAAACCAAGGAGCCCTCGCAACCTGAGAGAAGGTGATAATAAAAGACAGCTGAATAAACCAATTCTATTTCTCCTGAACCTAGATCCATCCTCGAAGAAGTCCCTTCGAGTTCGTATATAACCATACGATGGATCTATCCAATGGAAGTGGATGTCCGTAGTAATACGGGGTGTTCTGAGAAATACAAGGTAAAAGAAGGAGCGGCAATGACTTATGTAACTTTAGACAATCCAAAAGCAAGTATTTTAAGAAGGTTCGGTCAAATCGGTCACTGAGTCATAGTCTAGGGTCAGTCAAAGGTCGCCACCAAAGAGAGAGAGAAAAGAAACACTCTGCGTGCACTCTAACCTAGATCAGAATGGTTATCACTTTATCTAATCAGGAAACCTCCCACTGTAGTCTCAAAATCCCCTCCAATCCTGAAAGAAGAATTAGTCGGGATCACCCGAAGAGTAAACCAACTCATCAGTGAGAATCGGGATCCAACTATCATCGCATGATAACTTGAAAGAAGCCACTCAAGTTATCACACTCCAGAAGGTATGCGCAAGTATGACAAGTTTCTTGTATGTTTGAAACTCCCGATCTAATTTTAATCCCATGATCTTATGATCTTGACGTAGGCCAACAAATCATAAGTCACATGTCAAGTTCTACCCGTCGTTGTCCTGATTAATTTAGGTCCATCGTACATGCCTTTGACGTAGGCCAACAAGGCGGTACGTCTGTCCTAAACTAATGCATCTATCTATGCAACAAATGAATAACCCAGCAGCTACCAAACACTATGCCTTGACGTAGTCCAACAAACATAGCTTGAATACTACTGACCATCCATAAGAAATGACGGAGGGTTACGGCTAGTTTTTGGTGAAAAACCTTTAACGTAATGAACTTGATCTCGTTGAAGGAACCTGATAGCTTTTTATAAAAATTTAGTGGCGAAAACCTTTGCTAAAGAGGTCATGTAACATTTTAGAAATCGTTTTGCGAATTTTCCCGTTTTAGGGCAAAATTGTCGGTTTTTCCCGTTTTAACCCGATTTCGATCAAACGACCGTATAAGCTTACCGACACCTAGTTTGGCTAAAATAAAGATTGTGCACGAACTTTGGGAGTATTTGGAAGGTTTTGGTTCAGATAGAATTTTTCCCAAATAAAATATTATTTTAAGCGGTATTTTGTGCACGTAAATCGGGAAAATTTTCCTCTTGTGAATAAATTAATTTTGTCGCTAGATTTATTTTAGAAACTTCTTTTTAAATATCAAGATATTTCTTTTGTGCAAAAGGATTAGGATTTAAAAAGAAAAGAAAAGAGTGAAAGGTGGAAAAATAGCTTTAATTAGTATTAATTACTCTCTTTCCTAGCTTTTTCCTCACAAAATATTCACAAAAATACCCCCCATCCCTCCATAGCCGAGCCTCATCCCCATTTCTGCCCATTTCAATTTCCAAGCTCATTTCTCACTCTTTTTCAATCAAAAACACAAAAAGAATTCCAAAAATAAATCCAAAAATTCCTATATAAAAATTAAACCATTTTTCCTTCACTAATCCTTCATGGATCTTCAACAAAGCTTGGTTTTTGATGCTAAGATGTAGGATTAAGTTTCATTTTGTGTTATTGGGGAGGTAGAATTCTTACCTTAATCCTTATATTTTTGCTTTAATCTTAAACTAGCTAATTTAGTTAGCTATTTATGTGTTTAGTTTAGTTTTTAAATCATGATTAATTCATTATATTTGGTTTAAGAAATTCATGTTAAGGTTAAATTTTGATTGAGTTATTAGTGTTCATTGGAAGTGTTAATTGTGTTTTTGAAAAGATTAACCTAGTAGAAAATGTTAATTTTTGCTAATGAATACTTTGTTAAATTAAGCAAAGTTGCTTACTAAGTTTTTGCTAAAACATAATTAGCGAGTGTTAAAAATATAGGAAAGGTTTAGATAGTTTAGTTAAGCTATTTTAAGGTATTTGTACTCGCTAGATATGCGTTAGTGCGAAATATTGCGATAGGTTGCTTACTAGATTTCGGGGTTTTTCCGACGAAGGGTTCGTTTGGTAGTTGCGAGGTTATATCTAGTGTATTCCTCGTAATTTTTGTGTTGTGTTGCGCTATCGGGACGATCGGGGTCCAGACTTGGTGTTTTGTAGTTTAGCGACCCCAATTAGGGTTTTGGCCGGTATCGTAAGCGATAGATGCGTTAAGCGCGCAGTGAAATTTTTCGGGCGTTTTCATCGCGTTTCGTTGTCTTTTCGTCATTATAGGATATTAAGCTTATGTGTTGTATTTACGAAATTTTAGGTTCGCAAGCAGGGATTTCAGGTGCTGCGGTCAAGGGGAAGCAGGTGGTCGGATTTTCTTAGCTCGAGACCATCGGTGAGTAGATTTAACATCTACGGGGAAATCGCCCGTATGGCGTTATGCGTCGGGGCAAATTTGATATGTTAGCTGCATAGTATTTGCATATTCTTTACTTTCATATAAATGTCATTGCACAGCATTAGCTGTTGTACTGGACTCGTACCTTTAGATATAACACATTACTGACGGTTCATGTTGCACGAGCACTAAATATTATGCTACACCCACATCGTCTGTAATTTCCATGACACGCACAAGCCGATATATATTGTTGACACCTACATACGTGATACGGTAGTGGATAGGGATAGTTTTGGTAGTAGCCCTTATCCCATTGTGCATATGAGATATTGTTGATACTTACATACATGACATTGCTTTGGGCAGGAATAGTTGAGGTAGTAACACTTATTCCATTTCATGTATACCTGACTATTGCTATATTATATATCATGCACTCATATTGACATGTACACCCACATAGTCTATTATAGTTATATGTATATCATGCACTCATATTGACATGTACACCGCATATTTTCGCTATAGTTGTATGTACTCCAGGTGGTATTGTTTGATATGTGATATTGAGTTGTTGATCCTTGCACTTATGACTTGCATCATACATACTAGCTTACATGTAGATACTTAAACCTTGCTACAATTACATGTACACCTTATATGATGCTGCATTGTTTTTCGGAGGTTTTGGGGACCGCAAGATATATTCTAAAAGGCTGGATTCATTTAAAGAGCGGTTTTCCCTTTATATGCTCATATTGATGTTTTAAGTTGCATATATCAGTTTTACGTGAATTTTACGCATTGAGATATAGATTTCATGTGATTATGTATTTGAGGACCATGGGGGATATTTTCAAGAAAACTATGTATTGTTTGAAAACCCGGTTTCTCTTGATATAATATTTCATTGCGTCCACCATGTTATTTCTCGGTGCTGAGATTTGGCTTGTGATACCCGATTCGAGGAGCGAGAGGCACCGTCTGCGGGTACATGGTGGACCCGGTATGGTACCCTGGGGCGAGTGGTGATTTCGTGGTGTAGACGATAAGCTTGGCGGTGGGACCACTACCTACCGGTGATTGTATTTGGATTCGGCGGTTATCATGGGGATACCGACCGGAGTGAGGTATGACATATCTTCAGGGCCAGTCATGGTGACAGCGCCTGAGTTATGAGGATTTACGTGTCGATGCTAGACACGGATTACATGATGTTTCGAGTGTCGGTGTTTGACACTCAGGTTTTCGTGAGACTTACTGGATGTGAGGGCCGATCTCAGGATGCGGTGCCTGGGGAATTGGGATTTGATGTGTCAGTGAGGGACACTGGTGTTTTTTTCCATGCTGATGATTTTTGCATGAGATTTTATATTATATCCTCCCACACTCAGGATTATGTTGATATGCATTGTTTCATGTAGTTGTAGTACCCAGATGATGTACCTTTACATGATTGTTGCATATTCATTTATCATACTTATGCTATCGGATTACATATGATAGATAGATCGCTGTTCGTGCATACTTGCGATTACTGTATGATATTATTTACTATTCACGGGTTGGCAACTCACCCCCGTTGTGCCACAGTATTTTGAAGGACTTACCCACTGAGTAGTCGCGGCAGGGCGTCATATCATCTCTACTTTTGCGGATACCGCTACGGTTGGCTGTGAGGCCTTGCTTTTAGGTGGGTTGCGGTTATCTGTTTGTACATTGTATATCTTTTTGCTGGATCTAGTATTCTCCATCTACCACTGTTGTATATGACTTAGAGATGACTTGTGAGGATTCAGTGTGATATTTTGTGGTGACTTTGGGTGCCGAGCTCGTGGGAGCCGATTATGTTGAAACGTTTTACTTCTTTATGCAGTTTTCTTTTATATTTCTTCGCTTCGGCATCGTATATATGTTGTGGTGGTTTTCTCTGCCGTTGGGCATGATTTTCTCCCGTTTGGGATGCTTTTATTATTATCTATGTGGTACCCATTTTCGGGGTTAGTTTTTACAAATGAGGTGCTGCCGAAATTTTTAAGAACGAAAACTAAACTTAAAGATTTTAATTTTTTTTTTACATGAAAATTTCCAAATGTTTAAAACTATGTTTTTCTTTCCGTTGATCCAGTTTTGGGTGGTTTAGATTTCTGTGTTTCGGCTTACTTGAGTTGCGTATGCCTGTAGACGTTACGTAGTTTAAGTGCCGGTTACGGGCCAAATTTTTGGTCGTGACAGGTCACTCCCGGTTAAGGGATCTCAGCTCTTTCCTTGTGGAATGAGGTGCAGGATATTCTAACTGAATACCGCGATGCAAAGCAACTTGTGATCGACTCTACTGAAGTTATTACCTTGACTCTAATTTCTGCCCAAGGGGTCACTCCCGGTGTAGGGATCTCGGCCCTTGCCTCGTCGAATGAGGTGTTGGATATTCATAACCGAATACCTCTATGCATAACAAAAGGAAACGTCTTTATAATAACACTTTTTAAAATTGGTTCAACAACATCAAATATAGGTTTGTTTTATCCTTGCATTGATAAGAATCAATGCAGTCCCATCAATTAATCATACCAGAAAAGAACGAAAATAAAATGTACGTATATGCCAACCGCATTCGTCACTGGGTCCCGTCATGACCCGTTAGGTTACTTAACTAACGACAGAGCGGGGACTGGGCTAGCACGGGTGCAAAACATATACAACATCTACTATTATATATAAATATATAATAATCGCTCCAGGCATGATAAATGCAACATCACAGAAAAGTAATAAGCATCACAGAACAATACAGATAATCTGGGATCCCCGGGTTTCACAGAGCCGCTACTGAAACCCGACGTTCCCCTGGTCGTGTGGATGGCCTGTACAATGAAACCTAGACCCCTATGGGTGCGGCAAGTTACTCGCCAAAACCTGAAGAGAGGCAGCCCCTACAGCACAGTGAATGGACCATCCGACACTTCACGGAAGCCGGTAACTTGAGCACCCCTCCTTGGGTCAACCTATACCCCATACGAGTGCGGCGAATAGCCTGCCAATTCTAGAGTAAGGCCCCTCTGCCACTCAAAGCCATGAGATACGGACCTGTTGCCCTCCAGCACCCGGCTATCCGTGCACTCCATCGCGGGGTAAACCTAGTACAGAAAAGAAAATATATACAACGGGTACATCGGCCTCAGCCTGGTCGTGCCCCAAAAGAATATTATACAAACTGGCAGTGACGGCAGTCCACAAGTCGGACGCTCACCCCGCAATATCAAATGTACAAATAAATCCAAACAGCACTACCATTGCCCAATGCTATCCACCACGACATATCCGCAACATTACTGCACAACACAGAACATAAACACGAATATCACGTTCGCAAATCCGTTAAAAAGAACTATAACAATTAGACGTATTTACCGCTCGAATGACATTCAAGGTCGGAGTTATAATATAAGTACTGTATAACTAACAAGTTTAGAATTTCGATCAACAAAACTTCCCGAAGTAGGCCCCACGTACATCTGGTGTACAGTAATAAAATCCGGGCCCAAAAGAAATATACCAAAACCCACAATTTCCTGTGAAGAAGCCACTGTACAAATTTGGACCACTGTCCCACAAACAGGCCGCGAATGCGCGGTCAAACCTTAGGTTTGACCGTGGATCCGCGGCGGTACTGTAGGATCACGTGACCAAATTTTTACAGTTTGCTTAAAAAACCCTGCTCAATTTTCTAGGATGATCAAAATAAATTTTAGGCCTGATTTAAAATCGACAGAAACTTTGAACAGAAAATTGTAGTTTTGCGAAAATCCGTTCGATCGATATTTTAAACGCGTTAGCACAAGTTAGTAAAGCTTAATGGCGAGGCTCTGATACCACTGTAAGTACACGGTAGCGCCCCGTCCGTCTAACAGACGCCAAATGCGGAACAAAAAACTTTTTAGCAGGCGCTATCGCATACTATAACCCGGATCTGCCATTAAAGCTAAACTAACAAACTACAAAGTGGGTAGAAATGTTATACCGAACAATCCGAGTCCTTCGGTCTTCAACCATCATCCCACGCTTTGTTGCGGCTGCTCCGATCTCCTGAATCTCCAGTCTTCTCGTCCAGGTGGCACCACGTCGACGGATCTTTAAACGGGCTCCCTCCTCTGAACCGAGGCAACTCGATCATCAAGTTTGCTAAAAGAGATGACCAAGATTGATGTAGAGAATGAGTAGAACACTTTGTCTCGTTACATCCAAAGCTATGGATGAACGGTTAATGAAATTGCCTTTTGGATCAGGTGAAATGAGAAATCTAGTTATCTAATTTCCATGATTCCATAACCATATTCTTTTTAACAAAAATTCCTTATTTTCTTCAAGAGGGGGCCGGCCACATATAAGTGAGGAGGGGGTGAGTTTAGGAAAAGAGTGGTGACCATAATGATATGATACTTATCATAACACATCATGAAAACAATGACACGCTTAAAACAATAAATGCAAACCAATGATCATTAACCTAGTAACTTTAACACATCATCATACATTTAATGCTAACTATGAATCATCAAGCCTTGTCACCATCTAGAAACTTCTTGAACCATCCACACACTCATGACTCACCTCAAGAAAAGATAAATCCGCATTAAACCGAATGTTTAATACGGCCGATAGAAAACTGAAAACAGGCAACTTCCAAAAGCGATCCCGAAACGAATTTCAGGATAACCCCGTAAAAGAATAAACATAACCGCATTTGTATTACGACCGAATACAAATGCAAATGAGATAAAGATATTATATCTACACAGTATAATACTTGGATCCGGCTTAAACCAAAGCCTACCAGTATTATCTGCCCGAAATATGACACGTGCGTAAACGCACGTGCATTTTTCAAACCCTGCCATAAAACCATACGGCTTCTACAACGTTTCGCCCGAACTTGGGAAACTGTCTGTGGGAGACTCTAATGACTCATCAACACACTGGCAATGGGTATAACCTCTAGCACGTCAGAGGTACTAGCTGTACGTAACGGTTGCCTAGGTATTGATCGGAAGGGAAGCTGACGAGCGAACTCATCCAGAAACCCTACTGAGTCCGACAGCGTCAATATCCGTACAGTCCGGTCCGTTCGTCTATGAGTATCGCATATAGGGCCTAGGGGGCTGGAAAACGTCAGACCCCTAATAGCAGTATAAGTCGTGTCGGAGTGAAGCCCAGAACACTTTGAGATACTACTGGAATACCTTCCAGTAAATCTCGATTACCCTGGCCAGGGATTTCGTGTAATGGCTCTCCTAAACACAGCGTGATCTTGTAAGTCTACGGTAGCGCCCCGGCCGTCTAACAGACGCCAAATGCGGAACAAAAACTTTTACGACTGGCGCTATCGCGTACTATAACCCGGATCTGCCATTAAAGCTAAATCAACAAACTACAAAGTGGGTAGAAATGTTATACCGAACGATCCGAGTCCTTCGGTCTTCAACCATCATCCCACGCTTTGTTGCGGCGGCTTCAATCTTCTGAAAACTCCAGTCTCGTTATCCAGGTGGCACCACGTCGACGGATCATTAAACGGGCTTCCACCTCTGAACCGAGGCAACTCGGTCGTTAAGTTTGCTAAAAGAGACGACCAAGATGATGTAGAGAATGAGTAGAATACTTTGTCTCGGTACGTCCAAAGTCACGGACGAACGGTTAATGAAGTTTCTTTTTGGATCGGGGAAATGAGAAATGGGCATATGAATTTTCCATGAATCTAATTCCTAATCTTTTTCCCAAAAGAACAAAACCATGATCCTCAAGAGAGGGGGCCGGCCAAATATATGGAGCAAGGGAGGTGAGTGTAGGAGCTAGGAGGTGACCACAAGAATAAATGAGATGAATGATTCACCTTAACACCTTGTATGAACACATTAATGAACAAATGAATCATCATGATCAAGTCATCAAAGCATTAATTGAAAAACAATGCGTCATAAGCCAAGTCATTATCCATTAATGCAAATGAGTGACTCACAAATCCTAGTCACCAAATCTAGAACCTACCACACTCATCTCAAGAAAAGATAAATCCGTCATTAACCGAATGTTAAAGACGGCCGATAGAAAACTGGAAACTGGCAATTTCCAAAAGTGATCCTGAAATGAATTTCAGGATAACCCCGTAACAGTATAAACATACCCGCATTTGTATTACGACCGAATACAAATGCAACTGAGAGAAAAATATTATATTTACACAGTATAATACAGTGATCCGGCTTAAACCAAAGCCTACCAGTATTATCTGCCCGAAAAATGACACGTGCGAAAACGCACGTGCATTTTCCGAACCCTTCCATAAAACCATACGGAATCTACGTTTCGTCCGAACTTGGGAAAGTGTCTGTGGGAGACTCTAATGACTCATCAACAAACTGGCACTGTGTATAACCACTAGCACGTCAGAGGTACTAGCTGTACGTAACGGTTGCCTATTTATTGATTGGAAAGGAAGCTGACGAGCGAACTCATCTAGAAACCCTACTGAGCCTGACAGTGACAATATCCGTACAGTCCGGTCCATTCGTCTATGAGTATCGCATATAGTGCCTAGGGGGCCGGTAAACGTCAGACCCCCAATAGCTGTATAAGTCGTGTCAGAGAGCAGCCCGGAACACTCTAAGATACTACTGGAATACCTTCCAGTAAATCTCGATTACCCTGGCTAGGGATTTCGTGTAATGGCTCTCCTAAACACCGCGCGATCTCACCCCCAATACCAGAAGAGACGAATCCCCGACGATCTGCTCACTGCCTCCATGTGGCTCGGGACTGTACCCAAAATATACCTGTTTGCACGACTCCTTTGACCCGTGGTAGGGTATAAATCAAAGTACAGTGGGAACTCACACGAGAAAAATGACGACCTCAGGTCAATGAACTAACCTGTACACATGTCACCAGGGAACTGCTATCTGACGCTAGGTATAAAACCAACCAGCAAGTTCCCGGCGAGTCCTGTCCGGTGTAATCATAACCCAATGAGCACCTGTATACATATTAGGTGAACCAACTAACACCAATGGCTTGTGAGACCGGCCACCGCCCCTCTTCGGGGTCTCGAATGTATACACTAGTCTACTCCGGAGTATCGATGCCCTGTCTCGAAACTCCCACGACTAAGGACACTTTAAGGATGTGCTTATAGACCCCAGCTCCCACATATATGATCGCCATCATACTGCCGATAGTCAAGAAAGAATCCTATGAGCTCTATCAACATCTACATGATGATAAAGACAAACTAGATAGCATACTATCATCTCGAGTAAGACTGTTTTATCGGTATAGGTCCTCCCTCAATCATTGCAATCACGTACCTGCGATAAAATAATTGACTTAGAGGGCACTATATCCACTAATCAGTTTCACAAAGCCCGTTTGTAAAACTATTGTGTTCGAGAAATAGCCTCAGTGAGTGGATCCGCCCTGATGTTTCTTTCTATGTCTCTCTTAATGTCAAGTTCGCGGAGATAGCCATCTCCCGAATCGAGTAATACCTGTCTTAGAATATGTCTGGATTTCTGATGGGACCTAGTTCATAAATGAACTCCAAATCCAAACTTCTTAGACTGTATCGATCACTAAAACTAATAAGTGTCCAGCACCATGTCTCCCACACTATCCTCTTGGACCGCCTATCCATCATACCGTCCCTCGTCAGAGGGAAAACTATAACTCTGACAATCACTCTGTCATCCAAGTCACCTTTGATGCCTGGAATGATAACCGACTCCCGAAGGAGGACGCCATCATCAAATCCGTAGAACATGCACTTATGTTCTAAAACTGCTTCCTTATGTTTCTTCTGGATTGTATTAATATAAACTTATCACATTTAGTGCAAAAACGACATCTGGCATGGTACTTGACATCTTACGATTGACTCAATTGCCTAAGCAAGTGATCTGCTAATTATGCACGTCCCTCTCCCCTTTAGTCTGTAAGACACCTTTAGAGAGGGTGACTCCATCACCTGCAGGTACACCACCATGCCAGGAGTCAACTATTCTAAAATACTATTAGAATACTTTCAAAGTACCCACATTGGGAAACTACCCAAATCTAGATCTAAAACCGTAGATCTTGTAACCGGAATGTCAAATATTAAATCCATGTCCTTTGTGGAGAAACAACTGTGTGACGACCATAGTACAACCAATCGTAGTATAGGAATATTACTCCCTATTCTGTGTATGTCATCCAAATACCAGGACATTACACCCTACTACCTTCTTAATAGATCCATCCCCTATTCTGATGAAGTCAAACCCATGACTGTCATGTCAAAATTAGATGATCTATCTCCGCTATAATTTCTCAAGTCTATAAACAGACATAAGCTACTTGCCCACTATGCTTCCGCTGCTCCCACTGACTATGACAACCCTCTGGCAGAATAGTATATACGTGCACATCTAAAGCTAATATAGAACAACGATATACTTAATCTCCTACCGGGTCTCATAGCCTGGAACAACAGTAGTGTCAAGTCTGGGTAAACAAGAACCTCCCTGTCACCGTCCATGAGGCTACTAGAGTACCTCTCGGGTGTCTGAGGTTACCCACCATATCTGCGGAGTGGCTATTGGAATGTCAAACCTGATTGAATATATAGGTTCTATTAAATTTTCCGTAATCGTTTGCGGTTCTTGAATCACTTCCAGTTCTACCATACTCCCACTACTGTTTTCTGAAAAAAAATCCATTTTATTAAAACTGTGGCGAGTCAAGAATAATATCCTATTGATCTTCCAGATGGTAGAAAATCAACCCTCGTCAAAGCTAGGGTCAACCCACAAACTGCCATTACAGAAACGTGTCTTGAGTCATCCAGTGTCTGGTTTTAAGCATAAGCTGGACAACTCCCCTTACCTTAACATCGTTAAGATATGATCTATTCTATATCCAATATAGAAACTTTGGCACATATTTAATTGGAACCAGATCAAAAAACATGCAGCTGTCTCCAGTGCATATCAACTTAATGGAGAGAGGCTAATCAGCATTACTCAACTTAGGAATCCATCCAATTATGAGTAACCTGAAAGAGAAAAAAGTTTCTCAAAACCATTACTATCAACTGAATACCAATCACAACAATCTACATCTTTGATTTCTTTGAAGAATCCCGATACTTGCGACACATGGTTCTCTACTTTATTCCTATACACACAACTTCTCAATGCTTAGACATTGTATTTCTACGAAACACTTGTCTAAAAACTAGAGAAGTCACAAGTAAATAGAATATAGTACGAGGACCAACCCCTTTGTCCTGATGGACACTGGACAACATACAATACTCTGTATAAGTCCGCTGAGTTTAATAACTCAAAACCTGTGTGTCGTAGGTTGAAAACTGTCCCCAGGCGATTTCCTCAAATATTAACAATTACAACGAATTCCGATATAATGAGGATGATTACCTAATTCTCAATAACTCACTCCCACTCATCATCTGCAAGACCATACAGATGTGAGATTCATACCTGGTAAATACATACCCTGGAGTAAGTATCTAATTGGGAAATCAGTTTTTCCATTAACAATGCACAGATATAATAAAATGTTTCGTAGGGGTATCCTGGTATTCTTTAGTAATTCCTCTTCCATAATCCAAATCATGACTTTAACCGTATATTTCTTTGCCATCTCTCCAAATCCCTTTATTTGTCTTTAGTCATTACATTATGTACACCATTGTTAGGCTTAATGGTTTTCTTCCTTCCCTACCGTTCGGCACCAGCCTATGGTTTGGAAGAAGACTATCTAGTAAGCATAATAGGTGTACCCTCCTAAACCAAGGAGTACTCGCAACTTGAGAGAAGGTGATGATAAAAGACAACTGAATAAACCTTATTTTGTTTCTCCTGAACCAGAATCCATCCTCAAAAAATGTCCTTCGAGTTCGTATATAACCATACGATGGATTTATCCAATGGAATTGGATGTTCGTAGTGATACTTGTTGTTCTGGAGAAATAAAAAGTGAAGTAGGAGTGGCGATGAAATACGTGGTTTTGTCGTGAGTGTTAGTAGTCGCAATTTACTTTGCCCTCTTTCTAATTCCTTTATCTTGTCTTTACATATTACCTTCTGCACACCCTACTTAGGCTAATTGGTTTTCTTCATTCCTTACCTTTCGACACCTGCCTATGGTTTGAAATAAGACTATCCAATAAGCGTAATGGGTATACTCTCCTAAACTAAGGAGCCCTCGCTACCTGAGAGAAGGTGATAATAAAAGACAACTGAATAAACCAATTCTATTTCTCCTGAACCTGGATCTATCTTCGATGAAGTCCCTTCGAGTTCGTATATAACCATACGATGGATCTATCCAATGGAAGTGGTTGTCCGTAGTAATACGGGGTGTTCTGAGAAATACAAATGGTAAAAGAAGGAGCTTCAATGACTTATGCAACTATAGACAATCCAAAAGCCAGTATATTAAGAAGGTTCGGTCAACTTGGTCACTGAGTTATACTCAAGGGTTGGTCAATGGTCGCTGCCAAAAAGAGAGAGAAAAGAAACACTCTGCGTGCACTCTAACCTAGATCCAAATGGTTATCACTTTATCTAATTAGGAAACCTCCCACTGTAATCTCAAATTCTCCTCCAAACCAGAAAGAAGAATCATTCGGGATCACCCAAAGAGTAAACCAACTCATCAGTGGGAATCAGGATCCAACTCTCACCGCATGATAACGTGAAGGAATCCACTCATGTTATCATACTCCAGAAGGTATGCTCAAGTTTTGCAAGTTTCCTGTATGTTTGAAACTCCCGATATAATTTTTATCCCATGCTCTTATGACCTTGACGTAGGCCAACAAATCATAAGCCACATGTCAAGTTCTACCCGTCGTTGTCCTTGATTAATTTAGGTCATCGTACATGCTCTTGACGTAGGCCAACAAGGTTGTACGTCTGTCCTAAACTAATGCATCTATCTATGCAACAAATGAATACCCAGCAGCTACCAAACACTATGCCTTGACGTAGGCCAACAAACATAGCTTGAATACTACTAACCATCCATAAGAAATGACGGAGGAATACGGTTGGTTTTTGGCGAAAAACCTTTAACGTAATGAACTTGATCTCGTTGAATGAACCTGATAGCTTTTTATAAAAATATAGTGACGAAAACATTTTGCTAAAGAGGTCACTCCCGGTGAAGGGATCTCGGCTCTTTCCTCGTGGAATGAGGTGCAGGATATTCCAACTGAATACCGCGAGGCAAAGCAACTTGTAATCGACTATATTGAAGTTATTACCCTGACGCAAACTTCTTCCCAAGGGGTCACTCCCAGTGAAAGGATCTCGGCCCTTGCCTCGTCGAATGAGGTGCAGGATATTCTAACTGAATACCGCTATGCAAAACAAAAGGAAACGCCTTTGTAATAACTCCCTTTAAAATTTGTTCCAACAACATCAAATATAGGTTTGTTTTATCCTTGCATTGATAAAAATCAATGCAGTCCCATCAATCAATCACACCAGAAAAGAACGAAAATAAAATGTACGTATATGCCATCCGCATTCGTCACTGGGTCCCGTCATCACTCGTTAGGTTACATAACTAACGACAGAGCGGGGATAGGGCTAGCGCGGGTGAAAAACATATACAACATATAATAGTATATATACTAATATACAATAATCGCTCCAGGCGTGATAATATGCAACATTACAGAAAAGTAATAAGCATCACAGAACAATACAGATAATCTGGGATCCCCGGGTTTCACAGAGCCGCTACTGAAACCCGACGTTCCCCTGGTCGTGTGGATAGCCTGTGCAATGAAACCTAGACCCCTACGGGTGCGACAATTTACCCGCCAAAACCTGAAGCGAGGCAGCCCCCTACAGCAAAATGAATGGACCACCCGGAACTTCACGGAATCCGATAACTTGAGCACCCCACCTTGGGTCAACCTGTACCCCCTACGAGTGCGGCGAATAGTCTGCCAATTCTAGAGTAAGGCCCATCTTCCTCTCAGAACCATGAGATATGGACCTGTTGCCCTCCAGAACCCGGCTATCCGTGCACTCCATCGCGGGGTAAACCTAGTACAGAAATAAAAATATGTACAACGGGTACATCGACCTCAGCCCGGTCGTGCCCCAAAAGAATATTATACAAATAGGAAGTGACGGCAGTCCACAAGTCGGACCTCGCCCCGCAATATCAAATGTAAAAATAAATCCAAAAAGCACTACCATTGCACACTGCTATCCACCACGATAAATCCGCAGCATCACAGCACAACACAGAACATCAACGCGAATGTCACGTTCGCAAACCCGTCTAAAAGAACTATAGCAATCAGACGCGGTTTACCGATCAAATGACATTCCTGTTCGGAGATATAATGTAAATACTGTAAACTAACACGTTTAAATTTCGATCGACAAAATTTCCCGAAGTGAGCCCCACGTACATCTGCAGTACAGTAAAAAAAACTGGGCCCAAAAGAAGCAGTTCCAGAAACCACAATTTCCCATATAGAAGCTACAGATGAAATTTCGCCCACTGATTCACCAAGACGGCTGCGGTTCCACGGCCAAAGCATGGCTTTGGCGGCGGATCCGCGGCCGTACGGTTGGATTAGTGGATTGAATTTCTTCTGTTTTTTAATAAAAGCCTGCATGATTTTCTGGTATGGTCAAAATGATTTTTAGAACAGATTTAATATTAACAGATGCTTTAACACATGAAATTGCGATTTTCGAAAATCCGTTCGATCGATATTTTAAACGCGTTAGCAAAAGTTAGTATACCTTAATGGTGAGGTTCTGATACCACTGTAAGTATACGGTAGCGTCCCGACCGTCTAACAGACGCCAAATGCGGAACAAAAACTTTTACGACTGGCTCTATCGTGTACTATAACCTGGATCTGCCATTAAAGCTAAACTAACAAACTACAAAGTGGGTAGAAATGTTATACCGAACGATCCGAGTCCTACGTTCTTCAACCATCATCCCACGCTTTGTTGCGGCGGCTTCGATCTTCTGAAAACTCCAGTCTCGTCGTCCAGGTGGCACCACGTCGACGGATCTTTAAACGGGCTTCCGCCTCTGAACCGAGGCAACTCGGTCGTCAAGTTTGCTAAAAGTGACGACCAAGATGATGTAGAGAATGAGTAGAATACTTTGTCACGTTATGTCCAAAGTCACGGACGTACGGTTAATGAAGTTGTATTTTGGATCGGGGAAATGAGAAATGGGCATATGAAATATCCATGAATCTAATTCCTAATCTTTTTCCCAAAAGAACAAAACCATGATCCTCAAGAGAGGGGGCCAGCCAAATATATGGAGCAAGGGAGGTGAGTGTAGGAGGTAGGAGGTGACCACAAGAATAAATGAGATGAATGATTCACCTTAACACCTTGTATGAACACATTAATGAACAAATGAATCATCATGATCTAGTCATCAAAGCATTAATTGAAAAACAATGAGTCATAAGCCAAGTCATTATCCATTAATGCAAATGAGTGACTCACGAATCCTAGTCACCAAATCTAGAACCTTCCACACTCATCTCAAGAAAAGATAAATCCGTCTTTAACCGAATGTTAAAGACGGGCGATAGAAAACTGGAAACTGGAAACTTCCAAAAGTGATCCTGAAACGAATTTCAGGATAACCCCGTAACAGTATAAACATACCCGCATTTGTATTACGACCGAATACAAATGCAACTGAGACAAAGATATTATATCTACACAGTATAATACTGGGATCCGGCTTAAACCAAAGCCTACCAGTATTATCTGCCCAAAAAATGACACGTGCGAAAACGCGCGTGCATTTTCCGAACCCTGCCATAAAACCATACGGCATCTACAACGTTTCGCCCGAACTTGGGAAAGTGTCTGTGGGGGACTCTAATGACTAATCAACACACTGGCACTAGGTATAACCACTAGCATGTCAGAGGTACTAGCTGTACGTAACGGTTGCCTATGTATTGATTGCAAGGGAAGCTGACGAGCGAACTCATCCAGAAACACTACTGAGACTGACAGTGACAATATCTGTACAGTCCGTGTTAGTTTTATGTATGCCCTAGAGGCCATTACTGTACATACGATGTATATTGTAATGGATGCTTGGACATATATAGGGAGGACTTTCTTGCTCGACATGATAGTATGCTATCTGGTTGTACTTTATCTTAACATGTACACTGATTGTCTCTATATTACATGTTGATAAAGCCCTTAGGATATGTACTCGACTACTGAGACTATGATGAGATCATACTAGTGGGGCCACGGTAGTCGACGAGTACATCCTATAACTGTTCCTAGTCGAGGGTGTATCGAGACAGGGCATCGATGCACCAGAGTAGACTAGCGTATACGCATCTTGACCCATATGATGGGCGGTGGATGATCCCATATCCATCGGTGTTTGACATCAAGGATGGTGTACGGGTGCTCAGTGGAGACTGGGTATACTGGAAGGACTCGCCGAGAACTCCCAGATGGTATTATACCTCACGTCAGATGGCAGTTCTCCGGTGACACTGGTACAGAGTAGTCTGTTGACCCGAGATCGTCATAGAGTCTTGTGTGATTCCCACTGTGCTTTGATTTCCATCATACCACGTCCAAGAGGGCGTGCAAAAAGGTGGCTTTTGGGTACAGTCCCGAATCACATGTAGGCAATGAGCGATAGGAGGGGATTCGTCTCTCCCGGTATAGGGAGTTGATGTTGTGCTGTGTTCGATTGGCTATAACCGGAAATCCCTGGCCAGGGTTGCTGAGATTTACTGGTAAGTATTATCAGTAGTTTATCGAACTGTTATAGACCTCATATCGACACGACTTATCGAGCTACTGGGGTCTGACGTTTACCACCCCTAGGCGAGATATGCAACATATCAGACGACGAGACCAGACTGTACGGGAGTGTTACTGTTTGGATTCACAGGAGAAGTTACAGGCTTGCTTGTTGATCTTCTGAGCGCTCAATACCTGGGTAGCTGTTACGTTTAGCTGACCGCTTGCAGCTTGTGGGTGTTTGATATGATCATCACCTACTGCCGGCGTATTGAGGATTCTTTAGAGTCCTACACAGAAGTTTCTTGGCTCAGGCAAAACGGAGTAGGAGCACATATGTGATATGTGCGGGACCGAGGATAATGCGATATGTGATACCGTATTATATTCTCGCGATATTTGATATCAGCCGGTTCATCGGATCAAGTGTTGATTCGATGAATCGGTACGGATAAATATTAGTCGGTTATATGCGATATAGCCGGATTGTCGGATCAAGTGTTGATTCGATAATTTAATGTATAATAATATATATGATATATTAAATTACATTAACTAATATTTGCTCACTAAAAGATTCTTTTTCTCACTCGGGTAATACATTGATATATATGCGATATATGTTAAATGTATTATTTTATTTTGTTACGATAAATATTATATATATAATATTGTAACATGATATGATAACTAATGCAACTTGTTTAGTAGAGATTAAACATGGTTAGGGTTTGATTAGGGTTAAGGTTTTCTAGAAGTTTCTGGAAGCTTTCTTTTTTTGTTTTGGAAAAGATATTTTGCTAGATATTTCCATAACCTAACCAAACTTTTAACCTTAGTCAAATCTCTACAAGGGTTAGTTTGACCATGGTTACATTATTCATCATATCATTTCTTTTTCTATTCATCACAAAAGGTTTTAACATTATTCATCTTCTTCTTCCTTGAGTTCTTCTTGAAAAGCTTTCTTGCTTTGATAATAGTGATGAATAAATATGAGAAAAAGATAAATAAAGAGAACAAAAATACTACTTCATCATCCTCATCTTCCCTTGCCATTTAGATGAGGGTGTTCACATCATTTCATGAGTGTTAGCTTGTGTTAACGAAACTTCAAGGTAGATCATCTTAGTATCGAAGATCGGAAGCAAAGGTTGCATCTTTCTCTTCGTGGAACTTCTCGAGAGTCCGGAACCTGATGATCGCAGCGAAGGGACCACAACACGGAGCATATGAAGTGAAGGACCGGATCTACAAAGGTTGTAATCCCTCTCACTTAGTGTTAAAGTTGTTAACATGTTAGTTTTCGCCTAATCTCTAGTTTAAAGATCTGTATTCGGGTTGTTCGGCACGGCTAAATTTTTAATCGGGCATGGTTGATGCCTCGTAGACCCTTGTGCGCGTGCCTAGCAACCCTAAAGTCCGGTCCATTCGTCTATGAGTATCGCATATAGTGCCTAGGGGGCCGGTAAACGTCAGACCCCCAATAGCTGTATAAGTCGTGTCAGAGAGCAGCCCAGAACACTCTGAGATACTACTGGAATACCTTCCAGTAAATCTAGATTACCCTGGCCAAGGATTTCGTGTAATGGCTCTTCTAAACACGGCGCGATCTCACCCCCAATACTGGGAGAGACGAATCCTCGACGATCTTTTCACTGCCTCCATGTGGCTCGGGACTGTACCGAAAATATACTTGTTTGCACGACTCCTTTGACCCGTGGTAGGGTATAAATCAAAGTACAACGGGAACTCAAACGAGACAAATGACGACCACAGGTCGATGAACTAACCTGTACACATGTCACCTTGAAACTGCTATCTGACGCTAGGTATAATACCAACCAGCAAGTTCCCGGCGAGTCCTGTCCGGTGTACTCATAATCCAATAAGCACCTGTATACATCTTAGGTGAACCAACTAACACCAATGGCTTGTGAGACCGGCCACCGCCCCTCGTCGGGGTCTCGAATGTATACACTAGTCTACTCCGGAGTATCGATGCCCTGTCTCGAAATTCCCACGACTAGGGACACTTTAGGGATGTGCTTATAGACCCCAGCTCCCACATATATGATCGCCATCATACTGCTGGTAGTCAAGCAAGAATCCTATGGGCTCTATCAACATCTACATGATGATAAAGCCAAACCAGATAGCATACTATCATCTCGAGTAAGACTGTTTTATCGGTATAGGTCCTCCCTCAATCATTGCAATCAAGTACATGCGATACAATAATTGACTTAGAGGGCACAATATCCAACTGATCTCACCCCCAATACCGGGAGAGACGAATCCCTGACGATCCGCTCACTGCCTCCATGTGGCTCGGGACTGTACCCAACTAAAACCTGTTTGCACGACTCCTTTGAGCCGTGGTAGGGTAGTAATCAAAGCACAGAGGGAACTTACACGAGACAAATGACGATCCCATGTCGACAGACTAACCTGTACACATGTCACCAGGGAACTGCTATCCGACGATATGTATAATACCAACTAGCATGTTCCCGGCGAGTCATGTCCGGTTTACTCATAACCCAATGAGCACCTGTATACATCTTAGGTGATCCAACTAACACCAATGGCTTGTGAGACCGGCCACCGCCCCTCGTCGGGGTCTCTACTGTATACACTAGTCTACTTTGGAGTATCGATGCCCTGTCTCGAAACTCCCACGACTAGGGACACTTTAAGGATGTGCTTATAGACCCCTGCTCCCACATATATGATCGCCATCATACTGCTAGTAGTAAAGCAAGATCCTAAGGTCTCTATCAAAGTGTAACAGTGATAAAGACAAACCAGATAGCATACTATCATCTCGAGTAAGACTGTTTTATCGGTATAGGCCCTTCCTCAATCATCACAATCACGTACCTGCGATCCAATAATTGACATTTAGGGTACTATATCCAACACTGTATTGGTGTTCCGGACATGATTTTAATAGCTTTGTGATTGCGTATTGTTTGTAGGTACCTCGCGTGGATTCCGAGACGACGAAGCACATCGACTACGGCTGAACGAGGAGTTCCGCAGGTGTGTAGATTTATATCTACGGGGGAAGTCGGGTGGATGGCGTATAGCACCCCTGCAAATTTTGATGGAAACCGATATATAGAATATGGTTAAGGAAACCTATATTAGGGACCCACGGATGTGATTAAAGGTTTAGTATGAAATGATATGATTGATAAGGTTGTCTCGAAGTGATATATAAGGTTGTGAAGCGTAAATGTTAATGACGATATATAAATATATGTAGTTGCACGAGATTAAGTATGAGATTTAGAGTAGTATGACTTGAGATTTATAAGATAGAATTTATATGTAAAATTACTTGGTGTAAGATATTGATGTGATGAAAAGAATATACGATGAGATCTGATGACTTGGTTGGATATGTCAATATACGGATTGAGTCGATATGTGATAATTGATACCTTTGTCGGTCCCATGATACGAGATGGATACGGATGTGACCTGAGATATAGGTATATACATATATAATGTTGTGAATCATGAGTGATATGCCGTACGAGACGTTAGGTCCGTACCCTTATTGTCATATTGGTTGATAGGAACCCTAATGGTTTAATGCCGTCGTACGATGGATACAGTACCTGATGAGTTTTACTTGATGATTGATCCATACCCTTGACTAGAGGATGCCGTACGATGGATTGTACCGTACGTAATGTTATGAGGCCGGATGCCGATTGATAGATTCACCGACTCGGATATATTGTAAAGACGTATACCTTATAGCATTGCGCTCACGATCTACCTTATGCTACGTTGATGTCATTCACATTGCATTACATATACCTGTTCTAGTACACCTACACCATTATCGATGATGCGTATGTTACGCTTACACAGATTGGCCGGCTCACACACTTCATCAACGATAATTGTTGTCACTTACACGGTAGAATTGTCACATCATTTTGATATGTCGCATCATATACTGATATTGTCACATCACTGTTCCTTGTTGCATGATATACTGATATGCTCACATTTCTATTCTATGTTGCATATATCATCCTTTACGATTATATGCACTAAGATACTGTTTTCATAAGATTTCTGGATTTGAAAACCGTGGTTATTTCAAAAGAAAGTATATATTGTTTTAAAAACCCGGTTTCTCTTAATATGATATTTCGAGACGTTTACCATGTGTTTTCTCAGTTCTGAGATTGATATGTGAAACCCAATTCGAGGAGCTGGATGAAGTCGTTTGCGGGTACATGGTGGACCCGGTATGGTACCCGGGGCAAGAAAGGGATGTCGCGCAGTAGACGATGAGCCCGGCCGAGGGACTGCTACCTACCGGTGACTGGTTGGACCTGGCGGTTACCCGGAGGATACCGACCGGAGTTGAGAGATGGATATGGGCCGATCCGTACTGCCGGAGCCCGACGGCCGATCCGGAAAGACGGAGCCCGTGGACCGATCCGAACTGACGGAGCCCGAGATATGAGGATTTACGTGTCGATGATGGACACGGGTTTCATTATGTTTCGAGTGTCGATGTTGGACACTCAGGTTCCATGATTTTGATGTGTCATTGATGTACACACGTTGCTTTATATTCTCATATTTACAAGCATATGCTTTCACGATACTTACATGCATAACGTTGTTGTGTCATTAGCTGACACGTGGATGAGATCCACATGCATACAGGCTTTGATTATATGGTTGGATGCTTGCCACATGTAGATAGACATTGATTATATTGTTGGCACATATGCAGATATGGTCACCCTAGATATCATAGTATTACCCTTATGATATAGTAACCTAGGAATCGTTGTTTATTTCGATTTCTACCTGATGATGTTTTCTACTCACGAGTTGGCAACTCACCCTCGTTGTGCTACAGTTATTGCATGTTCACCGCATGGATCAGTAGCAGCATCGCTGGCATACAGCTTTCTTTCGGGTGATTTGCTTTGGTAGGTGGTACATGTTGGATCGTACCCCTCTTGTATTTATTATTCCTGTTGTATCTAGTTAACTCCATCAATTAGAAACTAGTATCTGTATAAGTAGTGAGATTTAGAAAGACTTGTGGTTGCGAGACTTAGAGCGATGGGTTATAAGCTCACTTGGTCGGTTGATGTATTGCATTATTCATTATCTTTTGTGTTGATCTTCGCCGTTGGGCGTCGTATACATAAATTTATGACTTGCGTGGTTGTTATTTCGCCGATTGGCGAAGAGCTAGGCCCCGCTTGGGATGCCTTTATTGTTGTTATGTATATATGGTTTTGGATCAAAATATACAAAGGAGGTGCTGCCCAAATTTTTAAAAGACGAAACATGTTTTCCAGCTAGTAAAAATCCACTTGCATTTTTAATGTTCTATTATTCATGCATTTAAGAAAACCTTTGATTTCATTATACCTTTATTTCAAAACTTCACCTCATTTATTTTCTTAAAAAGGTTTAGATTTCTGGCCTTCGGCTTACTTGAATTACGTTACGCCTTTAGACGTGGCGTGATTTAAGTGCCGGTCACGAACTAAATTTTGGGTCGTAACATGCCAGTAGTGGACTGACCCGAGTTTTTGCGTCAACTCCGCAGGATGCACAGGCGTCAGATGCAGTCATGACAGGTACTCTTTTGGTGTTTTCTTTCGATGTGTGCGCTGTGTCATTTAAGGACCTACGCAGTCATTTGTGTACACACACACATCATACCGATGTTAGGCCGAGACTCGTACTTGTTAGATCAGCCGCTTGTCGTGATTACTCCCTTTGGTGAGTCTTTTGTTGCGCGACATGTATTTCGGTCGTGTGCCATTTGTATTGGAGATAGAGATTCGTCCGTCGACTTGATTCTTTTTGATATGTTGGACTTCGACGTTCTTCTTGGCATGGACTGGTTAGCTACTTGCTATGCGTCTGTGGACTACCGTGAGAAAGCGGTCAAGTTTTGTTTTCCGGGAGAGTCAGTTCTTGTTGTGCAGGGGGACCGTAGAGCCGCCCCTCACAATTTGATTTCTGTCATTTGCGCTAGTCGGCTCTTGAGGAAAGGATGTCGGGGATTCTTAGCCTTTATTCGAGATACTGGAGCCACAACAGATCCGTTGGACCAGATTCCTATTGTGAGAGAGTTTTCCGACGTATTTCCAGATGAGTTACCTGGATTGCCGCCAGAGCGCGATATCGAGTTTTGCATTGATTTGATTCCCGGCACGGGGCATATTTCTATACCGCCTTATCGGATGGCCCCGGAGGAGCTTAAAGAGCTTAAGGATCAGTTGCAAGAGTTGCTTGATATGGGACTTGTTCGTCCGAGTGTTTCTCCTTGGGGAGTTCCTGTTCTGTTCGTCAAGAAGGTCGGCAGTTTGAGGTTGTGCATTGATTATCGTCAATTGAACCGAGTTACGGTGCAGAATAGGTATCCATTATCTCGCATTGACGATTTGTTTGATCAGCTCCAGGGTGCGGGACATTTTTCCAAGATTGATTTGAGGTCGGGTTATCATCAGTTGCATGTTCGGAATGATGACATTTCGAAGACTGCTTTTCGTACGCGCTACAGGCTTTATGAGTTTTTGGTGATGTCGTTCGGACTCACCAATGCCCCAGCAGCGTTCATGAATTTGATGAACCGGATTTTTAGGCTGTTCCTCGACCAGTTCATTATTTTGTTTATTGACGACATTCTGATCTCCTTCAGAAGTCGAGAGGAGAATGAGTAACACTTGAGGATTTTTTTGCAGACATTGAGAGAGCACCAGCTGTTTGCTAAATTCTCGAAGTGTGCATTCTGGATTGATAGTGTTGACTTCTCGGGTCATGTGGTTACCGGAGACGGTATTCGTGTGGACCCGAAGAAGATCGTGTCCGTAGAGATTTGGCCCAGACCTGTATCAGTAACAGAGGTCCGCGGTTTCTTGAGCTTAGTCGGTTATTACCGCCGTTTCGTGCAGGATTTCTCGAGTATCGCTGCACCGCTGACCGGACTAACCCGAAAGGTGGTTCCTTTTCTTTAGACTGAGGCATGCGAGCAGAGTTTTCAGCAGTTGAAGACTCGGTTGACGACTGCACCAGTTTTATCTTTGCCTTCTAGATCGGGAGGCTATGTCGTTTACAGTTATGCATCTCATGTAGGCTCGGTTGTGTATTGATGCAGCATGATAGAGTTATCGCTTATGTAGGGTTCCTAAGCACTCTAACAAGGTTCTACAAGGCATCAACCATGCCCGATTCAAGAAAAATAGCCGTGCCGAACAACCCTAACCAAGATCGTATACTAGAGATTATAAGAAAACTAGAAAGTTAAACATTTTAGCTACAAGTGAAATAGATTACAACCTTTGTAGATCCGGTCCATCACTTCTAAAGCTCCGTGTTGACGTCCTATTGCTGCGATCATCGGGATCCCAGACACTAGCGGTTTCTTCGGAGAAATGAGCGGGCTAGGTCGTTGACTTCGAGGCCGAAGATGATCTACGTCGAGGAGACTCAAACACAAGCTCCATCTTCACTAGGTCAAAAACTTTGTGAAGAGAAAACCCTAAACTAAATGGCAAGTAGTAAAGGATGATGAAATAGGAAGTGGGTTCACTTTGGATTTGGATTTCTCACTCTATTTCTTCAGTTGATAAAATCTAGAAAGCTTTTCTTCTTCTTGAAGAAGAAGAAGAAAGAATAAGAATGAATTATTTTTTAAAAAGAATAATCAAGTGAAGTCTATCATAATGCAACCATGGGTGAGCTAACCTTTGTAGAGACTAAACCATAGTTAATTATAATGGTTTGGTTAATGAATATCTTAATCAAGACAAAATGAGTGGACTTTGTCAAAGTTGCTTTAAGCTTCATGAAGCTTCAAGCCATGACAAAAGAAGCCACCATTTTGAATAATTAAGATAAATAAAAACCCTAATTATAATTAACATGGTGTATGTCACCCACCCACCCATGTTTGCATGTATCATCAATCATGATACAAACTAGTGCACAAACATATATCACATATACAACTTGTGCACATCAAGTGAGAAAATCAATCTTAAGTGAACCAATTCTAGTTAATGTAAAGTAATATATCAAATATATAATTATACATTAAATCATTAAATCATTAAATCAACACTTGATTTAACGATCCGGTCATATCGCATATAACCGACTCATATTTAGTGTATCAATATATCGAATCAACACTTGATTCGGTAACCCGGCTATATCACATATAAACGAGCGATGATACAAATCACGAGAATAGAATATAGTATCACAAACTGGTATTATTCTCGGTCCCGCACATATCTCATATGCGCTCCTATTTCGTTTCGCTTGAGCCAGGAAACCTCTGTGTAGGACTCTAAAGACTCGTCAATACGCCGGCAGTAGGCGGTGATCATATCAATCACCCACAAGCCGCAAGCGGTCTGCTAAACGTAACGGCCACCCGGGTATTGAGCGATGAGAAGATCAACGAGCAAGCCTGCTCACACTCCTAATCCAATCAGTAACACTTACCGCACAGTCCGGTCTGTTCGTCTGATATGTCGCATATCTCGCCTAGGGGTAGTAAACGTCAGACCCCATTAGCTTGATAAGTCATGCCGATGTAAGGTCCATAACAAGCGTGAAACTACTGATAACACTTACCAGTAAATCACTGCAACCCTGGCCAAGGATTTCCAGTTATGGTCAGTCGAGCATAGCGCAACATCAACCCCCAATACCGGGAGAGACGAATTCCCTCCTATCGCTCATTGCCTCCATGTGAATCGGGACTCTACCCAAAAACCACCTGTTTGCACGACTCAGTAGAGCCGTGGTAGGGTGGAAATCAAAGCACTGTGGGAGACACACAAGACTCTATGTCGATCTCGGGTCAACAGACGAAGCTGTACCAGTGTCACCAGAGAACTGCCATCTGACGTGAGATATAATACCATCTGGGAGTTATCGGCGAGTTCGTTCAGTGTACCCAGTCTCCACTGAGCACCCGCATACCGTCTCTGATGTCAAATACCAATGGATATGGGATCATCCATCGCCCATCACATGGGTCGAGAAAATATACGCTAGTCTACTATGGAATATCGATGCCCCTTCTCGATATTCCCACGACTAGGAACATTGAAGGATGTACTCATGGACTACCCAGGCCCCACTAGTATGATCTACATCATAGTCTTGCAAGTCGAGTACTATAACACTTTGAAATTTCGTTAGAATGTTTTCTTGTTAATTAGTAATTGTGCGTGTTATTATATATGTGTACATAGGATTATTAGTTATTTTCGTCGGGTTTACCCTAATTGGAAAATTTTCCTTTGTAGTGTACACTTGCACACTTAGCCAATTTTGTGACTTAGGTCTTTTAGTGTATCATGTTAACCATTTCTTTTGTTGCATGGTTGATAATTTATTCCCACCTTTGTAATCAAAACAAAACCCTTTGTAAAAAATTCAATTAGCAATAGAAAATAGAAGCATGGTGGTTAGGTGAACATTTGACTTTGGTAACCATTTTCTCCCCTCTTTTCTCTCTCCTTTCTCATTGCAGAATTTCCGCAGAGGCAGCAGCCAAAACCCTAGCTTTTCTTCACCTTTCCCTCTCCTTTTCACTTCTTTTTGATCTCTACACAAATACTATACAAAAACCACTCTTTTCCTTCACAAAACCTTAGGAAAAATGAGTTTTTGAGGTGTTTGGAGGCAAATCTGCATGCTTGAGGAGGGAGCTGGAAATTTTGGTGTATCTTAAGGCCTTTAGACGGTATTAACTCATGTTTAGCACCCTTTCTCCTTAACTTGTAGTATCTTTAGCAATATATCACATTTTTGTGCTTTTTTAGTGCTATTGATGGGATTTAGTGATGATATGTGTAAAGTAACATTTTTATGGCTTGGTTAGCTTGGTAATAGGTTATTAGTGTGGTTTTAGACTGGGTTTTGCTTCAGGTTTCACAAAAATGCCATAAAGTATCATTTTAGTGTAAAAGTGTGGTTTTTAACTAGAAATAGGGCTCTGTAGAATCTGCTGCTACCCGAGTTATTTTAGAATGAAATTGGATTTACTGTAGCATGTATAGGGGGTATAGAGTCCACACACAAAACCTGGGAGCCCAATTCCCCAGACAGGCCGGCGGAATATTCATTCTGGCCGCAATTTGCTGCCAGATGGGTGAGTTGGGGTTTGGGGTTTGGTACACTGGAGTCTGCTGCTATGTGGAGTATTTTGGTATATCTATTTTTATAATATCTGTTCTGTATCAAAATCTGGAGTAGAATACCCTATTTCCTGTATTTTTTAATCTTTCGTGACACGCGTGATACGTGTGTGTGGGTTTGGGGTTTCTGCGTATCGCGACGCGTCGGAGTGACTTCAGGCGCGTAATCACACGTTTTAGCGTATCGCGCACACGGGCGCTTGGCTTGCGACACGGGTTTCTAGTTGACTTTAAATGTCGTGTTTGTATGGTTTTGAGCTTATGCGTGATATTCTGTGGAATTCTAGGTTCGCGGGAGAGTGCGACGGACGCCGCGAAGAAGGGGAAACAAGTTATCGGCTATACCTAGCGAGAGACTACGGTGAGTAGATTTAACATCTACGGGGATATCGCCCGCATGGCGTTCTACGTCAGGGCTGATAGGATCTTATAGCTACATTTTCGTACATTGATTGTTCATGGCTACTATTTAGTGCATACCACATATCCTGCCATATGTATATAAACTAGAATTGATAGAACACTGCACCGTTACTAACGGTTCATGTTGCATGAGCACTATCCAGCATGTTATATATGTTAGTGTATATGCCCTAGAGGCCATTACTGTATCATACTAGTATGCATATTACTTGATGGAAGCTTGGGATATTCACAGTTGTATAGACAATCTTGCTCGAAATGGTAGGATGCTACTTGGTTTGTCTTTGCTTTAATGTGTACATGTGTTTCTTTTATTATATCACTTATACGCATTAGTGGAGCCCTTAGGATCTTTGCTTGATTACCAGCGTTGTGATGGCAGTCACACTCGTGGGGGCTGGGTAATCTACAAGCACATCCTTATTTACACGTCCCTGGTCGTGGGATTATGGAGACAGGGCATCGATACTCCGGAGTGGACTAGCGTATGCGCTTCTCATCCCAGCGTGGGAGACGGCCTGTCCCACAGCCGTTGGTACGTCATACTGGAGATAGTATGAGGGGGCTCGTTAGGTTACGACTACACTGGACAGGACTCGTCGGGAACTGTTGGTTGGTATTATACCTATCGTCAGTTATCAGTTCCCAGGTGACATGAGTACAGCTTAGTCCGCTGACTTGACACTGTCACTTCGCCTCGAGTGTGTTCCCACTGCACTTTGATTACTACCCTACCACGGCTCAAAGGAGTCGTGCAAACAGGTAGTTTTTGGGTGCAGTCCCGAAGCACTTGGAGGCAGTGACGGTTAGACAGGATTCGTCTCTCCCGGTATTGGGGGTTGACATCGCGCTGTGTCAAGGAGAGACATTACACAAGTAGTCCCTGGCCAGGGCAAGCGAGATATACTGGTAGGTTTCCAGTGTTATCTCATGGTGTTCTGGGCTACACTCCGACACGACTTGTACCGCTATTAAGGGGCTGAAGTTTACCGCCCCCTAGGCTCGCCATGCGATGTATCAGACGAACAGACCGGACTGTACGGAGACTGTCAAATTCAGGCTCAGTAGGAGTTCAGATGGGTTCACCTCGTCAGTCTTCTTATCGGCATCTACCTGGGGACCGTTACATACAGCTAGTGCCGCTTGCGGTCTGTGGTTAAACCCACTGCCAGCGTAGTGTCGAGTCTTTAGAGTCCCACACAGAAAGTTATTCGCCTTTAGGCAAAATGAGTAGAGGTCGCATGGTTTTGCGACAGGGTTCGTTCACATCCGCGCACTTGTGCACGTTTGCAGTCCGGACAGCTTATACTAGTGGGCTTTGGTTTAAGCCGGATCCTAGTATATGATTTGGGATTGGTTTTATCTCATTGTATTCGTGTTCCTCAGATCACGGATACGGGTGCGTATGCACAGTTGACTGAGACAGAGGGAGAGGACTTTGATTAGGGTTGATGACCATTGTCATTTCTTAACCCTAATGCTTATGTGTGAATTATGATTAATTGATATTAGTTAAATATAATTGTGCATGGTTAGGATTGTTGACCATTTGACTATATTTGACTTGTTGACCTAGGTTGACATGTTGACCATCATCATTCCATATGAAAGATGCTCTTTGATCCTTGCAAATGACATTTAATGTGAAATGATAATGGTCAAGTCTTGATTAACCATGACAATTATCTTATCTAATTATCTAATTTCCATAATTCACATATATGAGGAGAATGGTTCATTATCTTATTCATTCTATCATTTTAGTTCCCTCTCCTCCTCTTCCTCTCTCTCTAGCTCTCCCCTCTCATGAGTTGAGAATCTCTTGAGCTTGAGATAAATCCCTCTAAAACACTCTCTACTCTTTTCTAAGGTTCTAGGATTAGCACTCCAAGCATCTTAGTTACTTCTAGCTTGAAGTTGAAGCCAAAGGTTGAGGCACTCGGGTGGATCCTTCTTCGACAAGAGAAGGCGACAAGGAGCTCACTTCTATTAACTCCAAGGAGCAAGGAGAGAAGGACTAGAAGCCCTAGGTATAACCTCTTTTCCAAGGAGCTAAACTTTTTAGCTTTGTAGTTAGTTTTTGTTTAGCAAAGATCCTTCTTTTGATAGTCCATGTTGCCTAGTACGATAAAAATCCGCTTTTTATGCCGTTTCCGCCTCCCCGCAAGCTCCGGGGTGGGTAACGTGGACTTACAGTGGTATCAGTGCCTAACTAAACATAAACTAGCTAGTTAGTAAAGTGTATAGAAGTTCGATCGGTAAAAATCGCAAAACTTGATTTCAAAACCCTAAGTTTCTGTTGATTTTTTTTCTTCTCTAAAAATAATAAATCATACTTCAAAAATAGGCTGAGGGTTTTGTTAAGAAACACACCAAACACGATCAAGTGAACCGTTCAAAGCGTCGCGGTTCCGCGGCAAGAACATGCTTCTTGCCGCGGATCCGCGGCCGAGTTGACTCGGTCGTGGACCGAGTTTGGTGCAGTGTTCTTCTGTTAAGGTTTTGGGATTTTTAAGATATTTTATTTCTGCCCAGATTTTCCAGAAAAGAAATTTGTATTTGGGGTGGCTATAAACCGTATTTTTGATCGAACTTCCCTATACTTTGACTAATGGGTTATATCTGTGATGTTTATATGTATTGAACGTTTGCTAATCGCTATACGTCGATTAGTGGGGGTTATACATATCTGTGATCTGTAATGCTTGTTGGTTTGTGTATATGAACTCGGTGGATTGTCGCGGATGAATAGCCGGGGTGGATGTGAGATGAGAGTTTCTTTTTTCTTTCATTCATGTAATATGTAAATTGATGTAATATTATTTGTTTGGCCGCACAACTGGGTCGGGGTTGTAGCCGTCATTGTATAATTTCTTTTTACTGTTTTTGCTTCTAGGATAGACCCATGGTGGGGTGCACAAACTACCGGGTATCTCGAAGTGCCGAGTGTCTTACTCACGTCGTTGAGGGAGGTTGCTTCGCTTCGGGTACTTGGCGGGTAGTTTGCCGCACCCGTACGGGTCTTGTGTGGGGTATTGGCTATTCATCGCGACCGTGTAATCCGCTTTTCGTTGCAGGCTCGAACGAATCACGGATTCCTAGTATATCCAAAGTGTTCATCTGTGATCTGGTTTGACTATCATTGCTATATATCTATATATGATATCTATTTAGGTGTTGCTTATGTTTTGCATCCGCGCTAGTCCAGCCCCCGCTCTGTCGTTAGTTAAGTAACCTAACGGGTGATGACGGGGCCCCGTGGCGAATGCGGATGGCATAAGCGTACACCATTTTTTGGTTGTTTTCTGCAATGGTAGGATTAATTGATGGGACGCATTAAACTTAATGCAAGAAAATAAACCAAGTAAAATTCGATTGGAACACTTTGAAAACCACTCGGTTCTTTTCAAAACCAAACTTTTAAATGCGGAGCTTGAACCACTCCTTTTAAAAGCTATCTCGTTCCATCGATTATATCAAGTTCACTACGTTCACGGTTTCGCCAAAACCATTCATAGCCCTCCATCATTTCAGTTAAATATTCGGTAGTATTCAAGCTATGTATTTTGACCTCACGCCAAGGCATAGTGATTGGTAGCTGCCGGATATTTATCTGTTGCATAGATAGAATGCGTTGGTTTGAGACAGTCTTACTGCCATTTTGGCCTACGTCAAGGGTAGGTACGGGTGGGTTCAAATTAACCTGGATGAAGATGGGAAGAACTTGACATGTGACTTATGACATTTTGACCTCACGCCAAGGTCATAAGAGCATGGGGCAAAAATGCACATCGGGAGTTTCATAAGTACTGAAACTTGCTAGCGCTGCATACCATTTAGAGTGTGATGATTCTGGTAGGTTTCCTTCAGTTTTATCACGTGATGATATTTAGATCACGATCCTACTGTGAGTATATGCTACTCCTCGGGAAATTTCTCACTTAACGATCAATGCTATAAACCTAGTAGGTGTCTAGAAAGGTGTTAGCGGGGCTACGCCCCCAGGGAAAAGAGGTTACTTAATTAAGGAACTTCGCGAAAGCGTTGGAAAACCTCCCTCGAAGTACCGACACTGGCCTGGCTGAACGATTAAGCAAGTATTGTACGGTAAGATTTATCCCGACTAATTCTTCCTTTATGGTTTGAGGAGGGATTCGAGAGACAGTGGGCGCCATCCTGTTTAGACAAACTAAAAATCACTCTAAACTTGCAAGAGCATCAAGCTAAAGTGTTTCTTTTCTCTCTCATAATTGCAGCGACCAATCAAGATGACCGGACTTAAGTTTTTACTAGATAAAAATATACTGACAGGGCCAAACTACAAAGATTGGCTCAGGAATGTCAAGATGGCAATCACTTACGACAATTTGGGGTATCTTCTTACCACCAAAGCTCCCCCTGTCCCAGGTCCCACCTCCAGCGTCGCGGATATAGAAATCTGTAAGACATGGGAGATCGATTGCACGAAGGCCAAATGCCTCGTGCTTTCCTCTATGGACAACGAACATCAGAGGAGGAACGAGAATATGGACCTAGAGTCCATATTTCTCTATACAAAAGATCTGTATGGAGTGCAATCTTGTATCGCCAGATACAAAGTGTCGAAGAAGTTGTTTTCGGCAAGATTGGCCGTCGGATCATCGGTAGCGGAACAAGTGCTTAAGATGATTGGCTACATAGAGGAGCTCGCGGACCTTGGGACCACGTTGGAGAATGAACTCTACACTGACATGATTCTCCAGTCCCTTCCTTCCACTTACGCCCAGTTTATCATAAACTTCAACATGCAAGGAAAGGAGGTTGAACTTTCCGAACTTCTGAACATGTTGAGGAGTGCTGAGGGCACCCTACAGAAAGGTAGGGAGACATCCACTTTGTTTGTAGGAGGATCTTCCTCTTCTAGGTCCAGGGCGAAAGCCAAGTGAAAGAAGAAGAAAGCCCCCGCCAAACCAAGGGGCGGTGTTAGTAAAGTGGATACGAAGGGAAAGAGAAAGGCAACAAAGGTAGCGGGAAAGCTTGTGGGAAAGGACGAATGCTTTTACTGTCACAAGAGTGGACACTGGAAACAGGATTGCAAGGCTTGGAAGGCCAGAACCCAGGATCTGAATCGAGTTGCGGCTTCAGCTTCAGGTGTGTATGTTATTGAAAACTGTCTATCAATAAACTCAACTTCCTGGGTATTGGATACCGGATCAGGATCTCATATCTGTAATTCTTTGCAGGCGTTGAGAAAGCGTAGGGTTTTGAAGGCAGGTGATATGACCCTCAGAGTTGCAAACGGAGCTTGCATGGATGCTGAGGCCGTGGGGGACTATCACCTGGGATTGTCAGATGGACACTTTTTAGTTTTTCCTAGTTGTTATTTTGTACCAAATGCAACTTGTAATATCATTTCTGTATCTTTATTATCTAAAGAAGGTTATGAATTTGCATTTGTAAGTAATGTTGTAAACATTCACCTTAATCGAGTTTTGATTGGGTCAGGTACAATAAACAATGGAATATACGTATTAAACCAACCACAGATTTTCAATATCCAGAATACACACAAGAGAAAGTCTTCAGAAATCAATCAGGCTTTCTTATGGCATTGTAGACTGGGTCACATCAATGAGAGAAGGTTGACTAAGTTACATACAGAAGGATATTTGGATCCGTTCGAATATCAATCATATGCAACTTATCAATCCTGTCTCAAAGGAAAGTGTAGCGTCTTGAAAAGTCGTTTTGGTGTTTTCCTGAAAATCGGTGAAAATTCGGTATTTTTCCGAAAACCGACTTTCTCATTATTTTGCAGTTTAGGGCTAATTATACCTAAAATGGATAGGTAATTGCTTGTTTTTAGTAGCTAATGAGTTACTTATGAAATTTTGGTCATTTCAAAAATTTTCCCTATTTTTCAATTTTTTAATATTATTTTAAGCCGGTAAGGAAATACATTAAATTAGCGATAAATAAAAATTTTTCCGGGCTAATTTTAATCTTTAAAATTATGATAATTAAAATCTAGTTGTAACATAAATTTTTAGTATTTTATTTTGATTTTTATCAAACTTTTATGATAGGAAACGAATTTATTGACTTTTAAGCTAAAACTTCCAATTTTTGACTTGTAGGGGGTCTTTTTGCATAAAATTTCTTTTATAAAACCCCTCTCTCTCTTCCCTCAGCCCTAGGACAGCCCCACCTTGTTCAGGTCCAGAAATTTCTGGCCTCATTTTGGTTTTCTTTCTTTTGTTGTATTGGGTTGTTTATGAGTTTATTTTAAATATAGTTGTTAAAGTATGGTGCATTGACTTTTGGGGAGTTGACCAATGACTTTTCCCCACACACCCACACCCTCCCCTTACCTCCTCTGGACAAAACCTGCACCCTCTCCTCTTCATCTCTTTTCTTTTCATTTCTTCAAAATTCTTCATGTTTAATTCAACAAAATTGCAATTTCAAGCTTACAAATTAAACCCATCCTTCATCTTTCTTTTCCTTTACCTCCCTAGCTTGGATCTTCATGCTTGAGGCCATCATTTGGAGCAAATTTATTCTTGCTAGATCTCAAATTGAGTTATAATTTCCATCAAGTTAATTTCTTTTGGCTAAATTCCTTTATTTATATGGTTTTAGTGTTAAAAGTTTAACTAATTTCTAATCTAGTTTATAAAAGAGTAGTTTGTTTTAAACTAGGGTTTTTTTAGCACACCATTATTTGGTTAATTAAATTTATTTTGCTTGCTAGTTCCTACACAACAAAATCAAAGAAGTTACCTTGTTTATGTGGTCTTCAAATTATGCTAATTTAGTTAATTTTAAAAGTGTGATTTTGGTTGTAAATTGTTGTTTTAGGAAATTCAAGAAAGGGTTTATGTATGGAAAATGGGTTGTGAAGCATGATAAATGTGTTGTAATTATAGTGTTTGTAGATTGCTTGTTGTGTGGTTGGATATTGTGTTGGATTGTGATAACCGTATCGCTAATTTTCGATATTTGCACCAAAATTGCTAGTTTTGTGCTTACTAGGTTTTTGTTAAAAATTAATTGGTGAATTATTTGTGATACCTTGGGGATGTTTTTAGCATCTCCTATGACGTTTAGGATGCGTGAGTGCGGATTTTTGAGTAGTCGGGTATTAGTTTTGCCGGGCGACCAAATCGGCGTTTTTTGGCAGTTTTTGCGATTTTCGCGTGTGTTCCGCGCACTTTGTGCACGTTGTACCTAGCTAGCGAACATTAGTAGTTTCGTTGGGGTTTTGCGTCGTTCTTGATATATAACCTTATGTTTGGTATTGATGTAAATTCCAGGTTCGGTCGCGGAGACGTCAGACGCGGCGCGAAAGGGGAAAGCGGTGATTGGACACAGCTAGCCAGGGATTCCCGTGAGTAGATGTAACATCTACGGGGGACTATCGTTGGATGGCGCAAGCCGCCCGATAGTTTTAGTAACTTACAAGATTCTTAGTGATGTTAGTAATTAGGGGTGAAATACGTTTATGATTATTTGCTGCATCCATGCATTATATTGACATACCTATGCGAAACCATTTTATAGGACACCTGCACGAATGCCAGGTTTTTATATGCAGCACGAGCACTATTCATGCTTACACACACACCCTGGTAATTTCCATGCCACCAAACTAGATAACCTTTAAATTTAAACCTTTTACTAATTGATACTTAAACTTGTGCTATTGCCTTTAATTCCTTAAAATGAAACCGTAGGATTGCTATTCATGTGCATGTACTTCATCATATTAATTGTTCATGCTTAATCTATTAATCACACATCGCAACTTGATTATTGATACCATATGCATTCATTATCAATGATATATGCACTTATGAGGATTTCTTGAGAATTTATGATATTGCTGGATTTCGGGGGAAAGACGCAAAATTTCTAAACTTATTATAGTTTTAAAATATGTAAATTGCGGTTTTCTAGTGATGTAAGTGTCGTCCACCATGAGTTTGCTGTGGTTTTGGAAATCCGTGTCGAGGAGTGGAGGAACCGGCACGGGTACATGGTGGGCCCGGTAAGGTACCCCGGGGCAAGAGGAATGTGGTGTTGACGTTGAGCCTGGCAGGGGACGGATTACCTACCGGTGACTGTTTGGGACGGCGGATATCCAGAGGATACCGACCGTGGCCGCTAGATGATGAGATATTGATATTTGAGATGGGTCAGCCGGACGGCTGAGGCCAGAGATACATTGATATGAGATTTGAGACAGTTTTGAGGTGTCGATGCTGGACACAGGTTCTTGTTGATTCTATTGGTATTGTGCTGGTATTTCAAAAGACATTCTTAAAGGGAAAAACATGATTTCTTATACTTACACATTCAGATCACGAGTTGATTCGCATTGCATTCATACCTGCTAGTATATCCATATTGCATACATACTTGCCATTATGTCCTGCCTTACCTGTATTTAGATGCTAGGATTCTTGTGTGCATGCATTCGATAGCCTGTGTAGATGTTATTTATTACTCACGAGTTGGCAACTCACCCCCGTTGTGCCACAGCCTTTTTCAGGTCCGCTCCGTCAGTACAGTAGCTGCGGGCGCACTTGCTTCTTTTGCCTGGACCCGAGGGTTTGCTCTCAGGTGGGTCATATTATTATTTTTGCACCACCTTGTGTATTCTTTGTATCTAGAGTACTCCATCTACTGTATCTACCAGTATTGTTGTATATTGACCTAGAGATGAGACTGTGAGGTTTGTGGACTTTTATGCTGTATTTTGGGGTCGAGCTCACTTGAGTCGACATGTTGTTTTCTTATGCTTCATTATGATTATTTCGCATGTTGTTGCTTTATATTGCGTGGGATTTGTGACCGCCTTGTGGCGAAGAGCTAGCTCCCGCTTGGGGATGCCTTATTTCTTGGATTTATATATATTCTTGTTGTACCCATTTTGGGGGCCAGTATTTACAAAGGAGACTCTGCCGAAATTTTTGGAAAAATTGGTATTGTTTTTAAAAAGGGTTTTACATGACTTATTTGATAAACTCGCTTTCAATGGATTGGTTTTCCTTCATTCTTTTGCTTATTTGGTTTTGGTTTATGGGTTTTGGCTTACTTATTTTACGGAAGTCTTGAGACGTTTCGTAACCTAAGTGCCAGTCACGTTCCGTACCCTGCGGGTCGTGACAGAAAGATGACAAAAACTTCGTTCACTGGACACGGAGTAAGAGCGAACGAGCTCTTGGGACTCGTACATAGCGACGTGTGCGGTCCAATGTCTACACATGCACGAAGCGGTTATTCTTACTTCATTACTTTTACGGATGACTTTTCAAAGTACGGATATGTCTTCTTAATGAAACATAAATCTGAGGACTTTGAAAAATTCCAGGAATATAAGAATGAAGTAGAAAAACAAACAGGCAAAAGTATCAAGGCACTGAGATCTGATCGAGGTGGTGAGTACTTGAGTGCCGAGCTCCTGGATTACTTAAAAGAGAATGGAATTCTCTCTCAGCTTACTCCGCAACATAACGGTGTATCGGAGAGACGGAACCGAACCCTATTGGATATGGTACGGTCCATGATGAGTAACGCTGAGTTACCGCGATCATTCTGGGGATATGCGCTAGAATCAGCTGCATACCTTCTGAACCGAGTTCCAACTAAGACTGTGCCTACTACACCATATCAGATATGGTGTGGGAAGAGACCCTATCTTAATCACATTAAGACATGGGGATGTCCAGCTTTTGTCAAAAAGCAGCATGCGGAGAAGCTCGAGGCACGCTCAGTACAGTGCAAGTTTGTAGGATATCCAAAGAACTCCAAGTGATATTTCTTCTATTGCGAAGAGGAACAAAAGGTTTTGTTTCTCGTCATACCCACTTTCTAGAACACCAGTTCTTGGAAAAGGAAATTAGTGGGAGCGCAATAGAACTGGAAGAAATTCCAGAACTACGAGCTATTACTGAAAGCTTTGTAGAACCAGAGGGTTCAAAAGATCAGGACATTCCCACGCCACTCCGCAGGAGTAGTAGGCGGTCTCATCCTCCCGAGAGATACTACGGTTTTTTCATAGATGGGGACAGAGAGGATTGCATCATTGATTGTGATGAGCCTACTAGCTTCCAGCAAGCCATTCAGAGCGTTGAATCGGTAAAATGGCTGGATGCAATGCGGACCGAAATGGAGTCCATGTACATCAACAAAGTATGGACGTTGGACATTGCTCCAGATGGGGTAAAACCCGTAGGATGCAAGTGGATCTTCAAAAGGAAGATTGGTGTAGATGGACAGGTCGAGACATATAAAGCTAGACTTGTTGCAAAGGGTTTTCGTCGGAGACCTGGTTTGGACTATGACGAAACCTTTTCTCTAGTGGCTATGCTGAAATCCATTCGGATACTTCTTTCCATTGCCGCCTTCCATGATTATGAGATTTGGCAGATGGACGTAAAGACCACTTTTCTAAATGCAAATTTAGAGGAGTGTGTCTATATGGACCAGCCAGAGGGTTTCATTCAGAGTGGGAGCAGCGGAAAGGTGTGCAAATTGCTCAAGTCCATTTATGGACTAAAGCAGGCATCGCGGAGTTGGAACATCTGTTTTGATGAGACGGTCAAGGAATTTGGCTTTATCAAAAATCCAGATGAACCATCCATCTATAGTAGATTTGTAGCGAGAACTGTAGTATTCCTCGTTTTATACGTGGATGGCATTCTCTTAATAGGAAATGACATTCCTATGCTACAATCCGCCAAAGGGTTCTTGTCACACAGGTTCTCCATGAAAGACCTGGGTGATGCCTCATACATTCCGGGGATCCGGATCTACCGTGACAGATCCAAGAGGATATTAGGACTCTCACAGTCCAGGTACATCGACACCATACTGAAAAGATTCAGAATGGAAGATTCGAAGCGCGGCAATCTACCGTCTTGTCACGGGATCACCCTCTCCAAAGAGATGTCTCCCAAGACTGATTTGGAGAGGGATCGCATGTCTATTATACCCTACGCTTCTGCGGTAGGCTCTATAATGTATGCGATGTTGTGTACTAGACCAGATGTGGCTTATGCACTGAGTGTGGTAAGCAGGTATCAGTCAAACCCTGGGGAGAAACACTGGATAGCGGTAAAGAACATTCTCAAGTACCTGAGAAGGACTAAGGAGATGTTCTTGGTGTATGGCGGAAAAGTCCTCCAGATTGAGGCCTTTGCGGACTCCAGCTTCCAGAGTGACAAGGATGATTCCAAGTCCATGTCGGGTTTTGTCTTTACCCTCAATGGAGGGGCGGTGTGTTGGAAGAGCTCCAAACAGGAAACCGTTGCTGACTCGACTATGGAAGCGGAATAAATCGCGGCATCTGATGCTGCAAAAGAAGCTGTCTGGATAAGGAAGTTCTTGAAAGAACTTCAGCTGGTTCCGTCCATTGTTGATCCAAAACCTCTATATTGCGACAACAACGGGGCTATTGCTTTAGCGAAGGAACCCAGGTCCCATCAGAAATCCAGACACATCTTGAGGCAGTATCACCTGATCAGGAAGATCGTGGATCGCCAGGAGATTGAGGTTCGGAGGGTTGCTTCAGAAGATAACACTGCAGATCCATTCACGAAGGCCTTACCCCAGACACAGTTCGAGCGGCTAATCGAGATGATAGGTCTTCGATACGCCAGTACATGGCCTTAGTGCAAGTGGGAGATTGTTAGTGTATATGCCCTAGAGGCCATTACTGTATCATACTAGTATGTATATTACTTGATGGAAGCTTGGGATATTCACAGTTGTATAGACAATCTTGCTCGAAATGGTAGTATGCTACTTGGTTTGTCTCTGGTTTAATGTGTACATATGTTTCTTTTATTATATCACCTATACGCATTAGTGGAGCCCTCAGGATCTTTGCTTGATTACCAGCGTTGTGATGGCAGTCACACTCGTGGGGGCTGGGTAATCTACAAGCACATCCTTATTTATACGTCCCTGGTCGTGGGATTATCGAGACAGGACATCGATACTCCGGAGTAGACTAGAGTATGCGCTTCTCATCCCAGCGTGGGAGACGGCCTGTCCCACAGCCATTAGTACGTCGTACTTAAGATAGTATGCGGGTGCTCGTTAGGTTACGAGTACACTGGACAGGACTCGTCGGGTACTATTGGTTGGTAGTATACCTATCGTCAGTTATCAGTTCCCAGGTGACATGAGTACAGCTTAGTCCGCTGACTTGACACTGTCACTTCGCCTCGAGTGTGTTCCCACTGCACTTCGATTACTACCCTACCACGGCTCAAAGGAGTCGTGCAAACAGGTAGTTTTTGGGTGCAGTCCCGAAGCACTTGGAGGCAGTGATGGTTAGACCGGATTCGTCTCTCCCGGTATTGGGGGTTGACATCGCGTTGTGTCCAGGAGAGCCATTACACAAGTAGTCCCTAGCCAGGGCAAGCGAGATATACCGATAGGTTTCCAGTGTTATCTCAGGGTGTTCTGGGCTACACTCCGACACGACTTGTACCGCTATTAGGGGACTGACGTTTACCGCCCCATAGGACCGCCATGCGATGTATCAGACGAACATACCGGACTGTACGGAGACTGTCACATTCAGGCTCAGTAGGAGTTCAGATAGGTTCACCTCGTCAGTCTTCTTATCGGCATCTACCTGGGGACCGTTACGTACAGCTAGTGCTGCTTGCGGTCTGTGGTTAAACCTACTGCCAGCGTAGTGTCGAGTCTTTAGAGTCCCACACAGAGAGTTATTCGCCTTTAGGCAAAATGAGTAGAGGTCGCATGGTTTTGCGACAGGGTTCGTTCACATCCGCGCACTTATGCACGTTTGTTGTCCGGACAGCTTATACTAGTGGGTTTTGGTTTAAGCCGGATCCTAGTATATGATTTGGGATTGGTTTTATCTCATTGTATTCGTGTTCCTCGGATCACGGATACGGGTGCGTATGCACAGTTGACTGAGACAGAGGGAGAGGACTTTGATTAGGGTTGATGACCATTGTCATTTTCTTAACCCTAATGCTTATGTGTGAATTATGATTAATTGATATTATTTAAATATAATTGTGCATGGTTAGGGTTGTTGACCATTTGACTATATTTGACTTGTTGACCTAGGTTGACATGTTGACCATCATCATTCCATATGAAAGATGCTCTTTGATCCTTGCAAATGGCATTTAATGTGAAATGAAAATGGTCAAGTCTTGATTAACCATGACAATTATCTTAGCTAATTATCTAATTTCCATAATTCACATATATGAGGAGAATTGTTCATTATCTTATTCATTCTATCATTTTAGTTCTCTCTCCTCCTCTTCCTCTCTCTCTAGCTCTCCCCTCTCATGAGGTGAGAATCTCTTGAGCTTGAGATAAATCCCTATAAAACACTCTCTACTCTTTTCTAAGGTTCTAGGATTAGCACTCCAAGCATCTTAGTTACTTCTAGCTTGAAGTTGAAGCCAAAGGTTGAGGCTCTCGGGTGGATCCTTCTTCGACAAGAGAAGGCGACAAGGAGCTCACTTCTATTCACACCAAGGAGCAAGGAGAGAAGGACTAGAAGCCCTAGGTATAACCTCTTTTCCGAGTAGCTAAACTTTTTAGCTTTGTAGTTAGTTTTTGTTTAGCAAAGATCCTCCTTTTGATAGTCCATGTTGCCTAGTGCGATAAAAATCCGCTTTTTATGCCGTTTCCGCCTCCCCGCTAGCACCGGGGTGGGCAACGTTGACTTACAACACACAACGTTAGTAATTGCCATGACACTCACACTGTAGAATTTCAATTATCATTATGTTGTAGCTTATCTTTTAAGCGACTTGACATGATATTCATACTTGATGCATATATCACATCGGATCATTATGTTTTAGCTCATCTTTTATGCGACTTGACATGATATTCAAACTTGATGCATATATAACATCGAATCATTATGTTGTAGCTCATCTTTTATGCGAGTTGACATGATATTCATACTTGATGCATATATCATATCGGATCATTATGTTGTAGCTCATCTTTTATGCGACTTGACATGATATTCATACTTGATGCATATATCACATCGGATCATTATGTTGTTGCTCATCTTTTATGCGATTTGACATGATATTCATACTTGATGCGCATATCACATCACATTGACCTGCATATTGGTTTGGATTACATGTGATTTCTGGATTTGAGAACCGTGGCTATTTCAAATATGTAATCCTTTAAAAACTCGGTTCCCTTGATATGATATTTCGGTGCGTCCGCCCTATATTTTCTCGGTGCTAGAGTGAGATATATATGAGATAGAGGGGGCTGACCCGGACTGACGGATGCCCGATATATATGAGATAGAGGGGGCTGACCCGGACTGACGGATGCCCGATATATATGAGATAGAGGGGGCTGACCCAGACTAACGAATGCCCGATATATATGAGAGAGAGGGCTAACCCGGACTGACGGATGCCCGATAGACATATGAGAGAGGGGGCTGACCCGGACTGACGGATGCCCGATATAGGAAGATTTGCGTGTCGATGCTAGACACGAGTATTTATGATATTTGGGTTCCGATGTTGGGCACTCGTGATTCTCAGTGATGTACAGGATTTGAGGGCCGATGGGAGTGCCGGCGTCTGGGTTGTTGGGATTTAGGGTGCATTGATGGACATCGATTACATATTCCACGTTGACATGCCGTGTAGATGTTATACTTCCCATGCTCAGCATTCATTATTGTATCTCATCCTGTAGTTATATTACCTGATAGAGCACTTGCATGATTATTGCACATACTGCTTATCACACATTGATATCATCTGTTGGCATATGGTAGAGTAGCGTAGTACGTGCATGCTCGCGATTACCTTTATATGTTATCTCTATTCACGAGTTGGAAACTCACCCCCGTTGTGCCACAGTGTTTACAGGTTGCCCTTCGGAGTAGTCGCGGCAGGCTGCGTTTTGCATCTTTTGACACAGATACCCCCATAGTTGGTGTACTAGCTCTTTTGCTGATAGGTGGGTTTTGTGCGGTATCTTTTTATCTTTCTGTTATTTATATTGTTGTATCTAGTATTCTCCATCTACCATGTATGTATTTGACTTAGAGACAGTGTGAGGACGATGATGTATATTATTTGTATTCTGGTGTCGAGCTCGTTGTGAGCCGACTGTACTTGCAGTTTATTCTATCTGTGATGTTCCCACTTGTGGATCTTGATTTTCGCTACGGCGTCGTATATTGCTATCTTGGTGATTATCTACTAAAGAATCATTGTCACTTTAATAAATACATCCATTTAAAACTTAAACACTCTATACTTTTATTGGTTTGGTTTCTGGGGTTTCGGTTCACTTAGCTGCGTTACGCCTGTAGACGTTACGTGGTTAAGTGCCGGTCATGGGCCAAACTTCGGGTCGTAACAAAGTTGGTATCAGAGCGTAGGTTTTACCTTTCGGAGTGTTCCTAGGATGACCCTAGTATGATGGAGTAGGTAGCTGAAGCAGAGTGGCGTAGCGTGCGTATGTTCCGCGGCATACTCACGACACGGTACTCCGCCAAGGCGACCTTAGGAATTGTTGAATTAAATTTCTTCTTGAGTATATACATTCTTACGATTCGATTTCCGTATCCTCATCGAATCCTGCCTTCTTTTCAGCTATTATGCCGCCAAGGACTACGAGGGTGCAGAGAGCGGCCGTGAGAGCCGAGGTTCGAGTTGATTCATCTGAAATGAGGACTGATCCGAGTAGTACCCCTGTTGTACCAGGACAGATTGTTCCCCCTACGACAGCGCATATCACTTGACTAGTGGTAGAGATGCAGGGCTTGCGCCAGGCGATGAGCTCGATGGTGGAGGTCGTTCGAGCGCAGCGACAGGTGATAGTCACCGATGTTACCCAGTTGTTCCTTGCGATTATCGTGCAGTATTCCGTCCCCTACATAGCACCGGTGGAGGCAGCCCCAGTTTACGGGGCACGTCTTCCAGAGACCGTGAGAGTTCCAGAACAGTTGATGAATCGTACTGGTGTACCAGCCCAGAGCAGAGGCTTAGGCCGAGGACAGTCGTTTGGCTCTCTTCCCCAGGAAGGACAGCAGTCAGCGCGTAGATGTTTACAATGCGGAAGCCTTCAACACCTCATCAGGCAGTGTTCCTTCACACCCGGTCAGGGTCGTAGCCTGAGACGTCATGGACGCGGAAGGTTCACGCAGATGGGTCAGGCTAGTAGAGAAGGAGTTCGGTGAGTCGGAGATGAAGGGCAGGCCCAAGTCTTCGCTTCGACTTATCAGGATGCTCAGACATCCAATGCCGTGGTTTCAGGTACTCCTTCACTATGTCCTTTCTGTTACACTCGTATGTTTCCACACACTTTGTGCTGAGTTTGGGTAGAGAGTCCGGTTTGCTTGATCAGCCGCTGGTTGTGACTACTCCTGTGGGAGAGTCGTTTGCCGCTAGGCGCGTGTTCCGATCCTGTACCGTCCGTTTTAGCGAGAGAGAGTTGCCAGTCGATTTGATCCATTTTGAGAGGTTGGACTTCGACGTTCTTTTGGGCATGGATTGGTTAGCCACGTGCTATGCTTCTGTGGACTGCCGTGGGAAGACAGTTAAATTTTGGTTTTCCCCGGCAAGTCGGTTTTTGTTGTGTTGGGGGACCATGGTGCCACACCTCACAGTGTGATTTCTTCTTTTCACGCTGGACAGCTTTTGAGGAAGGGATGTCAGGGATTGCTCGCCTATGTTTGCGATATTAGAGCTACAGAGGTTCCGATGGATCAGGTTCCGGTTGTTAGCGAGTTCTCTGATGTGTACCCTGACGAGCTTCTTGGGCTACCGCCCGAGCGTGATATTTCTTTCTGTATTGATTTGGTTCCTGGCACGGGGCCAATTTCTGTACCGCCTTATGGGATGGCCCCGGCAGAACTTAGAGAATTGAAGGGGTCAGTTGCAAGATTTGCTGGATAAGGGACTCATTCGACCCAGTGTTTCTCCTTGGGGTGCTACAGTCCTGTTTGTCAAGAAGAAGGACGGCAGTATGCGTTTGTGTATCGACTACCGTCAGCTGAACAAGGTGACAGTGCGGAACAGGTATCCTTTGCCATGCATCGACGATTTGTTCGACCTGCTTCAGGGGGAAGGATACTTTTTAAGGATCGATTTGCGATCAGGCTACCATCAGCTGCGGGTTCGACAGGAGGACATTCCTAGGACAACTTTCCGCACGCGTTACGGCCATTATGAGTTTTTGGTGATGTCGTTCGGACTCACCAACGCGCCAGCAGCATTTATGGACTTGATGAACCGCATTTTCCGGCCGTATCTTGATCAGTTCATCATAGTATTCCTTGACAATATCTTGATGTACTCTCAGAGTAGAGAGGAGCACGAGCAATACCTGCGAATTACACTACAGACCTTGAGGGAGCATCATCTTTTCGCCAAATTCTCAAAGTGTGCTTTATGGCTGGACAGCGTAGACTTCTTGGGGCACGTGATTACACGAGATGGTATATGTGTAGACCCAAGGAAGATTGAGGCCATTCGGAGTTGGCCTAGACCCACGTCAGTTACTGAGGTTCGCAGCATTCTAGGGCTGGCAGGCTACTACAGGCGATTCGTGCAGGACTTCTCTCGCATTGCTACACCTTTGACCGGGTTGACCCGGAAGGGTGTTCGTTTCGATTGGACGGAGGAGTGCGAGCACAGTTTTCAGCAGCTACGGGCTCTACTGACTACGACCCCAGTGCTATCCTTGCTTTTAGGATCAGGCGGATTTGTGGTCTACTGTGATGCTTCACGAGTGGGGCTAGGGTGCGTTTTGATGCAGCATGACAGGGTGATCGCGTATGCTTCACGGCAATTAAAGAAACATGAACAGAACTACCCCACTCACGATTTCGAGATGGCTGCAGTGGTCTTTGCACTTAAGATCTGGCGACATTACCTATATGGAGAGTCGTACCCGATATTCACTGATCACAAGAGCTTAAAGTATATATTCCAGCAGCGAGACTTGAACCTTAGACAGCGCCGATGGATGGAGTTAGTGAAGGACTACGATTGCGAGATCTTGTATCACCAGGGCAGGGCTAATGTAGTGGCGGATGCTTTGAGCAGGAGGCCCGGGGTAGTCTATCTTATTTGAGCGCAGTACAGAGGCAATCGTCGGCAGATTGGCAGATCTTATGCGACAGCCGGGTACAGTTCGAGTTTACGTCGATCGGAGGACAGATTGTGCATGTTCATGCACGCCCACAGTTGTTTGACCGTATACATAAGGAACAGCACAGTGATGACCGATGTTCAGAGATCAGGACACAGATAGGACAGGGCAGATTTTCCGAGTTCGTGATCGATGATCAGGGGATACTACGATTTGGGGCCAGACTGTGCGTACCAGATGCTGAGGAATTGCGGCGCGAGATTCTTGAGGAGGCACATCGATCGGTATACAGTGTTCATCCCGGTTCCACCAAGATGTACCATGACATGAGAGGTGTTTACTGGTAGGACGGAATGAAGAGAGACATCATAGATTTTGTGTCGAGATGCCTGACTTGTCAGCAAGTCAAGGCTGAGCACCAGAGGCCCGCGGGAGAGCTACAGCTGTTACCCATTCCGGAGTGGAAATGGGAACAGATATCTATGGACTTCATTGTGGGTTTGCCTAGGACTAGTCGAGGGTATGACTCCATCTGGGTGATCGTGGATCGTTTGACGAAAGCGGCTCACTTCCTACCGGTGAAGACGACTTTCGTATTTTCTTAGTATGCCAAGATTTACATCGACGAGATTGTACGACTGCACGGAGTTCCGACATGTATCGTTTCCGACAGAGGCACCCAGTTTACCAGCCGGCAATGGCAGAGACTTCAGGAGGCCTTAGGTACTCTTTTGAGTTTCAGCATAGCATTTCATCCGCAGACCGACGGACAGTCAGAGCGGACTATTCAGACTCTCGAAGACATGCTCAGAGCATGCGTCTTAGACTTTGGAGGTAGCTGGGATCATCATTTACACTTAGTAGAGTTCTCCTACAACAACAGCTACCAGGAGACCATTCAGATGGCACTGTTTGAGGCTCTTTATGGGAGGAGATGCAGATCGCCTACCTGTTAGACAGAGCTCAGTGAGAGCAGTTTCTTAGGGCCACAGATTGTGGAGGAGACGACCGTGAAGATCCAGTTGATTCGCGACAGGATGAGAGCAACACAGAGTAGGCAGAGATCTTATGCGGACCGTCGGCGGCGCAGACTTGAGTTTTCTGTTGGTGACCATGTTTTCTTGAGGGTCTCCCCAATGAATGGTGTGATGTGTTTTGGGAAGAAGGGAAAGCTTAGTCCTAGATTTGTGGGCCCCTTCGAGATCCTCGAGCGTATTGGTGCGGTTGCGTATCGGTTAGCCCTTCCGCCCAGTTTTCCAGACGTGCACCCCGTATTTCACGTTTCGATGCTCCGTAGATATCTTCATGATCCTTCGCATATGATTCAGCACCCGACGATCCAGCTTGAGCGTAGCCTTTCCTATGCAGAGCAGCCGGTGATCATTTTGGATCGATAAGTGAAGAAATTGAGATCGAAGGACATACCGTCAGTCAAGGTACTTTGGCGTGGTCAGAGCAGCGAGGAGGTCACTTGGGAGATCGAGAGCGAGATGAGGAAGAGGTATCCCCACCTTTTTGAAGGTACGTGTAATTAGATTTTGAAATTCGGAGACAGAATTTCTTTAAGGGGGGTAGATTGTAACACTTTGAAATTTCATTAGAATGTTTTCGTGTTAATTAGTAATTGTGCGTGTTATTATATATGTGTACATAGGATTATTAGTTATTTTAGTCGGTTTTACCCTAATTGGAAAATTTTCCTTTGCAGTGTACACTTGCACACTTAGCCAATTTTGTGACTTAGGTCTTTTAGTGTATCATGTTAACCAATTCTTTTGTTGCATGGTTGATAATTTATTCCCATCTTTGTAATCAAAACAAAACCCTTTGTAAAAAATTCAATTACCAATAGAAAATAGAAGCATGGTGGTTAGGTGAACATTTGACTTTGGTGACCATTTTCTCCCCTCTTTTGTCTCTCCTTTCTCATTGCAGAATTTTTGCAGAGGCAGCAGCCAAAACCCTAGCTTTTCTTCACCTTTCCCTCTCCTTTTCACTTCTCTTTGATCTCTACACAAATCCTATACAAAAACCACTGTTTTCCTTCACAAAACCTTAGGAAAGATGAGTTTTTGAGGTGTTTGGAAGCAAATCTGCATGCTTGAGGAGGGAGCTGGAAATTTTGGTGTTTCTTAAGGCCTTTAGAAGGTATTAACTCATGTTTAGCACCCTTTCTCCTTAACTTGTAGTATCTTTAGCAAAATATCACATTTTTGTGCATTTTTAGTGCTATTGATGGGATTTAGTGATGATATGTGTAAAGTAACATTTTTATGGCTTGGTTAACCTGGTAATAGGTTATTAGTGTGGTTTTAGACTGAGTTTTGCTTCAGGTTTCAGAAAAACACTATAAAGTATCATTTTAGTTTAAAAGTGTGGTTTTTAATTAGAAATAGGGCTCTGTAGAATCTGCTGCTACCCGAGTTATTTCAGAATGAAATTGGATTTACTATAGCATTTATAGGGGGTATAGAGTGCACACACAAAACCTGGGAGCCCAATTCCCCAGACAGGCCGCCGGAATATTCATTCTGGCCGCAATTTGCGGCCAGATGGGTGAGTTTGGGTTTGGGGTTTGGTACACTGGAGTCTGCTGCTATGTGGAGTATTTTGGTATATCTATTTTTATAATATCTGTTCTCTATCAAAATCTAGAGTAGAATACCCTATTTCCCGTTTTTTTTAATCATTCGCGACACGCGTGATACGTGTGTGTGGGTTTGGGGTTTCTGCGTATCGCGACGCGTCGGAGTGACTTCAGGCGCGTAATCATACGTTTTAGCGTATCGCGCACACGCGCGCTTGGTTTGCGACACGGGTTTCTAGTTGACTTTAAATGTCGTGTTTGTATGGTTTTGAGCTTATGCGTGATATTCTGTGGAATTCTAGGTTCGCAGGCGAGTGCGACGGACGCCGCGAAGAAGAGGAAACAAGTCATCGGCTATACCTAGCGAGAGACTACGGTGAGTAGATTTAACATCTACGGGGATATCGCCCGCATGGAGTTCTACGTCAGGGATGATAGGATCTTATAGCTACATTTCCGTACATTGATTGTTCATGGCTACTATTTAGTGCATACCACATTTCCTGTCATATGTATATAAACTAGAATTGATAGAACACTGCACCGTTACTAACGGTTCATGTTGCACGAGCACTATATTGCATGTTACACACACCGTTAGTAATTTCCATGACACTCACACTGTAGAATTTCCATGATCATTATGTTGTAGCTCATCTTTTATGCGACTTGACATGATATTCATACTTGATGCATATATCACATCGGATCATTATGTTGTAGCTCATCTTTTATGCGACTTGACATGATATTCATACTTGATGCATATATCACATCGGATCATTATGTTGTAGCTCATCTTTTATGCGACTTGACATGATATTCATACTTGATGCATATATCATATCGGATCATTATGTTGTAGCTCATCTTTTATGCGACTTGACATGATATTCATACTTGATGCATATATCACATCGGATCATTTTGTTGTAGCTCATCTTTTATGCGACTTGACATGATATTCATACTTGATGCGCATATCACATCACATTAACCTGCATATTGGTTTAGATTACATGTGATTTCTGGATTTGGGAACCGTGGTTATTGTTAGTTATATGTATGCCCTAGAGGCCATTACTATACATACGATGTATATTGTAGCGAATGCTTGGACATATATAGGGAGGACTTTCTTGCTCGACATGATAGTATGCTATCTGGTTGCACTTTATCTTAACATGTACTCTGATTGTCTCTATATTACATGTTGATAAAGCCCTTAGGATATGTACTCGACTACTGGGACTATGATGAGATCATACTAGTGGGGCCACGGTAGTCGACGGGTACATCCTATAATTGTTCCTAGTCGTGGGTGTATCGAGACAGGGCATCGATGCACCAATGTAGACTAGCGTATACGCATCTTGACCCATATGATGGGCGATGGATGATCCCATATCCATCGGTGTTTGACATCAAGGATGGTGTACGGGTGCTCAGTAGAGACTGGGTACACGGGACGGACTCGCCGAGAACTCCCAGATGGTATTATACCATACGTCAGATGGCAGTTCTCCGGTGACACTGGTACAGAGTAGTCTGTTGACCCGAGATCGTCATAGAGTCTTGTGTGATTCCCACTGTGCTTTGATTTCCATCATACCACGTCCAAGAGGGCGTGCAAAAAGGTGGCTTTTGGGTACAGTCCCGAATCACATGGAGGCAATGAGCGATAGGAGGGGACTCGTTTCTCCCGGTATAGGGAGTTGATGTTGTGCTGTGATCGATTGGCTATAACCGGAAATCCCTGGCCAGGGTTGCTGAGATTTACTGGTAAGTGTTATCAGTAGTTTCTCGAACTGTTATAGACCTCATATCGACACGACTTATCGAGCTACTGGGGTCTGACGTTTACCACCCCTAGGCGAGATATGCGACATATCAGACGACGAGACCGGACTGTACGGGAGTGTTACTGTTTGGATTCACAGGAGAAGTTACAAGCTTGCTTGTTGATCTTCTGAGCGCTCAATACCTGGGTAGCTGTTACGTTTAGCAAACCGCTTGCAGCTTGTGGGTGTTTGATATGATCATTACCTACTGCCGGCGTATTGACGATTCTTTAGAGTCCTACACAGAGGTTTCTTGACTCAGGCAAAACGGAGTAGGAGCACATATGTGATATGTGCGGGACCGAGGATAATGCGATATGTGATACCGTATTATATTCTCGCGATATATGATATCAGCCGGGTCATCGGATCAAGTATTAATTCGATGAATCGGTACGGATAAATATTAGCCGGTTATATGCGATATAGCCGGATTGTCGGATCAAGTGTTGATTCGATAATTTAATGTATAATAATATATATGATATATTAAATTGCATTAACTAATATTTGCTCACTAAAAGATTCTTTTTCTCACTCGGGTAATACATTGATATATATGCGATATATGTTAATTGTATTATTTTATTTTGTTACAATAAATATTGTATATCTGATATATAATATTGTAACATATTATAATTATTAATGCAACATGATTAGAGGAGTTTAAACATGATTAGGGTTTGGATTAGGGTTAAACCTTCTAGTTGATTCTAGAAGCTTTACTTTGTCATGATAAAGATATTTGTGTTGATCTTTATCCATGACTCACACTTAACCCAACCCAAACCCTAACCATAGTAAACTCTCTACAATGGTTAAGTGAACCATGGTTGCATAAATGATTATGATAACATTCTTTCTATTCATCACAAATGATTGATCATCTTCTTCCTCCTTCATTTCTTCCATGAAAAACCTTGCTTGATTTTTCAAAGGTGATGAATAAATATGAGAAAAAGATAAATAAATAGAGCAAAATTCCTACCTCATCATCCTCATCTTCCCTTGCCATTTAGATGAGGGTGTTCACATCATTTCTTGAGTGTTAGCTTGTGTTAAAGAAACTTCAAGGTAGATCATCGCAGTATCGAAGATTGGAAGCAAAGGTTGCGTCTTTCTCTTCGTGGAACCTCTCGAGAGTCCGGATCCCGATGATCGCAGCGAAGGGACCACAACACGGAGCATATGAAGTGAAGGACCGGATCTACAAAGGTTGTAATCCCTCTCACTTAGTGTTAAAATGTTTAGCATGATAGTTTTCGCCTAATCTCTAGTTTAAAGTTCCGTATTCGGGTTGTTCGGCACGGCTAATTTTTGAATCGGGCATGGTTGATGCCTCGTAGAACCTTGTGCGCGTGCCTGGCAACCCTACAGTGGTATCAGAGCCAAGCTAGAGCTTTAGGCGAAGCGTAGATGGAATTTTTAGTCCGATCGAATCAAAACCCGAACCCAAAATAGCTCTCTGGACTTTTTCTAAAAACGTGGATTTTTCCAAATTAAAAATTCGTAAAAAATTCAGCAGGGAATTCTAAGAATTACGGTACAAAATTTTTTTGATGAACAGTAAATCTCGCGGCGGAACCGCGGCAGAAGCATGCCTTCTGCGGCGGTTCCGCGGCGAAAAGGTGACGTCATCAACTCGTATTTGCACAGTAACTTCTATTTAATTATGCTGGATTTTCTGGGAATTTTTAATATTTATTCAAGAGTTGAATTTTCTGAGGTTATTTTGGGGATTCGATATTTCGATCGGAGTATTAGATTGTGTCTATGTGCTTGTCCGGATAACTTTTAGAAACTGTTAAAAAGTTCGAACGGATATCAATAACTCACTTTTTCCCCTGTTAGAAAATTTTTCAAAAGTTGGATTTTTTCTACTGTTTAAGAATGTTCTAAGTCGTGCAAGTAACTCGATGGACCCTCTAGAAGACAACAAACCTTAACTCGATTATGTGACCGTCTTGAACTGCATTTTGAACCTTAGGGTTTGGGGCAGTACGGCGTGCCACATGTGAGGCGTTGGCTTGACCCTTCTACGGCTGGACCATTGGTACTGTGGCATGTGATGGACGTTTTTAAACTGATTTCAAGTGTTGAGATATATTGGGGAAATCTTGGGTGTTTGATGATTCGATCGGAAAGTTTAAATTTTTTTATTTATCTGGAATGTGATACAATAATTGGAATCCACAGGTAGTTATGTGATAACTAATGAGACTAAAATGTGGGGTTTATAATAGTTAGGCATGCGATGTGTAAGGAATTCATTTGGTTAGGCATGTGATGTCTAAGGTGGTTGCGGATTCCAACTGTTGTAGTTTTACACTTTCTTTTCTGTGACCGTAAGCGTAGTATGTGGTGTATCGCCGGCTTCGTTGCTATACATCAACGACAATCGGGATACGCATACTTGCTTACGTTGATGATATGAGATATTATGTGTTGCTGTGATATGTTGTATTGGATCGTCGCGTTTGAATAGCCGGGGGTTTTATGTGAGATGAGAGTTTTTCCTTTTTCATTCATGTAAAATTCATTTGTATGTAATATTCTTTTATTGGGGCACTTCCAGGTAGCGGAAGATGTCACCGTTGTATATTATTTACTTTTCCGCATTAGGTAGACCCAAGGCGGAGAGCACAAGTAACCGGGTTCTAGGGTCCAGTGGGAGACCATCTCGAGGAGTCGAGACCGGGTCTCCTAACCCTAGAATTGGCAGTGTTACTTGCCGCTCTCGTAGGGGTCTAGGGATGTGGGTTTGGCTATTCATCGCGACCGTGGAATCCGTGTTTTATACTGGCTCGTATTGAAAACACGGACGTCTTAGTATATCCAATATTTCATATATGTTCTTCTGCTGCAATGTTCTGTGATGAGATCATATTACTGCCTGAGACGAATGTTTATATATTATATATATGAGATATATGTTATATTGCAGATTTCGTTTCAAAAGAAATGCTTGTGAAGCATAATTAAAATGGGACTTCATTAATGAGATTAATGAAATAAAAGAAACCTAAGATGTTGTAGAAACTTGTTTAAAAACTGGTAGCTACAGTTCTTGCTTTGCATCGCGGTGTTCCTTGTAGAACATCCTGCACCTTATTCGATAGGGAAAGGACCGAGATCCCTTCGCTGGGAGTGACTCCTTTAGCAATAACTGGCAGATGCTACAAACTCGGTTTGTCTTTTGATTGCTTCTATAGTTTCTGCTTTGCACAGTGATATATATGATATATCCCGCACCTTATTCGATGAGGAAAGGGCCGACGATCCCTTCACCGGTAGTGACCCCTTTAGCAAAACTAGAAAAGCCTAAAAAACACTCCATTTAAAATCACTCGATTCTACAACGATATCAAGTTCATTACGCAAAGGGTTTTCTGAAAAACCAGTCGTAGCCCTCCGTCATTTTAGATAAGTACTGGTTAGTATTCGTGCTACGTTTGTTGACCTTAGTCAAGGCGTAGTGTGCGGTAGCTGATTAGTGCTTATCTGTATAAGCATATGATGCGATTGAGTTAGGGTAGTCGTGCGACTTTGTTGACCTTAGCCAAGGGTCGTGCGGGTGGGTTTAATTCAATCGGGAAATGACGGGTTGAACTTGGCTAGCACTTATGATTTGTTGACCTTAGCCAAGGTCATAAGCTGCTAGGGGCAAAATATTATTGGGAATTTCAAGTGTTGAAATTTGCAATGAGATTGCATACCTTCTATAAGATAGTTGGATCCCGATACCCGCTGCGAGTAATAGTTACTCCTGGGGAGAGTTTTACACATTACAATTAGCCGATCAAGTAGGTGTCTAGAAAGGTGTTAACGGGGTTACGCCTCTGGGAAAATGAGGTTGACTGTAATTAGGTTCGTGCGAGAGCACGGGGGACCTCCCTCAAAGTACCGACACTGGCCTGGCTGAAAGATTGGCGAACTTGTAGCGTGTAATTAATCCCGGCTAGTATTTCCTTTTAGGGTTTGAAGGAAGATTTGACTAAAACAGTGGGAGACATCCTGATTAGATATATTAGATAACCAATCTAATCTTGCAAGAGCCTACGCTGAGTGTTTTCTTCTCTCTCTATCTAGGTAGCGACTATATCACGCCTTAATCAAGATAATAAAACAGATATATTGACCGAACCCGCTTGTTATACTGAGCTGGGGAACGTTGGTCCCGCTCCAACTTATAATTGTTATAAGACAGAGCAGGAAATTGGGGAATACCAGATTTCCCGTGCGGCCCAAACGAAGAAAGTGCATGCTGATGCATCATCTTCGGGTATGTTCATTATAGAGAACTGTTTCTCAGTATCCATTACGTCCTGGGTATGTGATACCGGATCAGGATCCCGTATATGTAATATGTTACATGGGCTACAGGAAGGTAGAGAACTGAGAACAGTTGATAAGTTTCATGAGGCAGAAACGGTGCAAGTGTTGCAGCCAAGTCTGTTGGTCACTATCACCCTGTATTACCAGAATACATTGATTCTGAACAAATGTTATTAGATACCGGACCTGATATACAAAATCATATCATTCTCTTTATTAGTAAAGAAAGGATATAATTTTGTATTGATGGATAATGTTTTGAACATTTCCTATATCAATAGTTGATCGGTTCAGGCACGTTATCTAAAAGCATTGATGTTCTAAATCAAACTACAGTTCTTAATATACAGAACACACACAAGAGGAAGAATTCAGAAATGAATGAATCCTTCTTGAGGCATTGTAGACTAGGTCATATCAATGCGACCCGACTGGCTGAAGTTACATTTAGATGCATATTTAAATTAGTTTGAATTTACATCTTGTGAAACTTGCCGGTCATGTCACAAAGATAAGATGACCACAGCTCTGTTTATTGGAAACAGAGAAAGAGTTAGTGAACTTTTGGGATTGATACATGCTGATGTATGAAGGTCCCCTGTCTACATATGCCAAGATCGGTTCTTTGTACTTCAATACATTCTCTGACAATCTCTCAAGATTCAGACATATGTTTCTGTTGAAACACAGGTCCGAACCTTTTGAGATATTCACCGAATATAAATTAGAAGTAGAGAACCAAAATACGGGTAAAAGTATTATGTCCTTTGATGTGATCAAGGAGGAAAATACTTGAGCACGGAATTCCTGGACTATTCTAAAGGAGAATGAGATTCTCTCTCAGCATTACTCCTCCGTATACACCATAGCACGTCGGTGTATCGGGGTGGAGCAAAAGCACCCTATGTGATATGGTGTGCTCTATGATGAGTACTACTGAGTTTCCTATTTCCTTTTAGGAGTTATGCACTTGTGAAGTTGCATACCTATTGAATAGGGTTCAAATCAAATCAGTTGCCTACCATTTCATATGTGATATGGAAAGGGAAGAGCCCATATCTTAAGTTGGTTAAGATTTGGGGTTGTCCGGCCTATGTCTAAAAGCAAAATCCGGACAAGCTCGAGACAAGTTCTGTTATGTAGAACTGGAAATGTTCCAGCTATACAAACTACAGCTGATGATTTGGTAGAACCAAAGGATTCAATAGTTTCCAACGAACCTCAGCCTCTCCGCCGATCTAGTAGGTTCCTCACCCACCTGAGAGATACTTCAGTTTCTCTATGACAGTGGGAGTGAGGATTGCATCATGTGATGATGACCCAACTAGTTTCGAGATGGCCATCAGGAGTAGGACTCTGTGAGAATGGCTGGGTGATTATCGATCTAAGATGGAATCCTTATACACCAACAAAGTATGGAATTTGGTTGCTTTATCTGAAGGGTTAAATCCCCATCAGGAGCAGGTACATCTTGAGAAGATTACTTGGTGTACATGGAAAGGTTGAGACTTTTAAAGCTAGACTTGTTAAAGGTTTGCATCATTGACCAGGTATGGATTATGTTGAAACCTTTTCTAAGGATCTATGCTTAAGTCCATCCAGATCCTACTTGCCATGGCTACATACCATGACTATGATATCTGGTGGTTGGGTGTCATGACTGCTTTTCTAAATGATGTTTTAGAAAAGAGCGTCTATAAGTACACAGCCAGAGGGCTTCGTAGACAGTGGGAGCAACGGAAACGTGTGCAAGATGTTTTATATGATAAAACAGGCATCGCGGAGTTGGAACATCTGTTTTGATGTGGTAGTCAAAGAGTTTGACTTCATCAAAATGATAGATGAACCTAGTATATACAAAAAGGTAGTAGGGAGTATGGTGGTGATCCTCGTAGAGTACGTGGATGACATACTCTTGATAGGGAAGGAGTTTCCTATGCTACGCTCGGTCAATCTCCGCTTATCGCAAGGATTCTCCATATTGGATCAAAGTGATACCTCCTAAATCCTGGGTTTTGGATCTATGAGATAGATCTAATTGGATGTTAGGATACTCACTAGTTGTAGTGATATGGTATCAATCGATCCTGGGGAGAAACACTGGAAATGTTCCAGGGTGATAAGGACGACTGAATGTCAGTCGCAGGCATTGTCTTTACCCTCAGTGGAGGGACGGTATGTTGGAAGAGTTCCAAGCTAGATACCGTGACATACTAGACGATTAAAGGCAAGATGCATCATTACCAAGGATGCTACCAAAGAGGCAGTCTGGATATATATAAGTTCATAAGATGAACTTTGTTCCTACCATTGTGTGACAATGGAGTTATGGCTTTAGCCAAGGAACTACCGTCCCTTCAGAAATCCAGATATAATTCTTAGGCAGTATCACCTGATCATGGAGATGGTTGATCTCCAGGGAGATCGAGATTAGGAGAGTAGAAACAGAGGACAACAGCGCGGATCCACTCACAAAGGCCTTTTTCCCAGTAGAGACTTTTACGGGATGGTTGAGTATGAGATACTTCAACCGCAGCTAATTGTTGGGTATGTGATACCATAACAGATGGCCCTAGTGCAAGTGGGAGATTGTTAGTTATATGTATGCCCTAGAGGCCATTACTATACATACGATGTATATTGTAGCGAATGCTAGGACATATATAGGGAGGACTTTCTTGCTCGACATGATAGTATGCTATCTGGTTGCACTTTATCTTAACATCTACTCTGATTGTCTCTATATTACATGTTGATAAAGCCCTTAGGATATGTACTCGACTACTGGGACTATGATGAGATCATACTAGTGGGGCCACGGTAGTCGACGGGTACATCCTATAATTGTTCCTAGTCGTGGGTGTATCGAGACAGGGCATCGATGCACCAGTGTAGACTAGCGTATACGCATCTTGACCCATATGATGGGCGATGGATGATCCCATATCCATCGGTGTTTGACATCAAGGATGGTGTACGGGTGCTCAGTAGAGACTGGGTACACTGGACGGACTCGCCGAGAACTCCCAGATGGTATTATACCATACGTCAGATAGCAGTTCTCCGGTGACACTGGTACAGAGTAGTCTGTTGACCCGAGAACGTCATAGAGTCTTGTGTGATTCCCACTGTGCTTTGATTTCCATCATACCACGTCCAAGAGGGCGTGCAAAAAGGTGGATTTTGGGTACAGTCCCGAATCACATGGAGGCAATGAGCGATAGGAGGGGACTCGTCTCTCCCGGTATAGGGAGTTGATGTTGTGCTGTGTTCGATTGGCTATAACCGGAAATCCCTGGCCAGGGTTGCTGAGATTTACTGGTAAGTGTTATTAGTAGTTTCTCGAACTGTTATAGACCTCATATCGACACGACTTATCGAGCTACTGGGGTCTGACGTTTACCACCCCTAGGCGAGATATGCGACATATCAGACGATGAGACCGGACTGTACGGGAGTGTTACTGTTTGGATTCACAGGAGAAGTTACAGGCTTTCTTGTTGATCTTCTGAGCGTTCAATACCTGGGTAGCTGTTACGTTTAGCTGACCGCTTGCCGCTTGTGGGTGTTTGATATGATCATCACCTACTGCCGGCGTATTGACGATTCTTTAGAGTCCTACACAGAGGTTTCTTGACTCAGGCAAAACGGAGTAGGTGCACATATGTGATATGTTCGGGACCGAGGATAATGCGATATGTGATACCGTATTATATTCTCACGATATATGATATCAGCCGGGTCATCGGATCAAGTGTTAATTCGATGAATCGGTACGGATAAATATTAGCCGGTTATATGCGATATAGCCGGATTGTCGGATCAAGTGTTGATTCGATAATTTAATGTATAATAATATATATGATATATTAAATTGCATTAACTAATATTTGCTCACTAAAAGATTCTTTTTATCACTCGGGTAATACATTGATATATATGCGATATATGTTAATTGTATTATTTTATTTTGTTACAATAAATATTGTATATGTGATATATAATATTGTAACATATATTAATTATTAATGCAACATGATTAGAGGAGTTTAAACATGATTAGGGTTTGGATTAGGGTTAAACCTTCTAGTTGATTCTAGAAGCTTTATTTTGTCATGATAAAGATATTTGTGTTGATCTTTATCCATGACTCACACTTAACCCAACCCAAACCCTAACCCTAGTAAACTCTCTACAATGGTTAAGTGAACCATGGTTGCATAAATGATTATGATAACATTCTTTCTATTCATCACAAATGATTGATCATCTTCTTCCTCCTTCATTTCTTCCATGAAAAACCTTGCTTGATTTTTCAAAGGTGATGAATAAATATGAGAAAAAGATAAATAAATAGAGCAAAATTCCTACCTCATCATCCTCATCTTCCCTTGCCATTTAGATGAGGGTGTTCACATCATTTCATGAGTGTTAGCTTGTGTTAAAGAAACTTCAAGGTAGATCATCGTAGTATCGAAGATCGGAAGCAAAGGTTGCGTCTTTCTCTTCGTGGAACCTCTCGAGATTCCGGATCCCGATGATCGCAGTGAAGGGACCACAACACGGAGCATATGAAGTGAAGGACCGGATCTACAAAGGTTGTAATCCCTCTCACTTAGTGTTAAAATGTTTAGCATGATAGTTTTCGCCTAATCTCTAGTTTAAAGTTCCGTATTCGGGTTGTTCGGCACGGCTAATTTTTGAATCGGGCATGGTTGATACCTCGTAGAACCTTGTGCGTGTGCCTGGCAACCCTACAGCTATTTCAAATATGTAATCCTTTAAAAACCCGGTTCCCTTGATATGATATTTCGGTGTGTCCACCCTATGTTTTCTCGGTGCTAGAGTGAGATATATATGAGATAGAGGGGGCTGACCCGGACTGACGGATGCCCGATATATATGAGATAGAGGGGGCTGACCCGGACTGACGGATGCCTGATATATATGAGATAGAGGGGGCTGACCCGGACTGACGAATGCCCGATATATATGAGAGGGGGGGCTGACCCGGACTGACGGATGCCCGATAGACATATGAGAGAGGGGGCTGACCCCGACTGACGGATGCCCGATATAGGAAGATTTGCGTGTCGATGCTACACACGAGTATTTATGATATTTGGGTGCCGATGTTGGGCACTCGTGATTCTCAGTGATGTACAGGATTTGAGCGCCGATGGGAGTGCCAGCGTCTGGGTTGTTGGGATTTGGGGTGCATTGATGGACACCGATTACATATTCCACCTTGACATTCCGTGTAGATGTTATACTTCTAATGCTCAGCATTCATTATTGTATCTCATCTTGTAGTTATATTACCTGATAGAGCACTTGCTTGATTATTGCACATACTGCTTATCACACATTGATATCATCTGTTGCATATGGTAGAGTAGTGCAGTACGTGCATGCTCGCGATTACCTTTATATGTTATCTCTATTCACGAGTTGGCAACTCACCCCCGTTGTGCCACAGTGTTTGCAGGTTGCCCTTCGGAGTAGTCGCGGCAGGCTGCGTTTTGCATCTTTTGACACAGATACCCCCATAGTTGGTGTACTAGCTCTTTTGCTGATAGGTGGGTTTTGTTCGGTATCTGTTTATCTTTCAGTTATGTATATTGTTGTATCTAGTATTCTCCATCCACCATGTATGTATTTGACTTAGAGATAGTGTGAGGATGATGATGTATATTATTTGTATTATGGTGTCGAGCTCGTTGTGAGCCGACTGTACTTGGAGTTTATTCTATCTGTGATGTTCCCACTTGTGGATCTTGATCTTCGCTACGGCGTCGTATATTGCTATCTTGATGATTATCTACTTAAGAATCTTTGTCACTTTAATAAATACTTCCATTTAAAACTTAAACACTCTATACTTTTACTGGTTTGGTTTCTGGGGTTTCGGTTCACTTAGCTGCGTTACGCCTGTAGACGTTACGCGGTTAAGTGCCGGTCACGGGTCAAACTTCGGGTCGTGACAAGTACACATCCAAAGGGCTTTATCAACATGTAATAGAGAGACAGTAAGTATACATGTTAAGATAAAGAGCAACCAGATAGCGTACTATCATGTCGAGAAAGAAAGTCCTACCTATATATGTCCCAGCATTCACTACAATATACATCTCATGTACAGTAATGGCCTCTTGGGCATACATATAACTAACAATCTCCAACTTGCACTAAGGCCATCTGTAGCAGTGGTTGTAGTATCTCATACTCAACCATCCCATATAAAACACTCTCTGGGAAAAGGCCTTTGTGAGTGGATCCGCCGTGTTGTCCTCTGACTCTACTCTCCTAACCTCGATCACCCTGGAGATCAACTATCTCTATGATCAGGTGATATTGCCTAGGAATATGTCTGGGTCACTGATGGGACTGGGGTTCCTGGGCCAAAGCCTCACCTCCATTGTCATACAATGGTAGGAACCTAGTTCGTCTCATGAACTAATATACATCCAAACTGCCTCTTTGGTAGTATCTTTGATAGCGATGTCACCAGCCTTTATCGTCTAGTTTGCCACGGTATCTTAGCTTGGAACTCTTCCAACATACCGTCCACTGAGGGTAAAGATAATGCCTGTGACTGACATTCAGTCGTCCTTATCACCCTGGAACTTTTCCAGTGATTCTCCCCAGGATCAACCGATACCATCTCACTACAACTAGCGAGAATCCTAACATCCAATTAGATCTATCTCATAGATCCAAAACCCAGGATTTAGGAGGTATCACTTTGATCCTATATGGAGAATCCATGTGATAAGAGGAGATTGACCAAGCGTAGAATAGGAAACTCTTTTCCTGTCAAGAGTATGTTGTCCACGTACAATACGAGGATGACCACCTTACTCTCTACTACATTTTTGTATATACAAGGTTCATCTACTATTTTGATGAAGTCAAACTCTTTGACTACCACATCAAAACAGACGTTCCAACTCCGCGATGCCTGCTTTATCCTGTAAAGCAACATGCACACGTTTTCGCTGCTCCCACTGTCTACAAAGCCCTCTGACTGTGTACTTATAGACGCTCTCTTCTAAATCAATATTTAGAAAAGCAGTCATGACACCCAACCACCAGATATCGTAATCATGGTATGTAGCAATGTCAAGTAGGATCCGTATGGACTTAAGCACATCTACTGGAAAAGGTTTCATCATTATCCACGCCTGGTCGATGACGAAAACCTTTAACAAGTCTAGCTTTGAAAGTCTCAACTTTTCCATCTACACCAAGTAATCTTCTCAAGATATACTTGCTCCTGATGGGGATTTAACCCTTCAGATATAGCATCCAAAGTCCATACTTTGTTGGTGTACATGAATTCTATCTCAGATCGCTAAGCATCCAACCATTCTTACAGAGTCCCACTCCTGATGGCCAGCTCGAAACTAGTTGGGTCATCATCTCTTGATGCATTCCCCGCTCCCGCTGTCATAGAGAAACTTGAAGTATCTCTCAGGTAGGTGAGAAACCCTACTAGATCGGCGGAGAGGCTGAGGTTCGTTAGTTACTATTAAATCTTTTGGTTCTACCAAATCATCGGCGGCAGTTTGTATAGCTGGAACTCTTTCCAGTTCTACCTTATGACCATTAATTTCATCACAAGGTGGCATATTGAGAAATAAAACATCTTTTGTTTCTCGGTTTGGTAGAAGATATTCCCTTGCGTATGCTTGGGATATCCAACAAACTTCTACAGAACTGACATTGCCTCGATCTTGTCCGGATTATGCTATTAGACATAGGCTGGACAACCCCAAATCTTTACAAACTTAAGACATAGGCTCTTCCCTTTCCACATCTCATATGAAGTGGTAGGCAACAGATTTGATCGGAACTCTATTCAATAGGTATGCAACTTCACAAGTGCATAACTCCCTAAAAGGAAATAGGAAACTCAGTGGTACTTATCATAGAGCGCACCATATCAAATAGGGTGTGATTGCTCCGCCCCGATACGCCGATGTGCTGTGGTGTATGCGGAGGAATAATGCTGAGAGAGAATCTCATTCTTCTTTAGAATAATCCAGGAATTCCGTGCTCAAGTATTCTCCTCCTTGATCACATCAAAGGACATAATACTTCTACCCGGTTTTAGTTCTCTACTTCTATCTTACATTCTTTGAATTTCTCAAAAGTTTCAGACATTTGTTTCAACAGGAACATGTGTCCAAATCTTGAGAGATTCTCATTGAATGTAAGGAAGTATAAGGAACCAGTCCCGGCATCTGCAGATAGGGGACCTTCATACATCACTATGTATCAGTCCCAAGAGTTCACTAACTCTTTCTCTGTTTCCAATAAACGGAGCTGTGGTCATCTTATCTCTGTGACATGACTGGCAAGTTTCACAAGATGTAAATTCAAACTAATTTAAATATGCATCTAAATGTAACTTCAGCTAGTCGGGTCACATTGATATGACCTAGTCTACAAAACCTCAAGAAGGAATCGTTCATTTCTGAACTCTTCCTCTTGTGCGTGTTCTGTACGTTAAGAACTGTGGTTTGATTTAGAACGTCTTTGCTTTTAGATAACGTGCATGAACCGATCAACTCTTGATATAGGAAATGTTCAAAACATTATCCAACAATACAAAATTATATCCTTCTTTAATAAAAAGAGACTGATATGATGTTGTATATCAGGTTCGGTATCTAATAACATTCGTTCAGAATCAATGTATTCTAGTAGTACAGGGTGATAACTACCAACAGACTTGGCTGCAACACTTGCACCGTTTCTATATCATGAAACTTATCACCCGTTCTCAGTTCTCTACCTATCTGTAGCCCATGTAACAAATTACATAGGTGGGATCCTGATCCGGTATCTCATACCCAGGACGTAAAGGATATTGAGAAACAGTTCTCTGTAATGAACATACCCGAAGAAGATGCATCATCATGCACTTTCTTCGTTTGGGCGGCACGGGAATTCTGGTAATCCTCAATTTCCTGCTCTGTCTTATAACAATTATAAGTTGGAGCGGGACCAACGTTCCCCAGCTCAGTATAACAAGCGGGTTCGGTCAATACATCCATATTATTATCTTGATTAAGGAGTGACATGGTCCCTACCTGGAGAGAGAGAGAGAGAAGAAAACATTCTGCGTGCGCTCTTGCATGATTAGATTGGTTATATATTTAATCTAATCAGGATGGCTCCCACTGTTTTTATCAAATCTTCCTTCAAACCCTGAAAGGAAAGACTAGCCGGGATTAATTACACCCTACAAGTTCGCCAATCTTTCAGCCAGGCCAGTGCCGGTACTTTGAGGGAGGTTCCCCGTGCTTTCGCACGGACCTAATTAAAATAAACCTCGTTTTCCCAGGGGCGTAACCCCGTTGACACCTTTCTAGACACCTACTTGATCGGCTAATTGTAAAGTGCAAAACTTTCCCAGGAGTAACAATTACTAGCAGTGGGTATCGGGATCCAGCTATCTCATAGAAGGTATGCAATCTCATTGCAAATTTCAACACTTGAAACTCCCGATAAAGGTTTTTACCCCCAGCACTTATGACCTTAACTATGGTCAACAAATCATAAGCACTAGTCAAGTTCTGCCCGTCATTTCGTGATTAATTAGACTCACCCACATGACCCTTAACTAAGGTCAACAAAGTCACGCGACTGTCCTAACTAATCGCATCATATGCGGTGTACGAATACATCACTTAGCTACCGTACACTGTGCCTTGACTATGGTCAACAAACACAGCACGAATACTAAGTACTCTACTTCCTAAAATGACGGAGGGTTGCAGATGGTTTTTAAGAAAACCTTTAACGCTTTGAACTTGATCTCGTTGCAGAATCAAATGGTTTTAAATGGAGTGTTTTTTAGGCTTCTGCTTGTTTCGCTAAAGAGGTCACTCCCGGTGAAGGGATCTCGGCTCTATCCTCATCGAATGAGGTGCAAGATATTCACAATACCACTATACAAAGCAATAACTAGAAAAGCAATCAAAAGACAAACCGAAGGTCGTAGCATCTGCTAGTTATTGCTAAAGAGGTCACTCCCGATGAAGGGATCTCGGCTCTTTCCTTATCGAATAAGGTGATGGATGTTCTACAAGTAACACCGCTATGCAAAACAACAACTAGAGCTATCTAATTTTTGATATTCGATTCCACTACATCTTTTAGATTTATTTTCTTTCATTAATCTCATTAATGAATGTCCCATCATTTATGTCCACCTAAACATCACAGATAAATACAACGTACACTTATGCTATCCGTATTCGCCTCGATGTCCCGTCTGCACCGTTAGGTTAGGTAACTAACGGTAGAACGGGGCAGGGCTAGCGCGGGTGTAAAACATAAGCAACGTCTATATAATATATCATATATACTATATACAATATCTATCTGAACATATCACATGATCACATCACAGATAACGCAGCAGAAAATATCATATGAAAATATTGGATATACTAGGACATCCGTGTTTTATTTTGAGCCTATATAAAACACGAATTCCACGGTCGTTATGAATAGCCAATCCCACATCCCTAGACCCCTACGAGAGCGGCAAGCAACCCTACCAATTCTAGAGTTAGGAGACTCGGACTCGACTCCTCGAGATGGTCTCCCACTGGACCCTAGAACCCGGTTACTTGTGCTCCCCTCCTTGGGTCTATCCTAATGAGGAAAAGTAAATAATATACACTGGTGACATCATCCTCAGCCTCGAAGTGCCCCAATAAAAGGATATTACATACAAGTTTTTACTTGAATGAAAAATGAAAAACACTCATCTCACATAAAAACACCCGGCTATTCAAACACGACGGTCCAATATAACATATCCAGCAACACATAACATCACATGTCATCAACGTAAGTAAATATGCCCATCCCAATTGTCGTTGACATATAGCAACGAAACCGGCGATATCACATATTACACTTACTTTCGCAGAAAAGAAAGTGTAAAACTATAATAGATGGAATCCGCAACCTCCATAGAAATCACATGCCTAACCAAATGTATTCCTTAGACATCGCATGCCTAACAATTATAAACCCGCATTTCAGTCTCAAAATCGAAAACACTTTTCAATACCAAGTCGGGCAATTCAACAAGATTCCCGACATCCTGATCGAATGCTCGTCGCAAACTTTAGTAGACGGCCGCACCCCCGGATGCCGTCGACGCAGTGCACTTAGGCGGAACACCGCTGCCGCGAACACCCGAACGGATGCTTTAGGCGACGGGGTTCTCCTACAGTCACTTGGTCGGGGCTTTGGGGCGTGGCTATCTATTAAGTTTACCGGGCGAGTACCCGCGTACGCTACGTGATTGCGACGAACTTTTGATCACATCAAAATCCCGTGGCAACCGATCAAATGAGACTAAAGTGCTAGATTTATAACATTCAAATTAGTTATCTCATAACTACATGTGGATTCCAAATATTGTATCACATTCTAGATAAATAGACAATGTTAAACTTTCCGATCGAATAAAGAAACACCCAAGATTTCCCAAATAGCTCAACACTTGAGGAGAGTTTAAAAACATCCATAACATGCCACAGTACCAACGGTCCAGCCGTAGAAGGGTCAAGCCAACGCCTCACATGTGGCAACGGCGTACTGCCCCAAACCCTAAGGTTCTAAAGGCGGTTCAAGACGGTCACATAATCGAGTTAAGGTTTGTTGTCTTCTAGAGGGTCCATCGCGTTACTTGCAAGACATAGAACGTTCTTAAACTACGGAAAAATCTAACAGTTGGAAATTTTCCGGCTGGGGAAAAAGTGAGTTATTAATATCCGGTCAAACTTTTTAACACGTTCTAAAATTACCCGGACAAAATAAACAAAGTTAAATAATCCGATCGTATCATCGAAACTCCAATACAACCCAGAAAACTCAACTCTTGAGTATAATTAAAAATTCCCAGAAACATACAGCAGTACCAACGGATATTACTGTATAAAATTGACTGCCTAATCTTTACATACGGCCACGGAACCGCCGCCAAAAGCAGGGTATTGCCGCGGTTCCGCGGCGATACAGAGGAATTAGGTGATCGTATTTTACAGTAATTCCTATATTTCCCTGCTGATTTTTTTGAGTATTTTTAATTCACAAAAAATCACATTTTTGAAAAATTTCCAGAGAAGGGTTTAATCGTGGTTATACGGGTTCGATCGGACTTTTAACTTCGTCTAGACTTCTCCTAAAGCTCTAGCTTGGCTCTGATACCACTGTAGGGTTCCTAGACACTCTAACAAGGTTCTACAAGGCATCAACCATGCCCGATTCAAGAAAAATAGCCGTGCCGAACAACCCTAACCAAGATCGTATACTAGAGATTATGCGAAAACTAGCAAGTTAAACATTTTAGCTACAAGTGAAAGGGATTACAACCTTTGTAGATCCGGTCCTTCACTTCTAAAGCTCCGTGTTGACGTCCCTTCGCTACGATCATCGGGATCCCGGACTCAAGCGATGGTTTCTTCGGAGAAATGAGCGGGCTAGGTCGTTGACTTCGAGGCCGAAGATGATCTACGTCGAGGAGACTCAAACTCAAGCTCCATCTTCACTAGGTCAAGAACTTTGTAAAGAGAACACCCTAAACTAAATGGCAAGTAGTAGAGAATGATTAAATAGGAAGTGGCTTCACTTTGGATTTGGATTTCTCACTCTATTTCTTCATTTGATAAAATCTTGAAAGCTTTTCTTCTTCTTGAAGAAGAAGAAGAAGAAAGAATAAGAATGAATTATTTTTTAAAAAGAATAATCAAGTGAAGTCTATCTAATGCTACCATGGGTGAGCTAACCTTTGTAGAGACTAAACCATAGTTAATTATAATGGTTTGGTTAATGAATATCTTAATCAAGACAAAATGAGTGGACTTTGTCAATGTTGCTTCAAGCTTCATGAGGCTTCATGCCATGACAAAAGAAACCACCATTTTGAATAATTAAGATAAATAAAAACCTAAATTATAATTAACATGGTGTATGTCACACACTCACCCATGTTTGCATGTATCATCAATCATGATATAAACTAGTGCACAAACATATATCACATATACAACTTGTGCACATCAAGTGAGAAAATCAATCTTAAGTGAACCAATACTAGTTAATGTAAAGTAATATATCAAATATATAATAATACATTAAATCATTAAATCATTAAATCAACACTTGATTTAACGATCCGGTCATATCGCATATAACCGACTAATATTTAGTGTATCAATATATCGAATCAACACTTGATTCGGTAACCCGGATATATCACATATAACCGAGCGATGATACAAATCGAGAGAATAGAATACAGTATCACATACCGGTATTATTATCGGTCCCGCACATATCTCATATACGCTCCTATTTCATTTCGCTTGAGCCAGGAAACCTCTGTGTAGGACTCTAAAGACTCGTCAATACGCCGGCAGTAGGCGGTGATCATATCAATCACCCACAAGCCGCAAGCGGTCTGCCAAACGTAACAGCCACCCGGGTATTGAGCGATCAGAAGATCAACGAGCAAGCCTGCTCACACTCCTGCGAATCCAATCAGTAAAACTTACCGCACAGTCCGGTCTGTTCGTCTGATATGCCGCATATCTCTCCTAGTGGTGGTAAACGTCAGACCCCAGTAGCTTGATAAGTTATGCCGATGTAAGGTCCATAACAAGCGTGAAACTACTGATAACACTTACCAGTAAATCACTGCAACCCTGGCCAGGGATTTCCAGTTATGGCCAGTCGATCATAGCGCAACATCAACTCCCAATACCGGGTGAGACGAATTCCCTCCTATCACTCATTGCCTCCATGTGAATCGGGACTGTACCTAAAACTGTTGCGCCACGGCAGCGCCCCGGCCGTTTATCCGAGGCCAAAATGGGGAATCAAAAATTTTTCTTAACTTTAAACTGGCGCTACCGCGGACAATATACCCCGATCGTAACCATTAACCGATACTAGCTAACTAGAGATAGGGTGAGAGATCTACCGAGCGATCCGAGTCCTCCGGTCTTCTCATCGTCGTCCCGATCTCCCGCGGAAACTCCGGTCGTCGCCTCCTTGTCGGATGGGCACCACATCGTCTGCATCTTTTACGGGCTCCCACCTCAATACCGAGGCAACTCGGGTACGAAGCTGGCTAGTCGACGTGCCCAAGGTTTGCTGTAGATTGTAGTGTAGAATACGGTTTGTCTCAATGGGGTTTGTAGTTGCCTTGATGGAGGAATGGAATGGAGCTTTCAAGTGGAGCTCTCATATATCAAGCAAGGAATGAGATGATAAAATTTCCTCATACAAAATGAACCTCTCCACTCCTCACTAGAAAATGTGGCCGGCCTCACATAGATAAAATGGTGGAGGAAATCAAACTCATGAAGGGTGGTGAGAGTAGTAAAAGTAGAAAGGTGACCACATCCAAAAGGAATGATAACAAGGTCAAATCCATTCAAATCAACTCTAATCACAATCCAATCTCAAAAAGCAAGCCATCATGAAAAAGCAAAGATGCTTAACTTATCATAATGCCACAAGTGAAAGAAACCCCCTCCACAAAAGTTATTTGCAAACTTGAAAATAACCCCCTCCATCGGAAAAGTCCGGCCGAGAAAGAACAAAGGAAAACCGGCCGGAACGGAATGCAAACTGGCAACTCCAGAAAACTGGTCCCGTAATAAATTACAGGAAAACCCCGATACTGTGCATACACACCCGCATCTGTATTCCGACCGGATACAAATGCAATGAGACAAAATCTACACTGTACTAAACTAGGATCCGGCTTAAACCAAAGCCGGCTAGTAATATCCGTTCGATCCTGATCCGTGCAATACCGCACGTATCTGATCGAACCTTGCCATATATCCATACGGCCACTAGTACAAACCGTCCGATCCTGATCCGTGGAATACCACACGTATCTTATCGGACCCTGCCATATCTCCATACGGCCTCTACAGCGTTTCGCCCGAAAGCTTGAGTAACTGAATGTGTGGTGGACTCTAAAGACTCGTCAATACTATGGCTGTGGATTTAACCACTAGCACGTCAGAGGTATTAGCCATACGTGACGGGCCACCAGCTATTGACCAAAAGGGACGTCGATGAGCGAACTCATCCTGACACCCTACTGAGCCTGTCAGTGACAATATCCGTACAGTCCGGTCCGTTCGTCTATAAGTATCGCATGGCGTGCCTAGGGGGTTGGTAAAAAGTCAGACCCCCAAAAGCGGTACAAGTCGTGTCGGAGTGTAGCCCAGAACACCCTGAGATACTACTGGAATACCTACCAGTAAATCTCCTGCCTCGGCCGAGGGCTTTGCGTAATGGCTCTCCTAGACACAGCGCGACCTCACCCCCAATACCGGGAGAGACGAACCCCTGAAGATCCGCTCACTGCCTCCATGTGGCTCGGGACTGTACCCAAATAAAACCTATTTGCACGACTCCTTTGAGCCATGGTAGGGTAGTAATCAAAGCACAGTGGGAACTCACACGAGACAAATGACGATCCCCAGGTCGATTAACTAACCTGTACACATGTCACCAGGGAACTGCTATCTGACGTCAGGTATAAGACCAACTAGCATGTTCCCGGCGAGTCCCGTCCGGTGTACTCATAACCCAATAAGCACCTGTATACATCTTAGGTGAACCAACTGACACCAGTGGCTTATGAGACTGGCCACCGCCCTTCGTCGGGGTCTCGACTGTATACACTAGTCTACTCTGGAGAATCGATGCCCTGTCTCGAAACTCCAACGGCTAGGGACCTTTTAAGGATGTGCTTATAGACCACCAGCTCTCACGTATATGATCGCCATCATACTGCTGGCAGTCAAGCAAGAATCCTAGGGGCTCTATCAGCGTGTAATAGCGACCAGTAAGGTCACCTGAAGCAGTACACGATGATAAAGGTAAACCAGATAGCATACTATCATTTCGAGTAAGACTGTCCTACCGGGATAGGTCCTCCCTCAATCATTGCAATCACGTGCTTGTGATCCAATAATTGACTCTGAGGGCACTATCTCCAACAATCTCCCACTTGCACTCAAGGCTAATTATTGCGATGTCGCATACTCACAGCCCGTGTGATACCGAACACCCAACTCCTCTACTAGTCAGTCTCACAAAGCTCGTTTGCGAAGCTATTGCGTTCGAGGCATAGCCTCAGTGAGTGGATCCGCTGTGATGTTTCTTTCTATGTCTCTCTATATCTCAAGTTCGCAGAGAAAGCCATCTCCCGAAATGAGCAATACCTGTCTTAGAATGTCTGGATGTCTGATGGGACCTAGTTCATAAATGAACTCCAAATCCAAACTTCTTAGACTGTATCGATAACTGAACTTAATCAGTACCCAACGCCATGCCTCCCTCGGTATTGCCTTGGACCACCTGTCCAAAATACTGCCCCTCGTCAGAAGGAGAAACTATAACTCTGACAGCCACTCTGCCATCCATGTCACCTTGGAAGCCTGGAATGATAACTGTCTCCCGAATGAGAAAGCCGCTATCATATCCCTAGAACACGCACTTATGTCTTAAAACTTCTTCCGATTGTTTCCCCAGGATTAGATTAATATCAACTTATTGCACCTACTGCAAGAATAACATCTGGTGTGGTACTTGACATCTCATGATTGACTCAATTGCCTAAGCAAGTGATCTGTCAATCATGCGTATCCCTCTCCCCTTTAGTCTGTAAGACACCTTTAGAGAGGGTGACTCCATCACCTGCAGGTATACTACCGTGCCAGGAGTAGTCCATTCTACATACTCATAGAATGCTGTCAAAGTACCCAGATTGGGAAACCACCCAAATCTAGATCTAAAACCATAGATCTAGTGACCAGAATGTTTGATATAATATCCAAGTGCCATGTGGAGAAACTACTGTGTGACAACCAAAGTATAACCGATCGTAGTATAGGAATATCACTTCCTACTCTGTGTATGTCATCCAAATACCAGGACATCACACCCTACTACCTTCTTAACAGATCTATCCCCTATTCTGATGAAGTCAAACCTATGACTGTCACATCAGAAATAGATGATCTATCTCCGCTATCTCTGCTTTAGTCTATAAATAGACATAAGCCACTTGTCCACCAATGCTTCCGCTGCTCCCACTGACCACGACAACCCTCTGGCAGAGTCATATACACGTACATTTCTAAAACTAGCTTAGAAAGACGCTATACTCATCCTCCTGCCGGGTCTCACAGTCTGGAACAACAGCAATGGTAAGTCTGGGTAAACAAGAACCTCCCTACCACCGTCCTTGAGCATACCGAAGTACCTCTCGAGTGCCTGAGGTTACCCACCATATCTGCGGAGTGGCTAATGGAATGTCAAGCCAGATTGAATCTTTAGGTTCCTATCAAATTTTCAGTAATCGTTTACGGTTCTGGAATCACTTCCAGTTCTACCATACTCCCACTACTGTTTTCTGAAAAATCCATTTCTTTTAAAATTTTGGGGAGTGAAGAACAATATCACTATTGATCTTCCAGATGGTAGAAAATCAACCCTCGTCATAGCCTGGGTCAACCCACAAACAGCCATTACAGAAACGTGCCTTGAGTTATCCAGAGTCTGGTTTTAAGCATAAGCCGGACAACTCCCCGTACCTTAACAATGTCAAGATATGAACTGTTCTAAATCCAATATAGAAACAGAGGCACTGATTTAATTGGAAGCAGATTCAAATCATGCAGCTGTCTCCAGTGCATGTCAACTAAAATGGAAAAAGGTCGATCAGCGTCACTCAACTTAGGAATGCTTCCAATTATGAGTAACCCGAAAGAGAAGCAAGTTCTCTTAATCATTACTATCAACTGAATACCATATACAAGTATCTACATCTTTGATCACTTTGAAGAATCCCGATACTTGCAATACCTGGTTCTCTACTTTATTCAAATATCTATAACTTCTCAAAATTCAGACCCTGTGTTTCAACGAAACACCTGTCTAAAAACTAGAGAAGTCATAAGTAAACCGAATATAGTTCGAGAACCAACCCCACTGTCCTAATGGACACTGGACAATATACAATACTCTGTATAAGTCCCCTGAGTCTAATAACTCATTCACTGTGTGTCGTAGGTTGAAAATTGTATTTATAGTTAAGAAGAATTACACCGCTGTTTAATGCTCCTTACCTAACCATCCACTGATATAGGTAAATGTCATAGACATTATTTCAAAAAGGTATCTCTCACTCTATAAAAATAGACGTACAGATATATCAATTTGAAATTGGCGCATAACAACGGATATTCAAAACCAAATATTTGCCAACAGGCAAACAACCTAGGTGGCTTCCTCAAATATCACCAATTACAACGAATCCCGATATAATGAGGATGGTCACCTAATTCCTAATAACTTACTCCCACTCATCATCTGTAAAACCATACAGATGTGAGAATCCAACCTGGTAAATACATACCCTGGAGCAAGTGTCTAATCGGGAAATCAGTCTTCTTTTAACAGTACACAGTTGAACTGAAACATTGAAATGTTTCGATGGGGTATCCTGGTAATCCTAGTAATGCCTCTACCATTATCCAGATTCACAACTGTAACCGTATATCTCTTTGCCATCTGTCCAAATCCCTTTATATGTCTTTAGACATTACCGTCTGCACACCCCTTTAGGCCAAATGGTTTTCTTCCTTCCCTACCGTTCGGCACCAGCCTATGGTTTGGAAGAAGACTATCCAATTTGCATAATGGGTGTACTGTCCTAATCCTAGGAGCACTCGCAATGCGAGAGAAGGTGAAGATAAAAGACAACCGAATAAACCTTATTCCTATTTCTCCTGAACCAGAATCCATCCCCGAACTGGAACAAGTTCCTTTCGAGTTCGTATATAACCATACGATGGAGTATCCAATAAACTTGGGATCTTCGTAGTGATACGGAGTGTCCAGGAGAAATACAAAGGTGATTTAGGATTGGCGAAGAAATACTCGGTTTGGTCGTGAATAGCAGTCGCAATTTACTTTGCCCTCTTACTAATCCCTTTCTTTGTCTTAACTTAATACCTTCTGTACACCATCGTTATGCTAATTGGTTTTCTTCATTCCCCACCGTTCGGCACCAGCCTAAGGTTTGGAAGAAGACTATCCAATTTGCGTAATAGGTGTACTATCTCCTAAACCAAGGAGTACTCGCAATCTGAGAGAGAAGGTAAAAGGAAAAGACAACTGAATAGTCCTATTCGTTTTCTCCAGAACCAGAAACCATCCTCGAATTCCTTCGAGTTCGTATCTAACCATACGATGGTTTTATCCAATGGAAGTGGACGTTCGTAGTAATACGGGATGTCCTGGAGAAAAAGGGTAAAAGTAGGAGTGGCAATCAGGTCTGCAACTCTGACAATCCAAAAGCCAGTGTTAAGAAGGTTCGGTCAACTTGGTTACTGAGTCATAGTCTAGGGTCGGGTCATTGGTCGCTGCCAAAGAGAGAGAGAAAAGAAACACTCAGCGTGCACTCTAACCTAGATCAGAATGGTCATCACTTTATCTAATCAGGAAACCTCCCACTGTAACCTCAAATTCTTCCCCAAACCTAAAAGAAGAATTAGTCGGGATCACCCAAGGAGTAAACCAATTCATCAGTGGGAATCGGGATCCAACTATCATCGCATGATAACTTGATGGAATCCACTCAAGTCACCACACTCCAGAAGGTATGCGCATGCCTTGCAAGTTTCAGTTCTTTTGAAACTCCCGATGTGCGTTTTTACCCCTAGGACCCAAGTGACCTTGACAATGCCAACATATCAAAGAGTCCTAGTCAAGTTCAACCCGTCATTATCTTGATTGCGTTAAACCCACCCGTACGAGTCCTTGACAATGCCAACATAACCGTACGACTGTCCTAACCAATCTACTTATCCATGCGACAGAAAAGCATTACAGAGCTACCGAACACTGCGCCTCGGCAATGCACGACATACGTAGCACGAATACTAAGCAATACTAATCTGAAATGACGGAGGGCTACGGCTGGTTTTTGGCGAAAAACCTTTAACGTAATGAACTTGATATCGTTGAAGGAACTGCATAGCCTTTTATAAAAATATAGTGACGAAAACCTTTGCTAAAGAGGTCACTCCCGGTGAAGGGATCTCGGCTCTTTCCCCGTAGAATGAGGTGCAGGATATTCCTACTGAATACCACGATGCAAAGCAAATGTAATCGGCTATAGTGAAGTTAATGCCCTGACGCAAACTTCTGTCCAAGGGGTCACTCCCGGTGAAGGGATCTCGGCCCTTGCATCGTCGACTGAGGAGCAGGATATTCCAAATGAATACCACGATGCAAAACAAAAGTGAACGTCCTTGCAATAACAGCCTTTTGAAAAGTGTTCCAACAACATCAGAAAAGGTTTGTTTAGCTTGCATTGATCCGAATCAACGCAGTCCCATCAATTGATCACACCACAAAGAACGAAAATATACCGATGTACGTATATGCCATCTGCATTCGCCACTGGGTCCCGTCATTACCCGTTAGGTTAGCTAACTAACGATAGAGCGGGGACTGGACTAGCGCGGATGCAAAACATATACAACATCTACTAATATATATACCAATATATTATATTCGCTCAAGGCGTGATAAAATGCAACATCACAGAAATGTACAGCATCACAGAACAATACAGATATCTGGGATCCCCGGGTTTCACAGAGCCGCTGCTGAAACCCGACGTTCCCCTGGTCGTGTGGATAGCCTGTGCAATGAAATCTTAGATCCCTTCGGGCGTGGCAAGTCACCCGCCAAAACTTGAAGCGAGGCGGCCCCCTTCATCACCGTGAATGGACCACCCAGCACTTCATGGAATCCGGTAACTTGGGCACCCCTCCTGGGTCAACCTATACCCCCTACGAGTGCGGCGAATAGCCCGCCAATCCTAGAGTGAAGCCCCCTCCGTCTCAATGCCATGAGATGCGGGCCCATTGCCATCTAGAACCCGGCTATCCGTGCACCCCTCCGCGGGGTAATCCTAGTACAGAAAGTAAAATATACATACAACGGGTACATCGACCGCAACCAGGTCGTGCCCCAAAAGAATAATACAAACAGGCAGTGACGGCAGTCCACATGTCGGACGCTCGCCCCGCAAAATCAAATGTACATAATACAACAAAACTGTACTAGCATTGCATCCAGGCTATCCCCCACGACCGATCCGCAACATCACAGCAATACATAGAACATCAACGTGAATGTCACATTCGCAAATCCGTCTAACCGGGCTATAGCAGTTAGACAGGATTTACCGATCAAATGACATTCACGGTCGCAGATATAATGTAAATACTGTGAACTAATGTATTTAAAATATCCGATCAATCAAAATTACCAAGTGGGCCCCTAAGTACTACTGTAGCACATCAAGAAATTTTTGGCCCAAACATAATATTCCAGAAACCCTATTTTAACCCCAGAAGCCTTCTGGAAAAATTCGACACATCGATCACTCCAAACTGCGGCGGAACCGCGGCGCCAAGGGGGGTTTCGCCGCGGTTCCGCGCTCCACATGAAAGATCATCGTCTCGAATTTCTCCAGAATTCTTAGGACTTCCAGTACATCAGTTTTCTACAACCCGAAAAATTTTTAGAGCCAGAAAAAATTCGACAGAAAACTGATGTGAAGAAAACGCGGTTTTTGGAATTTTTGTTCGATCGGAAAAGTAAAACACATTAGACAAAGCTAGACTAGGTTAATGGAGTGGCTCTGATACCATGTTGCGCCACGGCAGCGCCCCGGCCTTCTATCCGAGGCCAAAATGCGGAATCAAAATTTTTTCTTAACTTTAAACTGGCGCTACCGTGGACAATATACCCCGATCGTAACCATTAACCGATACTAGCTAACTAGAGATAAGGTGAGAGATATACCGAGCGATCCGAGTCCTCCGGTCTTCTCATCGTCGTCCCGATCTCCCGCGGAAACTCCGGTCGTCGCCTCCTTGTCGGATGGGCACCACATCGTCTGCATCTTTTACGGGCTCCCACCTCAATACCGAGGCAACTCGGGCACGAAGCTGGCTAGTCGACGTGCCCAAGGTTTGCTGTAGATTGTAGTGTAGAATGCGGTTTGTCTCAATGGGTTTTGTAGTTGCCTTGATGGAGGAATGGAATGGAGCTTTCAAGTGGAGCTCTCATATATCAAGCAAGGAATGAGATGATAAATTTTCCTCATACAAAATGAACCTCTCCACTCCTCACTAGAAAATGTGGCCGGCCTCACATATATAAAATGGTGGAGGAAATTAAACTCATGAAGGGAGGTGAGAGTAGTAAAGGTAGAAAGGTGACCACATCCAAAAGGAATGATAACAAGGTCAAATCCATTCAAATCAACTCTAATCACAATCTAATCTCAAAAAGCAAGCCATCATGAAAAAGCAAAGATGCTTAACTTATCATAATGCCACAAATGCAAGAAACCCCCTCCACAAAAGTTATTTGCAAACTTGCAAATAACCCCCTCCTTCGGAAAAGTCCGGCCGGGAAAGAACAAAGGAAAACCGGCCGGAACGGAAAGCAAACTGGCAACTCCAGAAAACTGGTGCTGTAATAAATTACAGGAAAACCCCGATACTGTGCATACACACCCGCATCTGTATTCCGACCGGATACAAATCTAATGAGATAAAATCTACACTGTACTAAACTAGGATCCGGCTTAAACCAAAGCCGGCTAGTAATATCCGTTCGATCCTGATCCGTGCAATACCGCACGTATCTGATCGAACCTTGCCATATATCCATACGGCCACTAGTACAAACCGTCCGATCCTGATCCGTGCAATACCGCACGTATCTGATCGGACCCTGCCATATCTCCATACGGCCTCTACAGCGTTTCGCCCGAAAGCTTGAGTAACTGAATGTGTGGTGGACTCTAAAGACTCGTCAATACTATGGCTGTAGATTTAACCACTAGCACGTCAGAGGTATTAGCCATACGTGACGGGCCACCAGCTATTGACCAAAAGGGACGTCGATGAGCAAACTCATCCTGACACCCTACTGAGCCTGTCAGTGACAATATCCGTACAGTCCGGTCCGTTCGTCTATGAGTATCGCATGGCGGGCCTAGGGGGTTGGTAAAAAGTCAGACCCCCAAAAGCGGTACAAGTCGTGTCGGAGTGTAGCCCAGAACACCCTGAGATACTACTGGAATACCTACCCGTAAATCTCCTGCCTCGGCCGAGGGCTTTGCGTAATGGCTCTCCAAGACACAGCGCGACCTCACCCCCAATACCGGGAGAGACGAACCCCTGAAGATCCGCTCACTGCCTCCATGTGGCTCGGGACTGTACCCAACTAAAACCTGTTTGCACGACTCCTTTGAGCCGTGGTAGGGTAGTAATCAAAGTACAATGGGAACTCACACGAGACAAATGACGATCCCCAGGTCGATGAACTAACCTGTACACATTTCACCAGGGAACTGCTATCTGACGTTAGGTATAAGACCAACTAGCATGTTCCCGGCGAGTCCTGTCCGGTGTACTCATAACCCAATGAGCACCTGTATACATCTTAGGTGAACCAACTGACACCAGTGGCGTATGAGACCGGCCACCGCCCCTCTTCAGGGTGTCGACTGTATACACTAGTCTACTCTGGAGAATCGATGCCCTGTCTCGAAACTCCAACGACTAGGGACCTTTTAAGGATGTGCTTATAGACCACCAGCTCACACGTATATGATCGCCATCATACTGCTGGCAGTCAAGCAAGAAACCTAGGGGCTCTATCAGCGTGTAATAGCGACCTGTAAGGTCACCTGAAGCAGTACACGATGATAAAGGTAAACCAGATAGCATACTATCATGTGTCCTACCGGGATAGGTCCTCCCTCAATCGTTGCAATCACGTTCCTGTGATCCAATAATTGACTCTGAGGGCACTGTCTCCAACAAAAACCACCTGTTTGCACGACTCAGTAGAGCCATAGTAGGGTGGAAATCAAAGCACAGTGGGAGACACACAAGACTCTATGACGATCTCGGGTCAACAGACTAAGCTGTACCAGTGTCACCAGAGAACTGCCATCTGACGTGACATATAATACCATCTGGGAGTTCTCGGCGAGTCCGTTCAGTGTACCCAGTCTCTACCGAGCACCCGCATACCGTCTCTGATGTCAAACACCAATGGATATGGGATCATCCATCGCCCATCACATGGGACGAGAAGATATATGCTAGTCTACAATGGAATATCGATGCCCCGTCTCGATATTCCCACGACTAGGAACATTGAAGGATGTACTCATTGACTACCCAGGCCCCACTAGTATGATCTGCATCATAGTCCCGCAAGTCGAGTACACATCTAAAGGCTTTATCAACATGTAATAGAGAGACAGTAAGTATACATGTTAAGATAAAGAGCAACCAAATAGCGTACTATCATATCGAGCAAGAAAGTCCTACCTATATATGTCCCAGCATCCACTATAATATACATCTCATGTACAGTAATGGCCTCTTGGGCATACATATAACTAACAGCTTATGCTTCTCGGCAACTGAAGAAGCACGAGCAGAACTATCCCACTCGTGATCTTGAGATAACCATGGTGGACTTTGCGCTTAAGATTTGGAGACACTACGAGTACGGGGAGTCGTGTTAGAACATCACGGACCATAAGAGCTAAAAGTGTAGGGTTACTAGGCACTGTCACAAGGGTCTATAAGGCATCAACCATTCCCGATTTAAAATTTAGAAGTGCCGAAAAACCTAAAGCGAGGATCTTTGCTAGATAATTAGGGTTCAACATGCAAGTAAAAAACTTTACTTCTAAGAGTTTGGGATTACAACCTTTGTAGTCCGTTCCTTCGCTTCATGAGCTCCATGTTGAGCTCCCTTCGCCGCGATCATCATGTACCTGGACTCTAGAGAGGCTCCATGAAGAGAAAGATGCAAGCTTGCTTCCGATCTTCAATAACAAAGATGATCTACCTTGAAGAAACTAAAGCCCAAGCTTTTTCTTCACTAATCAAGTATTAGCAAAGCAAACACACTAATCTAAGTGGCTAGAATAGATGAGGATGATGAACTAGGAATTTAGCTCTCATTTGTTTTCTTTATCTCACTCATTTTCATCACTTTTGAAAAAGCTAGAAAGTTTTTCATCAAAGAGAAAGAAAAAGTAGAAGCAAAACCATTTGTGATGAATAATGAAACTTATGTGTGGTTAGAAATGCAACCGTGGGTTAAGAAAGAAAACTTAACCCTTTTAGAGATTTAACTAGGGTAAAAGGTTGGGTTGGGTTAAGAAAATATCTATGCAAAATATCCAAGTCAAAGTCAAAGCTTTAAGAAGCTTCTTGAAAGCTTCATGAAAGATTAACCCTAATCCAAACCCTAACCATATTTAAACTCCACAAATCATGTTGCATTTATAACCATAACATGTTACGATATTATATATCACATATACAATATTTATTGTAACAAAATAAAATAAGACAATTAACATATATCACATATATATCAATGTATTATCCAAGTGAGAAAAAGAATCTTTAAGTGAGCTAATATTAGTTAATGTAATATAATATATCAAATATATAATTATACATTAAATTATCGAATCAACACTTGATCCGATAATCCGGCTATTTCACAAATAACCGACTAATATAATCTGTATCAGTTCATCGAATCAACACTTGATCCGATAACCCGGCTATATCACATATACCCGGCCGATATCATATATGGTGAGAATATAGTACGGTATCACATACACGTATTGTTCTCGGTCCCGCACATATCATATATGTGCTCCTACTCCATTTTGCCCGAGCCAGGAAACCTCTGTGTAGGACTCTAAGGAATCGTCAATACGACGGCAGTAGGAGAAGATTATATCAAACACCCACAAGCTGCAAGCGGTCAGCTAAATGTAACAGCCACCCAGGTATTGAGTGATTAGAAGATCAACAAGCAAGCCTGTACATTCTCCTGCGAATCCAATCAGTAACACTCCCGTAAAGTCCGGTCTCTTCGTCTGATATGTCGCATATCTCGCCTAGGGGAGGTAAACGTCAGACCACAGTAGCTTGATAAGTCGTGTCGATATGAGGTCCATAACAATTTGAGAAAATACTGATAACACTTACCAGTAAATCTCAGCAACCCTGGCCAGGGATTGCTAGTTACAGCTAATCAAATACAGCGCAACATCAACTCCCTATACCGGGAGAGACGAAACCCCTCCTATCGTTCATTGCCTCCATGTGATTCCGGACTGTACCCAAAAGCCACCGTTTTGCACGCCCGCTCGAACGTGGTATGATGGAAATCAAAGCACAGTGGGAATCACACAAGACTCTATGACGATCTAGGATCTACAGACTAACCTGTACCAGTGTCACAAGAGAACTGCCATCTGACGTGAGGTATAATACCATCTGGGAGTTCTCGGCGAGTCCGTCCAGTGTACCCAGTCTTCACTGAGCACCCGTATACCTTCTCTGATATCAAACACCAATGGATATGGGATCATCCATCGCCGATCATATGGGTCAAGAAGCGCATATGCTAGTCTACTCTGGAGTATCGATGCCCTGTCTCGGTACTCCCATGACTAGGAACATTTCAAGGATGTGCTTTAAGACTACACTGTCCCCACTAGTATGATCCGCATCATAGTCCTGGTAGTCAAGTTCTCATCCTAAGGGCTTTATCAACATGTAACATAGAGACAATCAGAGTACATGTTAAGATAAAGAGCAACCAGATAGCATACTATCATGTCGAGCAAAAAGTCCTATCTATATATGTACAAGCATCAACTACAATATACATCATATGTACAGTAATGGCCTCTAAGGCATACATATAACTAACAATATCCCACTTGCACTAGGGCCATCTGTTGTGGTATCGCATACCCAACAATCAGCTGTGGTTGAAGTATCTCCTATTCAACCATTCCATAAAAGTCTCTACTGGGAAATAGGCCTTTATGAGTGGATCCGCGCTGTTGTCCTCTGTGTCTACTCTCCTAATCTCGATCTCCCCGGAGATCAACCATCTCCATGATTCTGCCTAAGAATTTGTCTGGATCTCAGATGGGACGAGGGTTCCTAGGCATATGCCACAACTCCATTCTCACACAATGGAAGGAACGAAGTTCATCTCATGAACTAGTGTACATCCGGACTATATCTTTGGTATCATCCTTGGTAGTGATTTATCCTGCCTTTATCGTATAGTGTTTCACGGTATCTATCTTGGAACTCTTCCAACATACCGTCCCTCCACTGAGGGTAAAGACAATGCTTGCGTCTGACATTCAGTCGTCCTTATCACCCTGGAACCTTTCCAGTGATTTTCCCCAGGATCTTTTGATACAAGCTTACTACAATTAGTGAGAATCTTAACATCCAATTAGATCTATCTCATAGATATAAAATCTAGGATTTAGGAGGTATCACTTTGATCCTATATGGATAATCCATGAGATAAGAGGAGATTGACTGAGCGTAGCATAGGAAACTCTTTCCCTATCAAGAGTATGTCATCCACGTACTCTACAAGGATCACTACCATACTCCCTACTACCTTTTTGTATATACAAGGTTCATCTAACATTTTGATGAAGTCAAACTCTTTGACTACCACATCAAAACAGACGTTCCAACTCCGCGATGCCTGATTTAGCTCACAAAACATCTTGCACACTTTTCCCCTGCTCCCACTGTCTACGTAGCCCTCTGGCTTTGTACTTATAGACTCTCTCTTCTTTCAGAAAAGCAGTCATGACACCCAACCGCCAGATATCGTAGTTATGGTATATAGCAGTGGCAAGTAGGATCTGGATGGACTTAAGCATAGCTTTGAAAGTCTCAACTTTTCCATGTACACCAAGTAATCTTCTCAAGATATACTTGCTCCTGATAGGGATTTAACCCTTCAGATAAAGCAACCAAAGTCCATACTTTGTTGGTGTATAAGGATTCCATCTCAGATAACTAAGCATCCAGCCATTCTTACAGTGTCCCACTCCTGATGGCCTGCTCAAAACTAGTTAGGTCATCATCTCATGATGCAATCCTCGCTCCCACTGTCATAGAGAAAACCGAAGTATCTCTCAGGTGGGTGAGGAACCCTACTAGATCGGCGGAGAGGCTGAGGTTTGTTGGAAACTATTGAATCCTACGGGTTTACCAAATCATCAGCTGCAGTTTGTAAAGCTGGAACTCCTTCCAGTTCTACAGAACTGACCTTGCCTCGAGCTTTGTCAGGATTTTTCCTTTAGACATAGGTCGGACAACCCCAAATCTTAATATCCTTAAGAAATGGGCTCTTCCCATACCATATCACATATGGAGTGGTAGGCACCTGATTTGATTGGAACCCTATTCAATAGGTTTGCATCTTCTCAAGTGCATAACTCCCAAAAGGAAATAGGTAACTCAGTAATACTCATCATAGAGCGCACCATATCCAATAGGGTGTGATTGCTCCGCCCCGATACACTGACGTGCTGTGGTGTATACGGAGGAGTAATGCTGAGAGAGAATCTCATTCTCCTTTAGAATAGTCCAGGAATCCCGTGCGCAAGTATTCTCCTCCCTGATTACATCAAAGGACATAATACTTATACCCGTTTTGGTTCTCTACTTCTAACTTATATTCATTTAATTTCTCAAAAGGTTCAGACTTGTGTTTCAACAGGAACATATGTCCGAACCTTGAGAGATAATCAGTGAGTGTAATGAAGTATAAAGAACCGGTCCTGGCATGTGTAGACAGGGGACCTTACATACATCACCATGTATCAATCCCAAGAGTTCAGTAACTCTTTCTCTGTTTCCAATAAACAGAGCTGTGGTCATCTTATCTTTGTGACATGACCGGCAAGTTTCACAGGATGTAAATTCAAACTAATTTAAATATGCATTTAAATGTAACTTAGCTAGTCGGGTCGCATTGATATGACATAGTCTACAATGCCTTAAGAAGGATTCGTTCATTTTTGAACTCTTTTTCTTGTGTGTGTTCTGTACATTAAGAACTGTAATTTGATTTAGAATGTATATGCTTTTAGATAACGTGCCCGAACCGATCAACTCTTGATATAGGAAATGTTCAAAACATTATCCAACAATACAAAATTATATCCTTCTTTACTAATAAAGAGACTTGATATGATGTTGTATATCAGGTTCGGTATCTAATAACATACATTCAGAATCAATGTATGCTGGTAATACATGGTGATAACTGCCAACAGACTTGGCTTGCAACAATTGCACCGTTTCCAACTCTTGAAACTTATCACCCGTTCTCAGTTATCTACCTATCTGTAGCCTATGTAACAGATTACATATGCGGGATCCTGATCCGGTATCTCATACCCAGGACGTAAAGGATACTGAGAAACAATTCTTTATAATGAACACACCCGAAGAAGATGAATCAGCATGCACTTTCTTCGTTTGGGCGGCACGGGAATTCTGGTAATCCCCTATTTCCTGCTCGGTCTTATAACTTTTATAAGTTAGAGCGGGACCAACGTTCCATAGCGTAGTATAACAAGCGGGTTTGGTCAATACATCCGAATTATTATCTTGATTAAGGCATGATATGGTCGCTACCTGGAGAGAGAGAGAAGAAAACACTCAGCGTATACTCTTGCAAGATTAGATTGGTTATTAATATATCTAATCAGGATGACTCTCACTGTTTTAGTCAAATCTTCCTTCATACCTTAAAAGGTAAGACTTCCTGGGATTAATTAAATGCTACAAGTTCGCCAATCTTTCAGCCGGGCCAGTGCCGGTACTTGAGGGAGGTTCCCCATGCTTTCGCACGGACCTAATTAAAATAAACCTCGTTTTCCCAGGGGCGTAACCCCGTTAACACCTTTCGAGACACCTACTTGATCGGCTAATTGTAATGTGTAAAACTCTCCCAGGAGTAACTCTTACTCGCAGCGGGTAGCAGGATCCAACTATCTCATAGGAGGTATGCAATCTCATTGCAAATTTCAACACTTGAAATTCCCGATAATATTTTACCCCTAGTACTTATGACCTTAACTGCGGTCAACATATCATAAGCACTAGTCAAGTTCTACCCGTCATTTCATGATTAATTAGACCCACCCACATGACCATCAACTATGGTCGACATGATCATATGTCTGTCCTTATTAATCGCATAATATGCTGTGTAGGAAGACATCACTTAGCTACCGTACACTACGCCTCAACTAAAGTCGACATACGCAACACGAATACTAAGTACTCTACTTCTTAAAATGACGGAGGGCAACTACAGGTTTTTAAGAAAACCTTTTGCGTAATGAACTTGATATCGTTGTAGAATCGAGTGATTTTGAAAAAAGGAGTGTTTTTGAGGCTTTTCTAGTTTCGCTAAAGTGGTCACTCTCGGTGAAGGGATCTCGGCTCTTTCCTTATCGAATAAGGTGCAGGATATTTCACAAATACCACTATGCAAAGCAAAGACTATAAAAGCAATCAAAAGAAAAACCGTTTTTGTAGCATCTGCTAGTTTCGCTAAAGAGGTCACTCCTGGTGAAGGGATCTCGGCTCATTCCTTATCGAATAAGGTGCTGGTTATTCTACAAAGAATACTGCTATGCAAAGCAAGAACTAGAGCTACCAGTTTTTAAACAAGTTTCTACAACATCTTTTGGTTTCTTTTATTTCATTAATCTCATTAATGAAGTCTCATTTTATTATGCTTCACAAGCATCAGATTTGAAACGAAATCAGCAATATAACATATATCTCATATATATAATAGAAACATTCGTCTCAGGCAATAATATGATCTCATCACAGAACATTGCAGCAGAAGAACATATATGATATATTGGATATACTAGGCGGTCCGTGTTCTGATATGAGCCTGTATAAAACACGGATTCCACGATCGCGATGAATATCCAAACCCACATCCCTAGACTCCTACGAGAGAGGCAAGTAAGCCTGCCAATTCTAGAGTTAGGAGACCCAGTCTCGAATCCTCGAGATGGTCTCCCACTGAACCCTAGAACCCGGTTACTTGTGCTCCCCGCCTTGGGTCTATCCTAATGCGGAAAAGTAAATAATATACAATGGTGACATCATCCTCAGCCTGGAAGTGCCCCAATAAAAGAATATTACATACAAAGAATTATACATGAATGAAAATGAAAAACTCTCATCTCACATAAAACCCCCGGCTATTCAAAACACAACGATCCAATATAACATATCACGGCAACACATAATATCGCATATCATCAACGTAAGTAAATATGCTTATCCTAATTGTCGTTGATATATAGTAACGAATCCAACGATATACTACATATTACACTTACGGTCGTAGAAAAGAAAGTGTAAAACTACAACAGTTGGAATCCGCAACCTCCTTAGACATCACATGCCTAATCAAATGAATTCCTTAGACATCGCATGACTAACAATTATAAACCGCGCATTTTAGTCTCGATCTCGAAAACACTTTTGAATATCTAGTCGAACAATTCAAGAAGATTCCCGACATCCTGATCGAATGCTCATCGAAAACTTTAGTAGACGGGCGAACCCCCGATGCCGTCGACGAAGTGCACTAAGGCGGAACACCGCTGCCGCGAGCACCCGAACGGATGCTTTTGGCAACGGGGTTCTCCTACAGTCACTTGGTCGGGGCTATGGGGCGTGGCTATCTATTAAGTTTACCCGGGGAGTATCCGCATAAGCTACGTGATTGCGACGGACTTTTGATCATATCAAAATCCCGTGGCAACCGATCAACTGAGACTAAACTGCTAGAATTATAACATTCAAATTAGTTATCTCATAACTACATGTGGATTCCAAATATGGTATCACATTCCAGATAAATAGACAATGTTAAACTTTCCGATTGAATAAACAAACACCCAAGATTTCCCAATTAGCTCAACACTTGACCGGAGTTCAAAAAACCCAGATCATGTCAAAACCCCAATGAACCAGTCGTAGAAGGGTCAAACCGATGCCTCACATGTGGCAACGCTAAACTACCACAAACCCTAGGGTTCAAGTGGTAGTTTTGACGGTCACATAATGGAGTTAAGGTTACGTTCTTCTAGAGGGTCCACAAATACGCTTGCATGATTTACCGAAAGTTTTAAACTCGTGAAAAAATCCAACACTTGAAAGTTTTCCGTGTCGGGAAAAGGTGAGTTATTGATATCCGTTCGAACATTTTAACACGTTCTAAAATTACCTGGAAAAAACATAAACGAAGTTAAACTTTCCGATCGAATTAAGGAATACAAAAGATCACCAGAAAACTAAACACCTGAGTAAAATTAAAAATTCCCAGAATTATTAAGAAGTACCCAAGAATATATCCATGAAGTATTGACCCAAATTCCCAAGATTGGCCGCGGAACCGCCGCCAAACGCATGGTTTGGCCGCGGTTCCACGGTCCCTTGAGGGAATTAGGGTATCATACTTCACAGTAATTCTTACATTTCCCTGCTTAATTTTCTGAGTATTTTTAATACAGAAAAAATCAACATTTTAAAAAAATTCCAGAGATGGGGTGTATATCGATGTTTCGGGGTTCGATCGGACTTTAAACTTCGTCTAGACTTCGCCTAAAGCTCTAGTTTGGCTCTGATACCACTGTAGGGTTACTAGGCACTGTCACAAGGGTCTATAAGGCATCAACCATTCCCAATTTAAAATTTAGAAGTGCCGAACAACCCAAAGCGAGGATCTTTGCTAGATAATTAGGGTTAAACATGCATTTAAACAACTTTACTTCTAAGAGTTTGGGATTATAACCTTTGTAGTCCGTTCCATCACTTCATAAGCTCCGTGTTGAGGTCCCTTCGCCGCAATCATGTACCCGGACTCTAGAGATGCTCCATGAAGAGAAAGATGCAAGCTAGCTTCCGATCTTCGATAACAAAGATGATCTACCTTGAAGAAACTCAAGCCCAAGCTTTTTCTTTACTAATCAAGTATTAGCAAAGCAAACACCCTAATCTAAGTGGCTAGAATAGATGAGGATGATGAAGTAGGAATTTAGCTCTCATTTTTTTTCTTTATCTCACTCATTTTCATCACTTTTGAAAAAGCTAGAAAATTTTTCATCAAAGAGGAAGAAGAAGAAAAAGCAAAACCATTTGTGATGAATAATGAAACTTGTGTGTGGTTAGAAATGCAACCGTGGGTTAAGAAAGAAAACTTAACCCTTTTAGAGATTTAACTAGGGTAAAGGGTTGGGTTGGGTTAAGAAAATATCTATGCAAACTATCCAAGTCAAAGTCAAAGCTTTAAGAAGCTTCGTGAAAGCTTCATGAAAGATTAACCCTAATCCAAACCCTAACCATATTTAAACTCCACAAATCATGTTGCATTTATAACCATAACATGTTACGATATTATATATCACATATACAATATTTATTGTAACAAAATAAAATAAGACAATTAACATATATCACATATATATCAATGTATTACCCGAGTGAGAAAAAGAATCATTAAGTGAGCTAATATTAGTTAATGTAATATAATATATGAAATATATAATTATACATTAAATTATCGAATCAACACTTGATTCGATAATCCAGCTATTTCACAAATAACCGACTTATATAATCTGTATCAGTTCATCGAATCAACACTTGATCCGATGACCCGGCTATATCACATATACCCGTCCGATATCACATATCGTGAGATTCTAGTACGGTATCACATACACGTATTGTTCTCGGTCCCGCACATATCATATATGTGCTCCTACTCCGTTTTGCCCGAGCCAGGAAACCTCTGTGTAGGACTCTAAAGTATCGTCAATACGCCAGCTGTAGGAGAAGATCATATCAAACACCCACAAACTGCAAGCGGTCAGCTAAACGTAACAGCCACCCAGGATTGAGCGATCAGAAGATATGAGGTCCATAACAGTTCGAGAAACTACTGATAACACTTACCAGTAAATCTCAGCAACCCTGGCCAGGGATTTCCAGTTACAGCCAATCGAACACAGCGCAACATCAACTCCCTATACCGGGAGAGACGAAACCCCTCCTATCGCTCATTTCCTCCATGTGATTTGCGACTGTACCCAAAAGCCACCGTTTTGCACGCCCTCTAGGACATGGTATGATGGAAATCAAGGCACAGTGGGAATCACACAAGACTCTATGACTATCTCGGGTCTACAGACTAACCTGTACCAGTGTCACCAGAGAACTGCCATCTGACGTGAGGTATAATACCATCTGGGAGTTCTCGGCGAGTCCTTCCAGTGTACCCAGTCTTCACTGAGCACCCGTATACCTTCTCTGATATCAAACACCAATGGATATAGGATTATCCATCGCCCATCATATGGGTCAAGAAGTGCATACGCTAGTCTACTCTGGAGTATCGATGACCTGTGTCGGTACTCCCACGACTAGGAACATTTGAAGGATGTACTTGATGACTACACTGTCCCCACTAGTATTATCTGCATCATAGTCCTGGTAGTCAAGTACTCATCCTAAGGGCTTTATCAACAAGTAATATAGAGACAATCAGAGTACATGTTAAGATAAAGAGCAACCAGATAGCATATTATCATGTCGAGCAAGAAAGTCCTACCTATATATGTCCAAGCATCCACTATAATATACATCATATGTACAGTAATGGCCTCTAGGGCATACATATAACTAACAAGAAGTACATCTTCCAGTAGCGGGATCTGAATTTGAGACATCGCCGTTGGATGGAGCTTGTGAAGGATTATGATTGTGAAATCCTTTATCACCCGAGCAAGGAAATGTGGTAGCTGATGCTTTGAGTCGTAGGCTCGGAGGTAGCTTGTTCCATTTGAGAGTAGTTCAGAGACAGTCTTCTATAGATTGGCAGATCTTGTGCGGCTGCATTTCGAGTTCACTTCCACTGGAGGGCAGCTTGCTCATGTCCGCGCCCGTCCACTCCTTCTTGATCGTATCCGTGAGGCGCAGCCCGACGATGCCCGTTTGTCTGAGATCTTAGAGCATGTTCGGCTTGGTAAAGGGTCAGAGTTCATGATTGATGACCAGGGTGTGCTACGTTTTGGGACTCGTTTATGTGTACCAGATTTTGAGGGGCTGAGACGCGAGATCCTAGAGCAGGCACATCAGTCAGGTTGCAGTGTTCATCCAGGTTCCACCAAGATGTATCGTGACTTGAGAGAGTGTACTGGTGGGAAGGGATGAAGAGCGAAGTTTCGGACTTCGTTTCGAGGTGCCTGACTTGTCAGCAAGTCAAAGGTGGGTGATTGTTTATAAAATTCAAGACTGTGTAGTGTGTATCAACTCAAATGATCCCCGGCAACGGCGCCATTTGATTGAAACATATTTTCCTTGATTGGATGAGAAAAGTATCAACTCAAATAGTCCCCGATTTCGGCACCATTTGATTGATCTTAAAATGCGAGACTGAGTAAGTAAATCAAATCGATAAGAGTCTCTTTGTGTCGGTAATTAGAAAATTGAATAAAGTTCACAATCAAAAAATTATATTTGACCGCAATCAACTACGGTGTCAGTTGTAGATCGTAAGCGAGTGCGGATCGTCCACAGGGATTGTGCGATTCGTTTTTATATTTGATTTGTTTGAATTGAAAAGTTAATCGAAAAGAAAAGAAAACATGATTCAAGAATTTTTCGATTGATTCAGGTGTCACGAGTTTAATCAAGAATCAAGAAACAGATAAACAATTGAGAATCAGGGTTTCGATGATATTTCCAACCAAATGTCAAGAATCTAAATGAGGCTCGTAGGAATCGATCGGATCTATAGACGTGATGTAATTTCAAGATTTCGTGTTCTTGTCCTTCGAAGGATTGATACTAGATCGATGATGATCGACGAGAGTTGGGGCTTTCTTGATGAAACTAGGGTTTCATCGTTTAACCCTTGTTCTTTCGTTGATATCATTCACACTCTAGCCTCTAGCAATTTCAAGAAACGATCGTAACTCCCAAATCTCGAGCGATATCAATCAAGAAAGCATCGCAACGAATTGGGTCGTCGATTCTTGATCTTTCTAGGGTTTACAAAACTCGTAGGATTCAAGAATCGAATTAAGATATATTACATCATCATTCTATTGATCGTCTCGACTCCTCGACGAGCAGAGTATTACTCAAACATCACAACAAGAATTACAACTAGAAATTTAGATTGAATCATGATGCAAGAATTTAAAGAAAACAAGATAAAAGAGTATCACATTTTATTTATATCAACAATTTGATTACTGTCGCTCAAGAACTACAAGAGGAAGAATTAAATTATCGACTTGGCTTCGCTCGGCTCCGTGAGTCGTGGATCGGCTTAGACCACTTGCTCTATTGAATAACGGCTCGGCTCCTAAAAGGTTGCAAGGCTTCTTGCTTGATGGGTACTCGGGATCTTGGCTTTTGATTGGAATTAGGGTTAGGGTTTCACAAAAGTCCTCTCACTAGACTTGTGGAAGAAGAAGATGAAGAAAGAGATAGAATGGCTCTAGATTGAAATAATGGAAGGATTTTTCCATGATGATTGACAAGTGAGCCTTGGGTCTTATTTATAGAGCACCCAAACCCTAAGCCTTCTTGAGTTCCCTCCAAAAGTTTGTTGAAAGACTTCTAGAAGGAGTTTGTTAGGCTTAGCTTAGGGTTTAAGCTAGGGTTTAAGAAGAAGTTTCTAGAATACAAGGCTAGTTTAGTGTAGATTCAAGGGTTTGCTGATCTGGCAGAAGCTTCTGGGGCTTTCTGGAAATTGTTGTATCTTTCTGAAGTCTGTAAGCTTGCATAGGAGTTATGGTGCAAAGAAATAGGGCTGAGGTGGCAAGTTGACCGCGGAACCGCGGCGCAAGCCGGCTTAGGCCGCGGTTCCGCGGCCAAGTTGGCTCTTTGGGTCTTCAAACTTCATGTGCTGCCTTTCACTGTATTCTTTAGTATTCTCTGATATGTTTAATCTCTGCATGCATTTTAGATTAATACCAGATTCCAAATCCTTGAGTTGACGTATCTTTTAGCAGTGTAAAATTGAGCAATCTTCTGATTTTCCTGCACGGACTTCGAAACACGGGTTGCGATATATAGAAATGATGCCATGATATGAAATGCAGTCAATTTCCCAAGAAATATCGGTTTTAAGGTCTAACACATGTAATCTGATATTTTGCGACAGTTTTGCTAATATGTAAAATATGAATGCCGAACACTTCTATATGAATGCAAATGATGAGGAAATTGCCGGCTTAAATATGCAATATTTTCGACTAATCAAATTCCCCCAATCTTAATTTCGATCGTCTCGAGCGAACTGTTTTATTAAAAAGAGAAAATAAAGAAAGAGAAAAACTAACTAGCACACTTTCTTAGGCAACACGATTGCACTGAGCACGTGCAACAAGCCTTTAAACCTCTAGGTGTCCCTAGTAGGAGGAGTGTTGTCTCCTGAGGGTTATCAGCGGATTGCACCCCCAAAATCTAATAATAAAAGAAAGATCATGAATATTACATTTAAAGAAAAGAATTCTAAAAGAAAAGCCTTGAAAATTAGGGTTTCCAACTAAGCTAGCCTTTCGGTTGTCATGAGCCCTATCTTAATGGTCATGAAAAGATGTCAGAAATCACGTCCTCCCTCAATAAAACATCGTCTTATTTTTCATTCCTATCTTTCTTCAAAATATCGATCATATCACCCTGCGTGTGTGTAAAGGACATCCCTACACCCGGAGAGTTCAATTCAAGCTATCATACTCTTGTCCGTCAGCCTCAGTACTTTTTAATTAATGAATATTTAAATGAGATTGCTCACACACTTTCATGCGACCGTTAATACTTCTTGAGGTACTAACCGACCGATTACTCATGTGCTTGCTTATTTGGTGTATTTTCCTCGTCTTGCACCACCTCAGGCATAGCAGTGACTCCCAGACCAGTTGGCCTTAGGGCACTAGGTGAAGAAGCACCCTCGCTATATATTTTTTTATTGCCTTCGGTGATAAAAAAACCAGTGTTCATTTTTCTCACCATTTTATATTTTCTTCATTTTTTTTTATTTCCTTCATACTTTTGGCTTTAAGAAAAGAGCATTTCAAGTTATCCTCTACTATCCCAGGCTTCAAGACGTGTGTAAGTGCGAATTGCAGGGTAGCAACGTTCAAAATGTTTGGCTTCCAGAATGGAAACTATTTTTCAGACTTAGTTTTAACCTCAGATTAGTGACGTCCTTCATCTTACTAACCCTTGGGACAACGGCTCATAACTACTTATTACTAGTTCGTATAAGAAAACTTCTAATTTTCTTAGTTTTCTTAAATTTTTCTAATCTCATGGATGTAATTTTTCACTATCTAATCTTTTATTATCTTATTTATATACAAAAAAAAGTGTAAATATTAAAATTATTTTTATACTTGAAATTTTTTAAATTTTTATGGGTTTTGAAAATTTGTCAATTTTTATAGATTTTTAAAAGAAATGTTTTGTGCTTATGCAGATGATATGCAATGATACGAAAATAAGCACAAACCTCCCCCAAACTTGTTTTCAACAGTGTCCTCACTGTTGGCAACAGCTATATCTACAAAACCTGTAAGTCTGAGAGGAATTATTAGTGGGGGAAAAATATATAAGTGATGAACTTCCCCCAAACTTATTCTATTCACTCACCTTCATTCAAAAGATGATGCAATGATATACTGGACATGAAGATGAGACAGAGGAATTTTAATCCAAATAAACTGGCTCTTGTAAGAACAAGAGCTCCTCCGTGGGGTCAGTGGAAAAATACGGCTTTAGTCTATGTCCATTTACTTTGAAAAAGGTGCCATTTTTTACATTTTCTACTTCTACCGCCCAGTGCGGGTATACAGACCGCACAACAAAAGGTCCCTTCCATCGAGATCGGAGCTTACCCGCGTGAAGGTGTAATCGTGAATCATAAAGAAGGACTTGTTGACCAGGTGAAAATGTTTTCCTCAAAATGTTTTTATCGTGAAAAACCATAGTCCTATTCTTTGTGATTACAGCGTTATCATAAGCATCATCGCGGAGTTCGCTTAGCTCATTAAGTTGCAGCTTCCGAAAGTTGCAAGCATGGTTTAAATCAAAATTTATTTCTTTAATAGCCCACAATGCTTTATGTTCTATCTCGACGGGTAAATGACATGCTTTTCCAAACACTATCCTATATGGAGCCATCCCTAGGTCGGTTTTATATGCAGTTCGGAATGCCCAAAGAGCATCCGTCAGTTTGGTCGACCAGTCTTTTCTATTTTTAGCAACAGTTTTCTCCAGGATAAGTTTGATTTATCTGTTTAAGATTTCAGCCTGCCCGCGTGTTTGGGGGTGATAGGGTGTAGAAAGTCGGTGGTTGATTGAGTATTTCCGCATCAGAGTCTCGAAAGATCTGTTGCAGAAATGTGTCCCATTATCGCTAATGATAGCGCGTGGGTGTCCAAATCGCGAGAAGATATTCTCTTTCAAGAACTTAATGACAACTTTCTTGTCATTAGTGCGACATGGAATGGCTTCTACCCACTTTTAGACATAATCAACCGCCAACAGTATGTACAGATTCCTAAAGGAGCTGGGAAAAGAACCCATAAAATCAATGCCCCAAACATCGAATATTTCAACAACCAAGATGGGTTGCTGAGGCATTTCATTCCTCTGGAAGATTCTACCCGTGTACTGACATTGTGTACAGGTTTTGCAATGGTCAAATGCGTCCTTGAATAAGGTCGGCCAATAAAATCCACATTGCAAAACCTTCTCCGCCGTTTTTCTAGGACCGAAGTGACCCCCACTGGCCTGATCATGACAAAAAGAAAGAACACTCTTGAACTCTTCATTCGGGACACACCGGCGAATGATCTGATCAGGACAATATTTAAACAAATAGGGCTCGTCCCAGTAAAAGTGTTTTACTTGGGATAGAAAACGATATTTGTCCTGTTTTGACCAATCGCTGGGTATCAGTCCTGTGGCATGATAGTTCACAATATCCCTGAACCATGGTTCATTGGATACGCTCAAGAGTTGCTCGTCAGGAAACGAGTCATTGATCGGCAGGGTCACAGGGGAAGAAATGATGCGTGAAAGATGGTCAGCTACTACATTTTCACATCCTTTCTTATCTTTGATAACAAGATCGAATTCTTTTAACAGAAGGATCCAACGTATTAGTCGACCTTTTGCATCTTTCTTTGCCAGAAGATGTTTTAAAGCGGAATGGTCAGTATACACAACTATAGGTGAGCCAATTAAGTAAGGCCTGAATTTTTCTAATGCAAATACAACCGCTAAAAGTTCTTTTTCTGTGGTTGAATAATTGATTTGCGCATCATTCAGGGTCTTACTTGAAGAGTATATTACGTGTGGCATCTTTTCGATGTGTTGTCCTAAGACTGCACCTACTGCAAAGTCAGATGCATCACACATCAGCTCAAAAGGGTAGTCCCAGTTTGGTGATGATAAAACGGGGGCTGAAGTGAGTGAGTGTTTAAGTGAGTCGAAAGTTGTCTCGCAGTCCGAGTCAAAATGGAAGGTCGTATCCTTGGCCAGGAGAAGAGTTAAAGGTCTAGCAATTTTGCTAAAATCCTTAAAGAATCTCCTATAAAAGCCTGCATTGCTAAGGAAAGAGCGAATATCTTTGACGCTTTTGGGATGATGGAGGTTTTGAATGACATCTATCTTAGCTTTGTCAACCTCAATGCCTTTCTGTGAAATGACATGTCCAAGAACAATTCCTTCTTGGACCATAAAATGGCATTTTTCCCAGTTCAAAGTCAAGTTCTTCTCTTTGCAACGAGTAAGAACAGCGTCAAGATTCGCTAGGCAATTGGAAAAAGAGTCTCCAAAAATCGAGAAGTCGTCCATAAAGATCTCCAGAAAATTCTCTACCATATCAGAGAATATCCCCATCATACACCGCTGAAAGGTAGCGGGAGCATTGCATAACCCAAAGGGCATGCGACTGTAAGCAAAGGTACCAAAAGGACAAGTAAAAGTGGTTTTATCTTGACCCTTTTTGGCGATGGGGACCTGATTATAGCCTGAGTATCCGTCCATAAAACAATAATACTCTCGTCCTGCTAAGCGTTCCAGCATTTGATCAATGAATGGTAGAGAAAAGTGGTCTTTCCTCGTGGCAGCATTGAGTTTTCTATAATCAATACATACACGCCACCCAGATTGGGCGCGTGTCTGAATCAACTCATTTGCCTCATTAGTTATAACTGTGATGCCGGATTTCTTAGGAACGACATGTATAGGACTCACCCATTGGCTATCGGAGATGGGGTATATAATACCATTATCTAAGAATTTGACGATCTCTTTCATTACAGCTTCCTTCATGACGGGATTCAACCGTCTCTGTGGTTCTCGGGTTGGTCTGGCATCATCCATCACATGTATATGATGTTCAACTATCAAGGGACTAATCCCTTTGATGTCCGCCATACTCCAACCAAACGCCTCTTTGTTAGATCTCAATACCGATAAAAGTGCATTCTTTTGCTCTAATGCTAGTGAAGCGGAAATTATAACCGGTAAAGACTCCTTCTCACCTAAATAAGCATATTTCAGATGAGACGGTAAAATTTTGAGATCTAATTCGGGCGGAGAAATTATAGAAGGAGGGATCATTGAGTGATTTTTGGATTTACAAAGAAGCTCAGAGCCTGTGAAAGATACAGACTCGGGTGGAGAAAAGTCAGAAGTGCAGGACTCAAGTGTAGGTAAAGTGTCCTCACTAAGATCTTGTGTGAAATCAAACAGAGATGTGGTAATGTCATCGAGATCAGTAAAGCATAGTTCCTCAGCTCCACAACTATCGGGAGCGATCTCATGGACATAGCACACATCTAAAATATGAGCAGAGGGTTCTGATGGCTGACTTCCAACTTTGTAGATATTTAGTTCAATGGTCATATTTCCAAATGATAAGATCATTGAACCATTTCTACAGTTTATAACAGCGTTGGAAGTGGAAAGGAAAGGACGACCTAGAATCACCGGAATTTGGCCCCGGGGGTTTGCTACAGGATGTGTGTCAAGCACAATGAAGTCTACAGGGAAAACAAATTCCGTGACCTTTATCAACACATCCTCTAATTCACCCCTTGGTTTGGTGATAGATCGGTCTGCCATCTGGAGAGTGCAGTGAGCAGGTTTCAGCTCTCCATTCCCTAATTGCTCATATACAGAATATGGAAGTAGGTTAACACTTGCGTCAAGTTCTAAGAGAGCACGATTTATGTTTTTACCCGCAATAGAAATCGATATTGTAGGACATCCTGGGTCCTTTCTTTTCTTAGGTAGCTGGGGAAAAAAAGCAGTGCTAATATTATTAGACATAAAGACCTTCTTCGGCACTTGAGTCTTCCTCTTTCTAGTGCACAAGTTCTTAAGAATTTTCGCATAAGCGGGGACTTGTTGAATTGCATCTAGGAGAGGGATATTGATGTTAACCTGTTTGAACATTTCCATAATTTTCTCCATATGAGGACTCGTTCTATTACCCCTTAACCGGTTCGGGTAAGGATCTTTCACAATAAGCGCAGGGTCCATCATAGGAGAAGGAAGAGGGGGTAGACGAGGTCCTAAAAGAGGTGTGGGGACCGTCTGTGGAGAACTATAAGTGTTGGGAGAAGGTGTCGAGCCTAATGGGAAATGGAGAATAGGCTCGCGTGAAGATGGTGTGGTAGAAGAAGAAGGATCAGAAGGAGAAGTGTGTGTGTGTGTGGAAAGGACTCAGCCGGGGTGTTGACATGATTTTCAGTATCATCAATACCTTCCCCGACCTGATTATTCAGCACTCTTCCCGATCTGAACGTTGTGATGGCATTTACATTGTAATGCCCAGGATTCTGTAGGGGTTGAGAGGGAAGTTTCCCTTTTTCTCTCGCACTCATTTCGGCTTTAAGGCATGCGATTTCAGCTTCCATCGATCTGATACTCTCAGCTTGAGACGCTGAGTTTTTCTTTATCTCACTGACGGAAGATCTAACCTCAGTCGAAACCTCTATGAAATTTGATAAAAGTGATTTCATGGTTTGAGTGAATTGAGAGAATTCGTCAGAACAAGACAACTGCATAGGATTAGACTGTGCAGGAGGGTTGCCCTGGTTTTGGAAATTTTGTGACTGGTAGGGGTGCTGAGTGAGTTGAAGGGGTTGCTGTTGTGGTGGAGGAAGAGCCCTTTGAAATTGATTCGTGTTTGGAACCGTGTTTTGAGATTGGTTTTGGTTCCAAGCGAAATTCGGGTGATTCCTCCAACCCTGATTGTACGTGGAAGAATATGGATCGTTTCTAGGTCGTTGAAATGCGGCATTAGAATGCTCGTGTCCTTGAAACGCAGGGTTTAATGGACATTCTTCCATTAAATGAGACGGATCAGAACAGCAGCCACATACAGTTTTGGGGAGCGACATTGGGTTTAGGGAGGCTGGAGAAAATTTGTGTTCCATAGCGTCGAGCTTCTTTTGCATTGCTGCCATCTCAGCTCGAACACCTATGGATACATCTATTTGGTGTACGCCACTCCTATTCAATGGTTGGGTTCCACTCTCCCACTGTAGTGATTTTTCAGCGAACTCTTCTAAGTACTTCCAAGCTTCCCTATCATCCTTGGTCATAAAAGTACCTTGACACATGTTTTCAAGGCTCTGTTTAGTGTTTGGGTTAATGCCCTCATAAATGATTCGGCAAAGCTCCCATCTCGGGATGCCGTGATGAGGACACTGAACCAAAAGATCCTTGAAACGTTCAAAGCATTTAGAGAATGGTTCAGTAGGGAGCTGGGCAAATTGATTCAGTTTGCTACGGATTCGAGTTGTCTTTTGTATTGGGTAAAATTTCTTAAGGAATGCAGCGACGAATTCTTCCCAATTCGTGATAGAGTGTGCGGTAGTGTTATATAGCCACTTCTCGGCTATATTGCACAAAGTAAATGGAAGAAGTCGTAGACGCATCGAATCCACTGAAAGTTGTGACGTACCTATCATTGCGCATACGTTTTGAAATTTTGTAATGAAAACGTAACCGTCCTCAGTCTCGAGTCCGTGGAATTTGGGTAAAAGATTGATATACTGGGGCTTAATCTCAAAGTTATCCCCATTGGCTGGTGGTGTCGATAAGCAGGTCGAAAGAGGACCTCGAAGTGGATAGCACCTCTCTTGGAGAGAGATGCGGGGTGGATTCTGCGCACCAACGGACGGCGGCAGATTAGGGTTAAAGAAGTTTGATGGAGTCGGATCCATCGGTGTGGGTGTAGTAGTGGGTAAAGGAAAGGTAAATGGAGAAATATCAACTTCGGAGTCGATAAAAGGTACGCGGACTAAACGGGCACTAGAATCCCGTGTCCAGCCTATCTTGTACTAAAAAGGGTTAGTACAAGTGGCAGCATTGGCTTATAATTAGGGGTAAATGAATGCGGTGTTTGCTTTGAAAAAGGTCGGATTTTTGAAAAAAATGATGCGACACAACAAATGCAGCACACAAACCCTAGAATCTAGTGGTCACCTAGGTCCGGCTGTAGACCGCTCCTAACTGCCAAAAGGCAAGTCGCATGATAGAATCCTCCACTGCCTCTTTGTTCCCCTGTGGCCAGGTAAGTGCCAGGTAAGTGGGAAGGTACTGCACTACGTAAGTAGTGGGCCTAATTAATAACCACTAGCCTTCGACACACTTTCCTAGGCACCACAAGAAAACGCGGATAAGCAATGAATTACCCACGGCCTTCTTCTGTCCTAATTGAGCGCGACATTCCTTAGAGTCATCTCTAGATTTCTTTTAGTTAATGTGGGTCAATGCGGATGCAAGTTTGTGGTTTTCGGGGCCTAGGAAGGGTAATGAAATCCCCACCTAATTTGGATTTGGTCGTGCCCCTTAATATCCGTATTTAGAATGCAAACAACCAAGAAACAAAATCACGCACAAATTTAATTTTGCAATTTGCGAACTGCTATTCTTTGCAAAGAATCCTGCAGAAAATTTTCAGTTGGAGCTAAAAAGTGGAGAGAGGAGAAGGTAAGAAGTCACCTGAAGCAAAAAGTTTTCAGAGATCCCCAGAAGGGCCGCGGTTCCGCCGCAAATGCCCTCTAATGCCGCCCTTCCACGGTTGAAGTGTGGGAACACTGCACCAAAATTTTTCAGGGAGCTTCTCTAGACTCCCTCAGCTCTCTGGTATTTTCCAAAAAAAATTTCCAACTTCCAGCAAGCTCCAGATTTCCTTGCAATGAACCACAACATATTGTTTAGGGTTTGCACGAATTTTATCTCAAAAATCACAATGAAATAAATCTTTCAATTTAAAACTATAATATGAAACGAATTAGCGCGCGATCCCCGGCAACGGCGCCATTTGATTGTTTATAAAATTCGAGACTGTGTAGTGTGTATCTACTCAAATGATCCCCGGCAACGGCGCCATTTGATTGAAACATATTTTCCTTGATTGGATGTGAAAAGTATCAACTCAAACAGTCCCCGATTTCGGCACCATTTGATTGATCATAAAATGCGAGACTGAGTAAGTAAATCAAATCGATAAGAGTCTCTTTGAGTCGGTAATTAGAAAATTGAATAAAGTTCACAATCAAAAAATTATATTTGACCGCAACCAACTACGGTGTCAGTTGTAGATCGTAAGCGAGTGCGGATCGTCCACAGGGATTGTGCGATTCGTTTTTATATTTGATTTGTTTGAATTGAAAAGTTAATCGAAAAGAAAAGAAAACATGATTCAAGAATTTATCGATTGATTCAGGTGTCACGAGTTTAATCAAGAATCAAGAAACTGATAAACAATTGAGAATTAGGGTTTCGATGATATTTCCAACCAAATGTCAAGAATCTAAATGAGGCTCGTAGGAATCAATCGGATCTATAGACGTGATGTAATTTCTAGATTTCGTGTTCTTGTCCTTCGAAGGATTGATACTAGATCGATGATGATCGACGAGAGTTGGGGCTTTCTTGATGAAACAAGGGTTTCATCGTTTAACCCTTGTTCTTTCATTGATATCATTCACACTCTAGCCTCTAGCAATTTCAAGAAACGATCGTAACTCCCCAATCTCGAGCGATATCAATCAAGAAAGCATCGCAACGAATTGGGTCGTCGATTCTTGATCTTGCTAGGGTTTACAAAACTCGTAGGATTCAAGAATCGAATTAAGATATATTACATCATCATTCTATTGATCGTCTCGACTCCTCGACGAGCAGAGTATTACTCAAACATCACAACAAGAATTACAACTAGAAATTTAGATTGAATCATGATGCAAGAATTTAAAGAAAACGAGATAAAAGAGTATCACCTTTTATTTATATCAACAATTTGATTACAATCGCTCAAGAACTACAAGAGGAACAATTAAATTGTCGACTTGGCTTCGCTCGGCTCCGTGAGTCGCGGATCGGCTTAGACCACTTGCTCTGTTGAAGAACGGCTCGGCTCCTAAAAGGTTGCAAGGCTTCTTGCATGATGGGTACTCGGGATCTTGGCTTTTGATTGGAATTAGGGCTATTGATCGTCTCGACTCCTCGACGAGCTGCCTTTGTTAGTGTTTATGCCCTAGAAGGCCATTACTGTATCATACTAGTTTGTATATTACTTAATGGAAGCTTGGGATATTCACATGTATATAACAGTCTTGCTAAACATGGTAGTATGCTACTTGGTTTTTCTATCTTAATATGTGAGTGTACGTATTGATAAAGCTCTTAGGATCTTGCTTGTCTACCAGCGTTGTGATGGCAGTCACACTAGTAGGGGCTGGGTTGTCTACAAGCACATCCTTATTCAGGTCCCTGGTCGTTGGATTATCGAGACAGAGCATCGATACTCCGGAGTAGACTAGTGTGTACGCTTCTCATCCCAGTTGGGGAGATGGTCTGTCCCACAGCCGTCAGTACGTCGTACTGGAGATAGTAAACAGGTGCTCGTTAGGTTACGGGTACACCGGATAGGACTCACAGGGAACTGTTGGTTGGTTTTATACCAGTCGTCAGTAAACAGTTCCCAGGTGACATGAGTACAGCGTAGTCCGCAGACTTGACACTGCTACTTCGCCTCGAGTGTGTCCCTCTGTTCTTAGATTGCTACCCTACCACGGCTCAAAGGAGTCGTGCAAACAGGTAGCAGTTGGGTGCAGTCCCGAGCACTTGGAGGCAGTGGCGGTTAGACAGGATTCGTCCCTCCCGGTATTGGGAGTAGATATCGTGCTGTGTCAGAGAGCCATTACGCAAAGTCCCTGGCCAGGGCAAGCGAGATTTGCTGGTAGGTTCCAGTAGTTTCTCAGGGTGTAATGGGCTTCCCTCCGACACGACTTATACCGCTATTAGGGGACTGACGCTTGCCGCCCCCCTAAGCCCGATATGCGATAGTCTTGGACGAACGGACCGGACTGTATGGAGATTGTCACATCAGACTTAGTAGGAGTTCGGATGGGTTTTCTCATCGGCCTTCTTATCGAAAACTACCTGGGGACCGTTACGTACAGCTAGTGCCGCTTGCGGTCTGTGGTTAAACCCACTGCCAGCGTAGTAGTCGAGTCTCTAGAGTCCCACACAGAGAGTTTCCTATTCCAGGCGAAACGATATAGAGGTCGTATGGTTTTACGACACGGGTTCGGACTCATAGGTGCGTTTACGCGCGTACGACTTTCGGACAGTTTTTACCAGTCGGCTTTGGTTTAAGCCAGTTACTAATATCCGGTTATTGGATTTTTACAGTCTAAAGTTTTTCCGTATTTTGGCGGATTGGAGGGGCATTCTCGTAATTGTACGAGAAGCTTCTAGAAGATGGTGACTAAGGAGGTTTAGATGGCATATACTTTGGATAAGATTTGTGAGTCATGAGAGTGATTCATCATTGTCATTATTGCACCATATATGATTAATGACACATGCTTAATGAATCACCACTTAACATTTATGAAGCATGCTTATTCATCACATTTATTCATTTATTCTTTAATGAGAATGCTTCATAATATGTTATGATACTCACAATCTCATCTCATAATTTATTCTCACATTCTCTCTCCTCAAGCTCTCATCTTCAAACCCTAATCCTTACACCTCATGTGTTGAGATCAAAGGATTGGAAAGACTAATCAATCCATAACCATCACTCTATTTCATTCTATCTTCTTTGATTAGCAATCCAAGAAGATTAGTTACCTCAAGTTAGAGGTTTGGTTTGGAGTTTTGCTCTCGGGCGGATCGTCTACTACCTAGAGAAGGCCGAGGAGAACAAGGAGATCGTAAAGACGAAGGACTGGTTTCATTAGGTATAATCCCTAAACATAATAGTTGAGAAACACTTTGTGTTCGGTTATTTATAGTTTAGCTTCGATTCAAGCGGTTAGTCGATGTTCGTTCACTAAACAAGTTCGTTTTTGAAAATTCCGCCTCCCCACAAGGATTGGGGTGTACTACATCGACTTACAGTAGTATCAGAGCCTCGCTAAACAATAAATAACTTAATTGCAAATTTGTACGAATTTCGAACGGATAAACGAAGCCGGAAAACCCTAAAAAATATCAGTTTTTGTCGAATTTAAAATGATGTCTAAAAATTTTTCAGGTTCGTTCAGAAAGCTTGAAAAGACATTATTAGAACACCTAAGAAAACTGGTCCCCTGAATCGTCAAACGCGCCGCGGAACCGCGGCCTCACCCTACTGAGTCGCCGCGGTTCCGCCGCCGAGTTGGCAATTCAGGAACCAATTTTTCTTCTGTTGCTTCTGTGTAATATTTGGGATTTTCTGGAATATTTTAATTTTGCTCAGGTTTCAGTTTAACAGAGCAGTTTTTGGAGCAATATTAAAGATGTTTAATCGATCGAAATTGTACAGTATTTGCATATTGGATTATATCTGTGATTGTTTAATGTGTTCGTAAACCTCCCCTAACTGCTAGTATGTCGGTTGGCAGGGGGTTGCACATTTCTGAAATGGTTATATCTGTTTGTGCATATAAACTGTATTGGACTGTTGTGGTGTATAGCCGGGGTTTTGCAATGGGTTATTATTTGATTAATTTGTTGTAAATGTAATTTGTTGTAATATTATTTTGCGGGGCACATCCAGGTTGCGGTTGTAGCCACCGTTGTATTATTTCATTTTACTGTTTTTGCTCCTAGGACTGACCCAAGGTGGGGTACACAAACTGCCGGGTGGGTAGTTTGCCGTACCCATAGGGGTCGAGGGTGGGGTAACGGCTATTGATCACAACTGTGTAATCTGTCTTTTCTTGCAGGCTCAAAAGAAATACAGATTGCTTGCAAATCCAATATTGTTAATCTGTGTTCTGGAATGAATATCATTGCGTCAGACGAATGTAAAATATCTATATATATGATAGCTATTTAGACGTCACATATGTTTTACACCCGCGCTAGCCCAGCCCCCGCTCTGTCGTTAGTTAAGTAACCTAACGGGTAATGACGGGACCCCGTGGCGAATGCGGATGGCATAAGAGGACGTTGTATTTTCGTTGTTTTCTGCAATGATAGGTTAATGATGGAACGCATTATCTATAATGCAAAGAAAATAAACCAAGTTTAAATCGTTGGAACAATTTAAAAGAAACCACTCGGTTATTTTTAAAACAGATATTTTTAAATGCGGAGCTTTAACCACTCCTTTTAAAAGCTATCAGGTTCCTTCGGTTATATCAAGTTCACTACGTTCACGGTTTCGGCAAAACCAGTCGTAGCCCTCCGTCATTTCTTATGGATGGTCAGTAGTATTCAAGCTATGCTTGTTGGCATACGTCAAGGCATAGTGTTTGGTAGCTGCTGGGGTATTCATTTGTTGCATAGATAGATGTGTTGGTTTATGACAGTCGCATTACCTTGTTGGCATACGTCAAGGGTATATACGGGTGGGTTCAAATTAGCAAGATAATGATGGGCAGAACTTGACATGTGACTTATGATTTGTTAGCATACGTCAAGGTCATAAGAGCATGGGACAAAAACTAATATCGAGAATTTCTAAAGAAACTGAAATTTGCAAAGAGATGCATACCATTTGGAGTTTGATGAATGTTGGTAGGATTCCTTCAACATTATCATACGATGATATTTGTATCCCGATCCTACTGTGAGTATATGCTACTTATCAGGATATTCGTCACTTAACGATCAATGCTATAAACCTAGTAGGTGTCCAGAAAAGTGTCAGCGGGGTTACGCACCCAGAGAAAAGAGGTTATTTAATTAAGGAACTTCGCGAAAGCGTTGGAAAACCTCCCTCGAAGTATCGACACCAGCCTGGCTGAACGGTTAAGCAAGTATTGTACGGTGAGAATAGTCCTGGCTAATTCTTCTTTTATGGTTTGAGGAAGGATTCGAGAAACAGTGAGAGCCATCCAGTTTAGATAAACTAAAAACCACTCTAAACTTGCAAGAGCATCCTGCTAAAGAGTTTTCTTCTCTCTCTCCTAATTGCAGCGACCCTGAAAATGACTGGACTTAAGTTACTTTTAGAGAAAAATATACTGACGGGGCCAAACTATAAAGATTGGCTGCGGAATGTCAAAATGGCTTTGACCTATGACAAACTGGGGTACGTCCTCACCGCTACGGCACCTGCTGTCCCTGGTCCCAAATCCAGTAATGCGGATAAGGAAATCCGCAAAACCTGGGATTTAGATTGCGCGAGAGCCAAGTGCATCGTGCTTGCCTCGATGAACAATGAACATCACAGGAGGCACGAGGATATGACCCTAGATGGCATATTTCTCCATACAAAGGAACTTTATGGGGAGCAATCTCGTATAGCAAGATACGAGACTTCTAAGAACTTGTTTCGAGCGAGGTTGGCTGTCGGGTCATCAGTAGGAGAACATGTCCTAAAGATGATCGGCTATATAGAAGAGCTCGCAGACCTTGGGACGACTTTGGATAATGAGCTCTATACAGACCTTATTCTCCAGTCCCTTCCTCCCACCTACGCCCAGTTTATCCTCAACTTCAATCTTCAAGGAAAAGAAGTTGAACTTGCGGAACTCCTGAACATGTTAAGGAGTGCAGAGGGCACCTTGCAGAAGGCAAGGGAAACACCCGCTATGTTTGTTGGCGGTACATCTTCTTCCGGGTCCAAGGCTAGGGCCAAAGGAAGGAAGAAGAAGGCCGCACCCAAACCTAGAGGAGGTGTTAGTAAGGTGAGAGGGAAGGGAAAGAAAAAGTTTGCAGCACCGGTAGTAGGATAGGATGAGTGCTTCCATTGTCACAGGAAAGGGCACTGGAAGAAGGATTGCAAGGTGTGGAACGCCAAGAACCAGGAACCGAAGCAAGCTGTGTCTTCGACTTCAGGTGTGTTTTTAATTGAGAATTGTCTGTCGATCAACTCTACTTCCTGGGTATTGGATACCGGATCAGGATCTCATATTTGCAATTCATTGCAGGCACTGAGAAACCGTAGAGTGCTGAAGGAAGGTGATATGATCCTCAGGGTTGCTAACGGAGCTACCGTGGGAGCTGCGTCCGTCGGGGACTATCTCCTAGGATTGACGAGCGGACACATTTTGGTTTTACATAACTGTTATTTTGTACCAAGCTTAACGTGTAATATCATATCAGTTTCCTTGTTATCAAATAAAGGTTATGATTTCACGTTTGTAAGAGATGTTGTCAACATCCACCTTAATCATGGTTTGATTGGGTCCGGTACACTAAATAACGGAATATATGTTTTAAACCAACTCCAAATTTTCAATGTCCAGAACACACTAAAAAGAAAGTCTCCAGATTTAAATAAAGCTTTCTTATGGCATTGTAGACTGGGTCACATCAATGAGAAAAGGTTGACTAAGTTGCATAGAGAAGGATATTTATACTCGTTCGAATATCAATCTTATGACACTTGTCAATCTTGTCTCAAAGGAAAGATGACAAAGACTCCATTCACTGGACAATGAGTAAGAGCGAGCGAGCTCTTAGGACTCATACACAGCGATGTATGTGGTCCAATGTCTACACATGCAAGAGGTGGTTATTCCTACTTCATTACTTTTACAGATGATTTCTCTAGGTTTGGACATGTCTTCTTAATGAAGCATAAATCCGAAGCCTTTGAGAAATTCCTGGAATACAAGAGTGAAGCGGAAAACCAAACAGGCAAAAGTATTAAGACACTGAGATCTGATCGAGGTGGAGAATACTTAAGTGCCGAGTTCCTAGGTTACCTAAAAGAGAAAGGAATTCTCTCTCAGATTACTCCTCCATACACTCCACAGCACAACGGTGTATCGGAGAGACGGAATCGAACCCTATTGGATATGGTATGATCCATGATGAGTAATGCTGAGTTACCGCGATCTTTCTGGGGGTATGCGCTAGAATCAGCGATACATCTTTTGAACAGAGTTCCAACCAAAACTGTGCCTACCACACCATATCAGATGTGGAGTGGGAAGAAACCCTATCTTCAGTACCTGAAGACATGGGGATGTCCAGCTTTTGTAAAAAAGCAGCATCCGGACAAGCTCGAGGCACGCTTAGTAGAGTGTAAGTTTGTGGGATATCCAAAGAACTCTACAGGATATTGCTTCTATTACGCAGAAGAACAAAAGGTGTTTGTTTCTCGTCATGCCCGCTTCTTAGAAACTGAATTTTTAGAAAATCAGAAGAGTGGGAGCGTAGTAGAACTGGAAGAAATTCCAGAACCACAAGCTGCTACTGAAAGTTTGGTAGAACCAGAGGTTCAAGAAGAACAGAACATTCCCGCACCCCTCCGCAGGAGTAGTAGGCCGTCTCATCCGCCTGAGAGATACTACGGTTTTCTCATAGATGGGGATAGAGAGGATTGCATCATAGAAGATGATGAACCTACTGACTTCCAGCAGGCCATCCAGAGCGGCGACTCGGTACGATGGCTAGATGCAATGCGGACCGAAATGGAGTCCATGTACACCAACAAAGTATGTACTTTGGATTTTGCTCCAGATGGGGTAAAACCCATAGGATGCAAATGGATCTTCAAGAAAAAGATTGGTGTAGATGGACAGGTGGAAACCTATAAGGCTAGACTTGTTGCAAAGGGTTTTCGTCAAAGACCTGGTTTGGACTATGACGAAACTTTTTCTCCAGTGGCTATGCTCAAATCCATTCGGGTCCTTCTTGCTATTGCTGCCTTCCATGATTATGAAATCTGGCAGATGGACGTAAAGACGGCTTTTCTGAATGGAAATTTAGAAGAGAGCGTCTATATGGATCAGCCAGAGGGTTTCAATCAGAGTGGGAGCAGCGGGAAAGTATGCAAGCTGCTTAAGTCCATTTATGGACTAAAGCAGGCATCGCGGAGTTGGAACATCTGTTTTGATGAGACGGTCAAAGAATATGACTTTATCAAAAATCCAGATGAACCGTGCATATATAGTAAAGTTGTAGCCAGAAGTGTCGTATTCCTCGTCTTGTACGTGGATGACATTCTATTGATAGGAAATGACATTCCTATGCTACAATCTGTCAAAGGATTCTTGTCACACAGGTTCTCCATGAAAGACCTGGGTGATGCCTCTTACATTCTGGGGATCCGGATCTATCGTGATAGATCCAAGAGGATGTTGGGACTTTCGCAGTCCAGGTATATCGACACTGTACTGAAAAGATTCAGTATGGAAGTGTCACGACCCAAAAAGGTACGTGATGGCCCTAATACTACGCAACGCCTCCAGACGTAACGCAGTAAAAGAAAGCCAAAACCCAGAAATCTAAACCATAAAAATACGGAAAAGATAATAATAAGTTTTGGAAACATTTGAAAACACAACCCAAATTCTTTAAAAGAATCCACATTTTCTTTAAAATTTTGGCAGCACCTCCTTTATAAAACCAGCCCCTAAAAAGGGTACAACATGAATATAAAGTAAAGCATCCCAAACGGGAGCAAAATCCACGCCCAACGGCGTAAAACAACACCACAACAGATATACGACGCCGTAGCGAAGAAATAAGAGACAAAAGAAAGGAACTGTATAAAATCCACAAATCCACAATATATACAAACTCGTCCTCACCAAGTCTCTAAGTCACAATATACTGCTAGTAGATGGAGAGTACAATATACAACGAATATACAACACAATCTCTGATAACCACAAAACCCACCTGGCAAAACTGCACACTAACAGGCGAAGTGGTATTCGCAACCCAAAAGATGATAGATGAGTGGGTAGCTGAAAAGCTGGATAGCTTGCCTTGACTACTTTGGGGAAACTCCAGCAAAACCTGTGGCACAACGGGGGTGAGTTGCCAACTCATGAATAGTAAATAACATATGCAGGTAATCGCGAGAATGAACGTACAGCATGAATCTAATATATGCCCATTTCAGTAATAATAGGTCATGAGTACGAAATAATGGAAAGTACACTATCAAGTACCACCAATGTGTCCTGCAATAATAATGTGACAACAGTATGCAATAATCATGCTCTGGGGATATGAGAAAGTAAATGTGCAACTCTCATGAAGGTACTCTCACAGGTACTCCTAATACATGAAACAGTGCACAAGTATGTCAAGATGAGGTATGGAGTGAAATATGTCATTTCCACGGAATCCTGACATCGTGGTAGGATCACAATCCAATAAGACAAGTCAAATCCCAATGCCTCAATCATTCACCAAATCCGCTCTCATATCATCTAAATGTCACATCTCCTCAAACTACACAATATCAAATGTATCTCACATAAGTGTCGAATGTACAAGTCAAGTAGATCTCATATCTTTAATATGTACAATATCAGTATGTCTCCCATATATCAAATGTACAACACAAGTGAATCTCACATCTCTCGTATGTACAATATCTGGTATATCTCACATATATCTCATGTACAACAGCTAGTGGATCCCACATCTCTCGTCTGTACAATATCAGGTATATCTAACCTATATCACATGTACAACAGCTAGTGGATCCCACATATCTCGTCTGTACAATATCAGTCTATCTCACATATATCATATCTACAACACTAAGTGGATCTCAAATCTCTAGTGTGTACGATATCATCATCCAATCCCAATGAATCTCATGACACTCAAGTCAAATCTCCAGCACAGTTCTAACATCCTAAATATAATGACATATATAAATATGATGAGGGCAGTACACATATATTAGCGTCCCATTCCACTAATATTGGTGTAAAGGCATATATAACAGCGGCTCAATCCCCTGTTATATATACAAGAGTATTTAGGAATATCATAAAAACCAATGTGTCAAGCATCGACACAGAAAACTGATAAGTACGTATCATACGCTATCACGAGAGCTCGAGTGCCTCGCTCTGCCCCTCGCCTCTCGACGTATCGATACGCACATGACTCCCAACGGTATCCCCCTGATATCCGCCGAGTCTCTGGTAATGTCACCGGAAAGTATGGCTCCCCTAGGCCTCATCGCCTCAATGCGACATCGGCTCACTCCGACACATTCTTTCTTCGGGGTACCTCCGGGCCCCACCATGTATCCTCATGCGCCTCTCGACGCCTCCTCGCATAGGATATATATATCTGCACCGATAAATCTCATGGTGGATGCTATAATATCATCTCAAGGAAACCGGGTCTTCATGTATGCATAATTTCATGAACTACCACGGGTCCCAAATCCAGAAAATATCATGAAAAATCCATATAACAATGCGATAATCCATGAATAAATATACGCAATATGAAACTGTAATGAAAGCGTATAAATGTAAAGCATAGCATTCACCAGATAATAAATGAATACATGAATCGTAAAGCAGAAATATAGGTATCTACCTATAACATGATGATGTGATATACCTATCAGGTATAAGTAAAGTATGGAATGCAAGTACACCTGTATCTATGTGATGATGTAATACACCTATCAGGTATAGATGAAGTATGGAAAGCATGTACACCTGTATCTATGTCCCTAGGTGTATATGTATCTAGCTCTACTGATACAACATCTTATAGGTAAACAGGAACTAGCATGTCAATGTCTAAGTATAACGATAAGAAATATGTATCAAAGTCACAATGTCCCTAACCATACAATAGCATTTCTAAAATATGGTCGTGTATGACATGGCAATTATTGACGGTGTGTGTGGCATCCAATCAGTGCTCTCGCAATCTGAGCCGTCAATAATAGTGCAGTGTCCTAAGGATACTAGTCCAATCACAACTATCACTAAGCAGTAAGGTATATGCGCAATTCTAAACATGATATAGAATATGCGACAAAGGTAAAGTGGTTTCTAGCCCAGACGCATAACGCCATGCGGGCGATTCCCCTGTAGATATTAAATCTACTCACCCACACTCCAAGCTAGAAGAAATCTACCACCTATCCCCCTGTAGCAGTGTCCGTAGTCCTCGTCTGCGAACCTGCAACATATAAACAACAAGCAAATATATATATCAATAATAGCTACGAAATACGAACTAGCTAAATCTAACCGACACAACAACACACAACCACCTCTTAAGTGTCCGTATCATGGCTAACGAGAGTAGCGTCACGACGAAAACGACTTAAGAGCGAAACCACTAAAACTGCACGACGCGTGTCATAACACGTATCGCACGAACACGAAACACTAGAAACTGCACAAATGATCCCAGATTTTCCTACTGTGAAAACTAAACAATTTCAACAAGACCAGAGGAACCCAAACCCTAGCAGACACCTACTGGAAAAACCCCACACCCAAACTCATCAGGATGGCCGGCGTCGCCGGCCCCTCCTTCAGCCCTCGCCGGCCCTGGCCGGTGGCCTGGGTGCCATCTCTCAGGTGGTGCTCCAGGTCCCCTAGTACAACACACCCACTATGTTTAATTTCTCAGTAAACACTCCGGATCAAAGCAGGTTCTAGAAACCACAAACCGACATCAAAATACTATATTTCGTATCAAAACCAAATCTAACAATCTAAACTGCAAAGTTACACTAAAAACACTTAAAAGAGCAGTAAAGAAACTTACCTACACCAAAAGAACACAAGGATCCAAGCTCAAGAGCACCCAAGGCATCCAAGTGAGAAAACATGCACAAAGATAGGATTTTTGTGAAGAATTGATGGATTTGTGAATGTTTTATGAAAGAATGATGAAGAAATGAGAAAGAGATTGCACATGGGCAGTAGGGAGAGAGAGGAGCTCGGCCAAGTGAAGAGGGAGGAGAGAGAGAAGGAATTTCCATGCAATTTCCTAACATAAATGCAAGTCAATGCATTCACACACAAGTCAACACATTCATGCATCTTCTTCTTAATTCTTTTCTATTCTTTTCTTTTCTAATTCCCTTTAATCCTAGGCCACACAAATCCTTATGCTATGGTTAGGTTAACTTAGGAAAATTTTAAGAAGAGATGAAAAGAGAAAATTCCGAGAATGTGCAAGCCGGATTAAAATAACATTAAAAATGGGAAAAATTCAAATTGCACCAAAACGTCCCATATACTCTCAAAGTGTGCGCACAAGCTTTATTTTCTCAAAACTAAGTGCTAGTAAGTCGATATGGCCGTTTGATCACAATCGGTATAAAACTGAAAATACCGATGAATTTCACCCAAAAACAGAAACAAACACAAAACGATTTCTAGATCGTTACAATTCTAAGCGCGGTAATCTACCGGCTTGTCACGGAATCACCCTCTCCAAAGAGATGTCTCCCAAGACTGATTTGGAAAGGGAACGCATGTCTATTATACCCTACGCTTCTGCAGTAGGCTCTATAATGTATGCGATGTTGTGTACCAGACCAGATGTAGCTTACGCACTGAGCGTGGTAAGCCGGTATCAGTCAGACCCAGGGGAGAAACACTGGATAGCAGTAAAGAACATTCTCAAGTACCTGAGGAGGACTAAGGAGATGTTCTTGGTTTACGGCGGAAAAGACCTCAGGTTGGAGGCCTTTGCTGATTCCGGCTTCCAGAGTGATAAGGACGATTCCAAGTCCATGTCGGGTTATATCTTTACCCTCAATGGAGGGGAGGTGTGCTGGAAGAGCTCCAAGCAGGACACCGTTGCTGACTCGACGATGGAAGCGGAGTATATAGCTGCTTGCGATGCCGCAAAAGAAGCAGTCTGGATGAAGAAGTTCCTAACAGAACTTCAGGTGGTTCCTACCATAGTTGATCCAATACCTCTGTATTGTGACAACAGCGGAGCTATAGCTTTAGCGAAGGAACCAAGGTCCCATCAGAAGTCCAGACACATCTTGAGGCGGTATCACCTGATCAGGGAGATCATTGATCGTCAGGAGATCGAGGTTCGGAGAGTTGCTTCAGAAGAGAACATTGCTGATCCATTCATGAAGGCCCTTCCTCAGATTCAGTTCGAGAGGCTACTCGAGATTATTGGTCTACGATATGCCAGTACATGGCCCTAGTGCAAGTGGGAGATTGTTAGTGTTTATGCCCTAGAAGGCCATTACTGTATCATACTAGTTTGTATATTACTTAATGGAAGCTTGGGATATTCACATGTATATAACAGTCTTGCTAAACATGGTAGTATGCTACTTGGTTTTTCTATCTTAATATGTGAGTGTACGTATTGATAGAGCTCTTAGGATCTTGCTTGTCTACCAGCGTTGTGATGGCAGTCACACTAGTGGGGCCTGGGTAGTTTACAAGCACATCCTTATTCAGGTCCCTGGTCGTTGGATTATCGAGACAGAGCATCGATACTCCGGAGTAGACTAGTGTGTACGCTTCTCATCCCAGTTGGGGAGATGGTCTGTCCTACAGCCGTCATTACGTCGTACTGGAGATAGTATACAGGTGCTCGTTAGGTTACGGGTACACCGGACAGGACTCACAGGGAACTGTTGGTTGGTTTTATACCAGTCGTCAGTAAACAGTTCCCAGGTGACATGAGTACAGCGTAGTCCGCAGACTTGACACTGCTACTTCGCCTCGAGTGTGTCCCACTGTTCTTAGATTGCTACCCTACCACGGCTTAAAGGAGTCGTGCAAACAGGTAGCAGTTGGGTGCAGTCCCGAGCACTTGGAGGCAGTGGCGGTTAGACAGGATTCGTCCCTCCCGGTATTGGGAGTAGATATCGTGCTGTGTCAGAGAGCCATTACGCAAAGTCCCTGGCCAGGGCAAGCGAGATTTGCTGGTAGGTTCCAATAGTTTCTCAGGGTGTAATGGGCTTCCCTCCGACACGACTTATACCGCTATTAGGGGACTGACGCTTGCCGCCCCCTAGGCCCGATATGCGATAGTCTTGGATGAACGGACCGGACTGTATGGAGATTGTCACATCAGACTCAGTAGGAGTTCGGATGGGTTTTCTCATCGGCCTTCTTATCGACAACTACCTGGGGACCGTTACGTACAGCTAGTGCCGCTTGCGGTCTGTGGTTAAACCCACTGCCAGCGTAGTAGTCGAGTCTCTAGAGTCCCACACAGAGAGTTTCCTATTCCAGGCGAAACGATATAGAGGTCGTATGGTTTTACGACAAGGGTTCGGACGCATACGTGCGTTTACGCGCGTACGACTTTCGGACAGTTTTTACCAGTCGGCTTTGGTTTAAGCCAGTTACTGGTATCCGGTTATTGGATTTTTACAGTCTAAAGTTTTTCCGTATTTTTGCGGATTGGAGGGGCGTTCTCGTAATTGTACGAGAAGCTTCTAGAAGATGGTGACTAAGGAGGTTTAGATGGCATATACTTTGGATAAGATTTGTGAGTCATGAGAGTGATTCATCATTGTCATTATTGCACCATAAATGATTAATGACACATGCTTAATGAATCACCACTTAACATTTATGAAGCATGCTTATTCATCACATTTATTCATTTATTCTTTAATGAGAATGCTTCATAATATGTTATGATACTCACAATCTCATCTCATAATTTATTCTCACATTCTCTCTCCTCAAGCTCTCATCTTCAAACCCTAATCCTTACACCTCATGTGTTGAGATCAAAGGATTGGAAAGACTAATCAATCCATAACCATCACTCTATTTCATTCTATCTTCTTTGATTAGCAATCCAAGAAGATTAGTTACCTCAAGTTAGAGGTTTGGTTTGGAGTTTTGCTCTCGGGCGGATCGTCTACTACCTAGAGAAGGCCGAGGAGAACAAGGAGATCGTAAAGACGAAGGACTGGTTTCATTAGGTATAATCCCTAAACACAATAGTTAAGAAACACTTTGTGTTCGGTTATTTATAGTTTAGCTTCGATTCAAGCGGTTAGTCGATGTTCGTTCACTAAACAAGTTCGTTTTTGAAAATTCTGCCTTCCCACAAGGATTGGGGTGTACTACATCGACTTACAGCCTTTCCCTGTATTCTTTAGTATTCTCTGATATGTTTAATCTCTGCATGCATTTTAGATTAATACCAGATTCCAAATTCTTGAGTTGACGTATCTTCTAGCAGTGTAAAATTGAGCAATCTTCTGATTTTCCTGCACGGACTTCGAAACACGGGTTGCGATATATAGAAATGATGCCATGCTATGAAATGCAGTCAATTTCCCTAGAAATGCCGGTTTTAAGGTCTAACACATGTAATCTGATATTTTGGAACAGTTTTGCTAATATGTAAAATATGAATGCCGAACACTTCTATATGAATGCAAATGATGAGGAAATTGCCGGCTTAAATATGCAATATTTTCGACTAATCAGTGGGCATCAGAGACCGGCAGAAGAGTTGCAGCCTTTACCCGTTTCGGAATGGAATTGGGGGCAGATCTCCATAGATTTCGTTATGGGTCTACCCAGGTCCATTCGAGGGTATGACTCCATTTGGGTGATTGTTGACTGGTTGACGAAAGCGGATCACTTCATTCCAGTGAAGACCACTTTCGAATATGCTTAGTATGCTCAGTTGTACATTGATGAGATTGTGCGTTTGCACGGCGTTCCTTCATGCATTGTATCTAACAGGGGCACCCAGTTTACCAGCCATCTTTGGCAGAAACTTCAGGAAGCTTTGGGTAACCGGTTGGGTTTTAGCACCGCTTTCCATCAGCAAACCGATGATCAATCGGAGTGGATTATACAGACTCATGAGGATAAGCTTCGTGCATGCATGCTTGATTTTGGTGGAAGTTGGGATCGCCACTTTCCGTTGATAGAGTTCTCCTACAATAACAATTTCCAAGAGACGATTCATATGGCACCTTTTGAGGCCTTGTATGGGAGAAAGTGTCGATCGCCAGTCTGTTAGACCGAACTTAGCGAGAGTAGGATTTTGGGACCACAGCTAGTCCATGAGACTACGAAGAAGATCCAGTTGATTCAGGACAGGATGAGAGTGTCCTAGTGCAGGAAGAAGTCTTATGCCGACCGTCGTCATCGCAGACTTGAGTTCGCAGTGGGTGATCATGTATTCCTACGGATTTCTTCGATGAAAAGTGTGATGAGATTTGGGAAGAGGGAAGCTTAGTCCCAGATTTATGGGTCCTTTTGAGATCCTTGAGCGGGTTGGTACCGTTGCCTATCGTTTAGCACTTCCGCCCAGTTTTCCGGATGTTCAGCCCGTATTTCATGTATCGATACTTTGTAAGTACCTTCATGACCCTTCTCACATGATTCAGCACTAGACTATCCAGCTGGAGTGCGATCTTTCGTTCACCGAGCAGCCGGTAGTTATATTGGATCGGCAGGTGAAGAAACTTCGGTCAAAGGTCTTGCCGTCAGTAAAGGTTCTTTGGCTTGGCCCGAACAGTGAAGATGTCACATGGGAAGCCGATAGCGAGATGCGAAAGAAATTCCCTCATCTCTTCAAAAGTACGCATAGTAAGATTTTTAAATCCGGGGACCGAATTTCTTTAAGGGGGGAAGATTGTAACACTTTAGAATGCGGTTAGTGTTAATTAAGCGAGAATGCGAGTTTTAATGAAATTTAACCAATAATTATTTTAAACATATTTTATTTATTTAATTAATATTTTTATTTAATTATTTTTATACTTGCACACACATATGCAAGTTAAATTAGGGTTAAGGAGGTGTTAACCATGCTTTACTAGCCATGGCACACTTAACCATTTCTTTTTAACATGTCATGTTACTTTTACACATGTATATCTATTTTAATTAGTTTTAAGAAAAAGGGGTTTTAAATTGTTTTTTGGAAATAAGAAGAAAAGAGAATGGTGAATTATTGGAGGAGACTTTTAGAGGCATGGTTGCCAATTAATGAAGAGAGAGAGAGAGTGTGTGTGTGTGAGTGCAAGGCTTACACTCACCTCACACTCACACTCTCTCATTCCTCACACTCATACACTCATTCTTCACCTCATACACTTTAATTCTCACCTCACTCTCTCTCATTACACTCATACACTCATTCCTCACCTCATACACTCTAATTCTCACCTCACTCTCTCAATTCTCTTGTTCTTATCCTCCTTCACCAAGTTCTTCACTTGAATTTCCTTCACCACAAATCCTAAGCCTAAACCTTCATCAAACCTCACTAAACCCTTCACAACACATGATAAAGCCTATTGTGATGACTTGGAGCTTGGAAAGCTAGGGTTTTTCCCAAGTTTTGGTGAGGTAGTGATCTTTAACTCTTTATTAGGCTCTAAGGGAGTTTGTGTTCATATTAGTTTCAGTTTTAAACACTAAAGTTTTAGTTTTTGTGCAAATATCGTATTTTTGTGTAATTTTTGATTCTCTGTGATCTGCTGTTGCTAGGGTGATTGTAACATTTCAGGAAAATAAAACATTATTTTTGGAATTTAAATAAATTAAATAATAAATATTATAGATACTTTAAACGCATGGAGTTGGTCTTTTAAATGAAATGGTATAATTATATACCGATAGTTTGGAAAATATTTGGAAATCAATATGAATTATTTATTTTAAAGGTATTTATTTGATTGAGACATTTTATGAATTATTATACAATTAATTGTATACAAGTTAATGCTAAACTAAATTAATTTTCACTAATCTTGCATTAATAAAGTTTATGCATGTTATGCATGTGACATGCACCATAGCATGTTACAAACACTTGTTGCATTTGTGAACCATGTTTCATTTGTATTGTATGGTTTTGATTTTATTTGTTTTAAAAAAAAGAGAATTAAATTTGGCATAAGGGAAACATGAGAGGTATGGGCATGGAGTGAGAGAGAGTGGGAGAGAGAAGGGGGGATACTTTGACCATGGCTCATTATCCATACTCACTTCATTTCTCTTCTTCATCTTCTTCCTCGCCTTCTCCACCTCCCTCCACCTCTTCATCCACCACAAACCACCTCTAAATCTCCACCAAAATGTCATGATACCTTCACAAAAAATGATCACAAGACCATCACAAACCCTATAGAGGCATCAAGTCTAGCTTTTGAAGATTTTGGGAAACTCAAGAAAATTCATGAGTTTCCAAATGGGGTATAATTCTACACCGTTGGTTATGTTATTAGTTTTCCTTCTATCCTTTGGCTTTTAGAGTTAACCGATGAGGACTTGTGACCTTTGAAAACTTCCTAGTTAAGGTTTTGGGTATATTATGAATTGTGAAGGTGTAAATGAGGTGTAGTAAGTGTTTTACAAGACCTCAGTAGTGTTTACTTGCCTGGACCAGAGAATAGAACCGAATACACGAACTTAGAATTTCCCCGTGTCGGTTTTATGTGATTTTTGATGCTCAAAATGGAATTTAGAGCAACCTGGTATGTTTCTAAGAAAAACAAACAATTACATTGACCTAGTTAGTGTAAGTCCGCGGCGGCGCCCCTGCCGTCGATCCGACGCCGGAAACGCGAAAATGAAAAACTTTGCAAACTAGCAAACCGGCACCACCGTGCACTTTTATCCCGGATCGGGCCATTAACCTAGCTACTAGCGAACTAAAATACGGGTAGAGAATTATACCAAGCGATCCGTGTCCTTCGGTCTTCGTCTCCACTCCGATCTCCTGTGGAATCTCCGTCCGTCACCTCCTCGTCGGAAAGGGCACCACGTAGCCAAATACTTTTACGGGCTCCCACCTCTGGACCGAGACAACTCGGGCGCGAAGTTGGCTAGCCGACGCGTCCAAGATTTGCTGTAGGCAAGTGTAGAAACCATGTCTGTTTGGGGTTATAGAAGTTGCCATGGATGTGGAGGTGGAGAAAACAACAAAGGAACATTGCTAAGGAATTTTGGTGGCAAGGAAAAAATGAGATGGAGAAATTTCCCTCATACCAAAATGAAACCCACCCCCCCCACTTAGGAAGTGGCCGGCCCCTCCTCATCAAGAAGAAGATTGGAGAGAGAAAAAGGCATCTCAATATATGAAGAAAAAGAATGATAATGTGAAAAAGAAATGATAAAGGAAAAAGGCTCATATCAATTTCTCACTCACCTCCTTTCACTCACATCACAATAAATGCAAGACATATGATGCAAAAGGAATCTCAACATGAGGAAGCCACAATCACAATAAACCCCTCCACAAAATGTTATTTGCAAACTGCAAATAACACCCTCCAACGATAAAGTCCGGCCGTGAAGGAACAAAGGAAAACCGGCCGGAACGGAATGAAAACTTGCAACTTCAGAAAACTGATCCCGTAATAAATTACAAGAAAACCACACTACTGCATATGCAAGCCCGCATTTGTATTCCCACTGAATACAAATGCAAAGAGACAATACTACACTGTCTAATACTAGGATCCGGCTTAAGCCAAACCCGGCTAGTAAAATCCGTCCAATCACGATCCGTGCAATACCGCACATATCTGATCGAGCCCTGCCATATCTCCATACGGCCTCAACAGCGTTTCGCCCGAAACTTGAGTAACTGTGTATGGTGGACTCTAAAGACTCGTCAATAATATGGCTGTGGATTTAACCACTAGCACGTCAGAGGTATTAGCCATACGTGACGGGCCACCAGCTATTGACCAAAAGGGACGTCGATGAGTGAACTCATCCCGACACCCTACTGATCCTGTCAGTGACAATATCCGTACAGTCCAGTCCGTTCGTCTATGAGCATCGCATGGCGGGCCTAGGGGGTTGGTAAAAGTCAGACCCCCAATAGCGGTACAAGTCGTGTCGGAGTGTAGCCCAGAACACACTGAGATACTACTGGAATACCTACCAGCAAATCTCCTGCCTTGGCCAAGGACTTTTCATGTTCTGGCTCTCCTAGACACAGCGCGACCTCACCCCCAATACCGGGAGAGACGAACCCTTGCAGATCCGCTCACTGCCTCCATATGGCTCGGGACTGTACCCAACTAAAACCTGTTTGCACGACTCCTTTGAGCCGTGGTAGGGTAGTAATCAAAGCACAGTGGGAACTCACACGAGACAAATGACGATCTCAGGTCGATGAACTAACCTGTACACATGTCACCAGGGAACTGCTATCTGACGTCAAGTATAATACCAACTAGCAGGTTCCCGGTGAGTCCTGTCCGGTGTACTCATAACCCAATGAGCACCTGTATACATCTTAGGTTAACCAACTGACACCAGTGGCTTGTGAGACCGGCCACCGCCCCTCGTCGGGGTCTCGACTGTATACACTAGTCTACTTTGGAGAATCGATGCCCTGTCTCGAAACTCCCACGACTAGGGACCTTTTAAGGATGTGCTTAAAGACCCCAGCTCCCACGTATATGATCGCCCTCATACTGCTGGTAGTCAAGCAAGAATCCTAGGGGCTCTATCAATGTGCAATAGCGACTCATAAGGTCACCTAAAGCAGTACACGATGATAAAGATAAACCAGATAGCATACTATCATCTTGAGTAAGACTGTCCTACTGGGACATGTCCTCCCTCAATCATTGCAGTCACGTGCCTGTGATCCAATAATTGACTCTGAGGGCAATATCTCCAATAATCTCCCACTTGCACTCAAGGCTAATTATTGCGATGTCGCATACTCACAGCCCGTGTGATACCGAACACCCAACTCCTCTACTAGTCAGTCTCACAAAGCTAGTTTGCTAAACTATTGCGTTCGAGGAATAGCCTCGGTGAGTGGATCCGCTCTGGTGTTTCTTTCTATGTCTCTCTGTATCTTAAGTTCGCGGAGAAAGCCATCTCCCGAAATGAGCAATACCTGTCTTAGAAGGTGTCTGGATATCTGATGGGACTTAGCTCATAAATGAACTCCAAATCCAAACTTCTTAGACTGTATCGTCAACTGAACTTAATCAGTATCCTGCGCCATGCCTTCCCTCAGTATCCACTTGGATCACCTGTCCAAAATACTACCCCTCGTCAGAGGGAAAAATATAACTCTGACAGCCACTCTGCCATCTAGGTCACCTTGGAAGCCTGGAATGATAACTGTCTCCCGAAGGAGAATGCTGTTATCATATCCCTAGAACATTCACTTATGTTCTAAAACTTCTTCCGATTGTTTCTCCAGGATTGGATTAATATCAACTTATTGCATCTACTGCAAGAACAACATCTTGTGTGGTACTTGACATCTCATGATTGACTCAATTGCCTAAGCAAGTGATATGCCAATCATGCACATCCCTCTCCCCTTTAGTCTGTAAGACACCTTTAGAGAGGGTGACTCCATCATCTGCAGGTACACCACCATGCCAGGAGTCGTCCATTCTAAATACTCTTAGAATGCGGTCAAAGTACCCAGATTGGGAAACCACCCAAATCTAGATCTAAAACCATAGATCTAGTTACCAGAATGTACGATATAATATCCAAGTCCTGTGTGGAGAAACCACTGTGTGACGACCAAAGTATAACCGATCGTAGTATAAGAATATCTCTTCCTACTCTTTGTATGTCATCAAATACCAGGACATCACACCCTACTACCTTCTTAACAGATCCATCCCCTATTCTGATGAAGTCAAACCTATGACTGTCACATCAGAAATAGATGATCTATCTCCGCTGTATCTGCTTTAGTCTATAAATAGACATAAGCCAGATGTCCACCAATGCTTCCGCTGCTCCCACTGACTACGACAACCCTCTAGCAGAGTCATATAGACGTATACTTCTAAAGCCAGTTTAGAAGGACACTATACTCATCCTCCTGCCGGATCTCACAGTCTGGAACAACAACAATGGAAAGTTTGGGTAAACAAGAACCTCCCTGCCACCGTCCTTGAGCATACCAAAGTACCCCTCGGGTGCCTGAGGTTACCCACCATATCTGCGGAGTGGCCAATGGAATGTCAAATCTGATTGAATCTTTAGGTTCTTATCAAATCTTCAGTAATCGTTTGCGGTTCTGGAATCACTTCCAGTTCTACCATACTCCCACTACTGATTTCTGAAAAAATCCATTTTTAATTAAAACTGTGGCGAGTCAAGAACAATATCACTATTGATCTTCCAGATGGTAGAAAATCAACCCTCTTCATAGCCCGGGTCAACCCACAAACAGCCATTACAGAAAAGTGCCTTGAGTTATCCGGAGTCTGGTTTTAAGCATAAGCCGGACAACTCCCCGTATCTTAACAATGTCAAGATATGAACTGTTCTATATCCAATACAGAAACAGAGGCACTGATTTAATAAAACCAGATTCAAATCACGCAGCTGTCTCCAGTGCATGTCAACTAAATGGAAGGAGGCCGATCAGCGTTACTCAACTTAGGAATGCTTCCAATTATGAGTAACCTGAAAGAGAAGCAAGTTCTCTTAATCATTACTATCAACTGAATACCATTCACAAGTATCTACATCTTCGATCACCATGAAGAATCCCGATACTTGCAATACCTGGTTCTCTACTTTGTTCTTATACCTATAACTCCTCAAAACTTAGACCTTGTGTTTATACGAAACACATGTCTAAGAACTAGAGAAGTCATAAGTAAACAGAATATAGTACGAGGACCAACCCTTCTATCCTAATGGACACTGGACAATATACAATACTCTGTACAAGTCCCTTGAGTCAAATGACTCATTCACTGTGTGTCGTAGGTTGAAAACTGTACTTATGGTTAAGAAGAATTACACCGCTGTTCAATGCTCCTTACCTAACCATCCACTGATATAGGTAAATGTCATAGACATAATTTCAAAAAGGTATGTCTCACTCTATAAAAATAGACGTACAGATATATCAATTTGAAATTGGTGCATAACAACGGATATTCAAAACCAAATATTTGCCGACCGGCAAACAGCCCAGGTGACTTCCTCAAATATCACCAATTACAACGAATCCCGATATAATGAGGATGACTACCTAATTCCCAATAAATTACTCCCACTCGTCATCTGTAAAACCATACAGATGAGAGAATCAAACCTGGTAAATACATACCCTGGAGCAAGTGTCAAATTGGGAAATCAGTTTTCTTTTAACAGTACACAGTGAAACTGAAACATTGAAATGTTTCGATGGGGTATCCGGGTATTCCTAGTAATGCCTCTTCCATTATCCAGATTCACAACTGTAACCATATAATTCTTTGCCATCTCTCCAAATCCCTTTATATGTCTTTAGTCATTACCTTCTGTACACCCCTTTAGGCTAAATGGTTTTCTTCCTTCCATACCGTTCGGCACCAGCCTTTGGTTTGGAAGAAGACCATCCAATAAGCATAATGGGTGTACTGTCCTAATCCTAGGAGCACTCGCAATGCGAGAGAAGGTGAAGACAAAAGACAACCGAATGAACCTTATTCCTATTTCTCCTGAACCGGGATCCATCCCCGAACTGGAACAAGTTCCTTTCGAGTTCGTATATAACCATACGATGGATTATCCAATAAACTTGGGTCTTCGTAGTGATACGGAGTGTCCTGGAGAAATACAAAGATGATTTAGGATTGGCGAAGAAATACTTGGTTTGGTCGTGAATAGCAGTCGCAATTTACATTGCCCTCTTAGTAATCCTTTTCTTTGTCTTTACTTAATATCTTCTGTACAACACCGTTAGGCTAATTGGTTTTCTTCATTCCCTACCGGTCGGCACCTGCCTATGGTTTGGAAGAAGACTATCTAATTTGCGTAATAGGTGTACTATCTTCTAAACCAACGAGTACTCGCAATCTGAGAGAGAAGGTAAAAGGAAAAGACAACTGAGTAGTCCTATTCGTTTTCTCGTGAACTGGAAACCATCCTCGAATTCCTTCGAGTTCGTATATAACCATACGATGGTTTTGTCCAATGGAAGTGAAAGTTCGTAGTAATACGGGGTGTCCTGGAGAAAAGGGTAAAAGTAGGAGTGGCAATGAGGTTTGCAACTCTGACAATCCAAAAGCCAGTGTTAAGAAGGTCCGGTCAACTTGGTCACTGAGTCATAGTCTAGGGTCGGGTCAATGGTCGGTGCCAAAGAGAGAGAGAGAAAAGAAACACTCAGCGTGCACTCTAACCTAGATCAGAATGGTTATCACTTTATCTAATCTGGAAACCTCCCACTGTAACGTCAAATTCTTCCCCAAACCTGAAAGAAGAATTAGCCGGGATAACCCGAGGAGTAAACCAACTCATTAGTGGGAATCGGGATCCAACTATCATCGCATGATAACGTGACGGAATCCGCTCACGTTATCACACTCCAAAAGGTATGCGCATATCTGGAAAGTTTTAGTTCTTTCGAAACTCCCGATGTGGATTTTTACCCCATGCTCTTATGACCTTGACTAAGGCCAACAAATCATAAGTCACGTGTCAAGTTCTACCCGTCATTGTCCAGGTTGATTTGAACCCACCCGTACAAGCCCTTGACTAGGGCCAACAAGGCTATACGACTGTCCCAAACCAACGCATCTATCTATGCAGCATATGAACACCCAATAGCTACCAAACACTGTGCCTTGACTATGGCCAACAAACACAGCTTGAATACTATTGACTATCCATATGAAATGACGGAGGGCTATGAATGGTTTCTGGCGAAAACCTTTAACGTAATGAACTTGATATCGTTGAAGGAACCGGATAGCCTTTTAAAAATATAGTGACGAAAACCTTTGCTAAAGAGCTCACTCCCGGTGAAGGCATCTCGGCTCTTTCCCCGTAGAATGAGGTGCAGGATATTCCAACTGAATACCACGATGCAAAGAAAAAGTAATCGGCTATAGTGATGTTATTGCCCTGACGCAAACTTTTGTCCAAGGGGTCACTCCCGGTGAAGGGATCTCGGCCCTTGCCTCGTCGATTGAGGAGTAGGATATTCCAACTGAATACCACTGTGCAAAACAGAAGTGAACGTCCTTGCAATAAATGCTTTTTGAAAAATGTTCCAACAACATCAGAATAGGTTTGTTTATCTTGCATTGAACCGAATCAATGCAGACTCATCAATTGATCACACCATAAAAGAAAGAAAATAATGATGTACGTATATGCCATCCGCATTCGCCACTAGGTCCCGTCATCACCCGTTAGGTTACTTAACTAACGACAGAGCGGGGACTGGACTAGCGCGGATGCAAAACATATACAACATCTACTAGTATATATATCAATATATAATATTTCGCTCAAGGCGTGATAAAATGCAACATCACAGAAATGTACAACATCACAGATCAATACAGATATCTGGGATCCCCGGGTTTCAAAGAGCCTCTACTGAAACCCGACGTTTCCCTGGTCGTGTGGATAGCCTGTGCAATGAAAATCCTAGACCCCTACGGGCGCGCCAAGTTACCCGCCAAAACCAGAAGCGAGGCAGCCCCCTTCAGCAACGTGAATGGACCACCCAGCACTTCACGGAATCCGGTAACTTGGGCACCCCACCTGGGTCAACCTGTACCCCCTACGAGTGCGGCGAATAGCCCTGCCAATTCTAGAGTGAAGCCACCTCCGTCTCAACGCCATGAGATGCAGGCTCGTTGCCCTCTAGAACCCGGCTATCCGTGAACCCCTCCGCGGGGTAATCCTAGTACAGAAAGTAAAATATACATACAACGGGTACATCGACCTCGACCCGGTCGTGCCCCAAAAGAATAATACAAACAGCCAGTGACGGCAGTCCACATGTCGGACGCTCGCCCCGCAATATCAAATGTACATATAAAACAAAACTGTACTAACATTGCATCCAGGCTATCGCCACGACCGATCCGCAACAACACAGCACAATCGCAGAACATCAACGTGAATGTCACGTTCGCAAATCCGTCTAACCGGGCTATAGCAGTTAGACAGGATTTACCGATCAAGTGACATTCACGGTCGCAGATATAATGTAAATACTGTGAACTAATATGTTTAAAATATCCGATCGAACAATTTTACCGAAGTGGGCCCCAAGCAGTACTGTAGCACTTACAGAAAATCTGGGCCCAAAAAGAATATCCCAAAACCCTAATTTCCAAGTCTAAAGCCCTCTGGAAAAATTTGGAACTCTGAACAGTTAAAAGAACGGCGGAACCGCGGCCCAAGCATGGGTTTGGCCGCGGTTCCGCGGCGTTATGGTGAGATCTCGCGACCAAATTTTCACAGATTGCTTAGATTTCCATGCACAGTATTCTGCAACAACCTGAAAAAATTTTGGAGCTAAAAAAAATTCGACAGAAACCAGTGCACTGAAAATACGGTTTTTGCGATTTTTGTTCGATCGGGTTTTAAACATACTAGAGCAAGCTAGGCATGGTTAATGGCGTGGCTCTGATACTAATGTAAGTCCGCGGAGGCGCCCCGGCTGTCGATCCGACGCCGGAAACGCGGAAACGAAAAACTTTGAAAACTAGCAAACCGGCACCACCGCGCACTTTTATCCTGGATCGGGCCATTAACCTAGCTACTAGCGAACTAAAATACGGGTAGAGAATTATACCAAGCGATCTGTGTCCTTCGGTCTTCGTCTCCACTCCGATCTCCCGCGTAATCTCCGTCCGTCACCTCCTCGTCGGAAAGGGCACCACGTAGCCAAATACTTTTACGGGCTCCCACCTCTGGACAGACACAACTCGGGCGCGAAGTTGGCTAGACGACGCGTCCAAGATTTGCTGTAGGCAAGTGTAGAAACCATGTCTCTTTGGGGTTATAGAAGTTTCCATGGATGTGGAGGTGGAGAAAACAACAAAGGAACTTTGCTAAGGAATTTTGGTGGCAAGGAAAAAATAAGATGGAGAAATTTCCCTCATACCAAAATGAAAACGCCCCTTTAGCAAGTGGCCGGCCCCTCCTCATCAAGAAGAAGATTGGAGAGAGAAAAAGGCATCTCAATATATGAAGAAAAAGAGTGATAATGTGAAAAAGAAATGATAAAGGAAAAAAGGCTCACATCAATTTCTCACTCACCTCCTTTCACTCTCATCACAATAAATGCAAGACATATGATGCAAAAGGAATCTCATCATGAGGAAGCCACAATCACAATAAACCCCTCCACAAAATGTTATTTGCAAACTGCAAATAACACCCTCCAACGATAAAGTCCGGCCGTGAAGGAACAAAGGAAAACCGGCCGGAACGGAATGCAAACAGGCAACTTCAGAAAACTGATCCCGTAATAAATTACAGGAAAACCCCACTACTGCATATACATGCCCGCATTTGTATTCCCACTGAATACAAATGCAAAGAGACAATACTACACTGTCTAATACTAGGATCCGTCTTAAGCCAAAGCCGGCTAGTAAAATCCGTCCAATCACGATCCGTGCAATACCGCACGTATCTGATCGAACCCTGCCATATCTCCATACGGCCTCTACAGAGTTTCGCCCGAAACATGAGTAACTGTGTGTGGTGGACTCTAAAGACTCGTCAATACTATGGCTGTGGATTTAACCACTAGCACGTCAGAGGTATTAGCCATACGTGATGGGCCACCAGCTATTGACCAAAAGGAATGTCGATGAGCGAACTCATCCTGACACCCTACTAAGCCTGTCAGTGACAATATCCGTACAGTCCGGTCCGTTCGTCTATGAGCATCGCATGGCGGGCCTAGGGGGTTGGTAAAAGTCAGACCCCCAATAGCGGTACAAGTCGTTGTAAGTCCATGCTACCTCTCCCGGTACTTTCGGGCATGCGGATATTGGTGAAAAACAATTTTCTAGAGGCGGTAACATGGACTCAAAACCGGATCTTTGTTAAACATCTAACTAACAACCTAACTAAGAGTTTTTAACTACTCGGTTTGGGGGTTATACCTTTCTTTCTTGAACTCCTTCGTTTTCAACCCTCGATGGTTGTCCGGATCGGCTTCACCCCGTCGTCTCCTTGCGCCGAAGATCGATCCACCTGAATGCTTCTACCTTTGGCTTCTTCTTCGAGCTTTGAAGAAACTAGTTCACTCGGTTTGCTAAACCTTGTGAACTAGAGTGAGTAGAGGAGAGTGTGTTTGGATTTTCCTCTATGGTTCTTGGTTCTCAACACATGAGACAAGTGAACTATAGACTAAAGAGAGGGAGAGCAAGAAGAAGAAGATGAGAGCTCAAGAACATAAGAGAGAGAAAGGAAATGAAAGAATGAGCAAGACTTTTTTTTTCTTGGCTCTCAAAATCCATAGCCATCATAACCAATAATAGCAATCAAGTATTAGTGATGGTTTAAGCTACAATAGCCATATCATTTCATGCACTCATTTTGCACAAGAGACACAAGCAAGCAAAAGTCTTTGCCATGAAATGATAGCCATTATCATCATGATGGTCAACTAGTCCAACCTAGTCAACCGGTCAACAAGTCAACAAAGTCAACCCCTCAACAACCATGTCACTATAATACTTAATTAATATTATTGTTAATTACATATCATATTCTCATTAGGGTTGAGCAAAAAGTCAATGGTCAACAGTCAACAGTCAACAACCCTATTGAGAATCCTCTACCTCTGTCTCTCTGTCAACTGTGCATACACACCCGCATCCGCGTTCCGAGGAACACGAATACATACTGGATAAAACCAATCCCAAAACGTACACTAGGATCTGGCTTAAACCAAAGCCCGCTAGTGTTAACTGTCCGGACACTGTACGTGCACAAGTGCACGGATGTGACCGAACCCTATCGCAAAACCATGCGACCTGTCGCAAAACCATGCGACCTCTACTCTTTTGCCAAAAGGCGAATAGCTTTCTGTGTGGGACTCTAAAGACTCGACACTACGCTGGCAGTGGGTTTAACCACAGACCGCAAGCGGCACTAGCTGTGCGTAACGGTCCCCAGGTAGATGCCGACAAGAAGACCGACGAGGTGAAACCCATCTGAACTCCTACTGAGCCTGAATGTGACAGTCTCCGTACAGTCCGGTTTGTTTGTCTGATACATCGCATGGCGGGCCTACGGGGGCGGTAAACGTCAGTCCCCTAATAGCGATACAAGTCGTGTCGGAGTGAAGCCCAAAACACCCTGAGATAACACTAGAAGCCTACTAGTATATCCTGATTGCCCTGGCCAGGGACTACTCGTGTAATGGCTCTCCTAGATACAACGCGATATCAAGCCCCAATACCGGGAAAGACGCATCCTGTCTAACCGTCACTGCCTCCAAGTACTTCGGGACTGCACCCAACAACTACCTGTTTGCACGACTCCTTTGAGCCGTGGTAGGGTAGTAATCAAAGTACAGTGGGAACACACTCGAGGCGAAGTGACAGTGTCAAGTCAGCGGACTAAGCTGTACTCATGTCACCTGGGAACTGATAACTGACGATAGGTATAATACCAACCGGTCAGTTCCCGACGAGTCCTGTCCAGTGTACTCGTAACCCAACGAGCACCCGCATACTATCTCCAGTACGACGTACTGATGGCTGTGGGACAGACCATCTCCCACTCTGGGATGAGAAGCGCATGCGCTAGTCTACTCCGGAGTATCGATGTCCTGTCTCGATAGTCCTGCGACTAGGGACCTGCATAAGGATGTGCTTATAAATTACCCAGCCCCCACTAGTGTGACTGCCATCACAACGCTGGTAATCAAGCAATGATCCTAAGGGCTCCACTAATGTGTATAGGTGATATACTAAAATAAACACATGTACACATTGAAGTAGAAACAAACCAAGTAGCATACTACTATATTGAGCAAGATTGTTTATACAAGGTGAATATCCCGAGCTTCCATTAAGTAATATACAAACTAGTATGATACAGTAATGGCCTCTAGGGCATATACACAAACAATCTACCACTTGCACTAAGGCCATGTACTAGCGTATCGAAGACCTATCATCTCGATCAGCCGCTCGAACTAAGTCTGGGGCAAGGCCTTGGTGAATGGATCTGCTGTGTTATCTTCTGAAGCAACCCTCCGGACCTCGATCTCCTGGCTATCCACGATCTCCCTGATCAGGTGATACCGCCTCAAGATGTGTCTGGATCTCTGATGGGACCTGGGTTCCTTCGCTAAAGCTATAGCCCCGTTGTTGTCGCAATACAGAGGTATTGGAACAACAATGGACGGAACCACCTGAAGTTCTTTCAAGAACTTCCTCATCGAGACAGCTTCTTTTGCGGCATCAGATGCAGCGATGTATTCCGCTTCCATCGTCGAGTCTGCAATGGTTTCCTGTTTGGAACTCTTCCAACACACCGCCCCTCCATTGAGGGTAAAGACAAAACCCGACATGGACTTGGAATCATCCTTGTCACTCTGGAAGCTGGAGTCAGCAAAGGCCTCGATCTGGACGTCTTTTCCGCCATACACCAAGAACATCTCCTTAGTCCTTCTCAGGTACTTGAGAATGGTCTTTACCGCTATCCAGTGTTTCTCCCCAGGGTTTGACTGATACCGGCTTACTACACTCAGTGCATAAGCTACATCCGGTCTGGTACACAACATCGCATACATTATAGAGCCTACCGCAGAAGCGTAGGGTATAATAGACATGCGATCCCTTTCCAAATCAGTCTTGGGAGACATCTCTTTGGAGAGGGTGATCCCGTGACAAGCCGGTAGATTACCGCGTTTGGAATCTTCCATACTGAATCTTTTCAGTATAGTGTCGATGTACCTGGACTGTGAAATTCCTAATATCCTCTTGGATCTATCACGATGGATCCGGATCCCCAGGATGTATGAGGCATCACCCAGGTCTTTCATGGAGAACCTGTGTGACAAGAACCCCTTGACAGATTGTAGCATAGGAATGTCATTTCCTATTAAGAGAATGTCATCCATGTATAAAACGAGGAATACTACAGTTCTTGCTACAAATCTACTATAGATGCATGGTTCATCTGGATTTTTGATAAAGCCAAATTCCTTGACCGTCTCATCAAAACAGATGTTCCAACTCTGCGATGCCTGCTTTAGTCCATAAATGGACTTAAGCAACTTGCACACCTTTCCGCTGCTCCCACTCTGAATGAAACCCTCTGGCTGGTCCATATAGACACACTCCTCTAAATTTCCATTTAGAAAAGCGGTCTTTACGTCCATCTGCCAAATCTCATAATCGTGGAAGGCAGCAAGGGCAAGAAGGGATCCGAATGGATTTCAGCATAGCTACTGGAGAAAAGGTCTCGTCATAGTCCAAACCAGGTCTTTGACGAAAACCCTTTGCAACCAGTCTAGCTTTATAGGTCTCAACCTGTCCATCTACACCAATCTTCCTTTTGAAGATCCACTTGCATACTACGGGTTTTACCCTGTCTGGAGCAACGTCCAACGTCCATACTTTGTTGGTGTACATGGACTCCATTTCGGTCCGCATTGCATCCAGCCATTTTACCGAGTCAATGCTCTGAACGGCCTGCTGGAAGCTAGTAGGCTCATCATAATCTATGATGCAATCCTCTCTATCCCCGTCTATGAGAAAACCGTAGTATCTCTCGGGCGGATGAGACAGCCTACTACTCCTGCGGAGCGGCGTAGGAATGTCATTTTCTTTTGAACCCTCTGGTTCCACTAAGCTTTCAGTAATAGTCTGTGGTTCTGGAATTTCTTCCAGTTCTACTGCGCTCCCACTTATTTTCTTTTCTAAGAACTGGTGTTCTAGAAAGTGGGCATGACGAGAAACAAAAACCTTTTGTTCCTCTTCGCAGTAGAAGAAATATCCCTTGGAATTCTTTGGATATCCCACAAACTTGCACTGTACTGAGCGTGCCTCGAGCTTGTCCGCATGCTGCTTTTTAACAAAAGCTGGACTTCCCCATGTCTTAATGTGATTAAGATAGGGTCTCTTCCCACACCACATCTCATATGGTGTAGTGGGCACAGTCTTAGTGGGAACTCGGTTCAAAAGGTATGCAGCTGATTCTAGCACATACCCCCAGAATGATCGTGGTAACTCAGCGTTACTCATCATGGACCGTACCATATCCAATAGGGTTCGGTTCCGTCTCTCCGATACACCGTTATGTTGCGGAATGTATGGAGGAGTAAGCTGAGAGAGAATTCCGTTCTCTTTTAAATAGTCCAGGAACTCGGCACTCAAGTATTCACCACCTCGATCCGATCTTAGAATCTTGATACTTTTGTCGGTTTGTTTTTCTACTTCATTCTTATATTCCTGGAATTTTCCAAAGGCTTCGGACTTATGTTTCATTAAGAAGACATAACCGTACCTTGAAAAGTCATCCGTAAAAGTAATGAAGTAAGAATAACCGCTTCGCGCATGTGTAGACATTGGACCGCACACGTCGCTGTGTACGAGTCCCTAGAGCTCGCTCGCTCTTACTCCGTATCCAGTGAACGGAGTCTTTGTCATCCTTCCTTTGAGACAGGATTGACAAGTGGCATACGATTGATATTCGAACGGATTCAAATATCCTTCTGTATGTAACTTCGTCAACCTTCTCTCATTGATGTGACCCAGTCTACAATGCCATAAGAAAGACTGATTTATTTCCGGAGAATTTCTTTTGTGTGTATTCTGGACATTGAAAATCTGTGGTTGGTTTAATACGTATATACCATTGCTTAATGTACCTGAGCCAATCAGAACTTGATTAAGGTGAATGTTCACAACATTACTTACAAACGCAAATTCATAAAATTCTTTAGAAGTCAAAGATACAGAAATGATATTACAAGTTGCGTTGGGTACAAAAAAGCAATTACGCAAAATCAAAACGTGTCCATCTGACAACCCCAGGTGATAGTCCCCCACGGCCTTAGCATCCATGCTAGCTCCATTTGCAACTTTGAGGGTCATGTCACCTGCCTTCAAAACCCTACGGTTTCTCAACGCCTGCAAAGAATTACAGATATGAGATCCTGATCCGGTATCCAATACCCAGGAAGTAGAGTTTATTGATAGACAGTTTTCAATAACATACACACCTGAAGCTGAAGCCGCAACCTGCTTCAGTTCCTGTGTCCTGGCTTTCCAAGCCCTGCAATCATTCTTCCAGTGTCCCTTCTTATGACAATAGAAGCATTCTTCTTTATCCACAAGCTGCCCCGCTTTCTTTGTTGCCTTTGCCTTTCCCTTCGTATCCACTTTACCAACACCGCCCCTTGGTTTGGCGGGGGCTTTCTTCTTCTTTCCCTTGGCTTTCGCCTTGGACCTAGAAGAGGAAGATCCTCCTACAAACAAAGTGGATGTTTCCCTAACTTTCTGTAGGGTGCCCTCTGCACTCCTCAGCATGTTGAGGAGTTCTGAAAGTTCAACTTCCTTTTCTTGTAAGTTGAAGTTCAGGATAAACTGGGCGTAAGTGGAAGGAAGGGACTGGAGAATCAAGTCCGTATAGAGCTCATTCTCCAACGTGGTCCCAAGGTCCGCGAGCTCTTCTATGTAGCCAATTATCTTAATCACGTGTTCCGCTACCGATGATCCGACGGCCAACCTTGCCGAAAATAACTTCTTCGACACTTCATATCTTGCGATACGAGACTGCTCTCCATACAGTTCTTTTGTATGGAGAAATATGGACTCAAGGTCCATATTCTCGTGCCTCCTCTGATGTTCGTTGTCCATAGAGGCAAGCACGAGGCACCTGGCTTTCGCGCAATCAATCTCCCAAGTCTTACGGATTTCCTTATCCGCGACGCTGGAGGTGGGACCTGGGACGGGGGGAGCTTTGGTGGTAAGAAGATACCCTAGCTTGTCGTAAGTGATTGCCATTTTGACATTCCTGAGCCAATCTTTGTAGTTTGGCCCTGTCAGTATGTTTTTATCTAGAAGTAACTTAATTCCAGTCATGTCGATTGGTCGCTGCAATTAGGAGAGAGAAGAAGAAACACTCAGCATGATGCTTTTGCAAGTTTAGAGTGGTTTTTAGTTTGTCTAAACAGGATGGCTCCCACTGTTTCTCGAATCCCTCCTCAAACCAAAAAGGAAGAATTAGTCAGGATCAATCTCACCGTACAATACTTGCTTAACCGTTCGGCCAGGCTGGTGTCGGTACTTCGAGAGAGGTTTTCCAACGCTTTCGCGAAGTTCCTTAATTTAAGAACCACTTTTCCCTGGGAGCGTAGCCCCGCTAACACCTTTTTAGACACCTACTAGGTTTATAGCATTGATCGTTAAGTAAGAAATTTCCCAAGGAGTAGCATATACTCACAGTAGGATCGGGATCCAAATATCATCGCGTGACGAAACTGAAGGAATCCTACCAGAATCATCACACTCCAAATGGTATGCAACACTAGAAAGTTTCAGTTCTTTTGAAACTCCCGATGTGGATTTTTTCCTCATGCTCTTATGACCTTGACTTTGGCCAAAATATCATAAGTCACATGCCAAGTTCTACCCGTCATTCTTCAGGTTAATTTGGATCCACCCGTACCTACCCTTGACTTTGGCCAAAATGGCAGTACGACTGTCCCAAACCAACGCATCTATCTATGCTATACATGAATACCCAATAGCTACCAATCACTATGCCTTGACTTTGGCCAACATACATAGCTTGAATACTATTGACTTATTCATATGAAACGACGGAGGGCTACGAATGGTTTTGGAAAAACCGTGAACGTAGTGAACTTGATATAATCGATGGAACGAGATAGCTTTTAAAAGGAGTGGCTCAAGCTCCGAATTTCAAAGTTGGTTTTGAAAAGAACCGAGTGGTTTTTCGAAAGTGTTCCAATGACTTTTACTTGGTTTATTTTCTTGCATTAGTTCTTTTAATGCGTGTAATTCTTGCATTAGTTCTTTTAATGCGTCCCATCAATTAATCCTACCATTGCAGAAAACAACCAAAATATGACGTACGCTTATGCCATTCGTATTCGCCACGGGGCCCCGTCATTACCCGTTAGGTTACTTAACTAACGACAGAGCGGGGGCTGGGCTAGGGCGGCTGTAAACATAAGCAACGCCTAAATAATATCATATATAGATATATTGCAATGATAGCCATTTCAGATCACAGATGAACACATTGGATATACTAGGAAGCCGCAATTCGTACGAGCCTGTAACGAAAAGCAGATTACACGGTCGCGGTGAATAGCCAAAACCTCACCCAAGACCCCTAAGGGTGCGGCAAACTACCCGCCAAGTACCCGAAGCGAAGCAACCTCCATCAACCCCGTGAGTAGGCCACTCGGCACTTCGGCATACCCAGTAGTTTGTGCACCCCCTCCATAGGTCTATCCTAGGAGCAAAAACAGTAAAAAGAAATTATACAATGAAGGCTACAACACCGACCCGGTTGTGCGGCCATACAAATAATTATTACATCAATTTACAAATTTACATGAATTAAAAGAAAAAAAAACTCTCGTCTCACAACCCCCGGCTATTCACCCGCGACAATCCAATGAATTCATATACACAAACCAATAACATTACAGATCACAGATTTGTATAACCCCCACTAATCGACATATAGCGATTAGCAGACGTTCAATACAAATATCACATCACAGATAAAAAACCCGTCAGCTTAAGTCTTTAGAAGTTCGATAAAAAATACGGATTTTTAGGCCCCAAACACAAAATTTTCGTTCTGGAAAATCTGGGCTGAAAAGACATATTCCAAAAATCCCAAAACAACCCCAGAAATAAACTGCACTAAATTTGGACCTCGGCCGAGTCAACTCGGCCGCGGAACCGCGGCGGGAGCGTGCCCCCGCCGCGTTTCAGCGGTGCTTTGATCGGTTCATGGGACCAAATTTTGTGGTTATTCAATAAAAAGCCTGAGCCGATTTTTAAGATGAAATTTATCAATTTTTGAACAGAAAAAAAATCGGCAGAAACTTGACATATCGGGTTCGTTTCGTGATTTTTCTTTAATCGATCTTCTAGCTACTTTGCTAACATGTTCGATAGAGTTTAACTAGTCTCTGATACCACTGTAAGTCTATGCTACCACTCCCGGTACTTTCGGGCATGCGGAATTTGGTGAAAAACAATTTTCTAGAGGCGGTAACATGGACTCAAAACCGAATCTTTGTTAAACATCTAACTAACAACCTAACTAAGAGTTTTTAACTACTCGGTTAGGGGGTTATACCTTTCTTTCTTGAACTCCTTCGTCTTCAACCCTCGATGGTTGTCCGGATCGGCTTCACCCCGTCGTCACCTTGCGCCGAAGATCGATCCACCTGAAAACTTCTACCTTTGGCTTCTTCTTCGAGCTTTGAAGAAACTAGTTCACTCGGTTTGCTAAATCTTGTGAACTAGAGTGAATAGAGGAGAGTGTGTTGGGATTTTCCTCTATGGTTCTTGGTTCTCAACACATGAGACAAGTGAACCATAGACTAAAGAGAGGGAGAGCAAGAGGAAGAAGATGAGAGCTCAAGAACACAAGAGAGAGAAAGGAAATGAAAGAATGAGCAAGACTTTTTTTTTCTTGGCTCTCATAATCCAAAGCCATCATAACCAATAATAGCAATCAAGTATTAGTGATGGTTTAAGCTACAATAGCCATATCATTTCATGCACTCATTTTGCACAAGAGACACAAGCAAGCAAAAGTCTTTGCCATGAAATGATAGCCATTGTCATCATGATGGTCAACTAGTCCAACCTAGTCAACCGGTCCACAAAGTCAACAAGTCAACAAAGTCAACCCCTCAACAACCATGTCACTATAATACTTAATTAATATTATTGTTAATTACATATCATATTCTCATTAGGGTTGAGCAAAAAGTCAATGGTCAACAGTCAACAATCAACAACCCTAATGAGAATCCTCTGCCACTGTCTCTCTGTCAACTGTGCATACACACCCGCATCCGCGTTCCGAGGAACACGAATACATACTGGATAAAACCAATCCCAAAACGTACACTAGGATCTGGCTTAAACCAAAGCCCGCTAGTGTTAACTGTCCGGACACTGTACGTGCACAAGTGCACGGATGTGACCGAACCCTGTCGCAAAACCATGCGACCTGTCGCAAAACCATGCAACCTCTACTCTTTTGCCTAAAGGCGAATAACTTTCTGTGTGGGACTCTAAAGACTCGACACTACGCTAGCAGTGGGTTTAACCATAGACCGCAAGCGGCACTAGCTGTGCGTAACGGTCCCCAGGTAGATGCCGACAAGAAGACTGACGAGGTGAAACCCATCTGAACTCCTACTGAGCCTGAATGTGACAGTCTCCGTACAGTCCGGTCTGTTCGTCTGATACATCGCATGACGGGGCTAGGGGGCGGTAAACGTCAGTCCCCTAATAGCGGTACACGTTGTGTCGGAGTGAAGCCCAAAACACCCTGAGATAACACTGGAAGCCTACCAGTATATCTCGATTGCCCTGGCCAGGGACTACTCGTGTAATGGCTCTCCTAGACACAACGCGATGTCAACCCCCAATACCGGGAGAGACGAATCCTGTCTAACCGTCACTGCCTCCAAGTGCTTCAGGACTGCACCCAACTACTACCTGTTTGCACGACACCTTTGAGCCGTGGTAGGGTAGTAATCAAAGTACAGTGGGAACACACTCGAGGCGAAGTGACAGTGTCAAGTCAGCGGACTAAGCTGTACTCATGTCACCTGGGAACTGATAACTGACGATAGGTATAATACCAACCAGTCCGTTCCCGACGAGTCCTGTCCAGTGTACTCGTAACCCAACGATCCCCCGCATACTATCTCCAGTACGACGTACTGATGGCTATGGGACAGACCATCTCCCACTCTAGGATGAGAAGCGCATGCGCTAGTCTACTCCGGAGTATCGATGCCCTGTCTCGATAGTCCTGCGACTAGGGACCTGCATAAGGATGTGCTTATAGATTACCCAGCCCCCACTAGTGTGGCTGCCATCACAACGCTGGTAATCAAGCAAAGATCCTAAGGGCTCCACTAATGTGTATTGGTGATATACTAAAATAAACACATGTACACATTGAAGTAGAAACAAACCAAGTAGCATACTACTATATTTAGCAAGATTGTTTATACAAGGTGAATATCCTAAATTTCCATTAAGTAATATACAAACTAGTATGATACAGTAATGGCCTCTAGGGCATATACACTAACGGTCATGTCGGAGTGTAGCCCAGAACACCCTGAGTTACTACTGGAATACCTCCCAGCAAATCTCCTGCCTTGGCCAAGGACTTTTTATGTTCTGGCTCTCCTAGACACAGCGCGGCCTCACCCCCAATACCGGGAGAGATGAACCCGTGCAGATCCGCTCACTGCCTCCATGTGGCTCGGGACTGTACCCAACTAAAACCTGTTTGCACGACTCCTTTGAGCCGTGGTAGGGTAGTAATCAAAGCACAGTGGGAACTCACACGAGACAAATGACGATCTCAGGTCGATGAACTAACCTGTACACATGTCACCAGGGAACTTCTATCTGACGTCAGGTATAATACCAACTAGCAGGTTCCCGGCGAGTCCAGTCCGGTGTACTCATAACCCAATGAGCATCTGTATACATCTTAGGTGAACCAACTGACACCAGTGGCTTGTGAGACCGGACAACGCCCCTCGTCGGGGTCTCGACTGTATACACTAGTCTACTCTGGAGAATCGATGCCCTGTCTCGAAACTCCCACGACCAGGGACCTTTTAAGGATGTGCTTATAGACCCCAGCTCCCACGTATATGATCGCCCTCATACTGCTGGTAGTTAAGCAAGAATCCTAGGGGCTCTATCAACGTGCAATAGCGACTCATAAGGTCACCTAAACCAGTACACGATGATAAAGATAAACCAGATAGCATACTATCATCTTGAGTAAGACTGTCCTACTGGGACATGTCCTCCCTCAATCATTGCAATCACGTGCCTGTGATCCAATAATTGACTCTGAGGGCACTATCTCCAACAGTTATACTACTATAAGACTACCACAGAAGAACGAGACCCAAATTCCAAGGTTGGGGCGGCGGGGACGGTTACTGTAGCAGTTTGATCGGCCAAATTTTGGCTTGTATTGGCAGTTTTCCTCCAGTTCATACTCATCATATCCTAGCTACAGTATTGTTAGTTTTGTCCCTATCTATCTGTGAAAAAATCTGGGAGCTTTTGAGTTGTGTTTGACGATGTTTTCCGATATTTGAAACTTGGATTTATGAAATTCTTGATGAGATTTGGTCGTTGGACGTTTGTACGTCAACGACGAGGGTTATTTGGTTGTTCTTGTGTAAGCTATAGGATCTAACCTATGAGCACTTCGTGTGCCGTATCGGTTTACGGACTTGGTTTTAACAACGTTGCGATATATGTGTTGATTTGTAGGTACCTTCACGAGGAATTCCGAGATGACGAAGCATATAGACTTCGACTATGTTAGTGTATATGCCCTAGAGGCCATTACTGTATCATACTAGCTTGTATATTACTTGATGGAAGCTTGGGATATTCACAGTTGTATAGACAATCTTGCTCAAAATGGTAGTATGCTACTTGGTTTGTCTCACCCCTTTCATTTGATTAGTTTCAAAAACTTGTATTTACCGCAATCAGAAACGGCGTCGCTTCGCAGCTAGCCGGTGAGTACGGGTCGATCCACAGAGACGGGTAAATTCCTTTTATGTGTCTTAACGAGTTGATTCTATTTGTCGTTTTGGTTTTATAAAAATCTAGATCTAAAACTTAATTAATCTAATTTAAATTCTTGCTAGGGTTAGGCTTAGAGGAAGTTTTGGAGATTGATGTTTCCTCACCGCTTTCAATGCCGTATTTTAGATCCATTAGGTGTTATAGTAATTATCGATAAAGTGGATACGTCTCTTTTGGGAAGATGTTTTCTTCCTCTAGATTCGTATCCTTCCTTTGTCGTTAATTACCCTAACCCCCATGGAAAACGCGCGCAACCGGCCCTTTATACTGCGGTTCACCGTTACCTCGAGGGGTAGGGTGCCGCAGGGAGCGGTTGTGCGCGCATGCATGGAGTTCTTAATGGGTTAGTTTAATATGGCATTGAAAGGGGTGAGAGATCTCTTCTCTCAACCCTTTCCCTAAGGCTAACCCTAACAAACGAGGAGACTACTCGCTCATTAGGGGATGAAATAACATTAAAAGAATAAAAGAAAAATACTTACTAATGGTGATGGCTCCCTCCAAGCGATAAAGAACAGATCTGAATGTCACTTCCAGAATTTCTGAATTTTATTTATTGAAAAGAGGCATACAATTTTTAGATCTAAGATTACAATTTATAGAAAAATAGGAAACCTAGGGTTACAGACTCTCGCACATGCGCAATTACTGATTTGCCCCCTAAAAATCCTAACATCTGCACCGACGCACCGACGCTTTAAATTTCCAACGACAAGCTCTCTGTAAGGCCGCGGATCCGCGGCGCCAGGCAGGGTTTGGCCGCGGTTCCGTGGCCAATTAAGGGAATTGGGCTCTGAGCTTTTGTGGGCATTTTCCTTGGCTCTTTGGGCTTCTGTTTTTACTCTTCTTTTCTCTGTTGGACTTCTGGATCTTCTCCAGATTTTTAGTGAAGACTTGTATTGGGCTTTTTAACCGTTTGACTTGACTTTTTGGACCTTGCACTGTTCTTCGACTAGGCTTGGCTAGGATCCGTCTACTTGTTGGTCAAAAGTCCCTTTTTCTGTTGTTTTGTGTCTTTTTCACTGTATTTGCTCCAGAAACCTGTAACCTGTAATATGCAACAAACGTGCGTCAAGAGTACCTGTTAAAGGGTAAGAATAGGGGAATGATAAATGCAATATTATGGTCTGAACAAATACCCCCAAACTTACCTTTTGCTCGTCCTCGAGCAAACTTATTATTTATTCACTACAAAAAACCTAACCGCACTTTCGCAGGGAAACGCGATTGCACTGAGCACGTGCAACAAGTCTTTAAACCTCTAGGTGTCCCTAGTAGGAGGAGTGTTGTCTCCTGAGGGTTTTCAGCGGATACTACCCACAAAATCCTATCAATTCAGCCCATTAACTTTTGTTCTCCAATTAGGTCTTCTAATAAAGAATTCTATTATCTTCTACTTGTAAATTATCCACCCATATTCTTCACGCTTCCTCATTATTTAACTCAAGATTATATATGTTATGTAGACCTACTTAGCTTTCGGCATCTCTTAAGTCTTCCCTCTAGGGTTTTATCTCCACTTAGGAATTTCTATCAACTCTATTAAAGATACAAGTTCTATTCTTCATTCCTTTCTCTTATCTAAATTCCAATCATATATTTACCGCAATCAGAAACGGCGCCATTTGATTAGTTTCAAAAACTTGTATTTACCGCAATCAGAAACGGCGTCGCTTCGCAGCTAGCCGGTGAGTACGGGTCGATCCATAGAGACGGGTAAATTCCTTTTATGTGTCTTAACGAGTTGATTCTATTTGTCGTTTTGGTTTTATAAAAATCTAGATATAAAACTTAATTAATCTAATTTAAATTCTTGCTAGGGTTAGGCTTAGAGGAAATTTTGGAGATTGATGTTTCCTCACCGCTTTCAATGCCGTATTTTAGATCCATTAGGTGTTATAGTAATTATCGATAAAGTGGATACGACTCTTTTGGTAAGATGTTTTCTTTCTCTAGATTCGTATCCTTCCTTTGTCATTAATTACCCTAACCCCCATGGAAAACGCGCGCAACCGGCCCTTTATACTGCGGTTCACCGTTACCTCGAGGGGTAGGGTGCCGCAGGGAGCGGTTGTGCACGCATGCATGGAGTTCTTAATGGGTTAGTTTAATATGGCATTGAAAGGGGTGAGAGATCTCATCTCTCAACCCTTTCCCTTAGGCTAACCCTAACAAGCGAGGAGACTACTCGCTCATTAGGGAATGAAATAACATTAAAAGAATAAATGAAAAATACTTACTAATGGTGATGGCTCCCTCCAAGCGATAAAGAACAGATCTGAATTTCACTTCCAGAATTTCTGAATTTTATTTATTGAAAAGAGGCATATAATTTTTAGATCTAAGATTACAATTTATAGAAAAATAGGAAACCTAGGGTTACAGACTCTCGCACATGCGCAATTACTGATTTGCCCCCTAAAAATCCTAACATCTGCACCGACGCACCGACGCTTTAAATTTCCACCGACAAGCTCTCTGTAAGGCCGCGGATCCGCGGCGCCAGGCAGGGTTTGGCCGTGGTTCCGCGGCCAATTAAGGGAATTGGGCTCTGAGCTTTTGTGGGCTTTTTCCTTGGCTCTTTGGGCTTCTGTTTTTACTCTTCTTTTCTCTGTTGGACTTCTGGATCTTCTCCAGATTTTTAGTGAAGACTTGTATTGGGCTTTTTAACCGTTTCACTTGACTTTATCGACCTTGCACTGTTCTTCGACTAGGCTTGGCTAGGATCCGTCTACTTGTTGGTTAAAAGTCCCTTTTTCTATTGTTTTGTGTCTTTTTCACTGTATTTGCTCCAGAAACCTGTAACCTGTAATATGCAACAAACGTGCGTCAAGAGTACCTGTTTATTTATAAAAAGGGTAAGAATAGGGGAATGATAAATGCAAAATTATGGTCTGAACAAATACCCCCAAACTTACCTTTTGCTCGTCCTCGAGCAAACTTATTATTTATTCACTACAAAAAACCTAACCGCACTTTCGCAGGGAAACGCGATTACACTGAGCACGTGCAACAAGCCGTTAAACCTCTATGTGTCCCTAGTAGGAGGAGTGTTGTCTCCTGAGGGTTTTCAGCGGATACTACCCACAAAATCCTATCAATTCAGCCTATTAACTTTTGTTCTCCAATTAGGTCTTCTAATAAGGAATTCTATTATCTTCTACTTGTAAATTATCCACCCATATTCTTCACGCTTCCTCATTATTTAACTCAAGATTATATATGTTATGTAGACCTACTTAGCTTTCGGCATCTCTTAAGTCTTCCCTCTAGGGTTTTATCTCCACTTAGGAATTTCTATCAACTCTATTAAAGATACAAGTTCTATTCTTCATTCCTTTCTCTTATCTAAATTCCAATCATATATCCCTACGTGTGTGTATATATTACCCCTACACTTGGAAATTCAAATCAAGCAATCATACTCTTGTCCATTTTCCAAAGTACTAATGAAATTTGCTTACACATCCTTCATGCGACCGTTAATACTTCTTGAGGTACCAACGACCGATTACAAAATGCGTTTGCACTTTAAAGCGTACTTCCTAGTCTTGTAACACCCAAGGCTTTAGCAGTGACTCCCAAACCAGTTGGTCTAAGGCACTAGGTGATGAAGCACCCTCGCTAAATATTTTTCTATTTTTGCAGCCTTAAGTAATCACAAAAACCAGTGTCCATTTTTTTATTCTTTATTCACACTTATATATTTTTTCATTTTCATCATACTAAGGACTTTAGACAAGAGCATTTCAAGGTCTCTTCTACTATTCCAAGTTTCAAGATGCGTGATTGTGCAAATTGTACGGTATATGTTTTTAGAATCTGGACTTAAGCTAGGAACTATTTTTCAAACTTGTACTCTAATAAGAACATCAATACTCTTCCCTTGTTTAGACTTAGCCCAATAAGTGAACCCAAAATTTGCCTATTTCTAAGTAAACTACAAGGCATATACTTTCTACCGTTAAACTTTAAGGAATGTTATTTTTAGGGCTTTTAATTTACTAAGTCTAAGATCTAGCTGTTCCTAGCCAGTTGACCTATTTGTCAAACTCTAGTCAATTAGCCAAAATTGAATACAATAATTTTTATAATTTTTGAAATTTTTCAAATTTTTATGGGTTTTCAAATAAGTATGCAAATGCAAAAATATGTACAAATGAATGCGAAGGAAGAAGACGTACCGAGCATACCCCCAAACTTGAACTTGACAGTGTCCTCACTGTCATGCTAAACCAAGAGGGTCAAAATACCGATACTCCCCTGTTTATTTATTTATAGTTTTTTTTTATTGTTAAGAAAAACAAAAATATATACAAAAAGACCCTTCCCCAAACTTCATTTAAACTATGTTAGACATTACTGCCAAACTTTGCATCGGCCAAAAGTCAACACCAACCATTTGAAAAATTTATCAGTAAAGAATATTGGTTGGTGGAAAAATAAGTTGTGGTGGTCCGCAAAGAATTTGGGAAGATAGAAGTAGTGGTATGGGAGGTGTGGAGGTAAATATACAGGTGATGGTGATGCATCGAAACGAGAATGTAAATGATCAGCAATCAGTGGAGTGTTGGCATTCTCGTACCTTATTAAAAGAAATGGGGGTATTTCAACTTCTAAGGGAGGAAGTTGACTCACCATAATACCCCCAAGATGTTCCTGTGGGTCCTCTATTGACATGGCATCATCCATCAATTGTGTATGATATTCACTTATGAGGGAACTGATCTCCTCGATGTCCGCCATAGTACAACTGAAAACTTGCCGCCTATCTTGTAAGACTTTTAAAATAGCGTTCTCACCTATGTAAGCATATTTACGGTGAGATGGCAAGGGCATGAGTTCGAATTTCTGAGGCGAAAGAACCATTGCGGAATCTACCTCGAACTCAAAGGACTCTAACACAGGTTCGAAATCACTGCAAACAACCGATTCGGATGGTTCGACTGACTCATCCAAAAATTCAAACGACTCATATTCGGGCTGTGAGTCGTCATCATCCAAAAAAGTGAAACATTCATAATCAACATCGGTTGTGTCAACGATATTAGGCTCAAGGAGGGACGCACTAGTGGCATCAAAACTGCTTTCATCAAATAGAAATCTTTCAAGCTCGCAGTCCTCCTGCGTGATTTCGTGAATAGAGCAAACTTCTCGTGTACTTGTTTTAGGCACGTGGGGCAGACTTCCCATCTTATAAATATTGAACTCACTAGACCTCTTTCCGAAGGATAGAGTCATGGAGCCATTGCGACAATTTATTACTGCATTGGAAGTGGCCAAAAATGGTCGACCAAGAATCACCGGAATTTGGTTTATTGGGTTGGCAACAGGTTGTGTATCCATAACGATAAAATCAACGGGGAATATGAATTCCCCGACTTTGATCAACACATCCTCTAGTTGACCCCTTGGATAGGTGATTGATCGATCAGCCATTTGGAGAGTGCAACGAGTGGGTTTCAACTCTCCAACCCCTAATTATTCGTACACGGAGTAAGGAATCAGGTTAACACTAGACCCAAGATCTAGAAGTGCTCAATTAATTTTCTTATCCCCAATCGTAATTGAAATAGTAGGACAGCCGGGGTCCTTTCGTTTTTGGGGTAAGGTTTGATGGTGGTTAATAGCATTGCTCGCTGCACTAGCCACTAGCACTTTCTTGGATACTTGAGATGCCTTTCTCTTCGAGGTGCACAAGCCCTTTAAGATTTTCGCATATGAAGGGACTTGTTGGATAGCATCCAAGAGAGGTATATTTATGCTAACCTGCTTAAATATCTCTACAATCTTCTCCACTTGTGTATTTGGTTTATTAGGACTCAACCTGTTTGGGAATGGAGCATTCTGAAAATTTGTTGAGTCAAAAGTCTGTGGAGTAGAATGTGGAGTAGGAACGGATCCCAGTGTGGATGTGTTCGTGTTGTGAGAAATGGATCCGTTCGAGTCAGGAGAAATAGAGCCGTGTGAAGGGTGGAGAATAGGCTCTAAAGAAAAAGGTGAAGAAGGAAGTGAAGAAGATGATGAAGGGGAAGAAGAACCACCGGCGGGGATGTCATCACTAGATCCCACATCATTTTACAACTCTCTTCCTGATCTCAACGTGGTCACCGCATTTACATTGTGATTGTGATATGCGTTTTGTGCGTGACCGGGATTGGGCAATGGTTGAGATGGAAGCTTTCCCTTTTCTCTCTCGCTCAACGCAGCAGTTAATTGCGCAATTTGTGCCTCAATAGATTTGATACTTTGATCGTGTGAGGCATTGTTATTCATTAAAGATTGAACATAACTTTCAAATCTTGCTGCGGATTCTGTAGATTGCTTGAGAAATGCATCTAGACTTTTCTCGAGCGAGCTAACCTTATCATCATTTGGTTGAACTAAGTTGCTCGTTTGATTTGTATAAGGTTGTTGTTGGAAAGGTTGCTGGTTTTAAGTTTGTAAGGGTGCTTGTTGTTGTTGTGGAGGAGCTCTTTGAAAATTGTTATTCCCTTAGACTTGTTGATTTTGGTTCCAAGCGAAATTTGGGTGACTCCTCCACCCCTGATTGTATGTTGAAGAGTACGGATCGTTTCTTTGTCTTTGCTGGAATGCAGCATTGACTTGATCCTGGCCTTGAATAGGTGCATTATAAGGACACTCTTCGGTTAAATGCGATGGGTTCGAACAACAAGCACAAACAGTTCGTGTGGGTAGAGTAGGGGCAGGAGAAGTCGATGAGATTTTTGTCTCAATGGCTTCTAGCTTTTTCATTAGTGAGGCCATCTCGGCCTTCATAGCTATCGACATATCTATTTGATGTATGCCTGCCCTAGATTGACCAATTGAAGAAGATGATGTGGTCTTGGTACTCTCCCACTGAATTGTTTGCTCACTTAGGTCCTCAAGAAACTGCCAAGCTTCGTCGCTAGACTTGGAGAGAAAATGACCTTGACAAATTGTTTCTAGCAACTGCTTAGTTGCTGCGTTCAATCCCTCGTATAATGTTTGGCAAAGTTGCCAATTTTCTATTCTATGATGAGGGCATTGAACAAGTAGGTCTTTAAATCTCTCGAAACACTTCCAGAATGGTTCGGACGGAAGCTGTGAAAATTGTATAATCTCGTTTTGGATTCTAGCAGTTTTATGATGAGGATAGAACTTTTTCAGAAAAGCTCTTACAAACTCGTCCCAATTTCTAATGGAATGTGATGCGGTGCTGTATAGCCACTTCTCGGCTAGGTCACATAAGGTAAAAGGAATGACCCTTAGCCTTATTGCGTCATCACTTAATTGGGTCGTCTTCATCATGCCGCAAACGTTTTGGAATTTATTAATGAAAATATATGCATCTTCGGATTCCAAACCATGAAACTTAGGCAGCATATTGATGAAGTGTGGTTTTATTTCAAAATTATCCACATTCGCCGGTGGGGGTGAAAGACATGTAGGTAAGGAAGTGCGGACGGGGTAGAAGAGATCCTGGAGCGCGACTCGTGCGGGCGCTACAACAGGCAGAAGATTTGGGTTATTCGCACCTGGCGGAGGTGGAATCATTCCTGTCGGTAAGGTATCGTTGGTGTTGAATCCCGACATACCTTCGGTGAAAGAATTTGAGGTTGGAGGTAAGGAAGTGGACGGAAGATCGACGAAGGGTTCGTCGAAGGGTTCGTTGGTCGGTACCAACGAAACACGGACTAATCGGGCGTTAGTATCCCTAGTCCAAGATGACATGCACTAAAGGGTAGTGCAGTCAGAAAAAATAGAAAAACAGAATGTGGGGGTAAGATAACGTCAATGAAGGAGAGATGGTGGAAGTGAGGTGCAAGTTTTCTTAGCGGCAAGTTGCAAGTTTTGAAAAGATTTTTCTTTATTTTTTTTTATTGGAAAGTTTTGCAAGACGGTTTTAGAAAACGGACTCGTGACACAAAAGTATCAACCACACATGCACAATCAGGCCTAGATCTAGGGTTGCCTAGGTCTGCTAGACAGCTCCTAACTAGGGCTAGAAATAGACCTCAAACCGCCTCTTCACGGACAAATATGGCCAGGTAAGTGGGAAGGAACCACTACTACAGTGGGCCTAATTAATAACCACTAGCCTAGACACCGCAATGTCGGTTAGGATAAACGGCTGATGCCTACCCTAGTCCTTTTCCTATTGAGCTCACTGTCCTTAGGTCTGAGTCTAATCTTTTTTAATTAAAGGTGGTCGATGCAAAATGCTTTAGGTGTTTTCTGGGGTCCTGGGAAGGGTGATGAAATCCCCACCCAATCTGATTTTGGTCAAATAGCCCCTTAGAGTCCGGTTAAATTATGCAAAACAGATAAAATTTCACTTGCAATCAAAATTTTTAGCGCGGCGCAAAGAAACCTGCAGAGATCTGTTATTTAGAAGGGGGAGAAAGACTCTTTACGCAAAGAAATCCTGCAGAAAGATTTTTAACAGTGGATATATGGAGGTTACAGAGGAGAGGGAAAGAGAACAAACAGAGCAAATTTGAGATGCTGACGTGGCATCACAGGCGCGGAACCGCGGCGTAGGGGGTACTAGTGCGGCGGAAGCGCGGCAAGGGGATGGGTTCAGCCTCTGGAAAAATTTCTGTGGCTCTGTACTGTCAATTCCTCTCTGTTTTTATGTACCAAATTTTGATTTTCCCTCTGTAAAATTCCAGATCCTTGATTCTTCGCTGTTCCTGCAAGATCCAAAAGATACACCCTTCAAACAGATCAAATTTGATTATTTTTTTTATATTTTTTATATTTTCAGATTTTTATAATTTTTAAAATTTATATCAACCCGAAAATTCACAAAAAAGAAAGATTGCGCCATCCCCGGCAACGGCGCCATTTGATTAGTTTCAAAAACTTGTATTTACCGCAATCAGAAACGGCGTCGCTTCGCAGCTAGCCGGTGAGTACGGGTCGATCCACAGAGACGGGTAAATTCCTTTTATGTGTCTTAACGAGTTGATTCTATTTGTCGTTTTGGTTTTATAAAAATCTAGATCTAAAACTTAATTAATCTAATTTAAATTCTTGCTAGGGTTAGGCTTAGAGGAAGTTTTGGAGATTGATGTTTCCTCACCGCTTTCAATGGCGTATTTTAGATCCATTAGGTGTTATAGTAATTATCGATAAAGTGGATACGACTCTTTTGGGAAGATGTTTTCTTCCTCTAGATTCGTATAATTCCTTTGTCGTTAATTACCCTAACCCCCATGGAAAACGCGCGCAACCGGCCCTTTATACTGCGGTTCACCGTTACCTCGAGGGGTAGGGTGCCGCAGGGAGCGGTTGTGCGCGCATGCATGGAGATCTTAATGGGTTAGTTTAATATGGCATTGAAAGGGGTGAGAGATCTCATCTCTCAACCCTTTCCCTAAGGCTAACCCTAACAAGCGAGGAGACTACTCGCTCATTAGAGGATGAAATAACATTAAAAGAATAAAAGAAAAATACTTACTAATGGTGATGGCTCCCTCCAAGCGATAAAGAACAGATCTGAATGTCACTTCCAGAATTTCTGAATTTTATTTATTGAAAAGAGGCATACAATTTTTAGATCTAAGATTACTATTTATAGAAAAATAGGAAATCTAGGGTTACAGACTCTCGCACATGCGCAATTACTGATTTGCCCCCTAAAAATCCTAACACCTGCACCGACGCTTTAAATTTCCACCGACAAACTCTCTGTAAGGCCGCGGATCCGCGGCGCCAGGCAGGGTTTGGCCGCGGTTCCGCGGCCAATTAAGGGAATTGGGCTCTGAGCTTTTGTGGGCTTTTTCCTTGGCTCTTTAGGCTTCTGTTTTTACTCTTCTTTTCTCTGTTGGACTTCTGGATCTTCTCCAGATTTTTAGTGAAGACTTGTATTGGGCTTTTTAACCGTTTCACTTGACTTTTTGGACCTTGCACTGTTCTTCGACTAGGCTTGGCTAGGATCCGTCTACTTGTTGGTCAAAAGTCCCTTTTTCTGTTGTTTTGTGTCTTTTTCACTGTATTTGCTCCAGAAACCTGTAACCTGTATTATGCAACAAACGTGCGTCAAGAGTACCTGTTTATTTATAAAAAGGGTTAGAATAGGGGAATGATAAATGCAATATTATGGTCTGAACATATGTGCATGTGTTTCTTTTTAGCGTATCGCTTATACATATTAGTAGAGCCCTTAGGATCTTTTCTTGATTACCAGCGTTGTGATGGCAGTCACACTTGTGGGGGCTGGGTTATCTATAAGCACATCCTTATACAGGTCCCTAGTCGTAGGACTATCGAGACAGGGCATCGATACTCAGGAGTAGACTAGCGTAAGCTCTTCTCATCCCAGGAGGGGAGATGGTCTGTCCCACAACCATCAGTACGTCGTACTGGAGATAGTATGCGGGTGCTCGTTAGGTTACGAGTACACTGGACAGGACTCGTCGGGAACTGTTGGTTGGTATTATACCTATCGTCAGTTATCAGTTCCCAGGTGACATGAGTACAGCTTAGTCCGCTGACTTGACACTGTCAGTTTTCCTCGAGCGTGTTCCCACTATACTTTGATTACTACCCTACCGCGACTCAAAGCAGTCGTGCAAACAGGTAGTAGTTGGGTGCAGTCCCGAAGCACTTGGAGGCAGTGACGGTTAGACAGGATTCGTCACTCCCGGTATTGGGGGTTGATATCGCGCTGTGTCTAGGAGAGCCATTACACATAGTAGTCCCTGGCCAGGACAAGCGAGATATACTGGTAGGTTTCCAGTGTTATCTCAGAGTGTTCTGGGCTACATTCCGACACGACTTGTACCGCTATTAGGGGTCTGACGTTTACCGCCCCGCTAGTTTCGCCATGCGATATTCTCAGACGAACAGACCGGACTGTACGGAGATTGTCACATTCAGGCTCAGTTGGAGTTCGGATGGGTTTACCTCATCGGCTTTCTTATCGACATCAACCTGGGGACCGTTACGTACAGCTAGTGCCGCTTTCTGTCTGTGGTTAAACCCACTGCCAGCGTATTGTCGAGTCTTTAGAGTCCCACACAGAGTGTTTTCCTGCGATGAGCGAAACATGTAGAGGCCGTATGGTTTTAGGCAGAGCTACGATCACTTATGTGCACTTGTGTGCGTATGCTGTTCGGGCAGGCAATTCTAGTGGGCTTTGGTTTAAGCCGGATCCTAATATTGCACGGATGGATTTGTTTTGACTTCTGTGAATTCGCATTCTACGGAATGCGGATGCGGGTGTGTATGCACAACATTGAGGACCAAAGAAGGAGGAGGTGCCTCATTCGGGTTTTGACAGTTGATTCGGTCAAAACCATTTTGAGGCGGACTCATTAGGGTTTTGGCTGTTCGTTCGGTCAAAACCATTATGAGCTTGGAACATTATTTACTAATCTCTTTAGTGATAATTATGTGATGGCTAATTGCTTTGACCATTTGACCATACTTGACTTTGTTGACCGTTTGACCAAAGTTGACTTGGACCTTCATGAGAGGTCTAGAGTTTTCTTTGGTTTTCTTTTTCTTTTTATGATATGAAAAAGGTCAAGTCAATTGTTGCCATCAACTTTATCTTGAAAAGATTAGTCATAATGATGTTGGTGTATTATTGCAACCATGGTGGTTTTTCTTTAGTAAATGGTTCATTATTCTTTTCTCTCTCTCTCTCTCTCTCTTGAGAAGAAAAAGAAAAAGCTTCATTGTTGTTCTCCTTCATCTTCCTCCTCTTGAAAATTTCCTTTGATCTCATATGTTGAGAGAAAAAGGATCCCAGTTGACAAAAACATCCATCTACTACTTCTACACAACCTAGGACATCAAGACTAGCGATCTTGTTGCCCTAGTTGCCTCGGCTCGAGGTGGCGCTCGGAGCACAACACTCGGGTGGATCGTCTTCGACTCAAGAAGGCCGCAGAGGTGATCAAGATCCGGATCGATCCTCGGAGCTCAGATGGACGAGCAGGACAGCGGAGAGAAGACCCGGAGGACCGGTATCGTGAGGTATAATCTCTATGGCATAATAGATAGCACCTCATGTAGTTTGCTAGTTTGTTGTTTAGCAAAGATCCTTCTTTTACTCCATGTTGCTTTGCGCCAAAAAATCGTTTTTTATAGTTTCCGCCTCCACGTAAGAACCGGGGTGAGCAACGTGGACTTACAGTGGTATCAGAGACAGACTAAACATAAACTAGCATGATAGCAAAGTATTTAGAATTTCGATTGGAAAAAATTCGCAAAACATGTCCGTAAAAACCAACTTTCTGCCGATTTTTTATACTGCTCTAAAAATAATTTGACATACATGAAAAATCGGCTCAGGATTTTCTAAAAACACTCACCAAAAACAATCCAGTGAGTCGATCAAAGAGCCATGGAACCGCGGCAAGAATGCGCTTCTTGCCGCGGATCCGCGGCCGAGTTGACTCGGCCGTGGACCGTCTTTGGTGCAGTGTACTTAGTTGGAGGTTTTGGTATTTTTAGTATATGTTGTTTCTGCCCAGAATTTCCAGAGAACAAATTTGTGTTTGGGGTGGTTACAAATCCGTATTTTGATCAAAATTCCGTAGACTTTGGCTTAAGGATTTTATCTGTGATGTGATATATGTATTGAACGTCTGCTAATCGCTATACGTCGATTAGTGGGGGTTTTACATATCTGTGATCTATAATGTTGATGCTTTGTGTATATGAACTCGTTGGATTGTCGCGGATGAATAGCCGGGGGATATGAGATGAGAGTATTCTTTTTCTTTCATTCAATGTAAAATTTGTAATTGATGTAATATTATTTTATGGCCGCACATCCGGGATGAGATTGTAGCCGCCATTGTATAATTTCTTTTACTGTTTTTGCTCCTAGGATAGACCCAAGGTGGGGTGCACAAACTACCGGGTATCTCGAAGTGCCGAGTGGCCTACTCACGTTGTTGAGGGAGGTTGCTTCGCTTCGGGTACTTGGCGGGTAGTTTGCCGCACCCGTAGGGGTGTAGGGTGGGGTTTGTCTATTCATCGCGACCGTGTAATCCTTCTTTCGTTGAAGGCTCGAATGAAACGCGGATTCCTAGTATATCCAAAGTGTTCATCTGTGATCTAGAATGGCTATCATTGCATCTGACGAATGTATATATCTATATATGATATCTATTTAGGCGTTGCTTATGTTTTGCATCCGCGCTAGTCTAGCCCCCGCTCTGTCGTTAGTTAAGTAACCTAACGGGTGATGATGGGGCCCCGTGGCGAATGCGGATGGCATAAGCGTACGTCATATTTTCGTTTTTTTCTGCATTGGTAAGATTAAATGATGGGACACAATAAATTAATGCAAGAAAATAAACCAAAGAAAAGTCGTTGGAACTATTTAAAAACCACTCGGTTCTTTTCAAAAACAAACTTTTAAATACGGAGCTTGAACCACTACTTTTAAAAGCTATCTCGTTCCTTCGATTATATCAATTTCACTACGGTCACGGTTTTGCCAAAACCATTCGTAGCACTCCGTCATTTCATATGAATATTCAATAGTATTCAAGCAATGTTTGTTGACCTTCGTCAAGGCATAGTGATTGGTAGCTGTTGGGTGTTCATATGTAGCATAGATAGATGCGTTAGTTTGGAACAGTCGTATTGCCTTGTTGACCTTCGTCAAGGGTATATACGGGTGGGTTCAAATTAACCTGGACAAAGACGGGTAGAACTTGACATGTGACCTATGACTAAAGAAACTGAAACTTGCCAGTGTCGCATACCATTTGGAGTGTGATGATTCTGGTAGGATTCCTTCAGTTTTATCACACGATGATATTTGGATCCCGATCCTACTATGAGTATATGCTACTCCTCGGGAACTTTATCACTTAACGATCAATGCTATAAACCAAGTAGGTGTCTAGAAAGGTGTTGGTGGGGCTACGCCCACAGGGAAATGAGGTTACTTAATTAAGGAACTTCGCGAAAGCGTTGGAAAACCTCCCTCGAAGTACCGACACTGGCCTGGCTGAACGGTTAATCAAGTATTGTACGGTGAGATTGATCCCGACTAATTCTTCCTTTTTTGGTTTGAGGAGGGATTCGAGAGACAGTGGGAGCCATCCTGTTTAGATAAATTAAAAACCAATCTAAACTTGCAAGAGCATCACGCTGAGTGTTTTCTTCTCTCTCTCTCTTAATTGCAGCGACCCTGTGACCACACATAGGTTACATCTCGATAATAAAATGACTGAATCTGACTGTTATATTTGGCAAAGGTCTGTCCAGATGTCCATAGCCCATAACAAACTGGGACACCTCCTAACTAATCCAGCCCCTGCCGTCTCAGGACCAGTTTTCCCTGTCACGGATATTGATATCCGTAGGACATCGGAAAAAGTCTGTCATAAAGCTAAGTGCCTCGTGTTAGCCTCAGATGATGGTGCATACCAGAGGTAACACAAGAAGATGGACTTAGTTTCTATCTTCCTCCATAACAAAGATTTATATGGAGAGCAATCTCGTATCGCAAGATATGAGACCTCGAACGAATTGCTTCCAGCGAGGATGGCTGTCGGGTCATCTGTAGGGGGCAACGTCCTTACAGAGACCAGCTATTTTGAGCTCACGGACCTGAAGACCACGTTGAAGAACGGGTCAGATGCTGACTTGATTCTACAGTCTCTACCTTCTACCCTGAACGAAACCTGGGAAGTAGAAGGAAAAGGAAGGGCAAAAGTTTCGGGACTGGATGTAGTAAAAGAGGGACGTTCCTATTGTTACGGGAATGGACATTTGAAGAAGGATTGCAGGGCTAGCAAAGCCACTAGCCAGGATTCGAAGCATGTTGTGGCTTTGGCTTCGGGTGTGTTCGTAATAGAGAACTGTATGTCAGTTAACCCTACTTCCTGGGTATTGGATACCGGATCAGGATCTCACATCTGTAATTCATTACAGGCTCTGAGAAACCGTAGGGTTATCAAGATAGGTGATATGACTCTCAGGGTTGCTAACGGAATGAGCATGTACGCTGAATCCGTAGGGGAATATCATTTTGGACTGACAACTGGGCAGATATTGATTCTGCGTAACAGTTTATATGTACCAGGTGCGACTTGTAATATCATATCTGTATCCTTACTTTCTAAGGAAGGATATGATTTTACTTTTGTAAGCGATGTGGTCCACATCCACCTAAATCAAGTTCTGATTGGGTCAGGTACATTAGAAAACGGGATATACGTATTGAATCAAGCTCAGATCTTCAGTGTCCAGAACACACTTAAAAGAAAGTCTCCGGAAACAAATCAGTCTTTCTTATGGCATTGTAGACTGGGTCACATTAATGAGACACGGTTAACAAAGATACATAAAGAGGGATACTTGAATCCGTTCGAGTATCAGTCTTATGCCACTCGTGAATCTTGTCTTATGGGAAAGATGACAAAGACTCCGTTCACTGGACACGGAGAAAGAGCAAGTGAGCTCTTGGGACTCATACACAGTGACGTGTGTGGTCCAATGTCTACACATGCGCAAAGTGGTTATTCATACATCATTACTTTCACAGATGATTTCCCTAGGTATGGACATGTCTTCCTGATGAAGCATAAATCCGAGACCTTTGAGAAATTTCGGGAATACAAGAATGAAGTTGAAAATCAAACAAGCAAAAGTATCAAGATACTAAGATCTGATCGAGGTGGTGAATACTTGAGTGCCGAGTTTCTGGACTACTTAAACGGGAATGGAATTCTCTGTCAGCATACTCCTCCATACACACCACAACACAACGGTGTATCAGAAAGGCGGAATCGAACCCTGTTGGACATGGTTCATTCCATGATGAGTAAGGATGAGTTGCCGTGATCTTTCTGGGGTTATGCACTAGAAACAGCTGCATATCTATGTTGGAGATAGTTCCCTCAGAGTCAATTATTGGATCACAGGCACGTGATTGCAATGATTGAGAGAGGACCTATATCGTTAGAACAATCTTACTCAAGATGATAGTATGCTATCTGGTTTATCTTTATCATCGTGTACTGCTTTAGGTGACCTTATAGGTCACTATTGCGCGTTGATAGAGCCCTTAGGATTCTTGCTTGACAGCCAGCAGTATGATGGCGATCATATACGTGGGAGCTGGTAGTCTATAAGCACATCCTTAAAAGGTCCCTAGTCATGGGAGTTTCGAGACAGGGCATCGATACTCCAGAGTAGACTAGTGTATACAGTCGAGACCCCGACGAGGGACGGTGGCCAGTCTCACAAGCCACTGGTGTCAGTTGGTTCACCTAAGATGTATACAGGTGCTCATTGGGTTATGAGTACACCGGACAGGACTCGCCGGGAACATGCTAGTTGGTCTTATACCTGATGTCAGATAGCAGTTCGCTGGTGACATGTGTACAGGTTAGTTCATCGACCTGGGATCATCATTTGTCTCGTGTGAGTTCCCCCTGTACTTTGATTACTACCCTACCACGGCTCAAAGGAGTCGTGCAAACAGGTTTTAGTTGGGTACAGTCCCGAGCCACATGGAGGCAGTGAGCGGATCTGCAAGGGTTCGTCTCTCCCGGTATTGGGGTGAGGTCGCGCTGTGTCTAGGAGAGCCATTACACAAAGCCCTCGGCAGAGGCAGGAGATTTACTGGTAGGTATTCCAGTAGTATCTCAGGGTGTTCTGGGCTACACTCCGACACGACTTGTACCGCTTTTGGGGGTCTGACTTTTACCAACCCCCTAGACCCGCCTTGCGATACTCATAGACGAACGGACCGGACTATACGGATATTGTCACTGACAGGCTCAGTAGGGTGTCAGGATGAGTTCGCTCAACGACGTCCCTTTTGGTCAATACCTGGTAGCCCGTTACGTATGGCTAATACCTCTGACGTGCTTGTGTTAAATCCACAGTGAAAGTTTTGACGAGTCTTTAGAGTCCCCCATAGACCGTTTCTCAAGTTTCGGGCGAAACGCTGTAGAGGCCGTATGGAGATATGGCAGGGTTCGATCATGTACGTGCGGTATTGCATGGATCATGATCGGACGGATAATAGTAGCGGGCTTTTGTTTAAGCCGGATCCTAGTATTGTACAGTGTAGATTTTGTCTCATTGCATTTGTATTCGGTCGGAATACAAATGCGGGTATGTATATATAGTAGCGGGGTTTTCCTGTAATTTTTTACGGGATCGTTTTTCTGAAGTTGCGAGTTTGCTTTCCGTTTCGGCCATTTTCCTTTGTTTCTTTCCTTGGCTGAAAATTGGTGGAGGAGGGCTTATTTGCAAATGTGCAAATTGGCTTTGTGGAGGGTGGCCTTTGTAAATTGTTGCTTCATGATGGTTCTCCCATCCTTTGACCTTCATTTGTGCATCATCATTGCTTGACTTTTGTGATGTGAGATGGTGATGGGTGTTCCCCTCCGAATGGCGGCCTAGACTTTGCGTCTTGCCTGAGATTCGGGGCAGATGCTATATGGTTTTATCCGTCTACCTCTCCGAAGATGCCAAGTTGATTTATGGCACCGTGTATCGGAGGTTTAGACGGATGCGGCCGATGTAGCAGACTTCGTCAGATTCCCCCTCAGGGTGAGGGGTTTTTGATTGAGGGGACGCTCTTCCCTGCAGGCGCAAGCCCCTGCAGTTAATTACACTACCGCATCATGGTAACAACTTTCTCCTTCTCCAGAATTTCACTCCGTGTAGTGTGTGTTTGTTTTGTTTGTGGTTGCCCGTGGATTGTATACGGAGACTGAGTAATGCCGTCGCCCGTAGGACGTGGATTAGTCCAAATCCGTATTTACTTAGATTTGGGTTTGGTGTTTTTAGTTTAAGGATGCATTAGTCGCGTTGCGGCTAAGATCAACTTAACATTCGTTAAGGATACGTTAGTCCTGTTTTAGACTAAGATCAACTTAACGTATTGATTAATATATGGTCGTTAGGACTCCTCACCTCTCTGACGTCGTTGAAGGATTACAACGACAGGTGGCAGAGGAGTTCAGAGATGTACCCTTGAACCAAAGTTGATTTGGAGTTTTGTCATTCATTTAAATGTCTAAGGATACGTTAGCCGTATTTGGGGCTAAGATCAACTTAAACGGGACCGTTTGGATCCGGCAAAAGAGCATTTAGAGGCTCTACTGTTCCAGTTTAGGGACATAGTGGTCCATAGGTAGTTTGAGGACGTTGCGGTCCATTGCCAGTTTAGGGTCGTGGTGGTCTACGTTCCAGTTTAAGGACGTAGTGGTCCGTATTCCAGTTTAAAGACGTGGTGGTCCATGTTCCAGTTTAAGGACGTGATGGTCCGATATTAGTTTAGGGACGTTTCGGTCCGATATTAGTTTAGGGACGTCTCGGTCCGATATTAGTTTAGGGACGTTTCGGTTCGATATTAGTTTAGGGACGTTTCGGTCCGATATTAGTTTAGGGACGTTTCGGTCCGATATTAGTTTAGGGACGTTTCGGTCCAATATTAGTTTAAGGACGTTTCGGTCCAATATTGATATGTGGTTGCCGGGACCCGTCACCTCTCTGACGTCGTTGAAGGATTGCAACGACATGTGTCAGAGGAGTTCAGAGATGTACCCTTGAACCCGTAGTAAATTGATTTAAGAGAGCAATCTTGCTCAGCCAATTTAATTTAAGGACTTATGGCCAAAATTGGGCTAAGTCCAGTTTCAACATTTTTTGCCTTTGGCCTATGCTAGGGCTTTACCCCTTTTTAGTAATGCACTGCATTATTCTTGTTTTGGTTGGGCTTTGCCCTTTTCTAAATGATGCAGAGCATCTATTTTTTTTTGTTTGGACTTTGCCCCCCTTTTTAAAATGCATAGCATTTTTTATTAGGCCTTTTAATTGGGCTCTGTCCCTTTTCATTAATAATGCAGAGCATTAAATACTCTGACAGTACCCCACGTGGCTTGTCAGGCGCTTTGCACTAAATATTGAGCGCAAACTCGTATGGTGGTGACACGTGTCACGCTCTGGTGAGCGCAAGCGCACTAGCGCAGTGCGCTGCTCTGTTGCGCTGCTGGCGCGCTCTGGTGAGGTGCGCCAATTCCAGAGAGCAAAGCTCTATTTCAAGAGCGCGTAGCGCAAGTGGTTCTATAGCTGACACGTGGCGCTCTCTTAAGAGCGCAACAGCGCAGTTTGTAAGTGCAGAGCACTAAGAATCTTTTAGATTCAAGAACAGAAATGCAAAGCACTGTTTAATTTCTTGATCTAAATTTAGATCAAAGAAAAATAAATTTTTTTCTTTTTTTGTTTCAAGAACCAGAGGTTCATAAAAGTGCAAAGCACTATTTTTTATTTTATTGTTTTCTTATTTTAAAGAACCAGAGGTTCATAAGAAATGCAAAGCACTATTTATTATATAAAGATCATTGATCTTGTTTTTAGATCAATGATCTATTAGAAGAAATTTCTTCTATTTCATGAAGGTTCTTTACCTTTTTCTTGGAATTTTCTCAGAGTTCTCTCTGTTTGAAGCTCTTGACTTTTTTCAAGAAATGTTGATTGCCTTTGAATTGAGGCCTAGGGTCCTTTTTATAGTGCCCATAAATTAGTTAAATTTGTTAAAGAGATCCTTCTCTGAGTGATTTGGGGAATTTTCCCCACCGTTGGATCTTTGATCCAAGGGCTTCTGCTTTGCAGAAGAAAATCTTCTTGTTTTAATAAGAACAGAAAAGATTTCTTAGAAATTTAATTCTGTTTGGCACAGATGCCCAAGAGCGTGACACGTGTCGCGCAGCGCACAGCGCAGCGCAACTGCGCTGACACGTGTCGCGCAGCGCACAGCGCAACGCAACTGTGCTAGCGCATCTGCGCTGACACGTGTCGCGCAGCGTAGTGCTCGCGCAGCTGAAGCGTTGCTTCATTAAAATAAAGCTTTGCTCTGATTGGGCGCGCCTTCTTGGGCGCTGCGCTGACGTATCAGCGCTTGACATGTGGCGCATTGCGCCCGAGATTTGAAGCGTTGCTTTAAAATTTTGAATTTTGAATTTCAACAGAGCTTTGCTCTGATTGGGCGAAACAATGGGTTTATGAGTGTGGATTTTGTTGTAATGATATTTCATCATCATCACCTTTTCACTCTCTTGCATTATTTTTGGGCTCACTCATTTTTCATTCTCCATTCTCCATTCTATCATCCCTCAAGAGATGGCTGGCCACACAAGGGAGAGTGGGCTGTCCTAATTTTTTGGAGGAGGAAAATTGTTATTTTGGCTTGCACAAAATCCTTTTAGCTCATCTCCAACAGCCGATTCCTCCACCTTCATGACATGGCAACTTCCTTAACCCAATTGAGACAAAAGGGTTCTACACTTCATCTACAGTATTCTTGGGCATGTCGACTCGCCAACTTCGTGCCCGAGTTGCCTCGGTCCAGAGGTGGGAGCCCGTAAAAGAACCCGGCGATGTAGTGCCCTTCCGACGAAGAGATGAAGACCGTAGATTCCGCGGGGAGATCGGGACGACGACGAGAAGACCTAAGGACACGGATCGCTCGGTATATCTCTCTACCCCTTCTCTAGTTAGCTAGGAATAGGTTAATGGCCCGATCCGGGATTTTAGTATGCGGTGGTGCCGGTTTACAAGTTTTGTAAAAGTATCGTTTCCGTATTTTGGCCTCGTTCAGACGGCCGGAGCGCCGCCATGCACTAACAATCTCTTAAACAAGGCTCCAACCAAGATTGTGCCTATCACCCCTTATCAGATGTGGAGTGGGAAGAAACCCTGTCTTAAGTATCTTAAGACATGGGGATGTCCAGCTTTTGTGAAGAAGTAGCAAGCGGACAAGCTCGAGGCACGCTCAGTACTGTGTAAGTTTGTGGGATACCCCAAGAACTCCAGGGGGTATCTTTTCTATTCCGCAGAGGAACAAAAGGTTTTTGTTTCTCAGCATTCCCACTTCTTGGAAACTGAATTTGAAGAAAATCAGATAAGTGGGAGTGCAATAGAACTGGAAGAAATTCCAGAACCACAAGCTATTACTGAAAGCTTGAAAGAACCAGAAGTTTCAAGAGAACCGGACACCCCAACACCACTCCGTAGGAGTAGTACACAGTCTCATCCGCCCGAGAGATACTACGGTTTTCTCATAGACGGGGATAGAGAGGATTGTACTATTGATTATAGTGAGCTTACTAGCTTCCAGCAAGCCATTCAGAGCGGTGACTCGGTAAAATGGCTGGATGCAATGCGGACCGAGATGGAGTCCATGTACACCAACAAAGTTTGGACTTTGGACTTTGCTCCAGAAGGGGTAAAACCCGTAGGCTGCAAATGGATCTTCAGAAAGAAAATTGGTGTTGATGGGCAGGTTGAAACCTATAAAGCTAGACTTGTTGCAAAGGGTTTTCGTCAAAGACCTGGTTTGGACTATGATGAGACCTTTTCTCCAGTGGCTATGCTCAAATCCATTCGGATCCTTCTTGCCATTGCTGCCTTCCACGATTATGAGATCTGGCAGATGGACATAAAGACGGCTTTCCTAAATGGAAATTTAGAAGAGTGCGTCTATATGGATCAACCGGAGGGATTCATTCAGAGTAGGAGCCGTGGTAAAGTGTGCAAGTTGCTCAAGTCCATCTATGGACTGAAGCAGGCATCGCGGAGTTAGAACATCTGCTTTGATGATACTGTCAAGGAATTCGACTTTATCAAAATCCCAGATGAACCATGTATTAACAGTAAGATTGTAGGGAGAAATGTGATATTCCTCGTCTTGTACGTGGATGACATTCTCCTAATAGGAAATGATATTCCTATGCTACAGTCAGTCAAAGGATTCTTGTCAAAGAGGTTCTCCATGAAGGAACTGGGCGATGCCAACTATATTCTGGGGATCCAGATCTATCGTGATAGATCTAAGAGGATGTTGGGACTTTCGCAGTCCAGGTAAATCGACACCATACTGAAACGATTCAGTATGGAAGATTCCAAGCGTGGTAATCTACCGGCTTGTCACGGAATCACCCTCTCCAAAGAGATGTCTCCCAAGACTTATTTGGAAAGGGCTCGTATGTCATCTATACACTGCGCATCTGCGGTAGGCTCTATAATGTATGCGATGTTGTGTACCGGACCAGATGTAGCATACGCATTGAGCGTTGTAAGCCGGTATCAGTCGGACCCAGGGGAGAAACACTGGATAGCAGTAAAGAACATTCTCAAGTACCTGAGAAGGACTAAGGAGATGTTCTTGGTGTATGGCGGAAAATACCTCCAGATCGAGGCCTTTACTGACTCCAGCTTCCAGAGTGACAAGGATGACTCTAAGTCCATGTCGGGTTATGTCATTACCCTCAATGGAGGGGCGGTTTGCTGGAAGAGTTCCAAGCAGGAAACCGTTGCTGACTCAACTATGGAAGCGGAGTACATAGTTCCTTGCGATGCCGCAAAAGAAGCTGCCTGGATGAAGAAGTTCCTCACGAAGCTTCAGGTGGTTCCTACCATTGTTGATCCAATACCGCTGTATTGAGACAACAATGGCGCTATAGCTTTAGCGAAGGAACCCAGTTCCCATCAGAAGTCCAAGCACATTTTTAGGCGGTACCACCTGATCAGGGAGATCGTTGATCACCGGGAGATCGAGGTAAAGAGAGTAAATTCGGAGAATTACACTGCAGATCCACTCACGAAGGCCCTACCCCAGACTCAGTTCGAGCGGCTGATCGAGATGATAGGTCTTCGATACGCCAGTACATGGCCTTAGTGCAAGTGGGAGATTGTTAGTGTATATGCCCTAGAGGCCATTACTGTATCATACTAGCTTGTATATTACTTGATGGAAGCTTGGGATATTCACAGTTGTATAGACAATCTTGCTCAAAATGGTAGTATGCTACTTGGTTTGTCTCTACTTCAATATGTGCATGTGTTTCTTTTTAGCATATTGCTTATACATATTAGTAGAGCCCTTAGGATTTTTGCTTGATTACCAGCGTTGTGATGGCAGTCACACTTATGGGGGCTGGGTAATCTATAAGCACATCCTTATACAGGTCCTTAGTCATAGGACTATCGAGACAGGGCATCGATAGTCCAGAGTAGACTAGCGTATGCGCTTCTCATCCCAGCAGGGGAGATGGTCTGTCCCGCAGCTATCAGTACGTCGTACTGGAGATAGTATGCGGGTGCTCGTTAGGTTACGAGTACACTGGACAGGACTCGTCGGGAACTGTTGGTTGGTATTATACCTATCGCCAATTATCAGTTCCCAGGTGACATGAGTACAGCTTAGTCCGCTGACTTGACACTGTCACTTCGCCTCGAGTGTGTTCCCACTGTACTTTGATTACTACCCTACCACGGCTCAAAGGAGTCGTGCAAACAGGTAGTAGTTAGGTGCAGTCCCGAAGCACTTGGAGGCAGTGACGGTTAGACATGATTCGTCTCTCCCGGTATTGGGGGTTGATATCGCGCTGTGTCTAGGAGAGCCATTACACATAGTGTAACGCTTTGAAAATCGTTTCGGTGAAATTTCGAAAAAAATCGGTAAAATAAGGGGGTTTTCTGTAAAAAGTCAAAATACAAATATCTTATTATAAAAATTAAATATACATATTCTAGCTATGTAATTACTATTATTTGGTGCTTATTGAGCCGCTGGTGAAATTTCAAATTTTCTGAAAAAAAATATTATTTTATTATTATTTTAAGCCGTCACTAATACATTTAATTAGGGAAAATTACAAATTGGAATGAGTTGAAACAAATTTTGTGAATCATAAAACATTAAGTAAAATTTTATCACGTGGTTTTTGAAACGAAATCGTTTGCTAAAACGGTTTAGAAATTATTGAAGAAAAAAAGGCTTTTTTAGCGTAAATGGATGTTTGGGGTATTGTATTTATCATTTTTCATCACCCCATACCCGTACCCACACCCACACACCCCCATTCACTTCTCCCCTTGGCTGAATTCTGCAGCCCCCATCTTTTTCGCCACTTGATTTTCAAAGGAAAAGAAATGAAAGAAAAGAAAAGAAAATGGATAAATGAGGTGGACTTTTGACTTTGGTTGACCTTGACTTTCACCCCCACTTTCTATACCTCCCTCTCTCTCCTCTCCCACTCCCATTCAGCCGACCCCCCTCCCTCCTACAGCAGCAACAGCCCCCCCATTTCCCTTCTCTTTTCTCTTCAAAACTTCATCAAAAATTGCCCAAAATCCATCAAAAAAAATCCCAAAACCCAAATCCGACTCCTACCCATTTTAGCTTAGCCCGTATAGCATGGATCTTTGTGAGAAGAGAGAATTTTGGAGGTCCATGGATGCTTGTGGATCTTCAAATGTTTTTGGGTATAATTCTAAACCTTTTTGCTTAGTTTGTTACTAATTTCTTAAAGCTGATTTAGTTAAGTGTTAATTTGGTTTATGTGAGTTTAATTGCATGATTTAAGATTTCAAGTTAGGGTTTGTTTTTGAAATGAGTTGTGTTTGATTGTGCATGGTTTAATGATGTGGATTAACATATTTAGTTTTGTAGAAAACTAATCTAGTTGCTAATTACAAGTTGTTACTTGAAAAATGTCCAAATTAAGCTTTTTGTTGCAAACTAGGTTTTTTGATTTAATTCGAAATATGAGATTAAAAATATGGTTAGGGTTTTTATCGTATTATTAACTTTATTAAGTGTAGTTTAACACTTTAGTTCATGGAAATCCAACCTAAATTGTAGTTTGTGCATTTTTGCTATGAAATTGTTAAAAAGGGTATTTTGTAAACTAGAATATTAGGGTTTTTGGAATTTAATGAGATTAAATTCCGGAAATTGTTTCTATGACTTATTTAAGATATTTAATAAGTATATTGGCCGCTACATTCATTTAAACATCTTGTTTTGTACAAAAACGGTGATTTGTGCTTGCTAGATTTTCGGAAAAATGACTTTTTAAGTGAAATTGGGGTTTTTATGAGTTTTAACCTAGTTTATATTAAAATCAGTGTTCGTGAATGTGCAAATGAGTGTGATTGGATTTTTCTCGATGGTTTGACGTTTGTACATCGACATCGAGGGTTGGTTTGACTATTCTTGCATGCGTAGGCGATAGGTTTGGACTTATGCGTGATACGCGTGCCGATTTGATTTTCGTTTGCCATTTCGATTTCGAATTTAGTTTTAATGCGATATGGTGCGTTATGATATGTAGGTACCCCCATGTAGACTTCGAGACGACAAGCAAGCACGTGGCGACGTCGGCACCGGCTAGCGAGGACCAGGTGAGTAGATTTATATCTACGGAGAGAAGTCGGGTGGATGGCGTATAGCACCCCCGCAGTCCGTAGTGGTGTATACAGATGCGTATACACACCAACAATTATTATATGTTATTTAGGATTAATAACGATGCTTAGGATGGATATTGGTGTGTTGGATTACTTTAGTGTTGCGAACCCTAGGGTAGTGTTGCACTATACATACACACATACATACTTGCATACATTCCTATTTATATGTGCTCATGGGATTCTTTATAGTTATGTGTTCATATGGGTATGAGACTATGTGTCCACATACGGATTTTAGGATGATACTTGGGATTGAGCTGAGTCGATGAGATTTGTTTGAGGCCGTGAGATCGGTGATATAGCAGGGTTCGTATTTGAGATACGACATGACGTTGTAGCGGGTCTTTGACGTAGTGTTTCACACACGTCCATGCATACGTAGGCGGTATCAGTATGGTACTAGACGTAGATCAGTACCCCGATCATGATATTTGATAAAGAGGATACCAGGTGAATAGTATGATGAATGTGATATTGACCCGTACCCAGATTTGGGATGTCGTACGACGGATTTACGTACGAGCTATATCTTGATGATTGATCCGCACTCTTGACTTGGGATGTCTGATTTTAGATATGGTATCGGATATGATATTATTGAGGCGGGATCACCGACTAATATATATACAGGTATGTATATGTATCGACTCAGATGTTAGGCGGTTTCCTTACCTGTAGTTCAGCTTGTTAGCTTAGCCCTTTAGTTTAGTTTAGTTGTTAGATTAGATTCGATTCTTACCTATTTCAAAAACTAACGAATCGTGGGTATTTTAAAAGACAGCCCAAGTGATCCTACGGATATTTCAAAAGACGTATCTTTTCATAAAAACACCGTAGCCCCTATTTTCAAAACCCCATGATTCGTGTTATTTCAAAAGGCACCATTTGTAGGACTTATATTAGATTATTACAGATTATTTATCGGTGTGTCTAGTATTCAGCTCCCGCATATTATTGTTGTTCGCTCTGCCTCGCATACTTATTTTGCTGCAAATTCCATTATTGATATCATGCTGTTAGGACACCAGCACCATTACCGATGATGCGTATGTACCACGTACACCTACTTTCCGGCTCACACACATCTTCATCGGTAATTGCCATGTCACGTACACTTTAGAGAATATATTTGCTTGACTTAGCTTGTTAGTTAGTAGTTTGATATGATATTAGTGTACCTTCCTTACATGCCTAGTTTATTAATCATACATTGCAACTTGGTTATTGATACCATATGCATTCATTATCATTGACATATGCACTTGTGATGATTTCTTGAGATTTATGATATTTCTGAATTTCGGGGAAAGCCGGAAAATTTACAACTTATGATCTTTTAAAATATAAAATGTTGCGGTTTTCTAGTGATGTAAAGTGTCGTCCACCATGAGTTTGCTGTGGTTTTCGAGATCAGTGTCGAGGAGTGGAGGAACCGTCACGGGTACATGGTGGGCCCGGTGCGGTACCCCGGGGCAAGAGGAATGTGGTGTTGACGTTGAGCCCGGCAGGGGAGCACTACCGACCGGTGATATTACCCGACGCGTCGGATATCCGGAGGATACCGTCGTGGTCTTGAGATGGATGGTAGGGGCCGGTCTGGACTGACGGCGCCCTAGATATTGAGATTGAGACATTGATATTTCGAGACAGTGAGATTTATGTTTTGTGTCGATGCTAGACACTGTAGTTACTGATTTCATTTATGATACCTCAGTTTAAAAATACGAAGGAAATCTCACTAATTTATGAAAACAGTTTCTTCATTTACATGTATTCTGTTTCATGCATGCATACCTCATTCATATGATATATTGCTACCTGAGGCACAGACACGGGCACATGAGATTACACTCGGGTTAGATATTTACCCTAGCCTTGTTATAGGCTACATGATATATACATTTTTGAGGCTATATTATGATCATTGACCTAGGATTGCGTTATTTATGCGATTTCTGTGCGTAGATGTTTTTCTATTCACGAGTTGGCAACTCACCCCCGTTGTGCCCCAGTTTCTTGCAGGTTTGCCGTACAGGTTTCATTACGGCTTTGCTGGCACTATTTCCATTTCCGGGTGGCTTGCAAGTAGGTGGGTTTTTCTTGTATCGTACCCATCATATTACCTTGTATAATATTATTCCGTTGTATCTAGTAAATTCCATCAACCAAACATGTGTTTATCGAGTTGGAGACCAGTGTTGTTATTCTTTCGACCTTAGAGTCGCTCGTTATATTTCTGGTGGTTTTTGAGTTTCCTTTTTAGTTTTGATCCTCGCCGTTGGCGTTGTATATTATTGCTTGTGTGGTTGTGACCGTCGATTGACGAAGAGCTAGCTCCCGCTTGGGGATGCCTTTTTTTGATTTCGTATACTATTCATGTTGTATCCCATTTAGGAGCCAGTATTTACAAAGGAGACTCTGCCGAAATTTTCAGTAAATTTTTGATGTTTTAAAAACCGCATAATTCGGCTTATGCTATTGAAACTACTTACTTTAAGTTGTTTTTTCCTGCACTCTACTACTTTTCTTTGTTTGGATTTCTGGGTTTTCGGTTTACTTAGATTACGTACGCCTCGAGACGTTCGTAGTTTAAGTGCCGGTCATGTTCCGTACTTTCGGTGTAGGGTTCCTAGGCACTCTAATGAGGTCTCACAAGGCATCAACCATGCCAATTTCAACAGTTACGGTGCCGAGAAACCCTAATACGGATCGTTGGCTAGAAGTTTAGGCGACAAAAGAAACTAGTTAACAATTTAACTAAGTGAACGAACATACAACCTTTGTAGATCCGTTTCTCCACCTCCTTGGCTCCGTGATGAAGTCCTCTCCGCTGTCCAAATCGAACCATGACTCTAGCATCGGCTTCATCGGAGAAAAAACGGGCTGGGTCATCGACGACGATGCCGAAGATGATCTACGTCGAGGCATCACTAGATCAAGCTCCAACTTCACCAAGTCAAGAAACTTGTGAAGAAAACACACTCTACTACTTGGCAAGAGGTAGAGGATGAAGAAATAGGAAGTGGGTAGACTTTAGAATTGGATTTCTCACTCATTTCATCAAGTCACCATTGATGAAGTCTAGCTTCTTCATCTTGAAGAAGAAGAAGAAGAAGATGATAATGTTATGATAAGTTAATTAAAAATCAAAAGAAAAGAATACTTATCATAAACCAACCATGGTTATGTGTAGAGAGCAAACTATAGTTAGGTGAATAGTTAGGTTAGGCATAAAACAAAAATGGTGGACTTTTTCAAAGCTTCATGAAACTTCAACAAAGAACAAAATTAGCCAACCATTTTCCTTTTGCCAAAATGAAATAAACAAATCAATAAATGAATAATTAAAATAAACAAAACTCTAACCATTCACTTAACTATGGTTTAAACTTTACACAAACTCAAGTAAGCATGTATCATCAAACATGATACAATCATATGCACAAAAAGTATATCACATATACAACTTGTACATCCAAGTGAGAAAATCCATTTAAAGTGAACCAATACTAGTTAATGCAAAGTAATTGTCACGACCCGCAGGGTACGGAACGTGACTGGCACTTAAGTTTACGAAACGTCTAAAGACGTCCGTAAAATAAGTAAGCCAAAGCCCAGAAAACAAAACCAATTAAGCAAAAGAGTGAAGAAAACCCAATCAATTGAAAGAGAGTTTATCAAATAAGTCATGTAAAACCCTTTTTAAAAACAATACCAATTTTTCCGAAAATTTCGGCAGAGTCTCCTTTGTAAATACTGGCCCCCAAACTGGGTACAACAAAAATATATGTGAATCCAACAAAATAGGGCATCCCCAAGCGAGAGCTAGCTCTTCGCCACAAGGCGGTCACAAATCCCACGCAATATAAAATGACAACAAGCAAAATAATCATAATGAAGCATAAGAAAACAGCATGTCGACTCAAGTGAGCTCGACCCCAAAATACAGCATAAAAGTCCACAAACCTCACAGTCTCATCTCTTGGTCAATATACAATAATACTGGTAGAAACTGTAGATGGAGTACACTAGATACAAAGAATATACAAGGTGGTCCAAAATAGTAACATAACCCACCTATGAGCAAAATCTCGAGTCCAGGCAAAAAAGGCAAAAGAAGCAAGCGCACCCGCCGTTACTGTACTGACGGAGCGGACCTGAAAAAGGCTATGGCACAACGGGGGTGAGTTGCCAACTCGTGAGTAATAAATAACATCTACACAGGCTATCGAATGCATGCACACAAGCATCCTAGCATCTAAATACAGGTAAGGAAGGACATAATGGCAAGTATGTATGCAATATGGATATACTAGCAGGTATGAATGCAATGCGAATCAACTCGTGATCTGAAGGTGTAAGTATAAGAAATCATGTTTTTCCCTTTAAGAATGTCTTTTGAAATACCATCACAATACCAATAGAATCGACGAGAACCGGTGTCCACTATCGACACCTCAAAACTGTCTCAAATCTCATATCAATGTATCTCTGGCCTCAGCCGTCCGGCTGACCCATCTCAAATATCAATATCTCATCATCTAGCGGCCACGGTCGGTATCCTCTGGATATCCGCCGTCCCAAACAGTCACCGGTAGGTAATCCGTCCCCTGCTAGGCTCAACGTCAACACCACATTCCTCTTGCCCCGGGGTACCTTACCGGGCCCACCATGTACCCGTGCCGGTTCCTCCACCCTCCTCGACACGGATTTCCAAAACCACAGCAAACTCATGGTGGACGACACTTACATCACTAGAAAACCGCAATTTACATATTTTAAAACTATAATAAGTTTAGAAATTTTGCGGCTTTCCCACGAAATCCAGCAATATCATAAAATCTCAAGAAATCCTCATAAGTGCATATATCAATGATAATGAATTCATATGGTATCAATAATCAAGTTGCGATGTGTGATTAATAGATTAAGCATGAACAATTAATATGATGAAGTACATGCACATGAATAGCAATCCTACGGTTTCATTTTAAGGAATTAAAGGCAATAGCACAAGTTTAAGTATCAATTAGTAAAAGGTTTAAATTTAAAGGTTATCTAGTGTGGTGACATGGCAATTACCAGGGTGTGTGTGTAAGCATGAATAGTGCTCGTGCTGCATATAAAAACCCTGGCAATGGTGCAGGTGTCCAATAAAATGGTTTCGTATAGGTATGTCAATATAATGCATGGATGCAGCAAATAATCATATACGTATTTCACCCCTAATTACTAACATCACTAAGAATCTTGTAAGTTACTAAAACTATTGGGCGGCTTGCGCCATCCAACGATAGTCCCCCGTAGATGTTACATCTACTCACCGGAATCCCTGGCTAGCTGTGTCCAATCACCGCTTTCCCCTTTCGTGCCGCGTCTGACGTCTCCGCGACCAAACCTGGAATTTACATCAATACCAAACATAAGGTTACGTATCAAGAACGACGCAAAACCCAAACGAAACTACTAAAGTTCACTAGCTAGGTACAACGTGCGAAGGGTGCGCGGAACACACGCGAAAATCGCAAAAACTGCCAAAGAAACGCCGATTTGGTCGCCCGGCAAAACTAAAACCCGACTACTCAAAACTCCGCACTCACGCATGCTAAACGTCATAGGAGATGCTAAAAACATCCCCAAGGTATCACAAATAATTCACCAAATAATTTTAACAAAAACCTAGTAAGCACAAAACTAGCAATTTTGGTGCGAAAATCGAAAATTAGCGATACGGTTAACACAATCCAACACAATATCCAACCACACAACAAGCAATCTACAAACACTATACTTACAACACATTAGCAAAGATTCAAAACCTATTTTCCATAAACAACCATTACTTGAATTATATAACCTAGCAAATCTTAATCCAAACTATATATGAAAACCTTAAATTAACACTAATTTATAACTCAATTAGCAAGTTAACCTTCTAGATTAGGTTAGCAAAACAACTAGATAATAAATTAGATTTAATCAACTACATAATGGTTTCTAAACCCTAATTCAATTCAAACCATTCACTTTAAAAAAAACAAGATTAGAAATTAGCAATGAAATTTAACACTAAAACAATTTCATTCAAGGAATCAAACCATAAGTATTTAAATGGGTCAAAATTATACCTCAATTTGAGATCTAGCAAGAATAAATTTGCTTCAAATGATGGCCTCAAGCATCAAGATCCAAGCTAGGGAGGTGAAGGAAAAGAAAGATGAAGGATGGGTTTAATTTGTAAGCTTGAAATTGCAATTTTGTTGAATTAAACATGAAGAATTTTGAAGAAATGAAAAGAAAAGAGATGAAGAGGAGGGGGTGCAGGTTTCGGCCAGAGGGGAGGTAAGGGGAGGGTGTGGGTGTGTGGGGAAAAGTCAAGAGTCAACTCCCCCAAAAGTCAATGCACCATACTTCAACAACTATATTTAAAATAAATTCCTAAACAAAACAATTCCACACATGAAACAAACACAAGGTGAGGCCAGAAATTTCTGGACCTGAACAAGGTGGGGCTGTCCTAAGGCTGAGGGAAGAGAGAGAGGGGTTTTACAAAAGAAATTTTATGCAAAAAGACCCCCTACAAGTCAAAAATTGCAAGTTTTAGCTTAAAATTCAATAAATTCGTTTCCTATCATAAAAATTTGTTAAAAATCAAAGTAAAATACTAAAAATTTATGTTACAACTAGATTTTAATTATCATAATTTTAAAGATTAAAATTAGCCCGGAAAAATTTGTATTTATCGCTTATTTAATGTATTTTCTTACCGGCTTAAAATAATATTAAAAAATTGAAAAATAGGGAAAAAATTTTAAATGACCAAAATTTCATAAGTAACTCATTAGCTACTAAAAACAAGCAATTACCTATCCATTTTAGGTATAATTAGCCCTAAACTGCAAAATAACGAGAAAGACGGTTTTCGGAAAAATACCGAATTTTCACCGATTTTCAGGAAAACACCAAAACGACTTTTCAAGACGCTACAATCATCCCCCCTTAAAGAAATTCGGTCCCCGAATTTAAAAATATAGTTACGCGTACCTTCAAAGAGATGGGGATATTTCTTCCTCATCTCGCCCTCGGTCTCCCAGGTAACCTCCTCGCTGCTCGGGCTACGCCAAAGGACCTTTACGGTTGGTATAATCTTTAACCTCAACTTCTTCACCTGCCGATCCAGGATGGCCACCGGCTGCTCTGCAAAAGAAAGGTCGCGCTCTAGCTGGACTGTCGGGTGCTGAATCGCATGCGAAGGGTCGTGAAGGTACTTGCGGAGCATCGAAACATGGAAGACGGGGTGAACATCGGGAAAGCTGGGTGGAAGAGCCAAACGATATGCAACTGCGCCGACACGCTCGAGGATCTCGAAGGGACCTACGAATCTAGGGCTAAGCTTCCCCTTTCGCCCAAAACGCATCACGCCCTTCATCGGAGAGACTTTCAGAAAAACATGGTCGCCAACTGCGAACTCTAATCTGCGACGGCGCCTGTCCGCATACGATTTCTGCCTGCTCTGAGCCGCTCTCATCCGGTCTCGGATCAACTGTATCTTCGCTGTCGTCTCCTCAACAAGCTGCTGCCCCAAAATGCTGCTCTAGCTGAGCTCTGTCCAACAGACGGGCGATCTGCATCTCCTCCCATACAATGCCTTGAAAGGTGCCATCTGAATAGTATCCTGGAAGCTGTTGTTGTAGGAGAACTCCACTAGAGGTAAATGACGATCCCAGCTACCACCAAAGTCTAAAACGCACGCTCTGAGCATGTCCTCGAGAGTCTGAATGGTCCGCTCTGACTGTCCGTCTGTCTGCGGATGAAATGCTGTACTGAAGCTCAAACGAGTGCCCAAAGCCTCCTGGAGTCTCTTCCATAGTCGGCTGGTAAACTGAGTCCCTCGATCTGACACGATACATGTCGGTACGCCATGCAACCGCACGATCTCGTCGATGTAGAGCTGAGCATACTGAGCGAAGCTGAAAGTCGTCTTAACTGGCAGGAAGTGAGCCGCTTTCGTCAATCTATCCACGATCACCCAGATGGAGTCGTACCCTCGACTGGTCCTGGGTAGACCCACAACGAAATCCATCGAAATCTGCTCCCATTTCCACTCTGGAATGGGTAACGGCTATAGCTCTCCTGCGGGCCTCTGGTGCTCGGCCTTGACTTGCTGACAAGTCAGGCATCTCGATACAAACTCCGCAATGTCCCTCTTCATCCCGTCCCACCAGTAGGTCTCTCTCATATCATGGTACATCTTAGTGGAACCGGGGTGGACACTATACACTGATCGGTGTGCCTCCTCAAGAATGTCGCGCCGCAATCCATCAGCATCTGGTACGCACAGTCTAGATCCATATCGTAAAATCCCCTGATCGTCAATCACGAACTCGGAAAATCTGCCCTGTCCCATCTGTGCCATGATCTCTGAGCAACGGTCGTCCCTGCGCTGTGCCTCATATATACGGTCAAGCAACTGTAGGCGTGCACGAACATGCGCGAGCTGCCCCCTGTCTGAGTGAACTCGAACTCAACTCGGCTGTCGCATAACATCTGCCAATCTGCTGACGACTGCCTCTGCACTGCGCGCAAAAAGGATAGACTACCCCCGGGCCTCCTACTCAACGCATCTGCCACCACATTCGCCTTGCCGGGGTGATATAAGATCTCGCAGTCGTAGTCTTTCACCAACTCCATCCAACGACACTGTCTGAGGTTCAGGTCTCGCTGCTGAAATATGTACTTTAAGCTCTTGTGATCGGTGAATATCTGACACGACTCGCCATACAGGTAATGTCGCCAAATCTTCAGTGCAAAGACCACTGCAGCCATCTCCAAATCATGAGTGGGGTAGTTCTGTTCATGCTTCTTCAACTGCCGAGAAGCATAAGCGATCACCCGACCATGCCGCATCAATACGCATCCGAATCCCACTCGCGAAGCATCACAGTAGACAACAAATCCGCCTGATCCCGAAGGCAAAGATAATACCGGCGCCGTAGTCAAACAAGTCCGTAGCTGCTGAAAACTGCGCTCGCACTCCTTTGTCCAGACGAAAGGAACTCCCTTCCGGGTCAAACCGGTCAACGGTGCAGCTATACGGGAGAAGTCCTGAACAAAACGCCTGTAGTAGCCCGCCAGGCCTAAAAAACTACGGATCTCAGTAACCGATGTAGGTCGGGGCCACTGCTGAACAGCCCCAATCTTCTTCGGGTCCACACAAATGCCGTCTCTCGTAACCATGCGACCCAAGAATCCGACGTTTTCCAGCCAGAATGCACACTTGGAGAACTTTGCGAACAGCTGGTGCTCCCTCAGAGTCTGTAACGTAATCCGCAAGTGCTGCTCGTGCTCTTCTCTGCTCCGGGAGTACACCAAGATATCATCGATAAACACGATGATGAACAAGTCAAGATACGGCCTGAATGTACGGTTCATCAAATCCATGAATGCTGCTGGGGCGTTGGTGAGTCCGAACGACATCACCAAAAACTCGTAGTGGCCGTAGCGCGTGCGGAAAGCTGTCCTCGGTATATCCTCCTGTCGAACTCGCAGCTGATGGTATCCTGATCGCAAGTCGATCCTAGAAAAATACCCCGCACCCTGAAGCTGGTCGAACAAATCATCAATGCGCGGCAACGGATATATGTTCTGAACGGTAACTTTGTTCAGCTGGCGGTAGTCGATACATAAGCGCAAACGTCCATCCTTCTTCTTGACAAACAGGACCGGAGCACCCCACGGAGAAACACTCGGCCGAATAAGCCCCTTATCTAACAAATTCTGCAACTGATCCTTCAGCTCTCGAAGCTCTGCCAGGGCCATCCGATAAGGCGGTATAGAAATAGGCCCCGAGCCGGGAATCAAATCAATGCAGAACTCAACATCGCGCTCAGGCGGTAGCCCAGGTAGCTCATCAGGGAAAACATCAGGGAACTCACAAACTACCGGGACCCGGTCTAACGGAACCTCTGCAGCTTGAGTATCATAAATACACGCTAAGAATCCCTGACATCCCTTCCGCAAGAGCTGACCAGCGTGAAGAGACGAAATTAAGCTGGGAAGGGTGACACTGCGGTCTCCCTGAATAACAAGGACTGGCTCTCCCGGAAAGCTAAATCTGACTGCCTTCTCACGGCAGTCCACCGAAGCATAACAAGTGGCTAGCCAATCCATGCCCAGAAGCACATCAAAGTCCAACATATCGAGGAGTATCAAATCAATTGATGAATCCCTCTCCCCGATACGAGCGGAACACAAACGAAATACAAACCGAGCGACAAACGACTCGCCTACCGGAGTAACAACAACAAGCAGATGATCTAACGACGACGACTCACGGCCCAACATCGGTGCAAAGTGTGTAGAGACGTACGAATGTGTGGAACGTGGATCGAATAATACACGTGCGTCGAAAGAACAAACTGGCAAGGCACCTGTCACAACGGCATTGGATGCCTGCGCATCCTGCGGTGTCAAAGCAAATACTCGGGCCTGTCCTCCACCGATAGCGGGCTGACCTCGACCTCGGCCTCTGCCTCCTCGTCCTCTCTGAACAGGACCGCCGCGTCCACGGCCTCTGGGTGCACCTAACTGGCGTGGAGCATCGCCGGTGGTAGGAAGTAGGGCTCTCTGAGGAGGGGGTGGTGATGGTGGTAGGGTCACATGTGGAACTGTCGCCGCTCCCTGTCGTCTCGCCGGACAGTCTCTAACAAGATGGTGCAAACTCCCGCACCCAAAACACCCTGGCGACGGCTGCTGCCCCTGGGGATAAGAACCATATAACTGTCCCCGCCCAAATCCTCTGCCAGGCCTATCTCTCGGAAAGAAGCTGGCGCGCTGCCTCTGAGACGGTACATCGGTGCGAATCCTCTTCGGCCCAGAAACGGCCGAAGTCCGTGATATGCGTGCCTCCATCCTCAATGTCGTATCCATAGCAGCTGAATAAGTGTCGTAGTGCTGGGCGCCAATGGCAAGATATAGCTGGGCATCCAGTCCCTGTACGAACCTCTTCACCATCTTCTCCTCGGTATCCACCAAATACTGAGCATATCGGGATAACTGCGTAAACTGGACGTCATACTCAGACACCGTCATCTCAGGTGTCTTGACTAAGGCCTCGAAGCTACGAGCTCTGGCGTCACGAACGCTCTCTGGAAGGAAACGGGCTAGAAAGACCGCTGTAAACTCGACCCAAGTCATAGGCGGTAGACCTGCAGCTCGACCTCTCAAGACTGACTCCCACCATGTCTGTGCGAGACCCTCTAGTCGGAAACTCGCAAGCTCTACCCATCGATCATCCGAACATCTCAGCGAACGGCAGATCCTGGCTAAACTGTCAAGGAACGTCTGTGGGTCCTCCGCTGCCTCGGTGCCGGTGAATACTGGAGGTCTCAGCCTCATGAAATCCTGTAGTGAAACCGGAATGGCCACGGTGGTAGTAGTAGGAGCAGGTATCATGGTCGTCTGTGATGTAGTAGGTACGTCATCCGGCCTCGGTGTACGACTGGCTGCAACTAGGGATCCTACCATCTGACGTAGCTCCTGCATGCCTCCCATCATCTGTCGCAACTCCTCCATACCAGTCTCGAGCCTATCCATACGGCCTGGGGAAGGTGGATCGGTCTGTCCCTGCGGCGTAGGCATACCACCCTGCTCAGTCCTAGTCTCGGACGAGCCAGCTCGAATCTCGTCTCTGGCGGCAGCCCTCTGTGCCCTCGTAGCCTTCGGCGGCATAGTGGCTGTTACAGGAGAACGGATAGTAAGAACAGTGCAATAGGATCATAGTATACATGGAATTGAAGAAGGAATTTCAAGCAAGTATCCTAAGGTCACTTAGGCGGAGTACCGTATCGCAAGTATGCCGCGGACATACACACGCTACGTTACCCAACTTAAGTCACTTACTCCATCTACCAAGGGTCATCCTACACTCAAAAAGGTAAAACCTATCGCTCTTATACCAACTTTGTCACGACCCGCAGGGTACGGAACGTGACTGGCACTTAAGTTTACGAAACGTCTAAAGACGTCCGTAAAATAAGTAAGCCAAAGCCCAGAAAACAAAACCAATTAAGCAAAAGAGTGAAGAAAACCCAATCAATTGAAAGCGAGTTTATCAAATAAGTCATGTAAAACCCTTTTTAAAAACAATACCAATTTTTCCGAAAATTTCGGCAGAGTCTCCTTTGTAAATACTGGCCCCCAAACTGGGTACAACAAAAATATATGTGAATCCAACAAAATAGGGCATCCCCAAGCGGGAGCTAGCTCTTCGCCATAAGGCGGTCACAAATCCCACGCAATATAAAATGACAACAAGCAAAATAATCATAATGAAGCATAAGAAAACAGCATGTCGACTCAAGTGAGCTCGACCCCAAAATACAGCATAAAAGTCCACAAACCTCACAGTCTCATCTCTAGGTCAATATACAATAATACTGGTAGAAACAGTAGATGGAGTACACTAGATACAAAGAATATACAAGGTGGTACAAAATAGTAACATAACCCACCTATGAGCAAAATCTCGAGTCCAGGCAAAAAAGGCAAAAGAAGCAAGCGCACCCGCCGCTACTGTACTGACGGAGCGGACCTGAAAAAGGCTATGGCACAACGGGGGTGAGTTGCCAACTCGTGAGTAATAAATAACATCTACACAGGCTATCGAATGCATGTACACAAGCATCCTAGCATCTAAATACAGGTAAGGCTGGACATAATGGCAAGTATGTATGCAATATGGATATACTAGCAGGTATGAATGCAATGCGAATCAACTCGTGATCTGAAGGTGTAAGTATAAGAAATCATGTTTTTCCCTTTAAGAATTTCTTTTGAAATACCATCACAATACTAATAGAATCGACGAGAACCGGTGTCCAGCATCGACACCTCAAAACTGTCTCAAATCTCATATCAATGTATCTCTGGCCTCAGCCGTCCGGCTGACCCATCTCAAATATCAATATCTCATCATCTAGCGGCCACGGTCGGTATCCTCTGGATATCCGCCGTCCCAAACAGTCACTGGTAGGTAATCCGTCCCCTGCCTGGCTCAACGTCAACACCACATTCCTCTTGCCCCGGGGTACCTTACCGGGCCCACCATGTACCCGTGCCGGTTCCTCCACTCCTCGACACGGATTTCCAAAACCACAGCAAACTCATGGTGGACGACACTTACATCACTAGAAAACCGCAATTTACATATTTTAAAACTATAATAAGTTTAGAAATTTTGCGGCTTTCCCCCGAAATCCAGCAATATCATAAAATCTCAAGAAATCCTCATAAGTGCATATATCAATGATAATGAATGCATATGGTATCAATAATCAAGTTGCGATGTGTGATTAATAGATTAAGCATGTACAATTAATATGATGAAGTACATGCACATGAATAGCAATCCTACGGTTTCATTTTAAGGAATTAAAGGCAATAGCACAAGTTTAAGTATCAATTAGTAAAAGGTTTAAATTTAAAGGTTATCTAGTGTGGTGGCATGGCAATTACCAGGGTGTGTGTGTAAGCATGAATAGTGCTCGTGCTGTATATAAAAACCCTGGCAATGGTGCAGGTGTCCTATAAAATGGTTTCGTATAGGTATGTCAATATAATCCATGGATGTAGCAAATAATCATATACATATTTCACCCCTAATTACTAACATCACTAAGAATCTTGTAAGTTACTAAAACTATCGGACGGCTTGCGCCATCCAACGATAGTCCCCCGTAGATGTTACATCTACTCACCGGAATCCCTGGCTAGCTGTGTCCAATCACCGCTTTCCCCTTTCGTGCCGCGTCTGACGTCTCCGCGACCAAACCTGGAATTTACATCAATACCAAACATAAGGTTACGTATCAAGAACGACGCAAAACCCAAACGAAACTACTAAAGTTCACTAGCTAGGTACAACGTGAGCAGGGTGCGCGGAACACACGCGAAAATCGCAAAAACTGCCAAAGAAACGCCGATTTGGTCGCCCGGCAAAACTAAAACCCGACTACTCAAAACTCCGCACTCACGCATCCTAAATGTCATAGGAGATGCTAAAAACATCCCTAAGGTATCACAACACCAAATAATTTTAATAAAAACCTAGTAAGCACAAAACTAGCAATTTTGGTGTGAAAATCGAAAATTAGCGATACGGTTAACACAATCCAACACAATATCCAACCACACAACAAGCAATCTACAAACACTATACTTACAACACATTAGCAAAGATTCAAAACCTATTTTCCATAAACAACCATTACTTGAATTATATAACCTAGCAAATCTTAATCCAAACTATATATGAAAACCTTAAATTAACACTAATTTATAACTCAATTAGCAAGTTAACCTTCTAGATTAGGTTAGCAAAACAACTAGATAATAAATTAGATTTAATCAACTACATAATGGTTTCTAAACCCTAATTCAATTCAAACCATTCACTTTAAAAAAAACAAGATTAGAAATTAGCAATGAAATTTAACACTAAAACAATTTCATTCAAGGAATCAAACCATAAGTATTTAAATGGGTCAAAATTATACCTCAATTTGAGATCTAGCAAGAATAAATTTGCTTCAAATGATGGCCTCAAGCATCAAGATCCAAGCTAGGGAGGTGAAGGAAAAGAAAGATGAAGGATGGGTTTAATTTGTAAGCTTGAAATTGCAATTTTGTTGAATTAAACATGAAGAATTTTGAAGAAATGAAAAGAAAAGAGATGAAGAGGAGGGGGTGCAGGTTTCGGCCAGAGGGGAGGTAAGGGGAGGGTGTGGGTGTGTGGGGAAAAGTCAAGAGTCAACTCCCCCAAAAGTCAATGCACCATACTTCAACAACTATATTTAAAATAAATTCCTAAACAAAACAATTCCACACATGAAACAAACACAAGGTGAGGCCAGAAATTTCTGGACCTGAACAAGGTGGGGCTGTCCTAGGGCTGAGGGAAGAGAGAGAGGGGTTTTACAAAAGAAATTTTATGCAAAAAGACCCCCTACAAGTCAAAAATTGCAAGTTTTAGCTTAAAATTCAATAAATTCGTTTCCTATCATAAAAATTTGTTAAAAATCAAAGTAAAATACTAAAAATTTATGTTACAACTAGATTTTAATTATCAAAATTTTAAAGATTAAAATTAGCCCGGAAAAATTTGTATTTATCGCTTATTTAATGTATTTTCTTACCGGCTTAAAATAATATTAAAAAATTGAAAAATAGGGAAAAAATTTTTAATGACCAAAATTTCATAAGTAACTCATTAGATACTAAAAACAAGCAATTACCTATCCATTTTAGGTATAATTAGCCCTAAACTGCAAAATAACGAGAAAGACGGTTTTCGGAAAAATACCGAATTTTCACCGATTTTCAGGAAAACACCAAAACGACTTTTCAAGACGCTACAGTAATATATCAAATATATAATTATACATTAAATCATTAAATCAACACTTTATTTAACGATCCGGTCATATCGCATATAACCGACTAGTATCCTATGTATCGGCTTATCGAATCAACCCTTGATTCGATAACTAGGTTATATCGCATACAACCAATCGATACATACATCGCGAGAATGAAATACGGTATCACATACACGCATTATTCTCGGTCCCGCACATATCTCATATGCGCTCCTATTTCGTTTCGCTTAAGCCAGGAAACCTCTGTGTAGGACTCTAAAGACTCGTCAATACGCCGGCAGCAGGTGATGATCATATCAAACACCCACAAGCCGCAAGCGGTCTGCTAAACGTAACGGCCACCCAGGTATTGAGCGATCAGAAGATCGACGAGCAAGCCCGCTCACACTCCAGTGAATCCAACCAGTAACACTACCGTACAGTCCGGTCTGATCGTCTGATATGTCGCATATCTCGCCTAGGGGTGGTTAACGTCAGACCCCAATAGCTCGATAAGTCGTGTCGATATGAGGCCTATAAAATATCGTGAAAATACTGGTAACACTTACCAGTAAATCTCAGCAACCCTGGCCAGGGATTTCCGGTTATAGCCAATCGAACACATCGCAACATCAACTCCCTATACCGGGAGAGACGAATCCCCTCCTATCGCTCATTGCCTCCATGTGACTCGGGACTGTACCCAAAAACCACCGTTTTGCATGCCCTCTTGGACGTGGTAAGGTGGAAATCAAAGCACAGTGGGAACCACACAAGACTCTATGACGATCTCGGGTCAACGGACTACTCTTTACTAGTGTCACCAGAGAACTGCCATTTGACGTAAGGTATAATACCATCTAGGAGTTCTCGGCGAGTCTGTCCAGTGTACCCAGTCTCTACTGAGCACCCGTATATCATCTCTGATGTCAAACACCAATGGATATGGGATCATCCATCGCCCATCAGAATGGATCGAGAAGGCATACGCTAGTCTACTCTGGTATATCGATGCCCCATCTCGATACACCCACGACTAGGGACTTTGAAGGATGTACTTATGGACTACCATGTCCCCACTAGTATGATTCGCATCATAGTCCAGGTAGTCAAGTACAGATCCTAAGGGCTTTACCAACATGTAATAGAGAGACAATCTGTGTACACGTTAAGGTAAAGAGCAACCAGATAGCATACTATCATATCGAGCAAGAAAGTCCTCCCTATATATGTACCAGCATCCACTACAATATACATCCAATGTACAGTAATGGCCTCTAGGGCATACATATAACTAACAATCTCCCACTTGCACTAGGGACATCTGATAGCAGTGGTTGCAGTATCTCATACTCAACCATCCCATAAAAGTCTCTCTCTGGGAATAGGCCTTTGTGAGTGGATCCGCCGTGTTGTCCTCTGAGTCTGCTCTCCTAACCTCGATCACCCTGGAGATCAACCATCTCCATGATCAGGTGATACTGCCATAGATCATGTCTGGATCACTGATGGGACCTTCGTTCCTTGGCATAAGCCACAACTCCATTGTCACACAATGGGAGGAACATAGTTCATCTCATGAACCAATATACACCCAAACAGCCTCTTTGGTAGCATCTTAAGTAGCGATGTATCGTGCCTTTATCGTCTAGTATGCCACGGTATCTAGCCTGGAACTCTTCCAACATACAGTCCCTTTACTGAGGGTAAAGACAATGCCTGTGACTGACATTCAGTCGTCTTTATCACTCTGGAACACTTCCAGTGATTCTTCCCAGGATCAACTGATACCATCTTACTACAACTAGTGAGTATCCTAACATCCATTTAGATCTATCTCATAGATCCAAAATCCAGGATTTAGTAGGTATCACTTTGATCCTATTTCGAGAATCTTTGTGATAATCGGAGATTGATCGAGCGTAGCATAGGAAACTCCTTCCCTATCAAGAGTATGTCATCCACGTACTCTACGAGGATCGTCACCATACTCCCTTCTACCTTTTTGTTTATACAAGGTTCATCTACCATTTTGATGATGTCAACTTCTTTGACTAACTCATCAAAACAGATGTTCCAACTCCGCGATGCCTGCTTTATCACATAAAACATCTTGCACGCGTTTCCGCTGCTCCCACTGTCTACGAAGCCCTCTGGCTGTGTACTTATAGACGCTCTCTTCTAAAACATCATTTAGAAAAGCTGTCATGACACCCAACCACCAGATATCGTAGTCATGGTATGTAGCCGTGGCAGGTAGGATCTGTATGGACTTAAGCATAGGTACTGGAAAAGGTTTCATCATTATCCACGCCTGGTCAATGACGAAAACCTTTAACAAGTCTAGTTTTGAAAGTCTCAACTTTTCCATTTACACCAAGTAATCTTCTCAAGATATACTTGCTCCTGATGGGGATTTAACCCTTCAGATATAGCAACCAAAGTCCATACTTTATTGGTGTATAAGGATTCCATCTCAGATCGATAAACATCCAGCCATTCTTACAGTGTCTTACCCCCGATGGCCAGCTCGAAACTAGTTGGGTCATCATCTCATGATGCATTCCTCTCTCCCACTGTCATAGAGAAACCGAAGTATCTCTCAGGTGGGTGAGGAACCCTACTAGATCGGCGGAGAGGCTGAGGTTCGTTGGAATCTACTGAATCCTTCGGTTCTACCAAATCATCTGCTGTAGTTTGTATAGCTGAAACCTTTCCAGTTCTATATTACAGATCTTGCCTCGAGCTTGTCCGGATTTCACTTTTAGACATAGGCCGGACAACCCCAAATCTTAACTGACTTAAGAGATGGGTTCTTCCCTTTCCATATCACATATGAAGAGGTAGGCTCCTGATTTGATTGGAACCCTATTCACTAGGTATGCAACTTCATAAGTGCATAACACCCAATAGGAAAAAGGTAACTCAGTAGTACTCATCATAGAGCACACCATATCAAATAGGGTGTATCTGCTCCGCCCCGATATACCATCGTGCTATGGTGTATACGGAGGAGTAATGCTGAGAGAGAATCTCATTCTCCTTTAGAATAGTCCAGGATTTCCGTGCTCAAGTATTCTCCTCCCTTATCTCATCAAAGGACATAATACTTATACCCTTATTAGTTCTATACTTCTAACTTATATTCTGTGAATATCTCAAAAGGTTCGGACTTGTGTTTCAACAAGAACATATGTCTGAATCTAAAGAGATCATCAGAGAGTGTAATGAAGTACAAAGAACCAGTCTTGGCATGTGTAGACAGGGGACCTACATACATCAACATGTATCATCCCAAGAGTTCATTAACTCTTTCTTTGTTTCCAATAAACAGAGCTATGGTCATCTTATCTTTTTGACATGACTAGCGAGTTTCACAAGATGTAAATTCAAACTGATTTAAATATGCATCTAAATGTAACTCCAGCCAGTCGGGTCACATTGATATGACCTAGTCTACAATGCCTCAAGAAGGATTCGTTCATTTCTGAACTCTTCCTCTTGTGTGTGTTCCGTATACTAAGAACTGTAGTTTGATTTAGAACATCAATGCTTTTAGATAACGTGCCTGAACTGATCAACTTTTGATATAGGAAATGTTCAAAACATTATCCAGCAATACAAAATTTTATCATTTCTTTACTAATAAAAAGAGTGATATGATTTTGTATATCAGGTTCGGTATCTAATAACATTCGTTCAGAATCAATGTATTACAATACAGGGTGACAGTGACCAACAGACTTGGCTGCAACTCTTGCCCCGTTTTCTGCCTCATGAAACTTATCACCTGTTCTCAGTTTTTCTACCCTTTTGTAGCCCTATGTAACATATTACATATCTGGGATCCTGATCCGGTATCATATACCCAGGATGCGGAGGATACTGAGAAACAGTTCTTTGTAATGAACACACCCGAAGATGATGCATCAACATGCACTCTCTTCGTATGGGCGGCACGGGAAATCTGGTATTCCCCAATTTCCTGCTCTGTCTTATAACAATTATAAGTTGGAGCGGGACCAACGTTCCCCAGCTCAGTATAACAAGCGGGTTCGGTCAATTCATCCGTATTATTATCTTGATTAAGGCGTGATATGGTCGCTATCAGGAGAGAGAGAGAAGAAAACACTCAGCGTGCGCTCTTGCAAGAATAGATTGGTTATTATTTTATCTAATCAGGATGGCTCCCACTGCTTTTTATCAAATCTTCCTTCAAACCCTAAAAGGAAAGACAAGCCGGGATTAATTACACACTACAAGTTCGCCAATCTTTCAGCCAGGCCAGTGTCGGTACTTTGAGGGAGGTCCCCCGTGCTTTCGCACGAACCTAATTAATGTAAACCTCGTTTTCCCAGAGGCGTAACCTCGTTAACACCTTTCTAGACACCTACTTGATCGGCTAATTGTAATGTATAAAACTCTCCCAGGAGTAACTCTTACTCGCAGCGGGTATCGAGATCCAACTATCTCATAGAAGGTATGCAATCTCATTGCAAATTTCAACACTTGAAATTCCCGACAATATTGCCCCTAGCGTGCTATGACCTAGACGCATGCCAAACAACCCATAGTCCGCTAGTCAAGTTCAACCCGTACATTTCTTGATTGAATTAAACCCACCCGCATGACCCTTGACGCATGCCAAACAACGCCGTACGAATACCCTAAACCAATCGCATCATATGCTAGCAGATAAGCACTAGTTAGCTACCGTACACTACGCCTTGACGCATGCCAAACAACCGCAGCACGAATACTAACTAGTACTTATCTGAAATGACGGAGGGCTACGACAGGTTTTTCTGAAAACCTATTGCGTAATGAACTTGATATCGTTGTAGAATCAAATGAATTTTGAAATGGAGTGTTCTTGAGGCTTTTCTAGTTTTGCTAAAGGAGTCACTCCCGGTGAAGGGATTGTCGGTCCTTTCCTCGTCGAATGAGGTGCAGGATATATCATATATATCACTTTGCAAAGCAAAAACTCTTAAAAGCAATCAAAAGACAAACCGAGAGTGCAGCATCTGCCAATTATTGCTAAAGGAGTCACTCCCGGTGAAGGGATCTCGGTCCTTTCCTCATCGAATAAGGTGCAGGATATATCACATATACCGCTGTGCAAAGCAAGAACTGTAGCTACCTGTTTTATTTTGAAATTCGATTCTACAACATCTTAGGTTTCTTTTATTTCATTAATCATATTAATGAAGTCCTATCATTTAAGTAGCTAAACATCACAGATAAATACGACGTACACTTATGCCATCCGCATTCGCCTCGATGTCCCCTCGTGCACCGTTAGGTTAGTTAACTAACGGCAGAGCGGGGCAGGGCTAGCGCGGGTGTAAAACATAAGTAACGCCTATATAATATATCATATATACTATATACTGTATCTATCACAGAACATCACATGATCACATCACAGATATCGCAGCAGAAGAATCATATGAAATATTGGATATACTAGGACGTCCGTGTTTTCAACACGAGCCAGTATAAAACACGGATTCCACGGTCGTGATGAATAGCAAAACCCACACTCCTAGACCCCTACGAGAGCGGCAAGCAACCCTACCAATTCTAGAGTTAGCAGACCCGGACTCGACTCCTCGAGTTGGTCTCCCACTGGACTCCAGAACCCGGTTATTTGTGCCCTCCTCCTTGGGTCTATCCTAGTGCAGAAAAGTAAATAATATACATCAACGGTGACAACTTCCGCAACCTGGAAGTGCCCCAATAAAAGAATATTACATAAAAGTTTTTACATGAATGAAAATGAAAAACACTCATCTCACATAAAAACCCCCCGGCTATTCAAACACGACGATCCAATATAACATATCCAGCAACACATAACATCACATGTCATCAACGTAAGTATATATGTCCATCCCAATTGTCGTTGACATATAGCAACGAAACCGGCGATATCACATATTACACTTACGGTCACAGAAAAGAAAGCGTAAAACTACAACAGTTGGAATCCGCAACCTCCTCAGACATCACATGCCTGACCAAATGAATTCTTTAGACATCACATGCCTAACAATTATAAACCCCGCATTTTAGTCTCAAAATTGAAAACTCTTTTCAATATCAAGTCGGGCAATTCAACAGGATTCCCGACATTTTGATCGAATGCTCGTCGCAAACTTCAGTAGATGGCCGCACCCCCGACGCCGTCGACAAAGTGCACCAAGGCGGAACACCGCTACCGGGAGCACCCGAACGGATGCTTTCGGCGACGGGGTTCTCCTACAGTCACTTGGTCGGGGCTACGGGGTGAGGCTGTCTATTAAGTTTACCCGGCGAGTATCCGCGTACGCTACGTGATTGCGACGGACTTTCGATCACATTAAAATTCCGTGGCAACCGATCAAGTGAGACTAAACTGCTATGTTTATAACATTCATTCAGTTATCTCATAACTTTTTGTGAATTCCAATTATTGTATCCCATTCCGGATAAATAGAAAATGTCAAACTTTCCGATCGAACAATCGAACACCCAAGTTTTCCCGATACAGATCGACACATGAAACAAGTCTAAAAACATTCAGTTCGTGCCTCGGTACCAACGGTCCAGCCGTAGAAGGGTCAAGCCAACGCCTCTCATGTGGCATGCCGTACTGCCCCAAACCCGAAGGTTCAAAGAGCAGTTCAAGACGGTCACATAATCGAGTTAAGGTTTGTTGTCTTCTAGAGGGTCCATCGAGTTACTTGCACTACTTAGAACGTCTTTAAACCACTGAAAAATCCAACACTTGGAAATTTCCCGACAGGGGAAAAATTGGGTATTTATATCTGGTCGAACTTTTTAACATATTCTTAAATTTATCCAGAAAGCCACATAGACAAAATCTGATACTCCGATCGAAACACCGAATCCCCAAAACAACCCCAGAAAATTCAACTCTTGAATAAATATTAAAAATTCCCAGAAAATCCAGCATAATAAAATAGGAGTTACTGTGCAAACAGGGGATGATGACGTCATCCTTTAGCCACGGAACCGCCGCATAAGCCATGCTTCTGCCGCGGTTCCGCCTCTCTTTATACTGTTCATAAGTCAAATTTTGCACCGTAATTCTTATAATTCCCTGCTGAATTTTTTAAGCATTTTTAATGTGGAAAAATTCCAGTTTTTAGAAAAAGTCCAGAGAGCATGTTTCGGGTTAGGGTTTTGGTTCGATCGGAGTTCAAACTCCGTCTAGACTTCGCCTAAGGCTCTAGCTAGGCTCTGATACCACTGTAGGGTTCCTAGGCACTCTAATGAGGTCTCACAAGGCATCAACCATGCCAATTTCAATAGTTACGGTGCCGAGAAACCCTAATACGGATCGTTGGCTAGAAGTTTAGGCGACAAAAGAAACTAGTTAACAATTTAACTAAGTGAACGAACATACAACCTTTGTAGATCTGTTTCTCCACCTCCTTGGCTCCGTGATGAATTCCTCTCCGCTGTCCAAATCGAACCATGACTCTAGCATCGGCTTCATCGGAGAAAAAGCGGGCTGGGTCATCGACGACGATGCCGAAGATGATCTACGTCGAGGCATCACTAGATCAAGCTCCAACTTCACCAAGTCAAGAAACATGTGAAGAAAACACACTCTACTACTTGGCAAGAGGTAGAGGATGAAGAAATAGGAGTGGGTAGACTTTAGAATTGGATTTCTCACTCATTTCATCAAGTCACCATTGATGAAGTCTAGCTTCTTCATCTTGAAGAAGAAGAAGAAGAAGATGATAATGTTATTATAAGTTAATTAAAAATCAAAAGAAAAGAATACTTATCATAAACCTACCATGGTTATGTGTAGAGAGCAAACTATAGTTAGGTGAATGGTTAGGTTAGACATAAAACAAAAATGATGTACTTTTTCAAAGCTTCATGAAGCTTCAACAAAGAACAAAACTAGCCAACCATTTTCCTTTTGCCAAAATGAAATAAACAAATCAATAAATGAATAATTAAATTAAACAAAACTCTAACCATTCACTTAACTAAGGTTTAAACTTTACACAAACTCAAGTAAGCATGTATCATCAAACATGATACAATCATATGCACAAAAAGTATATCACATATACAACTTGTACATCCAAGTGAGAAAATCCATTTAAAGTGAACCAATACTAGTTAATGCAAAGTAATATATCAAATATATAATTATACATTAAATCATTAAATCAACACTTGATTTAACGATCCGGTCATATCGCATATAACCGACCAGTATCCTATGTATCGGCTTATCGAATCAACCCTTGATTCGATAACTAGGTTATATCGCATACAACCAATCGATACATACATCGCGAGAATGAAATACGGTATCACATACACGCATTATTCTCGGTCCCGCACATATCTCATATGCGCTCCTATTTCGTTTCGCTTGAGCCAGGAAACCTCTGTGTAGGACTCTAAAGACTCGTCAATACGCCGGCAGCAGGTGATGATCATATCAAACACCCACAAGCCGCAAGCGGTCTGCTAAACATAACGGCCACCCGGGTATTGAGCGATCAGAAGATCGACGAGCAAGCCCGCTCACACTCCAGTGAATCCAACCAGTAACACTACCGTACAGTCCGGTCTGATCGTCTGATATGTCGCATATCTCGCCTAGGGGTGGTTAACGTCAGACCCCAATAGCTCGATAAGTCGTGTCGATATGAGGCCTATAACAGTTCGAGAAAATACTGGTAACACTTACCAGTAAATCTCAGCAACCCTGGCCAGGGATTTCCGGTTATAGCCAATCGAACAAAGCGCAACATCAACTCCCTATACCGGGAGAGACGAATCCCCTCCTATCGCTCATTGCCTCCATGTGACTCGGGACTGTACCCAAAAACCACCGTTTTGCACGCCCTCTTGGACGTGGTAAGGTGGAAATCAAAGCACAGTGGGAACCACACAAGACTCTATGACGATCTCGGGTCAACGGACTACTCTTTACTAGTGTCACCAGAGAACTGCCATCTGACGTAAGGTATAATACCATCTGGGAGTTCTCGGCGAGTTCGTCCAGTGTACCCAGTCTCTACTGAGCACCCGTATATCATCTCTGATGTCAAACACCAATGGATATGGGATCATCCATCGCCCATCAGAATGGGTCGAGAAGGCATACGCTAGTCTACTCTGGTATATCGATGCCCCATCTCGATACACCCACGACTAGGGACTTTGAAGGATGTACTTATGGACTACCATGTCCCCACTAGTATGATCCGCATCATAGTCCAGGTAGTCAAGTACACATCCTAAGGGCTTTACCAACATGTAATAGAGAGACAATCTGTGTACACGTTAAGGTAAAGAGCAACCAGATAGCATACTATCATGTCGAGCAAGAAAGTCCTCCCTATATATGTCCCAGCATCCACTACAATATACATCCAATGTACAGTAATGGCCTCTAGGGCATACATATAACTAACATTCGGGTCATGACAAAGTTGGTATCAGAGCGTTAGGTTTTAACCTTCGGAGCATAGGATGACCCTTGGTTGATGGAATAGGTGACTAAAGTAGAGTGACGTACCGTTGATATGTTCCGCGGCATTTTTACGACACGCCACTCCACTTATGAAGCCTTAGGATGTACATTTCCTTGTTCAGTATTATATTCCTTCTTGATCTAGCCTCATCGGTACCAGTTTGGTTTTGCTGCTACGGTTACGGGCAGGGAGAGCTACGGCTAGAGTTGCGGTCAGCACACGCTCGTCACGAACGGGGACTGACCAGGGCGAAATTCCGGCGACACACGATTGCAGAGATATGTCTTCTTACTGTGTTTCCGCGCCACGAGCGTTTGGCGGATCGCCTTTATGAGGTTACTCGGAGGTGCTGATCGACACTAAAGAATTGAGCCAATGATGGAGGCCAGCCAGATTTTGATGACCGTTGGTGTGTTGCGTACTCCTGATGATCGAGGCACTGTTCAGCATTCAGACGAGCGAGCCAGTTATTGCCGTGGACGACGAGGTATTGCCCCAGATGCTGGAGTTGGTGCAGAACGAGTTGTACTAAGAGATGATAGAAGGTCGATAGTCATCGTGGATGAATGACTAGGACATGGGGATCGTTCGCCTAACCCGATGAGAGGTCATCAGATAGATTGATTCCAGCAAGAGACGACTTCACGCGGAGACGTTGAGAGTCGACAGAGACGATCGAATGTCAGAAACCTATTATTCCAAGTTTAAAGTAGTCAGAAAGACATGCAGGCAATTCTATGGTCCCTCTAGAAGAATGAAACCCTAACTCGACTTAATGACCATGTGAAAGCCTTTGAACCTTCGGGTTTGCGGCAGTTCTACGGCGCTATTAGTGAGGCTTGGGTTTGCCCTTCTACGGCTGGACCACCGATGCTGTGGTATGTACTCGATACAATTAAACTATGCCCAAGAGGTTGAGCTCTTGGGGGATTATGAGGTTTTGACGACTCGATCGGATGGCTCGACTTAATTCGGATGCTAGGTGGTGAGATGCATTCTTGGGAGACTCCAGATACGAGGATAGTCGTTGGAGCTCAGTCCATGCAGCCGCGACGAGACGAGTCCAAAGCAGACGACATTAGAGAAAAGTGAAGTAAGTGGTTCATACCAGATCTAGATGAGATGACGTTCCCCTCCGCCGACATCAGAGATGCGATGCGCATGCCGAGGCAGAGTACTGGATATACCTTCCAGAAGGAGTCGCGATGGGTATGCAACCGTTACAGGGCAAGATGCAGATATAGGAAAGGACAATGACTTCCGGACAGTTGGAAGAGAAGAGACATGGAAGAGACCGTGAGCTGGATTCCTTCCAGGACACTGCTGCAATGATACTTGCACCCAGGATCAGATGTGTCACGTATATTCAGAGTGCCAGAGGCCGACGCCAGTAATATGCTGTCTTACGAGTGGTCGCGATGATTGACCAAGAGATGACTAGAGAAGTGCCAGAACGGAATCGTCCCCGTTAGCACACCTGACTGGGCCGATGAGCCGATGGACCGAAAGATTGGTAATTCACAGTGAAGACCTTGACCCAGGAGTGGTCATGGTTACGCACGCCAGCAGGATAGAGTTCATGATCATCGACGAGACGTCCCACTAGTGACCGCGACAGTTGGCCGAGATTCTTAGAGGATGCGCTTGAGCGGTACTATTCCGCCATTATTGATTACGATGTTTTGGGTGATTTATTCGTATGATTTGATTTTGATGATTGAGAATTTACGATCTTTGCACAGTGTTGCACTTGATATCGTTTTCGTGCTTCAGTTTCACATGTTTGTGATTTTACGATTTTAAACAGTTGAGTTGGTTTTGTGCGTATGCATGCACACGATTTCGTTCCTGCACTCGGTATAGTTTATATATGCTTGCAGTACAGTGATACGCCTTTTGTGCACTTAGATGCACTGGACTTCGATTTCGATTGTGATACCCGATATTTGTTTTGTGCACCTTGTGCACCTGATTGATTTTGCGCACGTTCGGCGCTTGATATTGGATTTGATGATTTCGTGCACGATAGATGCACCTGATTTTGCTGTCAGGCACACATGTTGCCTTCGACATATGTTTCGTGCACACCCGATGCACTTAGATCTTGTTTCTGTGCACTTGTATGGCACGTATATGGATTTTGATTTCCGTGCGCACCAGACGCACGTAATAATCATACGCCTATTTTGCGATTGATTTTTTTCTTATAGAGCAGTACGTTTTTATGATATTGCTATGTGTTTTCGTACTGAGCAGGACTAGTCAGAGGACAGTACCTGAATATATTTTTGCATGCATTGATAGTTATTGAAGGGATTTCCAAAAAGCGAGCTATAGCCTCAGTATTTACCTACGTGTCTGATATGACACGAAATGTTTAAGACAAGGAGACCCTTCTAAATTGTTTCCAAAACGGCGGAACGTACATTTCAAACAAAGGTATATATGTATATAGTTATTTTCTTATGATAGACGTCCGCCACTATGCAGTGTTATACGCGTTGCACGGCGACTTAAAGAGATTGGCATGCATTTCCTTCAGACACTTACAGATATAGATTCGATATTTACATGTATAGTTTCGAGTTATGTCATATCGGTTTTGATTTGGATTTGGCATTGATGTCTTCTCCATGACTCCGATGATTGCGGGATGCTTGACGGAGTTTTGATTTGAGTTATATGCTCATTTTTCAAGCGCATGCGCTGCGCTACGATTTGTTTTAAGTATTTACAATTTCGGAGCCCCGACGACTTGATGGTTTTTCTTAGATGTTTTAGTATTTGGGGGAGTTTGAATTTAAATTCGGGGACCGAATTTCTTTAAGGGGGGAAGATTGTAACGCTTTGAAAATCGTTTCGGTGAAATTTCGAAAAAATCGGTAAAATAAGGGGGTTTTCTGTAAAAAGTCAAAATACAAATATCTTATTATAAAAATTAAATATACATATTCTAGCTATGTAATTGCTATTATTTGGTGTTTATTGAGCCGCTGGTGAAATTTCAAATTTTCTGAAAAAAAATATATTATTTTATTATTATTTTAAGCCGTCACTAATACATTTAATTAGGGAAAATTATAAATTGGAATGAGTTGAAACAAATTTTGTGAATCATAAAACATTAAGTAAAATTTTATCACGTGGTTTTTGAAACGAAATCGTTTGCTAAAACGGTTTAGAAATTATTGAAGAAAAAAAGGCTTTTTTTAGCGTAAATGGATGTTTGGGGTATTGTATTTATCATTTTTCATCACCCCACACCTGTACCCACACCCACACACACCCATTCACTTCTCCCCTTGGCTGAATTCAGCAGCCCCCATCTTTTTCCCCACTTGATTTTCAAACGAAAAGAAATGAAAGAAAAGAAAAGAAAATGGATAAATGAGGTGGACTTTTGACTTTGGTTGACCTTGACTTTCACCCCCACTTTCTCTACCTCCCTCTCTCTCCTCTCTCACTCCCATTCAGCCGACCCCCCTCCCTCCTACAGCAGCAACAGCCCCCCCCATTTCCCTTCTCTTTTCTCTTCAAAACTTCATCAAAAATTGCCAAAAATCCATCAAAAAAAATCCCAAAACCCAAATCCGACTCCTACCCATTTTAGCTTAGCCCGTAAAGCATGGATCTTTGTATGAAGAGAGCATTTTGGAGGGCCATGGATGCTTGTGGATCTTCAAATGTTTTTGGGTATAATTCTAAACCTTTTTGCTTAGTTTGTTACTAATTTCTTAAAGCTAATTTAGTTAAGTGTTAATTTGGTTTATATGAGTTTAATTGCATGATTTAAGATTTCAAGTTAGGGTTTGTTGTGGAAATGAGTTGTGTTTGATTGTGCATGGTTTAGTGATGTGGATTAACATATTTAGTTTTGTAGAAAACTAATCTAGTTGCTAATTACAAGTTGTTACTTGAAAAATGTACAAATTAAGCTTTTTGTTGCAAACTAGGTTTTTTGATTTAATTCGAAATATGAGATTAATGTTGCGCCACGGCAGCGCCCCGGCCGTCTATCCGAGGCCAAAATGCGGAATCAAAATTTTTCTTAACTTTCAAACTGGCTCTACCGCGGACAATAAATCCGGATCGTAACCATTAACCGATACTAGCTAACAAGAGAAAGGGTGAGAGATATACCAAGTGATCCGAGTCCTCCGGTCTTCTCGTCGTCGTCCCGATCTCCCGCGGAAACTCCGGTCGTCGCCTCCTTGCCAAAAGGGCACCACATCGTCTGCATCTTTTACGGGCTCCCACCTCAATACCGAGGCAACTCGGGCACGAAGCTGGCTAGTCGACGTGCCCAAGGTTTGCTGTAGAATGTAGTGTAGAACTTGTCGTCTCTTTTGGGGTAGTGAAGTTGCCATGGGTGATGGAGGAGGAGGTTAGGAAAATTGGTGCTTTCAATTTTCTAGCAAGAAGAATGTGAGATGAAGAATAATGCCACCTCCAAAATGAAACTCTCTCTCTCTCTCACTAAATTGTGGCCGGCCTCTCTTGGGGGAAAATGGTGGAGGGGGAAAACATAAGCAAGAGGGAGGTGAGTGTAGTAAAAGCATAGGGTGACCATATCCACAAAAGCAAGCCTCACATCTAAACACAAATCAATCTCATCACATTAATACATGTAATGATGCATGAAAAGAAAAGATGAAAAGGGAATCTAAAGATGCTATCATAATCTCTCATCTTACAAATAAACCCTCCACAAAATGTTATTTGCAAACTTGCAAATAACACCCTCCATCGGAAAAGTCCGGCCGGGAAAGAACAAAGGAAAACCGGCCGGAACAGAATGCAAACTGGCAACTCCAGAAAACTGGTCCCGTAATAAATTACAGGAAAACCCCGAAACTGTGCATACACACCCGCATCTGTATTCCGACCGGATACAAATGCAATGAGACAAAATCTACACTGTACTAAACTAGGATCCGGCTTAAATCAAAGCCGGCTAGTAATATCCGTTCGATCCTGATCTGTGCAATACCGCACGTATCTGATCGAACCTTGCCATATCTCCATACGGCCTCTACAGCGTTTCGCCCGAAAGCTTGAGTAACTGAAAGTGTGGTGGACTCTAAAGACTCGTCAATACTATGGTTGTGGATTTAACCACTAGCACGTCAGAGGTATAAGCCAATACGTGACGGGCCACCAGTTATTGACCAAAAGGGACGTCGATGAGCGAACTCACCTGACACCCTACTGAGTCTGTCAGTGACAATATCCGTACAGTCCGGTCCGTTCTTCTATGAGTATCGCATGGCTGGCCTAGAGGGTTGGTAAAAGTCAGACCCCCAAAAGCAGTACAAGTCGTGTCGGAGTGTAGCCCAGAACACCCTGAGATACTACTGGAATACCTACCAGTAAATCTCCTGCCTCGGCCAAGGGCTTTGTGTAATGGCTCTCCTAGACACAGCGCGACCTCACCCCCAATACCGGGAGAGACGAACCCCTGAAGATCCGCTCACTGCCTCCATGTGGCTCGGGACTGTACCCAACTAAAACCTGTTTGCACGACTCCTTTGAGCCGTGGTAGGGTAGTAATCAAAGTAAAGTGGGAACTCACACGAGAAAAATGATGATCCCCAGGTCGATGAACTAACCTGTACACATGTCACCAAGGAACTGCTATCTGACGTCAGGTATAAGACCAACTAGCATGTTCCCGGCGAGTCCTGTCCGGTGTACTCAAAACCCAATGAGCACCTGTATACATCTTAGGTGAACCAACTAACACCAGTGGCTTGTGAGACCGGCCACTGCCCCTCGTCGGGGTCTCGATTGTATACACTAGTCTACTCTGGAGAATCGATGCCCTGTCTCGAAACTCCAACGACTGGGGACCTTTTAAGGATGTGCTTATAGACCACCAGCTCTCACGTATATGATTGCCATCATACTGCTGACAGTCAAACAAGAATCCTAGGGGCTCCATCAGCGTGTAATAGCGACCTGTAAGGTCACCTGAAGCAGTACACGATGATAAAGGTAAACCAGATAGCATACTATCATCTCGAGTAAGACTGTCCTACCGGGATAGGTCCTCCCTCAATCATTGCAATCACGTGCCTGTGATCCAATAATTGACTCTGAGGGCACTATCTCCAACAATCTCCCACTTGCACTCAAGGCTAATTATTGCGATGTCGCATACTCACAGCCCGTGTGATACCGAACACCCAACTCCTCTACTAGTCAGTCTCACAAAGATCGTTTGCGAAACTATTGCGTTCGAGGAATAGCCTCAGTGAGTGGATCCGCTGTGATGTTTCTTTCTATGTCTCTCTATATCTCAAGTTCGCAGAGAAAGCCATCTCCCGAAATGAGCAATACCTGTCTTAGAGTATGTTTGGATATCTGATGGGACCTAGCTCATAAATGAACTCCAAATCCAAACTTCTTAGACTGTATCGTCAACTGAACTTAATCAGTATCCTGCGCCATGCCTCCCTCAGTATTGCCTTGGACCACCTGTCCAAAATACTGCCCCTCGTCAGAAGGAGAAACTATAACTCCGACAGCCACTCTGCCATCCATGTGACCTTGGAAGCCTAGAATGATAACCGTCTCTTAAAAGAGGCTGTCGTTATCACATCCCTAGAACATCAACTTATGTTCTAAAACTGCTTCCGATTGTTTCTCCAGGATTGGATTAATATCAACTTATTGCATCTACTGCAAGAACAACATCTGGGGTGGTACTTGACATCTCATGATTGACTCAATTGCCTGAGCAAGTGATCTGCCAATCATGCACATCCCTCTCCTATTTAGTCTGTGAGACACCTTTAGAGAGGGTGACTCCATCACCTGCAGGTACACTACCGTGCCAGGAGTCATCCATTCTAAATACTCTTAGAATGCTGTCTAAGTACCCAGATTAGGAAACTACCCAAATCTAGATCTAAAACCATAGATCTAGTAACCAGAATGTCGGATATAATATCCAAGTCCTGTGTGGAGAAACCACTGTGTGACAACCAAAGAATTACCGATCGTAGTATAGGAATATCACTTCCTACTCTGTGTATGTCATCAAATACCAGGACATCACACCCTACTACCTTCTTAACAGATCCATCCCCTATTCTGATGAAGTCAAACCTATGACTGTCACATCAGAAATAGATGATCTAACTCCGCTATATCTGCTTCAGTCTATAAATAGACATAAGACAACTGTCCACCAATGCTTCCGCTGCTCCCACTGACTACGACAACCCTCTGGCAGAGTCATATAGACGTGCATTTCTAAAGCTAGTTTAGAACGACGCTATACTCATCCTCCTGCTGGGTCTCACAGTCTGGAACAACAGCAATGGTAAGTCTGGGTATATAAGAACCTCCCTGCCACCGTCCTTGAGCATACCAAAGTACCTCTCGAGTGCCTGAGGTTACCCACATTATCTGCGGAGTGGCTAATGTAATGTCAATCCAAATTGAATCTTTAGGTTCCTATCAAATTTTCAGTAATCGTTTGCGGTTCTGGAATCACTTCCAGTTCTACCATACTCCCACTACTGCTTTCTGAAAAAATCCATTTCTTTTTAAAAATGTGGCGAGTCAAGAACAATATCACTATTGATCTTCCAGATGGTAGAAAGTCAACCCTCGTCATAGCCTGGGTCAACCCACAAACAACCATTACAGAAACGTGCCTTGAGTTAGAGTCTGGTTTTAAGCATAAGCCGGACAACTCCCCGTACCTTAACAATGTCAAGATATGAACTGTTCTATATCCAATTCAGAAACAGAGGCACTAATTTAATTGAACCAGATTCAAATCATGCAGCTGTCTCCAGTGCATGTCAACTAAATAGAAGGAGGCCGATCAGCGTTATTCAACTTAGGAATGCTTCCAATTATGAGTAACCTGAAAGAGAAGCGAGTTCTCTTAATCATTACTATCAACTGAACACCATACACAAGTATCTACATCTTCGATCACTTTGAAGAATCCCGATACTTGCAATACTTGGTTCTCTACTTTATTCAAATACCTATAACTTCTCAAAATTCGGACCCTGTGTTTCCACGAAACAGCTGTCTAAAAACTAGAGAAGTCATAAGTAAACAGAATATAGTACGAGGACCAACCCCTCTGTCCTGATGGATGCTGGACAACATAGAATACTCTGTACAAGTCCCTTGAGTCTGATAACTCATTCACTGTGTGTCGTAGGTTGAAAACTGTACTTATGGTTAAGAAGAATTACACCGCTGTTCAATGCTCCTTACCTAACGATCCACTAATATAGGTAAATGTCATAGACATAATTTCAAAAAGGTATATCTCACTCTATGAAAATAGACGTACAGATATATCGATTTGAAATTGGTGCATAACAGCGGATATTCAAAACCAAATATTTGCGGTCCGGCAACCAACCCAGGTGACTTCCTCAAATATCACCGATTACAACGAATCCCGATATAATGAGGATGATCACCCAATTCCCAATAACTTACTCCCACTCATCATCTGCAAAACCATACAGATGTGAGAATCATACCTGGTAAATACATACCCTGGAGCAAGTGTCTAACTGGGAAATCAGTTTTCTTTTAACAGTACACAGTGAAATTGAAACATTGAAATGTTTCGATGGGGTATCCTGGTATTCCTAGTAATGCCTCTTCCATTACCAGATTCACAACTGTAACCGTATAATTCTTTGCCATCTCTCCAAATCCCTTTATATGTCTTTAGTCATTACCTTCTGTACACCCCTTTAGGCCAAATGGTTTTCTTCCTTCCCTACCGTTCGGCACCAGCCTATGGTTTGGAAGAAGACTATCCAATAAGCATAATGGGTGTACTGTCCTAATCCTAGGAGCACTCGCAAAACGAGAGAAGGTGAAGATAAAAGACAACCGAATAAACCTTATTCCTATTTCTCCTGAACCAGAATCCATCCCCGAACTGGAACAAGTTCCTTTCGAGTTCGTATATAACCATACGATGGAGTATCCAATAAACTGTGGATCTTCGTAGTGATACGGAGTGTCCTGGAGAAATACAAAGGTGATTTAGGATTGGCGAAGAAATACTTGGTTTGGTCATGAATATCAGTCGCAATTTACTACTAATCCCTTGCTTTGTCTTAATCTTAATACCTTCTGCACACCATCGTTATGCTAATTGGTTTTCTTCATTCCCCATTGTTCGGCACCAGCCTAAGGTTTGGAAGAAGACAATCCAATTTGCGTAATATGTGTACTACTCCTAAACCAAGGAGTACTCACAACCTGAGAGAAGGCAAAAAAGGAAAAGACAACTGAATAAACCTTATCCGTTTTCTCCAGAACCGGAAACCATCCTCGAATTCCTTCGAGTTCGTATCTAACCATACGATGGTTTTGTCCAATGGAAGTGGACGTTCGCAGTAATACGGGGTGTCCTGGAGAAAAGGGTAAAAGCAGGAGTGGCAATAAGGTCTGCGACTCTGACAATCCAAAAGCCCGTGTTTAAGAAGGTTCGGTCAACTTGGTCACTGAGTCATAGTCTAGGGTCGGGTCAATGGTTGCTGCCAAAGAGAGAGAGAAAAGAAACACTCAGCGTGCACTCTAACCTAGATCAGAATGGTTATCACTTTGTCTAATCTGGAAACCTCCCACTGTAACGTCAAATTCTTCCCCAAACCTGAAAGAAGAATTAGCCGGGATCACCCGAGGAGTAAACCAACTCATCAGTGGGAATCGGGATCCAACTATCATCGCATGATAACTTGACGGAATCCACTCAAGTCACCACACTCCAGAAGGTATGCGCATGCCTGGCAAGTTTCAGTTTCTTCAGAAACTCTCGATGTGTGTTTTTACCCCAAGCGGTTTATGACCTTGCCTAGGTCAACAAACCATAAACCGCCAGTCAGGTTCAACCAGTCATTATTCTGGATTGCATTAAACCCACCCGTACGTGCCCTTGACTAGGTCAACAAGGCCGCACGACTGTCTTAACCAATCCCACTTATGCAACAAACAAGTACCACTTAGCTACCGAACACTACATCTTGACTAGGTCAACAAACACACCACGAATACTAAATAATACCCGTAGGAAATGACGGAGGGCTACGGCTGGTTTTTGGCGAAAAACCTTTAACGTAATGAACTTGATATCGTTGAAGGAACTGCATAGTTTTTATAAAAATATAGTGACGAAAGCCTTTGCTAAAGAGGTCACTCCCGGTGAAGGGATCTCGGCTCTTTCCCCGTAGAATGAGGTGCAGGATATTCCAACCGAATACCACGATGCAAAGCAAAAGTAATCGGCTATAGTGAAGTTAATGCCCTGACGCAAACTTCTGTCCAAGGGGTCACTCCCGGTGAAGCGATCTCGGCCCTTGCCTCGTCGACTGAGGAGCAGGATATTCCAAATGAATACCACGATGCAAAACAAAAGTGAACGTCGTTGCAATAACAGCTTTTTGAAAAATGTTCTAACAACATCAGAATAGGTTTGTTTATCTTGCATTGATCCGAATCAACGCAGTCCCATCATTTGATCACACCACAAAGAACGAAAATATACTGATGTACGTATATGCTATCCGCATTCGCCACTGGGTCCCGTCATTACCCGTTAGGTTAGCTAACTAACGACAGAGCGGGGACTGGACTAGCGCGGATGTAAAACATATACAACATCTACTAATATATATACCAATATATAATATTTCGCTCAAGGCGTGATAAAATGCAACATCACAGAAATGTACAGCATCACAGAACAATACAGATATCTGGAAGCCCCGGGTTTCACAGAGCCGCTGCTGAAACCCGACGTTCCCCTGGTCGTGTGGATAGCCTGTGCAATGAAATCCTAGACCCCTATGGGCGCGGCAAGTCACCCGCCAAAACCTGAAGCGAGGCAGCCCCTTCAGCACCGTGAAAGGACCACCCAGCGCTTCATGGAATCCGGTAACTTGGGCACCCCTCCTGGGTCAACCTGTACCCCCTACGAGTGCGGCGAATAGCCCGCCAATCCTAGAGTGAAGCCCCCTCCGTCTCAATGCCATGAGATGCGAGCCCGTTGCCCTCTAGAACCCGGCTATCCGTGCACCCCTCCGCAGGGTAATCCTAGTACAGAAAGTAAAATATACATACAACGGGTACATCGACCGCAACCAGGTCATGCCCCAAAAGAATAATACAAACAGGCAGTGACGACAGTCCACATGTCGGACGCTCGTCCCGCAATATCAAATGTACATATAAAACAAAACTGTACTAACATTGCATCCAGGCTATCCCCCACGACCGATCCGCAACATCACAGCATAAACACAGAACATCAACGTGAAAATCACGTTCGCAAATCCGTCTAACCGGGCTATAGCAGTTAGACAGGATTTACCGATCAAGTGATATTCACGGCCGCAGATATAATGTAAATACTGTGAAATAATGTGTTTAAAATATCCGATCGATCAAAATTACCAAGTGGGCCCCCAAGTACTACTGTAGCACATCAAGAAATTCTGGGCCCAAAAGTATACCAAAACCCCTATTTTCAGCCCAAAAGCCCACTGCAAAGAAATGGTGACATGAACCCACATTCCTGCGGCGGAACCGCGGCCAAAGGGGGGTTAAGGCCGCGGTTCCGCGGTCGTACGGAAGGATCATGGCACCAAATTTTTCCAGTGTTCTTACGACTATCAGCACATCACTTTTCTACAGCCTGAAAAATTTTTAGAGCCCGGAAAAAAATCGACAGAAAACTGATGTGAAGAAAACGCGGTTTTGGAATTTTTGTTCGATCGGAAATGTAAAACACACTAGAACAAGCTAGGAAAGGTTAATGGCGTGGCTCTGATACCAGTTGCGCCACGGCAGCGCCCCGGCCGTCTATCCGAGGCCAAAATGCGGAATCAAAAATTTTCTTAACTTTCAAACTGGCGCTACCGCAGACAATAAACCCGGATCGTAACCATTAACCGATACTAGCTAACAAGAGAAAGGGTGAGAGATATACCGAGTGATCCGAGTCCTCCGGTCTTCTCATCGTCGTCCCGATCTCCCGCGGAAACTCCGGTCGTCGCCTCCTTGCCGAAAGGGCACCACATCGTCTGCATCTTTTACGGGCTCCCACCTCAATACCGAGGCAACTCGGGCACGAAGCTGGCTAGTCGACGTGCCCAAGGTTTGCTGTAGAATGTAATGTAGAACTTGTCGTCTCTTTTGGGGTAGTGAAGTTGCCATGGATGATGGAGGAGGAGGTTAGGAAAATTGGTGCTTTCAATTTTCTAGCAAGAATAATGTGAGATGAAGAATAATGCCACCTCCAAAATGAAACTCTCTCTCTCTCTCACTAAATTGTGGCCGGCCTCTCTTGGGGGAAAATGGTGGAGGGGGAAAACATAAGCAAGAGGGAGGTGAGTGTAGTAAAAGCATAGGGTGACCATATCCACAAAAGCAAGCCTCACATCCAAACACAAATCAATCTCATCACATTAATACATGTAATGATGCATGAAAAGAAAAGATGAAAAGGGAATCTAAAGATGATATCATAATCTCTCATCTTACAAATAAACCCTCCACAAAATATTATTTGCAAACTTGCAAATAACACCCTCCATCGGAAAAGTCCGGCCGGGAAAGAACAAAGGAAAACCGGCCGGAACGGAATGCAAACTGGCAACTCCAGAAAACTGGTCCCGTAATAAATTACAGGAAAACCCCGAAACTGTGCATACACACCCGCATCTGTATTCCGACCGGATACAAATGCAATGAGACAAAATCTACACTGTACTAAACTAGGATCCGGCTTAAACCAAAGCCGGCTAGTAATATCCGTTCGATCCTGATCGGTGCAATACCGCACGTATCTGATCGATCCTTGCCATATCTCCATACGGCCTATACAGCGTTTCGCCCGAAAGCTTGAGTAACAGAAAGTGTGGTGGACTCTAAAGACTCGTCAATACTATGGCTGTGGATTTAACCACTAGCACGTCAGAGGTATAAGCCAATACGTGACGGGCCACCAGTTATTGACCAAAAGGGACGTCGATGAGCGAACTCATCCTGACACCCTACTGAGTCTGTCGGTGACAATATCCATACAGTCCGGTCCGTTCGTCTATGAGTATCGCATGGCGGGCCTAGGGGGTTGGTAAAAGTCAGACCCCCAAAAGCGGTACAAGTCGTGTCGGAGTGTAGCCCAGAACACCCTGAGATACTACTGGAATACCTACCAGTAAATCTCCTGCCCCGGCCGAGGGATTTGTGTAATGGCTCTCCTAGACACAGCGCGACCTCACCCCCAATACCGGGAGAGACGAACCCCTAAAGATCCGCTCACTGCCTCCATGTGGCTCGGGACTGTACCCAACTAAAACCTGTTTGCACGACTCCTTTGAGCCGTGGTAGGGTAGTAATCAAAGTACAGTGGGAACTCACACGAGACAAATGACTATCCCCAGGTCGATGAACTAACCTGTACACATGTCACCAGGGAACTGCTATCTGACGTCAGGTATAAGACCAACTAGCATGTTCCCGGCGAGTCCTGTCCGGTGTACTCATAACCCAATGAGCACCTGTATACATCTTAGGTGAACCAACTAACACCAGTGGCTTGTGAGACCGGCCACCGCCCCTCGTCGGGGTCTCGACTGTATACACTAGTCTACTCTGGAGAATCGATGCCCTGT